>CM077086.1:25011489-26211489 GCA_039513925.1 Platanthera zijinensis | reverse complement strand
GGGAGCGTGGTTCGAGGTTCTCCTTGGACTATTTTAGAGACTGATGTGATGTTTGCGTTGATGGAGGTTGCCGTGTTGGGATTTTTAGCAACAAAAGTTGGCTTAATTTCGAGACCCGGACGGACCGTTGTCACGGGAATACTTTGTTTGGCTATGTTGGAAACGCTTGGGGCTTGCCAGAATTATGGAATGTGCTGTCGGATCGTTGTCATCAATAGAAGGGGAAAGAGGGGGAGTTTTCTCCGGATGCTTGGACTTGTGGAGCCCCGCGAGTTGGCCAATCGTCTTTTCTGCATCTCCTCGTTCGTGGAGGAAAAGCGTTTGCTGTGTTGCGGGATCTCTTCTGGTTTGGTGCGGACAGACGATACTTCTCTAGTTCATGATCGAAAGAGGAAAGCCGTTTGTATAACCCGTAATTCGTCGAGATCAGAAGTACTCAAGTAGACGGCTATTCGTAGGCCATTGAGCGAGCAGAGGCGAGCTTGAGCGAGCAGAGGCGAGTTGTGGCGAGTAGAGGCGAGTAAAGGCGAGCTTGGGCGAGCAGAGGCGAGTTGTGGCGAGCAGAGGCGAGTTGTGGCGAGCAGAGGCGATCTTGGGCGAGCAGAGCCGAGCAGAGGCGAGCTTGGGCGAGCAGAGGCGAGTAGAGGTGAGTTGTGGTGAGCAGAGGCGAGCTTGGGCGAGCTGTGGCGAGCAGAGGCGAGTTTGGGAGAGTATGGGCGAGTATCTCATGAGTATGGATAAGTAGCCCTAGATACTCGCTCGCAGAGGCTGGATACCCGCCTATACCCCCCCCCCCAGGATTTCTCTATAAATAGCCCCCCAAGGGTACTGGAAATGGACACTTTTTGGAAGAGGCGAGGTCCCCCCAAGTAGATACTCGCCAAGTCCATGCCTGTCTAGTACCTCGCCCAGCCTTTTGGATGCGGAGGGGAAGCTTCTTCTAAGCTTCCGGGTACGTGGTGGGACCTCTCTGCTGGAGCACTTGGGGTGTGCTTATAGATAGTTTCCTCTCTCTCGTGCTAGCCACTTGATCTGTGACGTCGGATCGTAGAATCAGTAGTCTTAGGCTGCCTTCATCCTATTTCTGGGGTTAGGAATTTTCCTGGCTTCAACACTTGGTGCGACGAGCGTGGATAGTAGCCGAGGAAGAAATTTTTGCGAGAAGACTTCATGGCCTAAGATGGTGAGCTGGAGACCAAAGACAGCAACTCGCGAGCACTTGGCAAGGTGGGCGAGTTCTTGGTAAGGTGGGCGAGTTTCCTGGTTTCTCGCCCATAGGCGACTTCGCGATGACGACTTTCAAGCTCGGCGGTTTCGTGAGGCGTGCTTCCCTGGCAGCTCGCTCATACGCGAGTTCCATAGGCGAGTTCATGGAGGCAAATTGATGACATCGACATATCGGCGAGCATAGGCAGGAATGACACTCTCCAAGAGGCGAGCAGCAAGTGAAGAGGCGAGTATCAGATGATCTCGCCCATAGGAGAGTATCAAGTGAAGAGGCGAGTATCAAGTGACCTCGCTCATAGGCAAGTTATGTTGGTGACACTCACCCTCCGCCTGCTTCATCTCCTTTTTCAATAGTGGTGTTTTCCATACATGTTCATACTTACGAGTGCTTTGGTAAAGCCCGCGAGCACTTTTTGTATGACTGACAAGCAGAGCGAATGACGATGAGTCCACTGCAAGGGAAAAATGTACGAGGTGCTTTGCGAGCTCCTACTTGCGATGATCTCCTCCAACAACCTACATTCCATGGGACGACTTGCTCATGAAATCTTCCAGCAAGTATTCTACGAGCTCCTACTTGTGATGCTCTTCATGCTTAATAGGTGCTCTCCTTCGATTCCGCTAGTTTCATGCTCGCGAGGTGATCTCTTCAGCAACTAGGATGCTCTCCTTTAAATTCCGCGAGCTCCATACTCGCGAGGTGATCTCTTCAGCAGATCGAATGCTCTCTTATAATTCCGCAAGCTCCATACTCGTGAGGTGATCTCTTCAGCAGATAGGATGCTCTCTTTTAAATTCCGCGAGCTCCATACTCGCGAGGTGATCTCTTCAGCAGTTAAGATGCTCTCTTATAATTCCGCGAGCTCCATACTCGTGAGGTGATCTCTTCAACGGATAGGCTGCTATCTTTTTAATTCCATGAGTTCCATACTCGCGAGATCACTACTTCAGCAACTATGGTGTTCGAATTCTGCGAGTTTATACGCGTGAGGCTATCACTTCAGCAACAAGGACGCAATGCTATTCATTTCATCTCCTCAAATACCGGAGCGGGGATGACCTGAAAAGGTTCTACCCCCAACGGTAACATGTATTGCTTACCTGTAACATTATTTCCAAGTTGTTTACACATTTCCTCGCACCCGGAGTCACGGGTTAATGTGAGTTGTCTTCTTTGTGTTGATTCATCTCAAGTTACCTAGGAGCAGTGAAGCTCAACTCCACGATTGATTTAGGAAACCTGCACTCAACCTGTTTCTCCTATTTAGCCCAGGGCAGACGATGGGACGATGCCTCGAGATTTAAGCATCCTTGTAAGACCGAGCCACTACATTGACGGTCGAGACAGCTCCCCCCTTACATGTCGGCCTAGCTACCCCCGATTGCATCTCTCCTCCGACTGGAGGAACTATCAGAAACAGGTCTGAACGCTAACCTCCTGAACTCGATAAGGGATCGACCTCACAAAGTGATACCTTGTATAAAGGCATCATCGGTCTTTGAGAAGACTAAAAGACCCGCTCTTAGCAACCGCAGGTCCTGTGAAGCAGGACGCATCTCTATTTTTTACCAAAGCAAGACAACCTGCCGAGCTTTGAGAAATACAAGTTCCTGGAAGGATGGTAGACTCGATTGTGTCCTATAAGACCCCCCCCGAGGTTCATTTCCCTTCACTTGTATCCTGGCCTTCATAGTCAGGTGTTAGAGTTGGTAACGATCTCCACGGTTGGGTTGGGAAATGAGCCTCCGACTTGTTTCTCCTAGATAGCCCAGAGCGGACGATGTCTCGGGATATAAGCGTCTTTGTAAGACTGAGCCCCTACATTGATGGCTGAGATCAGCTCCCCCTTGCATGTCGGTCTAGCTACCCCTGATTGCATCTCTCCTCCAACTGGAGGAACTTTCATGAACATGTCTGGACGCCAACCTCCCAACTCGACGGGGGAAAGATCGTCATTCTCTTTAGAATTCCTTTTTCCTCAAAGATATTGATGCATTTGACTCCTTGGCAATCTTTTAAGAAACAGGATGAATCACCTCAACTCCGATTGAAGTCCTCGAGTGGTAGTGTTATCGTAATTCCGGGTTCCTGCACGAGCTCCTCTCCTGTATACCGGCCAACAACCTCCTCGAGTGAGAGCTCTGATAGAAGTCCTCGAGTGGTAGAGTTATCATAAGCCTGAGTCCCTGCACGAGCTCATCTCCTACATATCGGCCCACGGACCTCCTCGGGTGATATCAAGTTCCTCGCTGGAGCGATGCTGTAGTCCGTGAACTCTGTACGAGCTCCTCTCCTGCAGACCGACTACTTACCTCCCCGAGTCGACTCACACCACTCTAGTTGAGCAAGGCTCCTGAGAGCTGTCGACTCCAAATAGAAGTCCTCGAGTGGTAGAGTTATCATAAGCCCGAGTCTCTGCACGAGCTCCTCTCCTGCATATCGGCCCACAGACCTCCTCAAGTGATATCAAGTTCCTCGTTTAGAACGTTGTCGTAGTTCGTCAACTTTGTACGAGCTTCACCCCTACAGACCGACTACTTGCCTCTACAAGTCGACATACACCACTCTAGTTGGAGCAAGGCTCCTAAGAGCTGTCGACTGTTTCCCACCCCCAGTCGAGTTTGGCTCCTGCTGGGTGTCGACTGTTTCCCACCCCCAGTTGAGTTTAGCTCCTGCTGGGTGTCAACTGTTTCCCACCCCCAGTTGAGCTTGGCTCCTGCTGGGTGTCGACTGTTTCCCACCCCCAGTTGAGCTTGGCTCATGCTGGGTGTCGACTGTTTCCCACCCCCAGTTGAGCTTGGCTCCTGCTGGGTGTCGACTGTTTCCCACCCCCAGTTGAGCTGGGCTCCTGCTAGGTCTCGACTGTTTCCCACCCCTAGTTGAGCTTCTCTCCTGCTAGGTGTCGACCTATTCTCCATCCCCAGTTGAGCTCGGCTCCTGATTAGGTGTCGACCTCTTCTCCACCTTCAGTTAAGCTCCTCTCCTGCTAGGTGTCGACCTATCCTCCGCCTCCAATTGAGCTCGGCTCCTGTTAGGTGTCGACCTACTCTCCACATTTAGCTGAGCTTCCTCCTGCTAGGTGTCGACCTCTTCTCCACCTTCAGGTGAGCTCCGCTCCTGCTAGGTGTCGACCTATTCTCCACCCCCAGTTAAGCCCGGCTCCTAATTAGATGTCGACATATCCTCCACCTCCAGTTGAGCTCGGCTCCTGCTAGGTGTCTATGTACTCTCCACCTTAAGTTGAGCTTCCTCCTGCTAGGTGTCGACCTACTCTCCACCTTTAGTTGAGCTTCCTCCTGCTAGGTGTCGACCTCTTCTCCACCTTCAGTTGAGCTCCGCTCCTGCTAAGGTGTCGACCTATTCTCCACCCCCAACTGAGCTCGGCTCCTGATTAGGTGTTGACCTCTTCTCCACCTTCAGTTGAGCTCCTCTCCTGCTAGGTGTCGACCTATCCTCCACCTCCAATTGAGCTCGGCTCCTGCTAGGTGTCGACCTACTCTCTACCTTCAGTTGAGCTTCCTCCTGCTAGGTGTCGACCTATTCTCCACCTTCAGTTGAGCTCCGCTCCTGCTAGGTGTCGACCTACTCTCCACCTTCAGTTGAGCTTCCTCCTGCTAGGTGTCGACCTCTTCTCCACCTTCAGTTGAGCTCCGCTCCTGCTAGGTGTCTACCTATTCTCCACCCCCAATTGAGCTCGGCTCCTGATTAGGTGTTGATCTCTTCTCCACTTTCAGTTGAGCTCCTCTCCTGCCAGGTGTCGACCTCTTCTCCACCCCCAGTTGAGCTCGGCTCCTGTTAGGTGTCGACTCTCCACCTCCAGTTGAGCTTCCTCCTGCGAGGTGTCGACTTCTTCTACAATTCAGTTGAACTCGGTTCCTGTGAGGTATCAACCTTCTCCCCCCTTCCAGTTGAGCTCCACTCCTGGGAAGACCCTCTTGCAGCACATCGTTTAGCGCCATCTCTCCGAACTTTGGGTTCAACATTGTTTTTCTGAGCTCGTGTCGAGCTCGAAAAAAGCGGAGATTGTGTATAACCCGTAATTCGTCGAGATCAAAAGTACTCAAGTAGATGGCTATTCGTAGGCCATTGGGCGAGTTGTGGAAAGCAGAGGCGAGCTTGGGCGAGCAGAGGCGAGTTGTGGCAAGCAGAGGCGAGCTTGTAGAGCCTTGTATGGCTTCAACATCGTTGTAGTTGTCTACGGTGATGTGGGTGTAAAGCCTTGTATGGCTTCTTTAGGCGAGGTTGTTCCTTCTGGTTGTCGAGCCGAGATTGCTTCAGTCGAGGTTGATGTTCAGGCGCTTGGATACTCTGCCCCCTAGGCCCCTCTTTTAGAGGTTTCTACTTCACGGGTGTCCTCTTCTCTGAAGGCGATAAGCGAAGTAGTGAGTGATCTTGCTTTTTTTGATTTCCTTTTGTTGTTGGTGTATTGTACTAACTTTTCTCTGTTTTTTCTTGTAGATCGAGGCCCAAGCTCATATTGTCGTCACTTGGAACGATCATTATGTGAGCTTGAAAGACGGATATCTGGCTATTCAGGAGAAGTTTCGGATGGCCGCGAGCTCACTTGCTACCCTGAGAGATGATCATGATCGGGATACGTGTTGATTTCGCCATATTGGTTCAGAGTTGAAGGCAGAATTGGAGAAGGCTTGAGCGTCCTTAGAGGTGGAAAAATCTCTAGTGGAGAGAACCGCGTAGATGCTGAAGAATGCCCAAGTGGAGATTTCTCGTTTGGAGACGGAGCTTAGGGCATCAAAGGCCCAAGTGGATACGCTTTCTTCTGAAAGTCGCATGTCAGAGTTGAAGGCTACCGGTCTTGCTGAATACATGGATTCGTTGGATTACATGCGCGACTGTTGTTTGATTGGCGAGGAGATTCGTGAAGAGATCTGGACTAGAGAGGTGTAGCCTCGGATGGAGGATGTTCGTGAACTAGCGCTTAGACGTGGAGTCTCGAAGGCTTTTCGACTGGTTAGCGGAAGCTTAGGGCGTGATGTATCCGGCTTCAGTTTTGATGATATCTCAGATGATGAGAGCCCAAGTCCTGATTCTGGTGTGGATGTGGTTGACGTGTAGCATCGTGGTTTCTTTATGCTTGTATGTTTGTGTCTCCTCTGGTTGAGTCTGTTGTATGTGTAACAACCCGACCCGTTAAATAACATATAATAGAAGGTCCGGCCGGAGCCCCACACTATATGCCACAAACAGACGGCGAGGTCACAGGTGAATACCAAAATACCATCGCACCCTAAAACAGAGCATTCTAGCGGAAGATTATAAATTGCACGAACTAAAACCATGAATGTCCACTACTATATAAATACAACATTTATATAAACACCAGGAATGTTTACAACTCAAACGCTCACGGCCTTAAGGCCTTACAAGTTTCTCTTTACAACATATGATTTCATGCATCGGCACGCAGACCGGCCACACATGAAATCCAAATCTTCGCACGGCCTTCGAGGGCCTAACAGCAGCAGCAGCAAGGGCTTCAGCCCGCTCAATCCATTTCAGCCCGCAACACTTGCAAATGGACGTCCACCCCAAGGGTGATAAACAAAGCAACGGTCAGCATTCAGCTGACCAATTATAACGACCCTGCCCCATACCCGGGGAAGTGGTTCCTTCCCTGCATGCACAACGATCACAACATATATATATATATATCACACATAACATCACAAACACAGGCCTCAGTGCCAGGCGCTCCGTGCACTCAGGGCACGATTATGGTGTACCGAACTCCTCAAGGTCCCACCACCGATTCGAGGTGTTTAGCTTGTTGGCCGGGCATAAGCCTCCAAACACACGTCGGATACCTCACGCACCCGGCTCACGCAGAGGCACTCACCTCACGGCAACTGTGAGCACTATCAGGACCTACCCAAGCAGTGTAACAAGCCTAGGGAAATCGCCCCGCTGCATTGCCACCCATCGACCGCTCACCTGATCCTACAACTGAACTTGTTGTACATGGGCATCAGCCTCCAAACACACGTCGGAGACCTCTCGCGCCCACCCACTCAGAGGTGACCGCAATCCATCTCATAACACCGGCACACGGTGCCACTTTCAACTCTAACAATACAGCTCGTGCCGAGCATACAACAAAAGGAGCTATACAAAGCCTCCTTACCACACTTCACAAGCGTCCTCACACGCTCCGCAAGCCATTCATTGTATACACGGAGTCTTCTCCGAATCACACATCACCAATCCAGACTATACGTCCAGATGAGCTTCACACAACATGCCTATTCCGTACTACACACTTCCGGATCTAAATGTAGACTCAACCGCTAGAATCACTTACGCTTTTCCATCTTTTGATGGAAGATTCCATAAAGATACATGCATAAACAAAGGGCCTCACCTGCCCAAGGAAGAAAGACGTTACCCTTGACGATCGCTTCGACGTCATGAAAGAACTAGCCGGATAGAAAACACCGCAGCGGCCTTGTCTCCGCAACGCTGAGCTCGGCTCTCGATTCGGACCGCTGAAGCTCCACCGGTGGTTGGGAAGTTTCTCCTTCTTCCTTCCTTGCTCTCCTCTCTCTCTTCACTTTAGAAAGAGAATGGCCAAGATGAGAATGAGATATTCATCTCCATTCTCGGCCTTATAATAGCAGGGAGGAACATGGACCATAGGATCCAAAAAGAAGGGAACGAACGGCCTCGATCTGCTCTGAAAAGCATCTAAACAGAGCTGACACGGCTTGTGACACGCCCGTGTCACAGGCCGTGTCCCTTGAGCGGCTACAGAACCGACTCAGTCTGGATCAGAATACGGGCTACGACACGCCCGTGTCACTTCCTGACACGCCCGTGTCAACCAGTATACGGCCGTGTGGCTGGCCGTATCACCTTATTAACACAGGACCAAACCACCCGAGAAGAACACGGCTAAGGAACACGCCCGTGTCCTTGGTTGTGTGCCAAACACGCCCCTGTGACACGCCCGTGTCACAGGCCGTGTTCCACACTCAACGCCATTTCACTCAACGCCACTCCACTCAACGCCGCCCGAGCAGGACACGTCCTGGGACACGCCCGTGTCCTAGGCCGTGTCGCCTCTCGACGACCGTCGACCGTGCTATCTAGAGAACTTGACTCAACACACACCGCAAAGGACACGCCCGTGTCCCAAGCCGTGTGCACCAGACACGCCCTGGGACACGCCCGTGTCCCAGGCCGTGTCACCCAGCCTGAACTCCAAATTACAATTTGGGGCGTTACAGTATGTTTGCCATTTATTTTTGATGGTCGTTGACTCATGTTTTTTGTTATGCCATTATTGTAATGGGGTTGTTCTTCTCTCTTTTTCCCAAATGTTGTTCATGAGTTTGACTTGCGGCGTCTCTTTGCACGGGTTGTGGTCGCGGCTTAGTTCATCCGAGGCTAGCTTGCGGCTTAATTTGCACGAGGATCGCTTGTGGCTTGGTTTGTGTGAGGATCGCTCGCGGCTTAGTCGTGAGGGGGGCAGACCCTGACGATGTCGTGGCGTGGAAAGACAGGTTCAGTGAATAGCTTTTGTATTCAAACAACATGCGCAGTCTTACCTATTTTGCACGAGAATCGCTCGCAGCTTAGTCGTGAGGGGGCAAGCCGTGACGATGTCGTGGCGTAGAAAGACAGGTTCGGTGAATAACTTTTGTATTCAAACCACATGCGTAGTCTTACCGATTTTGTACGAGGATCGCTCGCAGCTTAGTCGTGAGGGGGGCAGGCCCTGACGATGTCGTGGCGTAGAAAGACAAGTTTGGTGAATAGTTTTTGTATTCAAACTGCATGCGCAGTCTTACCGGTTTTTCATGAGGATCGCTCGCAGCTTTGCTTGAAACTGATCGGGCTCCACTAAAAAGAAAAACACGATACAATATTTAAGTAAGAGATTGTTTACACAAGACCGAGCTTGCGGTTTTTACATTAGTTAGTCAAAAATGGCAGTTGAATAAGAATTGGGAGTAAAAAGTCACGATTCAGGGAAAAAAACGACGAGAGCGGGTTTGAAAAACGTCCAAGAGTGATTGTTCGAGTATCGCGGTGTGATCAGAATCAGCCTGAATGATAACGAACTGTACATCATAGGTTGCTTGTTCGGGCTCTTTTCCAAGGGTGACGAAAAGAATGATTGTGTCTATGATCGGTACTGAAGTGCCCCGCGGGATGCGTGCGCTAACTGATTCTAGCTTGAGGTTGTCAGTGGTTTGTTTGAGCTGAAGTAGTGTTGATAGAAACAATATGTTAAGTGTAATCCCTTCGTCTATCAAGACTCGGTTTAGTTTGGTTGACGACTCGTCAATGCTAATGGTTATACTTCTCATGTTCTAAGCAGGAGGCTGCTCCTCCTTTGATAAGAATTGATCGACTGCTCCCAAACTGGCAAGTCGTCGAATTTCTCCCTTCAGCTGATTACATTTGTCGGTGTTGTGGCCGGGCCCCGATGATATTCACAATATTGTGATGGATTTCTTCGACCTTGGACGAGTGGTCTGGGCTTATGCAGTGTCGGGTGGTTGCGAATTGCTTAGAAGATCTTGTCTTGGGGGGCGTTAAGTGGCGTGAACTTTTGATGTCGATGTGACTCCTTTGTTCGGTATGAATTTGCTCATTGGTTGCAGTTCCTTTTAGGCTCCCCCTGTGTTTTGCTCTCTTGTTTTCTCTTTTGAGCTCTGTGATTCATTGTGTTTCTGACGCCCCCATCATGTTGAGGATCACCAAGGTAACGATCATGCGTGTCTCGGGTTAGCATTGTCGGGGTGGGGGAGCTACTTGCGCTTGAGAACTCCTTTTCTATGTCGTACTCCTTGTACGGGGAAAGCTTGGTTGGGGCAGAGAGTTCTCCAGATGGCGATGGATTAGCTTGCTTGGATGGTGTTCTAGGGGACTGCTTTACTTCTTGGCGAATGGCGAACATCAGGGCTTGAAGTTGGTTTATTTGCGTGTCGTGTTTTGCGGATTCACCCTCAAGCTTGTCAATGGCCGCTACTCGGTTGATTTTATCTATGCGGGAGGGAGCCGAGTTGATGCTCCCCCCGGGGACTGGTCCTTTAGTAATTTGGGTGTTTCTCCCCGCTATTGAATCTGGCCTTGAATATTGTCGGGTTGAAAGTACTATCGTTTGGAGGATGCTGGAAATCATGTTCCCACAGACGGCGTCAAACTGCTCCAGTCTAACTCGACGTCCCGGTCGAACCAGAATATCCTGGACCGCTTTAGCTCTCGGAATGGTCGAGCACGCACACAGTCAATGTTGGGTATTGTATCCACAATGATCCTGATTTGAAGAAGTGTTCCTTAAACTGAGATGAATTGAGTTTGTATTTGATGCTATTTTTCTAGTCATGTGCTTGCAGGACTATATTGCTAAGTACAACCCAATGGCAGGTTACAGTGGGTCATGAAATACATGACTATACAATGTAATTCTTCATTGTGCAGACTAATGTGTTAAGTCACGTATAATCTCTCTATTGGGGTGTATTTCTTATTTAAGTACACTAGGAGATTCAAGGAAGGACGAGTTGAGGCTTTCAGAAGAAAAGAACAAATTTTCTCCAAGTAAAATTCGTCGAGTATAGTAGTGAATACTCGTCGAATTCGTCGTATATTCTTACTAACACTCGTCAAATTTGTCGCATTTACTTAGGGAATAATCTCTGAACTTTTGGAAATCAATCAAGTAAAAAATCGTCGAGTACCTTCATGTATACTCGTCGAATTCGTCGAGTGTATCTATCGATACTCATCAAATTCGTCGAATATATATGTCGATACACGAAGAATTCGTAGAGACTTCACGAATTTACTTCTCTAGATTTCTCTAAGTTATATTCGTCGAATATCGCTTAGCTAGGTGTCTACTGCATCGAGTAAGCTAGCCGATATGCTTCGAATGCGTCGAGTAAGTACAACGCTGGTGGAGGAGGACAACTCTCCCGCCTCCGCCGATCATGAGAGTCCAGTGTCCATTCTAGCTTTTGCCCTACCATTCCGCGCACCGGCCGGAGAAGTACAACGCTGGTGGAGGAGGACAACTTCGCGGATGCTAGAATTTAAGAGTCAAACTCCCATTTTACAATTGCTGGTTGCGAATAAATTATTTTAATCATTCCGGTTACGGTTAACAATGGGGCTCGGAGAGTCAATTTTAGGTTGCGGTTAACAATCAACTTGATGAATTGCACCTCAATTATTTGATGTTTTGCACCCTCCAAAATATTGAATAGAGCACTTTACACCCGACATCATTTATAATTTTATTTTCAGTTAAATAAGCGTATTTATGTATTCAAACAAATTCGTAACAAATAACCTAATTTCTACCCGACGAGCTAAGGGAAATTTTCTTCCAAGATCCTCCATTCTATGAAGAAATTGACGTTGAACTTCATTTAGGCTCCGTTTGGGGAGACTTATTTTCACCGGTCAAGCGGTTACGATCGCATGAATTTTAATTAAGGTCTGGTTCATGCGATCGTAATAGCTTGACCGGTGAAAATAAGTCCCCCCAAACAGAGGCTTAGTCTTTGTTTGGCACGATGGTGATTATCATTCGTTAATGCCAACTTAAGGAACTTCATCCATTCTTATGTTCAAACTAACAGATGATGTTTGTTAGGTGATCCTTAACGAATGACGGTTTAACTCATGCGTTTACGACTGCCACCACCATGCCAATCAGTCAAGTGATTATGATCGTTTGGGGGGGGACTTACTTTCACCGGTCAACAGGGCGTAGCCAGAATTTTGCTTGAGTGGGGGCACTATTTACGACAATAGTAAATTAAAAGTTATTTGCTTTAAACAGTAATTTTAAAAGTAAAATGAACTTCATATTAACAATAATGATAAAAAGTATGTAATCTCACATTTAAGTGTAAAAATAAGAGCTACACGCTCTTTGATTATATTTGAAAACAACTTACTTGGAACAAAACAAACTTTTTAAGTGTCATACATTGTAACAAAAATATTAGACCAAAAGCATTTCATAGGAGATCAATCAAGCCTTTTTTTCTGGCTCGACAACTTAATTCGACGTGTCTTCATATTTTGATAATAATCTATGATAGATTCATTATCAATTCCATCAAAAACATCTTTTTCTATATATACCAACAAACCATTGTTCAACCATTGATCACTCATTTTTATTTCGGAGTCGATTCTTCACACAAGTCATGGCTGAAAATACTCTTTTAACACTAGCAGTTGCAACAGGTAAGATTAAAGCTAAAGTAAAGAACAAATATACTAGTGGATAAGTTCTGTTTCTTCCAGTTTCCACCATCTTCTTAGCAAGATCGAAAATTTCATGCAGCATTGAAAACTCCTTATTCGATCTCATGTCAAAAATATATGTATCAAGCTAGTCGTGAAATATTAAAACCTCCATTGGGGAAAAATCTTCGGGATAAAACTCTGCCAGACGAATCAACTTATCCTTATCAAAACTAAATAATGAGTTGGATAGAGTCAAACAAGCTACACAAAGTAGTAACTCACTAGTCCCCTCGTCAAAACGAGTTTTGAGTTCTAGAAGTTGCATATCGATAACATTGTAGAAAATCTCTACCTGATAATGATGCAAATTTGTAATTATTGGAGCTTTACGCTTTCCTTTTCCTTGAGCTATAAATCTCTCATTCATATTCAGAACAATAATTTCATTCTTCTCACAAAAAGTTGAAACCACTTCAAATAATGATTGTCATTCATCATCCCTCATATGCTGGAGTCGTTTCTTTGATAATTCAACCAAAGAAATCACATTCACAATATCTTGATCATGTCTTTGAAGTGTCTGAGATAACTCGGAAGTAATAGCCAAAATTGTTCTCATCAAGTGAAGAGTAAATACAAACTCAAATGATTGCATTGATCCCAATAACATCCTTGTCATTGTCCGTTGATCTCCTTTTGGACCTTCCATTCTAACAATTTCAAGCACATCAATCACTGCTTCAAACATAGTACTAAAATTAACTAAAGTATCATAGTGTGAGCCCCAACGTGTATCACCTGGACGTTTAAGATTGGTTTCCTGATTTAAACCTTGTCCACTAGAAAGTTCTCCAACATTAAGTGTTTTAACAACCTTTGCAGCATGTTTGCCCCAAAGAATATCACGTCGTTTGGACGAAACTCCAACAACATTCACCACATTATTAGTCACAAAGAACATCATTGCAATATCTTCATGATTATTTGTCACTGCTACAAGAGCCAATTGTAATTGATGCGCAAAACACCAGACATAATATGTAGAAGAATTGTCTTTCAATACAAGTGTTTTTAAATCATTAAACTCCCCTTGCATATTACTAGCTTCATCATATCCTTGCCCCCCTTAATTTTGAAATACTTAGACCAAGTCTAGAGAATAATTTTTCCACGACTTCTTTGAGGGAAATAGCACTAGTGCTAGAAACATGTTCAATACCCACAAAACGCTCAATAACATTTCCTTTTTTGTCAATATAACGTACAACAATAACCATTTGCTTCTTAACTGATATGTCACGGGCTTCATCGACTAAAATTGAAAAAAGTGCATCACCAATTTCTTCAACAATTACTTTGAGTGTCTCACTTGCTGCAGCTGTAACAATGTCTTGTTGAACATCTGGTGAAGTAAACTTCACATTTTGTGGGGCATTTTCGAATGCGACAGCTTTTACTTCATCGTTATGATCAGCAAGAAACTTCAAAAGTTCAAGATAATTACCTCGATTACTTGAATTTTCAGATTCATCATGACCACGAAATGCAATGCCTTGTCTTAGAAGAAACCGTATACAATCTATGGCTGCATTCAACCAAATGAGATAATCATCCTCATCTTGCTTTGCTTGTTTCTCAAACACTGTTTGAATATGTTGTTTTTGTTTTAATAAATCTTGACATTTTGTCACAGCTTGATTATGAGCACTATTAGAACCTCCAACATGAGATTGGAGTCTATCATTCTTTTTCCAATTTGAAAAGCCCTCACCAACAAATGAATCACCACCCGCTTGATCTCCAATATCAGGCTTGAAAAGATAACAACATAAGCAGTATGCAGAGTCTTTTGATACACTATATTTTAACCATGAAGAATATAATCCAAACCAATCCTTACTAAAACGTCGTAATTTATTCTCAAATATCTTTTGAGGAAAGGCTTGGTTACAAGGCTGACACGGACCTGCAAGTAAATATGCCCTACGAACTTGGTCTTCATCATTTGGACTGTAATTAGTAATTCGAGGTCGCAATCCTGGATCCGTTGGAAGGTCTTCCATATTGACTGCAACACGATGATCATTTGGACTGTAATTAGTAATTCGAGTTCGCAATCCTGGATCCTTTGGAAGATCTTTTATATTGACTCTCGCACGATGCTCTTTAGTGAAATATCTCTCCATGACTGTTAAAATGTCTAGTGGATTAATGGTATGTAACATAGCTAAATTTTGGCAAATAAAATTTGGAAACTTTCATATTTGAACATCTCAACCAATTCCAAACCAAAAAAAATAATGTTCACAAAAGGCTCATAACTTTCATGGTTGAGCGACAAAGCAATACAGAAAAAAAACAATGAAATGGGAAACATTGAGAAATTTAAATGTAACCATAAATGGTGTTATTACAATTACATGGGTAAACATGATGAAATTATTTTAGACACACATGGTGAAATGCTAATCTGAAATGAATGGATCATCATTAAGTAAACATTGGGAAAGTTTATAAAACCCTATGTTTTTCCGCGTCTCCTTTCTATTTATACTTCCTTTCCTACCACCGCTTTTCCAATAACTCTAATCTCACCACTGATTTCCCACCACAATTTTTTCTAGCACTACAACCATCGTAAACATAGCCTTAAAAACAGTGTGAATAACTGATAACACATTTCATTTTACATGGGTAAAGCTTGATGAATTGTTTTAGACAAACATAATCAAATCACTAAACATTGGCATGGTGGAATGCTTATCTGAAAGAAATGGATCATCTTTTAACATGGGAAAGTTAAGAGGGTAATTCATCATAAACTATTTATGTTCCTTAAAGCATGAGTGGGAGAGATGACACGAGGTAATGCTAAGAATAGTCTATGCAGGAGTAAACAAGAGAGTGCACAGACATATCAACGAGATGCGTAGGCTTTGATCGATGTACACCTTTGGGTTCAACTGACAATTGGCAAGCAGCTAAACAGAGGAAGATTATGGGGTCTTATCCATTATTTCCTCATTCTCTCACTCAAAAATGATCTTCCATCAAAAATATGGGGAAGGGTTCATGTTAATACGCCAAAATCCGAGCAATTCTGGGTATTATCCCTCATTCCAATCCTTATTTAATGGGCTAGCTGGATAAAAAATGATCTCATGGGAGAGCATTGGCAATCTTATAAGTACCAACTTTTCAAAATAAAGAATCATTAACAAAATAAAGGCAAAGAATCAACGTCTTTAAGATACTCAGAAAAACCATATACATGTAGAGAAGTAGTTGCGTATGCAAATGGCATGATCAAAATTGCAAGTGAATAGCAGTGACAAGAATAGAAAAAAAACAAAGGGACATGATAATCATTTTGTGCAAGAAGAAGAAGAGCGGGAAGAGCGGGAAGAGGGCGAAGGGGCTAACCATAGCGGGAAGAGGGCGAAGGGGCTAGGGAAGAAGAAGAAGAAGAGCGGGAAGAGCGGGAAAAGGGCGAAGGGGCTAACCAGAGCGGGAAGAGGCCAGAGGGTGAAGGGGCTAGGTTAGAAAAGGGGCTAGGTTAGAACGGTATCGGCAGAAATGAAAAGGGCGGAAGAAGAAGAAGAAGGAGAAGAAGAAGTAGTACCGGGGAAAGGAGAGCAGCGGCGGTCGACGGGAATGCTGGGCGAAGGAGAGCAGCGAGAAAGCTAGGTTAGCGTAGAAATGAATTCGGAGGAAATGTGAAATCCGCATGTTCCGCCCTGCCCCTGGGTGAAATCCGCGAAAAATCAGGGGGGGGCACGTGCCCCCCCCCCCCCCCCCCCCCCGTGAAACTATACTAATTACGCCTCTGCCGGTCAAGCGGTTACGACCGCATGAACCAAAGCTTAATTAAGATCCGATTCATGCGATCGTAACCGCTTGACCAGTGAAAATAAGTCCTCCCAAACGGAGCCTTAATCTTTTTTGTTGGAGATTGTCCGGGAGAGCTCGAGCTATCCGCGGGCTAGAGAGTGCAGTTCACGCAAGAGGAGTTGAAAACAAGCAATGGCATAATTGAATGCCAAAAATATCCTTGGCAGCATAATAAAAATGCTTTTTGAATCTGAAAATAAAATTATAAATGAATGTGGGAAATGCAAAGTGCTCTATTAATATAATTGGGTGATGCAAAATAACAATTTCTAAATTTTGGGAGCAAAATAGTATAATTTGGAGCGCAAAATGTCAAAAATTCATTTTGTTGGGAAGAAGGAATAATATAAATACTTACTTTTTAGATTTTATATACATATACTTTCATGATAATATGTTGAATATAAATATGTTTCATTTAAATTTTTACTTTTTTAATCTTTTAGATTTATTATGCCCATTGTTAACCACAATCCATATTTGACTATCCACATTTCAAAATTTCAAAAACACATCTCTTTTTCTGTCGTTAACCGTAACCCAAAAATGAAAACCCCGTGAATCTCCTCCGTAAAATGCTTAGCCATGGCCATGGTGCTGACTCGTTCATCTACAACAACCTCATGTGCCCGCCTTCATCGACCTCGACAACATGGATAAAGCCCTTGATCTCTCGGCTGAGCTCTGTAAACGATGCATCCTTCACGATGGGGTTGCGCATGCGACCTCGATGGAAGCGTACCGGAAGCAAGGCATGGGCAAGGAGGCCATAGATTCCTACCAATCCCTCATTGATCTGCAGTTTAAGATGACCTGCCACCTGCAATGTTCTCTTGGACACTCTCCCCTCCATCTAGAAATATCAATTTCATTGGACATATTGCCACCGAAATCGCGACTGCGAGAACATCTCCCTTCCGTCGAGAAATATCAATTTCCTTGGCGAAGAATGTGATCTGCAAACAAATACACATGAAAATAGATGTTGAATGGAAATGATCGAGAACCGCAATATAATGCAAGTTGATCATAGCAAATTAGAACTAGCCTCTACATCGCCATTAACAAGTAGTTTCGTGAAGAAGCTGCGAGCTCAAAAATTCTCGGGTGTCTGAAGACGATTTCGGAAAGCAGGGCGTCTGAAGGAGCCATGGAGGAAACGGAAGGGGGAGCGCCATCGGAATGCGGCAAACCAAATATTGGGTTGCGGATAAAATATCAGGCTGCGATTAACATTGAGGTGCGACAAGTCAATCGTCTTTATCATTTAGAAACAAAAAACCTATTTCATAGAGATTCTTACATCTTCAAAGGCATCATCATGTTCTATGGTTTATGGGTTCCTTCCCCAAAAAACTGATCTTCTCGTGGAGGTGATATTATTTTAAATTTTTTTTCTTTTGGGCGTGCTGAATTTTTTTTCGCCGAACGTGTTTGATCACTCCTCGATTTCTACTTTCTCGGCACTGTGTTCCAAATGACCTATCTTCTCAGGCTCTGTTTGACTCAGCTGCAGTGACTAGAGAAGTAGTGATAGGAAGTATTGGTGGAATAATTAATTGTTTTGCAGAATGATGGTACAATCTGTGAAACTGTTTGGAAGAACAATTATTGCACTGTTATTTCAAACAAAGAAGTTGTTTAAGCTGTTTGACAAAACAGCTATGCGGTGTACAGTTCATTTTTTTAATTTAAAGACAAACAACAATAACATAAAGCAAACAAGTTAACTTAAAGTGCTCCAAAATTATATTAAAAAATAAACAGGTACTTTTCAAAAGATTTTTTTTCAAGAGGAAGTAGCAAAAATAGGGAAGAAGAAAATTTTAATCTCATCTTTTTTTTTTGAAAGAAAACAGAGAATAGCATAAATCGGGAAAAGGGAATAGAAAAAATCAGACAGAAGGGCGTAGCAAAAGTGAAAAATGGTTTGATCGGTACCGGCAATGGAGGAGAAGGCTCGCCTGCGTGTAGAGGGAGAACGGTCGCCGGAGAGGGATGGTCCGCGGCGGCCTATCGCCGGAGGAGGGTGGATCATGCAGAGGATGTCGCGGAATGTTTCACAAGGGAGAGACAGGCAGAAATGAGCGGGGCGGCAATCGCGCGATTTGGAGTCACGATAAATTTTCTCTACTCCAAAAAAGCTAATATTGGGCGATTCGGGAGCAGTGGCAATTCCAATTGTCGTCCAAAAAAACACGTTTGGCAGGGCATTTTGAAAATTCACAGCACCCCACTCCCAAAATATCGAGCCAGACAGAGCCCCAGGCGTTGCATTTGATTCAATCTACCTCCCTTCGTTTGGCAGGGCATATTTTTTTATTCTTCTTTCCTCATCTATCTTCATCCTGTAAAACTTTCACACCTCGAGGATGCCCGCGCCTTAGGCTCTGTTTGGCGCGATTTTTTTTTTGCTCCAGTGAATTTGGACAAAAACACCACCATCATAGAATGCATGTTTGGCAAGACAATGGTTAAGACCGCCACTAAGAAAAGAAAACTAGTTTTGAAGGTAAAAGTGGATGAAATTCCTTAGGTGAGGTCGAACGACAGTTCATAACCACCACATTCACAACCGCTACCGCTAAGAAAAGAAAACTAGTTTTGAAGGTAAAAGTGGATGAAATTCCTTAGGTGAGGTCAAACGCAGTTCATAACCAACACATTCACAACCGCTACCGCCGCGCCAAACGGAGCCTTACTCTCCAGTCTCCAATTCCCCTCCCATCTATCTAATAAATGTCAACTCCAACTCACAATGTTGAGGTGAACTTGAATGCAAGTTTCATACATGTAGATGGACTCAAATTCCCCTCACAATGCTGAGGTGAACTTGAATGAAAGTTTCATACATGTAGAGAAAACCCTAGAAACTGAAAAGACAGTATGTGCACTGAAACAAGAACCCTAAACTAAAAGGGATCAAAATTTCAAATTTACAAGAAAAATTTTAGGTCAAACTATGTACAAATCAAATGATGAAATTCAAAAAAAAAAACAAAGTAATTCGCAAGCATGAGAAATTGATCATCCTCATTCCTCCATATCCTACATAGACCCATTAAACCCACATAACCTCTGCAATTTAGCTTTGATGGAAGAACTAGCACAGTACATAAACCATCAATGGCGCCTCTCACAACCAGCACAATGAGATGCAGAAAGCATAAAGAAACCAGAGAGATCTCACCATTCATCCTCCAAAGAAGGAGAAGAACCCACGCTTCTTCGGCTCCTCCTCCAGCATCACAGCAGTCATGCTGTCCTGCTCAACGAGCCTCCAGGCCGCCTGCTCGAAGGCCAGTCCGGCCAGCGCCGGCGGCTGGTTCAGCACCAGCGGGTGCCCTCTGTTGGTGCTCTTGATTACCTCGGAGTCCTCCGGGATTACTCCGATCAGCGGTAAGCCGAGCATTTCCTGCACGTCGAGCACCGACATCATGTCCTCTCCTCGAATTAGGTCGGTTCTGATGCGGTTGACGATCATCTTAATGTCCTTGATTCCGTCGCACTCCAGAAGGCCGGTGACGCGGTCGGCGTCGCGGAGGGCGGTGATGTCGGGGGTGGTGACGAGGACGGCCTCGTTGGCCGGAGCGATGGCCGTGATGAATCCGGCGTCGATCCCTGCGGGGCAGTCGATGAGGACGAAATCCGGAGGTCCGGGGGCGGCGTCGCGGGATCGGAGGGCATCGACGATCCAGATGATGGCCTTGGAGCCGAAGGAGAGGGGGAGCTTGGATCGGGGCTTGGAGATGCAGAGGAGCTCGAGGGAGGGCCACCGCCTGTCGCGGACGAGAGCCTGGTCGAGGCGGCAGTCGCCGTTGAGGACTTCGACGGCGGTGTAGTTGACGCGGTTTTCGAGGCCGAGGAGAAGGTCGAGGTTGCGAAGGCCGACGTCGGCGTCGATGGCGACGACGGAGAAGCCGAGGCGAGCTAGGGAGAGGCCGATGTTGGCGGTGGTGGTGGTCTTGCCCACGCCGCCCTTTCCGGAGGTGATGACGACCACGCGCGGGGTTTCTCCGGCGAGTTGGGGCTTGCGGTTCCACTGGAGGACTGCGCGGGAAGCGAACGGGCCGCGGCGGCGGCGGACGGAGGAAGGAAGCGGAAGGGTTTCGCGGAGAGACGACGGGAGGAGCTGAGAATGCGAGGATGGAGAGAAGCGGACGAAGGAGGAAGACACATTTGTGTTTGAGGAGAGCAGGGAAGCCATTGATGCCCACCTAGGGCTTCTTTCAGCTCTCACTAGTCAGAAATAATGGAATATGTGCTTCATTCAAATTGAAGAATGTCCAAGAGCATATAACATTGTCACATTCTCGCATAGGTTTCGTTTAGGTGGACTTATTTTTACCGGTGAAGCAGTTACGATCGCATCACATGTATCGGATCTTAACTTAGGTCCGATACATGCGGTGGTAACAGATTGACCGGTAAAAATAAGTCCCCTCAAACAGAGCCATAATCTTGCCACGTCAAACATATGTGAAGTGTTGCGGTCTTCCATAATATTCTTGCTATCACAGTAATATGAGACAAAGCATCTCGTGTTCAACATTGTGTTTATACACTAACAAGAACTTCAAAATCAATAATGACCAACTAAACAATGCTTAGTATATGGCCTCGTCTTGGCTTAGGCTGCGTTTGGCGCGGCTTATCGTAGCTTATTTGTTCCGATGAAGTTGGACAAAAACGCCATTGCCATAAAATGTTTTAAAAAAACTAATTTGAGCATAGGATTTTGGTATGACAATGGCATTTTTGTCGAACCACGCCGGAGCAAATAAGTCGCGATAAGTCGCGTCAAACGGAACCTTAGTTTTATGTTTGTCCGACGATCAAATATGATCAAATGACTAACAAAGTCGGTCGCACGACGATCAAAAGTTGTCTGCAGGGTGATCAAAAGATGTTCTCATGCAAGAAATAGTTGTCAGTAGGGCGAGCAAAGTGTTCATAAGGCAAACAAATTTTCTTATTGAGAGAGCAAATTGGTTCGCAGGGCGAACCTGCGAGCAAATTTGCCGGTCGAGGAAGCAAACAAGCAAATTCTTCACCATATGACCAAATTTGCTCGCCCGATGAACACATTCGCTTGTTTGACGGGCATATTTTCTTGTCGGGCGACAAAAAATGCTCGCCCCTATAGAATTTTTGCTAATACCCTAGTAGAGGATTCTCCAACCTCTAGGTTATGAGGAAGATTCATAATAAATGATAAATGAGAGCTTCGAAAAGTCTCACTTGTTTATGCTCCAACATGAGGACTTCAAATTAGTTGAAGCAATTGAAAGGGCATAAAAGAGCTCGGCGGGCTTCAGTATCCATGTAGTTTGCCACAGGAAAATTTGGTTTTTTAGATGCTCTAATGTTAGTGAAAATAGGCAGAAGAGAGACAATGATGAAAAATGTATGATTGAATATCAAGAGTGATTCGCAAAGACACATTTTGTTTATATTTCTACTTGCAATGTGTGATCATCTCCACAACCCAGTCTTCAAATTTGGAGACGGGCGCGTTTTGAAAAATTTCGCCAAGGAATGAGTGTATAGACGGGCTTGTACTCGCACCAAAAAATCGTGGACGAGCACAGTCCATTCTCATCCCACGGACAAACCGAGCTTGCTAGGAATCAATAAGAGAACAAGAATGGATGTAGACCTATATTGTCATTCACTATCAAGGGTAGTCAAGAAAGAGTGTAGCCACATATACTTAGAGGTGCAAATTTGACCCTGGTCCGGTTGCTTGACCAGGGACTTCCCGGGCCTAAGCCCAATTAGGCCTGGGTCTAGTTAGGCCCGAGACAGACCCAGACTAGACCTAAGTGGGATCGCCAGGCCCCTTATTTGGGCAGAGCCTAGGGGTTTGCAAGAAAATCGAAACTGACCAAAACAACCAGAACCAAGCCAACTGAACCGAATTTGAACTGAACCGATATGTTTAGTTCAATTTCGATTGGGGGGGAATCGAGTTTCTTCGGTTCAGTTTCGATTTATATGGTTGGTAGACCGAGAAAATCGAACCGATTTTGGGTTTGGAGTTTGTCCTGTCTGATAACTGGTAAGTGGTAACATAAATACATAATTAAGCCAATATTAAATTCCGATCATTGACTAATGCACATAATTCCATTTTCAAGAGTCACTTAACGATTAAAAAGCTCAAATTAAAACAATCACGCTTAGCCGAATTCAAACACCCGCTCATATTTGATGGGGACAAGTAATTTTATAAGCAAAGAAGGGGGTGCGGATAGCCCACTCACCCATGATCTCGTCCTCCTAAATGGTGATCATGGGGAAACCGCCGCGCGCGCGATCGGTGTGCGCAATCACGCGCGATCCACGTGCAAAATCCCGTCCGGGGCCAACCATCGGGGTCGACCTTTACCTCACCACCGACCGGCCGACGAGGCCGCGCCTCGCGATGCGGCAATTCCGCCGACCAACTTGGTTGGCGGGAGCCATCCCTCCTGTGACCTCCGCGGGAGGTGTCGAGCGTGGCCGGTCGTGCCCCGCCCTCCTCAGGGTGCGGTCTACCGGCTGCTCCCCGCTCGGGCCGACTCCGGCCGACCACATTGTGCAGCTGGCCGCTGCCGCACGTCGCGGTCGGCGCCCGGAGCAGGCGCCGCGCTCGGCTGCCGGCGCCGGGATCGCCCCGGTGGCCGACGGTGGCCGGCAGGGCCGACCCCAGTGCGCCACCCGAGTGTGGTCAGTCGGCCCTCTCGGTCGGTCGGCCACACCCCCGGCTGGCGTCACGTCAACGGCACGCCATCCTCGTTGGGGCCGGTCATATATCGAAGGAGGGTCGCCGCCTCTCTTGCCCTCCTTGGGCGCCCTCCCCGCCGTTCGATCGTTTTGCTACGATCGCGACCGTCCGATACGCGGGTAACCACCCGTGTAACCACCACCAGTAGTGAGGGGAAGTGTTTTTAGTAGGGGTATGCATTTAGTAAAATTAAATATGCAATTAATATTCCCCCAAAACTATACTCATAATTATGATATTGGTGGTTACGGTGTGCGGATAGCCGCATAACCACCGTAACAACCTCCTAGAGGCTATAAGAAATCCTCCAGGCCTCCTCATTTCTCATCTTTCTCTCATCTGCTTTCTTCCTCCTCAGGCCAGAGCTCCGCTGAATTCCTCCTACGAGCCACATTCGGCCTTTGGGCCACCTTCGAGTCACATTCAAGCCACCTACTCTCCTCCAGGAATTCGCCTAAGTCCACAAGAGTGCGGCAGGAAGGAAAGTCCTACTACAACAAGCACTTGTTCGTGCGCATCGCCACAACAAATATCCTCGCAAGGAGCAGCATGTTGCCCGTCATGAGCTCAAGAATCTCTCTCTCTCGCCCCCTAAGTGTAACGAGGAGTGACCCATCGCCCACGATTCTTCAAACAAATTGTATGTAGAGACCCAAATCCTGGGCTCTTCAACTGATTCAAGGATTGGACAACAGTTTTGAATAAAAAGAGACAGCATATTACCACAGTACAAAGAACAGAAACACCGGCATTTTATTCCATCATTTATTATCGTTACAACATTTGATAAAAAAAAAGAAATACATGAGTGCTACGTGTATTCAATACAGAAGTCACAGTACGGATATCTACAGGAGTCCCTATGCTTTATGTGAACCTCTACAATTCCTACGAAGATTTTTAGTCATACCTTCGCTAACTCTTCCGAAGGAATCCTCTTATGAGCACTGAGAGATGCTCATGTTGCCTAAAAAAATGGGTCCACAACGGGTTAGTCATAAAAATTATGACTATGTGAGATAAGTATTTCATGAAACATTGTACATGCAAACAAAGAGGATAATAACAATATGCATACAGTACAATAAAGCGATCGTTTGATAATTCTCAATACTGATCCTTGAACTACCCCTTAATTTTAGTTACATAAAATGAGAAATGCTCTGGTGATGCATCCTTTTGGCCACCGCCCACTTAAGAGCTTCTCACTTAAGGGCTTTCTGTAGGCTCACTCCTACAGGTGAATCCATCTGTAGATTCCTCTACATCATAGGATTCGAAACCATCACATTTCCCCATGCCGAATTTTATTGTTCTGTTCTTGATGTATAAAAAAAGTGTTTTAAATAAAACATCCTCTCAGATAATTATATCGCTTCACGTTTTACCCTTGCCCACATTTATTTCTTAGCGATATCTTAATGAGTTAAACTCATATGCACATGCATTGATTATTTCAAAAAGAAAACAAAATAGAAAATTACTTGAATAGAACTAATTCAAGAAATAAGAAAATCACCACAACTTTGCCTTTATCCATACTTTTATTGGCATTGTTATCACGATTATCTTGTAACGTCATTCTCTTCTTTTTGAGTCTTGGGAACCACTGAAATGATACGTACTTTTTATTTGGGTTGCGTCACATTCTAATCGTGTAAATAATTTATAGTCGCTCAAAACATCGAAAATCAGAAAACGTTAACATATTAAATCACTTATACACTTTGTCGGACAACTATAAGTAAGCCTCAAAATGGACTAAACCAGCCCCCAAATGGACATCCGTCCTCTCCAAATTTCTGTCCAGCAAAGCCTAATTAATTGGGTAAACCACCCCTTGTAAAATTTGCTATTCAGCCCATATCAGTCCCCAAAATAAGTTATACTCAAAACAGTACAAAAGTAATTCACCAAATAGAGAGGAAATAAACCAAACCAGCTAGGGGAAAGAAGGGTGCAGTGGCTTAGAAGAAGAAGCAGGGAGGAAACAGCTCAGGAGCGGCAGTAGCTATTTGGCACAGCAGAGCCGTCGACCTAGAAGAATCGGCGGCATAGCTGCGACAGAGACGAAGCAGCGTCGGCACGGGAACACGACAGCGACGACACCGCTAGCTCGGCACAGAGAAAAGAGATGAAGTAGAAGAAGGAGAAGAAGATGGAGAAGCTTTCCTCCGTTGGCACAAAGCAGCAAGAAGAAGAAATCGCAGAAGCAGGAAGGCGACGGGAAAGCAATGCGGGAGAAGAAATGGCCTGGGCTCATTTTATAACAGTGGGCTAAGCGGCTAAGCGGTAATATCGTGCCAAAGCACCGTTCCAGGTGTTATACCCTAATCCAACATGCCATCCAGCCAACCCTTATTCAGTCAGCACAACACAACCAACCAGCAAGCCAGTTCAGCCACCAACCCAAAACACAACACACAACTAATTAATCAGCTCACTATACCAGCCCAACATCAGTCCATAATAAATAAAAAAACAGCCAACAACCATAAAAAGGCCAGCCCTTTTTTGTCAAACCCATCTCAAAAGGGCAGCTGGCCCATTACTCAAGTCCACACTCAAAAAAACTTAAAGCAAATGTAATACATGATCAAATAAAATGAAATAAAAAAGGAAAAATTAATTCATCAAAATTTTAATGTGCCTTTTTAATCATCGGGGATATAACTCAAAATATTCTATACGGATTTTTATTTTAGGTCGTTACATTGTAATCGCAAGCAGATAGTGGATTTCGATCGCCACAGACCCGGTCGTGTGGTTTTTTACCTAGTTGAGAAGTTTTTCCATGTCAAAATATCATGTGCATATTTTCTCTTTCTCATTGACTGTGTGCACGCTCGACCGCTTCGTGAGCTAAGACGGTCTAAGTTTCTCGGGTCCGATTGGGGTGTTGAGTCTGGCCGCAGCAGTTTGGCATTGTCTGTGGGAATCAGCTCTCAGCATCCTCCAAAGATTTAGAAGACAGCACCCTCTGCACAACGCTACTCGTGACTTGCTCCCATGGTTAGAAGGATCACCTGTATCACCAATGGATCACATCCTGGAGGACGCGTCTAGTCAGCCCCCTCTCACTCGCTCGTCAACGCGACACTCGGTGGGGAGGACGCTCTCCCGACCATAGCCGTCTTAGAAGGGCTCATGCAACATATGGAGGAGCATCGGGTTGAGATGCTCGCCCTCCTCTAGAATATTGCAGCTCCTCCACCTCCTCCTCAGTCTCCCACGCCAGCTAACCTCCTGCCTCCGGCTCAGTATTGTGTTCCGCCTCAGCAAGCCCCCCACCGGGAGAATGAATTTGAAGAATTTTTTGATGCCGCCAGTTCCACACACCCCGCTCATCGGGGTGCTGGAGGTGGTCGCCAACATCATCTGGAAGATGTAGCCCGTACGCTGCTAAGTGAAAGGGTCACCAGCGAGGAGATACATGAGGTGATTGCCCAAGAATACAGCCATCTTGGACAACAAAAGATCCTTGCGCGCCACCCTCTCCACTAGTGCTTTTCGCTCACCCCAGGTTCTAGTTCATCCAGTATCGCACGACTTCAAACTCCCTAACATCGAGATGTTCGACGGAATGGATGATCCACTCGAACACGTCATTCATTTCGTCACAATAATGATGATTTTAGTGTCCCAGATCGGTTATTATGCCAAGTGTTTCCAGCCACTTTGAAGGGTCAGATCCGCACTTGGTTTCATTCTATTGGAGAAGGAACCATCTTCAATTTTACAGAGTTAGCACGACAGTCTTCAAAGCAGTTTGTTGCCAACCGTAGAACCGTTCAAGATCCCTCACACCTTTTAGGTATCCGACAGAATGAGGGAGAGTCCATCAAAGACTTCTTTCACCGCTTCACCTCAAAAGCACAGCAGATTATGAGGGTCGACCTCGATCCTCCCAGAGACGTCTTCCTCGGGGGACTACGCCCATTCGGTTTCTATTCAGCACACATGAGGGAAACAGTGTCTAGCTATCCAAACCATGTTCATCGGGTCGAAGCCCAGATAACAGCCAACGAGGCGATTAAAGCACACCGCCAATAGTTTGAAGGCAGACAGAAGAGGAAGAGGGGACATGAGTAAGCCCCCATGAGATAAGAGGAATGGCGCTGGGATGAGCGTAGGGGCGATAATCGTCGCCATGACCCGTCAAGGAATGGGCCATCCCGAGAATACACTCCACTAAATGCCACCTGCACCAATGTGTATTATGCAATGACCAATCAAAATACTACAAGTTTCACTGCACGGCTGGTCACACTATAGAGGAATGTTCATGGCTAAAGAATGAAATCGAGATGAAGATTTCAGGGGAACTACCGCGCGCGCGGAATCCCAGCCTTTCCCTCACCACCGACCCGCCGATGAGGCCGCACCTCGCAGTGTGGCAATCCCGCCGGCCAAGGTGGCCGGCGGGAGTCATCTCTCCCGCGACCTCCGCGGGAAGTGTCGAGCTTGGCCGGTCATGTCCCGTCCGCCTCCAAGTGCAGTCGGCCGACCGCTCTTCGCGGGGGCCGAATCCGGCCAGCCGCGCTGTGCGGCTGGCTGCCGCCACATGTTGCGGCTGGTACCCAGAGCCGGTACCGTGATCGGGGGCCGGCGCGGGGCTGTGCCCGTTGGACAGTGCCGGGATCGCCGCCGACAGCCGGTGCCGAGCCCGCGTCCGGTGGTGGCCGGCAGGGCCATCCCCGGTGCACCGCCCGAGTGTGGGTAGTCGACCCTATCCGACCGGCAGGCCGCAACCCCGACCGGCGCTGCGCCGGCGGCCCGCTGTCCTCACCGTGGTCGGCCACCTCCTCGAAGGAGGGCTGATGTCCTCTCTTGCCCTCCTTGGGCGCTTTCTCAGCCATTCGATCGCTTTGTTACAATCGAGACCGTCCGATGCTCGGGTAATCACCTCTAATAATGGGGAGATGTGTTTTTAGGGGGGGCTGCATTTTGTAAAATTAAATATGCAATTAATATTCCACAAAAACTATACTCATATTTATGATATTGGTGGTTACGGTGTGCGGATAGCCACATAACTATCATAACCACCGCAACCACCTTCTGGAGGCTATAAAAAGGCCACAATGCCTCCTCATTTCTCGTCTTTCTCTCCTCCACTTTCTTCCTCCTTAGGCCAGAGCTTCGCAAGATTTTTTCTACGAGCCACCTTCGACCTTCGAGCCACTTTTGAGTAACCTTCGAGCCACCTCCTCTCCACCAAAAATTTGCCCAAGTCCACAAGTGTGCGGCAAGAAGGAAATTCCTACTACAACAAGCACTCATTCGTGCGCATCGCCACATCAACTATCCTCGCGCGGAGCGGCCTGTTGCCCGCCATGAGCTTAAAAGTCTCTCTTTAACTCCCTAAGTGTAACGAGGAGTGACCTGTCACCCTCAGTTGTTCAAACAAATTGTAATCGCAAGCAGATAGTGAATTTTGATCGGCACAGACCAGGTCGCTTGGTATTTTACTCATTTGAGGGGGTTTTCCACAAAAAACATCATTTGTATGTTTTCCCTCTCTCATTGACTGTGCGCGCGCTTGACCGCTCCATGAGCTAAGACAGTCCAGGTTTCTCCGATCCGACCGGGGCATCGAGTCTGGCTGCAACAATACTTACTTATTCCCGTGACTTTGTGAGGTCGTAATCTAAATACTAAATCTAAATAGTATTCTATTTCACGAATTCCCCATCAATGTTGATAAACTTATTTCTAGATTTTCTATTAGAAAAGAATTTGGGTAGACATTAAAAATTCTTTTCAAATCATGAGAATGGTCAAAATCAACATATTTGACTAGTATATTTTAGGTTAAACTGTCACGATCCGTCTCGATAAAAGTCATAGTGCGTTTCGGGCGGGTCGCAATGCTACAAGCATGAGCAGAAAGAAACCATGACTGTTAAGGCAGATGCATAGATACTATTAATAAGTTTAAAATAATTACTTTTAAGTAAAAATAGTTCGATTTTATTGCGGAAGTTGTTAGAGTTTAAAACAGTGAGAATTTTAAGTGCACATGCAATTTTGTAAAATTGATGTTTTACAGGTACTGCTACAAATTTCATGCAATTATGATTCACAAGTGGATGCACATGCATTAATATCAAATTTTAGTACATAAAGTAATTAAGTAGCCTAGCAGTTGTCCATGATACCAAAAAAATGTCTGATTGCAATTATTACATAAGAGAAATATTTGACAATAAATGAAATGTAAACATAGAACCTTGAACTTTAAGCAGATTGAGCTCGAGGATCTGGCGGCACTGCACGAACGCTAAGATAATTCCAAAACAAGAAGGAAAAACATCAAAACATTGAAATAAACAAAGTGAGCAAAGTAAAGTATAGAACAAAAAGCGAAGCAAAAATGTATGAGTGTACCCGTTTCTCATGAAGCAAAACTATTCGAGTCAAGCAGATAAAAGAGCTAAACAGAACAAGTTAGTTTATTAGACTACTTCGGAGTATAACATATAGACAGATCAAGAAATGTAATTAGCTGTAATTAGTGATAAGTGGAAGTGTTTTATTTGATACACGCGATTCTAATATAAGTCTAAATGCAAGTCTTATTAAAATAGTTGTGCTTGCTATGACCATTTGTTGGATTCCGTTGCCAGTCAAGCGGAAACTCGAGTCAAAGCATCATATTAATTTAAAACTACCTTTCACTGATTGCTTATGACATTAATGACTTTAAAGATTCATGATTTAGAAGATTCCTAGCATATCAAAATCTGATATAAATTTAACGATTCAGCTGTATAAGATTAGAGTCCACAAACGCATCAAGAGAGGAATTGAGTTACAGAGCAAGATTCGCTCAAGTCTTAAAACTAGAAAGACCTAAGAAATAGAATTGGGTGACACAAGGAAACTAGATATTGAACATATGGTTTGCGGGTCCAAGCATTCACGTGTGACGCGATTATAATACGTTATTTTTCTGGACACCAAATATTCATTTAAATTGATCTATTACAAAACACGATTATCTCACAAGTAAACATGCACGATACGAACATTATATAAAGGCACCAATCATATATCTGCTAACCAAAATTCTTTATAATTATCATCATAACACTTGTTGCTCGTACTCGATATTCTATCACTCTTCTTATTACTCATCAAACGAGATAAAATCATTCATCTGAATTAATATCCAAATAAAAGTCAAACATAATCTCAAACTCATGACATTCTAACATATTGAACCATAAACTATTAATTTATCAAATTAGTCATTCATGAATTAAATTCATAAGACAGATCAATTATATACAAGAATGCTGACATGTAATCAAAGAACATAGACATTAAATTAGACACAATGTTTGCAAGACAGAGAGAGATATCTACTTGTCTGAAGGAAGCTGAAATTGACGGTGATGGCTGAGCGACATAAGCAAAATCAGTAACCCCAACTGGACTTGTTCATGGGCAAGCAAGAATGATGTTGACATAAAGGAAACCAAACGCTAACACAAACAATTATATTACAAGACCAAAAACACGAGAGAGAGCGATTTACCTTTCTCAAAAGTGAGGGGAGAGGAGACACCATGCGAAGACGGAGACTTGACGACGCTTGGGTTACAAAAATCCTAATTCGGAGAGGACTTTGCATAAATCCCACCAAATGAATTGAGGAACGACACCGAAAAACACGAATATATTACAGTTAGACGATTACGAGAGGGTCAAAAATTATGAATCACAAATTATACGAAATTTAAGGTACGACAAATTTAAATCACAAAAATGCTCAACTTGAAGCACAAATAAATCATTAGGCCTAATGACAAATTTAAATATAGAGAAATAGAGGGAGATTCTTATCAATAGGAACCAAATCGGAGCCCAAGGAAGAGAGGGGAGGAACCCTAGTTGTTTCTCGCCGTAAATCTCGGACAAAAAGAAGAGGGGGCGGCTGCGGGAGGAAGAGGAGGCGACTGCTGGCCTTGAGAGGAGGAAAGGACTGCTTTTGCTGAATCGAGAAGGAGAAGAAGCTGCTGGCCCTAGAGGAGATGGTTTCCAGTCACGAGAAGGAGGAGAGGAGCAGGCGGCGAGCAGGGAGGCGTGTCGTTTGCGAGATCGGGAGGCACGAGAGTAGAGGGAGGCGGAAACGACATCAACAGGCTGAGCGGGAGACGGGAGGGCGTCGACGTGCGGCTGCGGGAAATAACAGAGACGGATCGGGAAAACCCTAGACCGAGCGGGTTTTGGGATCGAGGGAAACAGAGGGGCTGGCTCGGTTTTAAAATTGGGGAGTGTGATTAGGTTATATTTTATTTCATATTATTAATATTATTATTATTATAACATGAAAAACGGGTTGTTACATTAACAAAAAAACATACCAATGTTAAAAAACCCAATCAAAACGAATAAAACCGAACCAAATCGATCCGTCTCGATTTTGATTGTGTAAAAACCGAGGCTATTCAATCCGATTTCGATTTTACCTAAACCCAATTGAGCCAAACCGCTTGCATGCCTAACCATGCCCCAACATTAAGGGCCTGTTTGGAAGGGCTTTTTAGCTCCTTTTCGTTTTCTGGAAAACGCTACCACACTTCAGGAACCGTTTGGATTGTCTATTGGTGGGAAAAGCTATCGCGAAAAACTCCATTATCTCATCTTTTGGAAAAGTCACTTGTCACCTACTTTTCAACCTTTTCGAAAAGCACTTTCTCATCCAAAAACACTTATCTCTTAAAAAAATCTAAAACTTGATTTTTTTTATCTTGACGCGATTTTTTTCTCGGGCGTATTTTTTTTGCCCGAACGTGTTTTTTTTTGCCCGACGCAAATTTTTCGCCCGGGCTGGCATTTTTCGCCCGGCTACGGGGTTTTTCGCCCGGGTGAGTTTTTTTCGCCGAATGCGGTTTTTTTGCCCGTGCATGATTTTTTTTCGCCCGAGCGTGTTTTTTTCGCCCGGGCCGATTTTTCGTACGGACGAGATTTTTTCGGCTGGGTGTGTTTTTTTCATCCATGTGCGATTTTTTTGCCGGTGCATAATTTTTTTTCGCCCGTGCCGATTTTTTTGCCTGGGTATGATTTTTTCGCCCGAGCACGTTTTTTTTTGCCCGGACGCGATTTTTTCGCACCGACAGGATTTTTTCGGTCGGGCGCGATTTTTTTGCATGGTCGCGATTTTTTCGACCACGGGCGATTTTTCCCCCGCGCGCGTTTTTCGCAAGGAGGCGTTTTTTTCGCTCGGGCGCGATTTTTTTGCCCGGGCGCGATTTTTTCGCCCGGGCGCGATTTTTTCGCCCAGACGCGAATTTTTCGCCAGGGCGTGAATTTTTCGCCCGGGCGCGATTTTTTCGCCCGGGCGCGATTTTTTCGCCCGGGCGCGATTTTTTCGCCCGGGCGCGATTTTTTCTCCCGGGCGCGATTTTTCGCACGGGCGCGATTTTTTCGCCCGACATCGATTTTTTCGCCCGAGCGCGTTTTTTCGCCCGGCCGCTATTTTTTCGCCCGGGCGCGATTTTTTCGCCCGGGAGCCGATTTTCGCCCTGGCGCGATTTTAAAAACCCGAGAGTGAATTTTGTCATCGAAGCTTGTTTTTTTCGTCGGAGAGCGGTTTTTCGCCCGGGCGCAACTTTTTCGACTAATTTCGTCCGGAGCGATTTTTTCGCGGGAAACGAATTTTTCGCCCGGGCCAGGGCCGTGTTTTTTTTCTCCCGGTTGGAAATTTTTCGATCTGGCGAGAATTTTTTGCACGTTAACGATATTTTTTTTTGCCTTGACATGTTTTTTTAGCCCGACGCGATTTTGTCGCCTGAGCGCGCACACGGGAGAATTTTTCGCTCGAATGTAATTTTTTTCACTTTCGAGCGAAAATATCGCGTCCGTGCGAATAATTCTAGTCCGGGCGAAATTTTTCCTCCCAGTCAAATTCGCGCTCGGGCGAAATTTTCGCCCGCGATTTTTTCGGCGCGAAAATTCGCGTTCGTCCGAAAAATTTTGCGGTGGTCCGAAAAATTTTTTGCCCGGTGGTTTTTTTTCGTGTATTTTTTTCGCCTGTAAATTTTTTTGAATGCAATTTTTTTTCGCTTTCCGGAAAATTCGCGTCCGTGCGAAAAATTGAAATTTTCCCGCCCGAAAAATTCGCACCGAAAAATTTGCGCATCCGAAAAATTCCTCGTCCGAAAATTCGCACAAAAATTCGCGGACGAAAGATTGGGTGTCGGGCGAAAATATAGGGCCCGACCGAAAAATTGGCGCCCAGGCAAAAATATCGCGTCCAGGCGAAAAATTCGCGCCCGGGCAAAAAATTCGCGCCCGGACGAAAAATTCGCGCCCGGGTGAAAAAACCCTGCACGGGCGAAAAAATCGCGCCCGGGCAAAAAAACCGCGTCCCGACGAAAAATTCGCTCGTAGGCCGAAAAAAATCTTGCCCGGCGAAATAATTGCGCATTTTCCCCATGACGCGTATTTTTACTAAAAAAAAGTTACCGCAACGGAGATTTGTCAAACGGTTAATAAAGTGCTTCTCCTTTTTGAAAAGCTCTGTAAAAGAAGTTTACCCAAACAGTTATCCTTTTCTAATAGACATTTTCCAAAAGCTCCTTTTCCTACCATCCTTTTGCCACCACTCCTTCTCCTTTCTGAAAAGTCTTCCCAAACAGGCCCTAAATTGCCACGACAACAAAAGTTACCAGCTCCTACAATTTTAAGAGAGTGCCAACCAGATTTGGGCTTGGCCCGGTCTTGCTGGGCCTAGTCTAGTGGGCTCTCCCAGTCCCATTATTAAAGAGAGGCCCAGGCCCGATTTTCTAGAGACCCGGGCTGGTCAAGCCCGGTGAGAGACCGGGCCCGGCCCGAATCTAACGGGACTTTTTGCACACCTACATTATACCTTAATTTCCCATTTAAAAGGTAAATGAGGAGCCATTATCTCTTTAAGTCTTACTGTCGAGCTGAGATTTTCTGTACTCGGTAGAGCATTCGGCCATTGAGGTGCCAATGACGCTCAATCCGTTACTCTCATCGTCTCGGGCCATCTGGTCCCTCTCCTCCTCATCGTCGACACCCGCCCTCCGCCCTAGCTCCGCGCCCTATAAGCAACCTCCGGGCACTGTTCGTCTCGAGGCAGTCGCCTGCCGAGCCCCACGCCAGCCGCCGACGGCTGATACTCCGGCGTCACCCCCATTTATTTCACCCGCCGTCGAGCCGGAAGGAGTCGGCGCTGCTGCTCCGAGCCCTGGCGAGCGCTTTCTCGATTACCAGCAGGCCCGGGACACGGCTGCGCTCGTCCTGAAGCAACGCGGTTCGAAGGAGGAGAAGAAGAAGAAGAGTGCAAGGGGCAATGCTGGATCGTCCTCCGCAGCGTTTTGCTGCTATGGTTGCGGCGCTCCTCTGCAGACGGAGGTGGAGGATGCACCCGGCTATGTTGATTACGATACCTTTGAGCTGGTTAGCCCTTCTGTGCTTTGGCCGTTTTAGCATGCTTGTTTTGAGGATTCCTTCTTGAAGATGCATTTTATGCTCAAAAATTAGTTTATTTTCTTGGGGTTTTTTTTGGCAAAGTGCACCCTCCAAATATGGACTTTTGATAAAGTGCATCCTGGAAATTTAAATTGACAAAGTGCACTCCTGAAATGATTTTTTTGGTAAAGTGCACCCTCAATAGGCAAAAAATAAAATGACCAAAATGTACACTGTAGGGTGCGCATTGACAAAAAAATCATTTTGGGTGGTAGCCGTCATAACTCATAATCTTTGTCTTGCCAAACATACATTCTATGATAATGACTTTTTTGACCAAATTCATCGGAGCAAATAAGCATAATCTGACCACTTTCCCTGGGCTTCTCTTGTATGGCTGGATTTACTTTCAGTTTCAGTTTGTTTTAAGAATGCTGTATTTTGTTAAATTTGTTAGGGCTGGTTCTCGCTCAAGGTATTCCACAATAGACTATCAAGTCTTTGGAATGAGTATTTATATTATGTTCAGGGCAGAACCTAGTCATAGGATGACACAAAATCTAATATACACAACCGAGTCGGTCTTGATACACAGATATATATTAATTATCTAACAAAATCTTGGTTGGATCTAGTTAGAGAATAATGCTGGTTTGAAATTCAAAAAAACTCCTCAAACTAGTTCAAATTGACTTTTGAGATGAGTGAAATTAAAATTCATATTTTTGACAATCTGATTCTTTCAGCAATCAACCAAAAGTGCTCAAAAAGAAATTGTGACACTGTTATTGAATTGCAGACACACGTTGTTTTATTTGAGATGGAATGTGCGCAGATTGGGGATTGCTTAATGAAATATATAGTGGTTGAGTTTGGGAAAAAACTAGTAACTGTATTTATTAGGACTAAAACCTAGTAATTGCATTCATTTAAAGCATGCTTCAATTTTTGTGTTTGTTTGTGCATTTTTATTCAATATTTCTACTAAACATTGATGATTGGCCTTAGAAACTGTTGCATATTTTGGAAGAGGCCCAATAGTCCTATACTTGATTCTACGAGGGCTCTACCTTGAAAGCACTACCTTTGTTCAAACAGCTAAAACCCAAGCATCCAGCCTAAAAGTCAATTGCTTATAAGTGGATGTTCTTAATATCTATATCAAGCACAAAAGGCAACACAAGTTTCCTTATGTGGAACTATGTTATTGACAACCTCCCTTATGTGCATGGCCATTGACCTTTGGCTTGAAAGTAAAATTTGAGAAAGTAGATCCGTAAGTATAATCGCAATTTATCTTGAAGAAGGTACATATCGAAGATAATTTTATTTATTTGAATTTTTCTATAATAAAGTGACCAATAAGTAATATTATGATTATTACTATTATTAATATGAATATTATTTAAGACATTATGGCTAAGTATGCTTGGGGATTTATTGAAATCTTATATGAAAATTGGCTTCATTGGATTAATCGGCAGCTAAAGGCAAGAATGGCTGTGTTGGTTGATTGAATTATAAAATTAAATGGATGTTTATTTTGAGATAGCTGGCTGTGTATCTAAGGTTTATATTTAAGGTTGCTCTTTTGATAGTCGGCTGTATAAGAGATTGGCTAAGTCAGTGGGGGAAATTTCTAGATATGAGGGGAAATGAGAAACCACTATGCACCGTAACTTGGGAGAAAGAATCACCCCGCAAAATAACTCACTTAGGGGAAATGAGCACCCTACTGTGCACCATAACCGGGGGAAGAAGCCCACATAAAACAACTCTCTTAGGGGAAATAAGCACCCTACTACGCACTATAACTGGGGAAGTGATGAAAGTGTGGATTGAAATATCTGAATACTTCTCTATAGGTGTGTGTGGGGGGTGGTGAATAGAGAAGAAAACCACTTTTGTGTTGTTTTGAAAACTTATTCTATTTCTTTCCTTAGAGTAGGGTGAATTAAATTTTATTAGAATAAGTTGATAAGAAATGCAAATAAGAAAAGAAAAATAAACAACCAAATGATAAGGGATTTTTATAGGGGTTCCCAAAAAAATTGGGTACATCCCCTCTTTTATAATGAGTGGGCTTCCACTGTCTCTCGGCACATACGATGCGTCTTTTCCTTCTGGAGACTCCAACACAAAAGGATCTTTTCCACCGGAGATCCAAGATCCCAAGCAAGACCTTTTCCACTAGAGATCCATGAATCCACACAACTTTATTGAAGCGAGAGTCTCGTAACCCTTTACAGTAAAATAATTGAGATTGATAGTTTTTCTCCAACAAGAGTTGTTTAGAAAGATAAGAGACTCGCTAAATCTCAAAAGAAGGAGATTCAATTTACAAAAGTAGATTGAGGTGGGAGATAAGCTCTGGGTGCTTTTCCGTTCTCGACTACTTGCATTCGAGGGTGTTTTTTCATTAGGGCTTTGTGAGATTTTATATCTTTTCTCTTTCCTTTTTCTATACAAGTTAAAACATGATAGACACTACAAGAGCGACAGGACTGACACCTTCCATTATGGGAGCAATAATAACTATATTTTGACTTGACCTAATTTAAGTCCGGTCAATAATTGCTGATCGAGTTTATTGGAACCACGAAAATAGGTTCCTAATGATTGGACCTGGGGGTGATCAAAGGCTGCTGGTTTAGTGGTCGACCCGGACGAGACAAGATGAGAAGAAGCTAGAGAATACAAGAAGCAACTCCGAAATGCCTACAATCAAGACTCGCGTGCTCAGCGTTAAGGTTCCACCCACACCCGAAAGTTTATAAGAACTTCCCATTCTAAAGCCAATGTGGCACTGAGCTCGCCTTGACCCTAGAGGGGGGGGGGGGTCAAAAGGTGTCTTCTACTTGTGCCTTGGGGTCCTATTTATAGGCAATCCGTGCTGGAGATATATTGGTCTGCGGGTAGCTTCCTCCTTAACCAAAATGCTATTCTCATGCCTAAATGGTTTGCAGGTAACTGTCCTTAACAAGTGAAATTTTGAGCTCGCCCATGCTAGGCGATGTCTTCTGGCTCACCCTTACCGGGCGAGGTGGTTCGAGCTTGCCCTTGCTGGGCGAGGTGGTCTGAGCTCGCCCTTACTGGATGAGGTCTTCTGAGCTCGGCCTTGTTGGGCGAGGTCTTTATGAGATGGGCCTCCTCATCGAATACTGGGTGTGCAGCTGCTGAGTTGAATGGTCTATGGATAGCCATCCCTGACAAGGTCTACCGAGATGAGGTCTTCTAAAGTGTCTTCCTTAAATTTTTTTGATCTCGATGAATTACGAGTTATATACAATCCCTCATTTTTGGGGCTCGATACGAGCTCGAAAAATAACCTAAGACCCGTGGTTCAGAGAGATATGCGCTAGATGATATGCCATGCAAGATCCCTCCCAAGAGTGAAGCTTAACTGGAGGTGGAGAAGAGTTAACACCTCCCAGGAATGGAGCTCAACTAGAGGCAGAGAAGAGTCGACTCCTCCTAGGAGTGGAGCTCAACTGGAGGTGGAGAAGAGTCGATACCTCCCAGGAGTGGACTCGACTAGAGGTGGAGAAGAGTCGACAACTTCTAGGAGCGAACTCAATTGGAGGCGGAGAAGAGTCAACACCTCCCAGCCTATGTTGTCAAAGGCGCGCCTAAGGCTCCATTCTTAGAGGTTTGTGCCTTCATGTGCATTTTTTGTTCCTTTGGACATTAAAGGCGCGCTTGAGTGTGATCTTTATTGTAAACTTTTTTTTTTCAAATAAAAAAAATAATGCAAGAACTCAATAATTTTTATATGATTTAGTATTTTTAAAACTTAATTGATCGTTGAGACTTTTAGATGTGATGTAAGTGATCATATCGATTTTATTTTTTAAGAGATAAATGATAGTATTGAATGATTAATAAGTAGAATATATGAGAAATCTATTCATGATGATGAATTGATGTTTGATGTTGAATATTTAAAATGAATGTGGTTGCGTCTGCCTTTTTCGGGCACACGCCTGCGCCTATGCTTCAAGACTCCTTTGCGCCTTAGTACGCCTTGCGTCTTTAATAACTAAGCTCCCAGGAGCGGAGCTCAACTGGAGGGAAGCATCGACATCTCCCACGAGTGGAGCTCAACTGGAGGTGGAGAGGTGTCAACATCTTCTAGGAGTAAAGCTCAATTGGTGGTGGAGAAAAGACGACACCTCCTAGGCGCGAACATCAATTTGAGGTGAAAAAGATTTTAGGCTCTTAGCGTCAAACATGTTGAATGCCGTCTCGCCCCTCCCCTTAGTAAGAGGTGATGACTGCGCGCAGACTGGGCGAGGACAGTGAGAATACTGGCCTCGCTCTCTCCGTATGTCACCAGGTGAGTCTAGGATTGACCTGTTTTATACTCCTCCGGAGGTCTAGTTTTCAAGTGTCACATCCATGTTGCAATTGAAACGGATGACCAGTCTCGAGAGCGCAAGTAGCCAGCATGCAGGAGAGGAGCCGAGCTCTTCCACTCGTGCAGAGGCTTGGTCTATGACATCAACATTCTCGACGTTTTCATCACACTCGAGGGGGAAAGTGGCCAGCATGATTGATGGAGGAGAGTTGAGCTCTTCCACTCATGCAAGGGCTTGGTTTATGACAATAACACTCTCGAGGTTTTCGTCACACTCGAAGGGGCAAACAACCAACAGGTAGGAGGGGAGCTGAACTTTTCCACCAATACAGAGGCCTAGTCTATGACACTAGCACTCTCGAGGTTTTCTTCACACTCGAGGGGGCAAGCAACCAATGTGCAGGAAGGGAGCCGAGCTTTTTCACTCATGCAGAGGCCTACTGTACAACAACAACACTCTCGAGGTCTTCATCACACTTGAGGGGGAAAGAAACCAACATGCAGGAGGGCAGTTGAGCTCTTCTACTCATGCAGAGGCCTGGTCTATGACATCAACACTCTCAAGGTCTTCATCACACTCGAGGGGGTAAGTAACCAACATGCAGGAAGGGAGATGAGCTCTTCCACTCATGCAGATGCCTGGTCTATGACAACAACACTTTCGAGGTCTTTGTCACACTCAAGGGGGCAAGTAACCAACATGTACGAGGGGAGCTAAGCTCTTCCACTTATGTAGAGGCCAGATCTACGATATCAATTCTCTTGAGATCTTTGTCACAGTCGAGGGGGCAAGGGCCGTTGTAAGGCAACAATAGTTGGAGGAGGGTGGCCAGACATGACAAAAGACAGTGAGAAGTAGACACGGGCACTGAGAGGCCGCTGAAGTCGTAGGAGGGCCTCCGGAAGGCAAGGGAAGGAGCAGGGAGCCACTAAAAAGTTAGGGAAATGCCCGGAACGACTGGACGTAGTAGGTCGGAGTCGTAGCAGGGTGGAGGAGTTGCCGATGGAGGTTGATGGCACGACACGACTGAAATCTGGCAGAGCGCTGTGGGCGGCGCTGGAAAGACTGGAGCAATTGGCGGGGAAGAGGATCGGGCTGCAGATTCGCGTGCAGCGTGCCGGAGGGCGAGAAGGGTCGGCTGCGGAGGCGGAATCTGGCGATGCGTGCTATGACGTGTCTGGATCGAGCGGCCATATCCGTATCTGGATCGGCAGCAATGGTGTGTCCTGATCGGAATCAGGATTGGCAAGAAGTGGAATTAGGGCTCGTGAGAACCCTAATATATTGCAGGTCAGAACAGTTGATACAATAAAGTTGTATCATGATCGAAGGAATGAAAATGCGATACTTTAAACAATAAAAAGTGCAATCAAAAAACAAGTTCTCGCCAAGCATCCAGAATGAAATGCAATTCAAAGAGCTCAAACTATATGATTGAATAAACCCCCCATTATTTGTTGCAGTTCGATAATCCATTCTTCAAACTCCAATTCATATTTTTCATATATAAATCCTTGATTAACAATAAAACACTTGGACCAGATGAAATTCAAAGACATGTTCTAACACAAGGTAGAATCGGATGTTGAAAATATTAGTTTACAATAATCAAAAGTTCGTTAAATCATCACCAAGAGTCCATGACGCAGGAGAAGCCCCTAGATATATTGACCCAAACCCAATTACTGGAACAAACATCCAGTTTAGTAAATTATTGGATTAAGAGGAGGCTCTTAGCAGAATCCCATGTAATGTAAAGGAGGTACATGATTGAAGTGTGTTCTAGTGGCACTTAATTGAAGTTCACAAATTGGAGAAGCTCAACCGGGTTCAACCACGAGGGCTCACAACCATGAAGACGTTGCTTGGGGAAAAGTGGTTACTGAGAGAATGAGAGGTGGTGGAGAGATCTATCAGAGGCGGTGGAGGGAACTGACGGAGATCCTGCAGAGTTGTGTGGCAACTAAATCTTGCAGAGATGCTGCATCATAATCCGATGTAGATGCCGCATCATCAGAATCCGATGAATATGCCGCTTCATCATAATCCGATGAAGATGCCGCATCATCATAATCCGCTGAAGATGCCGCATCATCATCATCCGATGAAGGTGCCGCATCATCATCATCCGATGAAGGTGCCGCATCATCATCATCCGATGAAGGTGCCGCATCATCATCATCCGATGAAGGTGCCGCATCATCATCATCCGATGAAGGTGCCGCATCATCATCATCCGATGAAGGTGCCGCATCATCATCATCCGATGAAGGTGCCGCATCATCATCATCCGATGAAGGTGCCGCATCATCATCATCCGATGAAGGTGCCGCATCATCATCATCCGATGAAGGTGCCGCATCATCATCATCCGATGAAGGTGCCGCATCATCATCATCCGATGAAGGTGCCGCATCATCATCATCCGATGAAGGTGCCGCATCATCATCATCCGATGAAGGTGCCGCATCATCATAATCTGTCGGAAATGCAACCACAAGATTTGCGACAATGAAGGCGTAGGCGGAAGGGATGAAGCATTGCGGTTAGTGTTTAAAGTTTTTGCAGGATATTTAGTTTTCTCCAGTACCATAATGTTAGATGAACACCTTCTTTCTTGATGTCCATGAAGACAAATACAAGTACATATAAATATTGGAGAGATGAGAGTAATAAAAGAGTACAAACAATGTATGACTAAGTGTATAAGACCACCAACAAAGTGAAAACTGTTTAATAAGAGACATGGTGTTATAAATTGCTCTACATGGTGTTTCACATGGTCCATCTTAAAGATATTGATAGGGCATTACCGGAGTTGAGAACAATTTGTCTCTTCCCAATTTATTATCTGACTAGGTAGTTACAATGCAACAGCATAAATGCTCGTGGATTATTTGTGTTTTCTTTTTTATTGTTGTTAAGAGCAATTAAAGCTCTATTTGGGATGGCTTTTTGGAGCAGCTTGATACTATTTTTTGGAGAAGCTACTTCAATTTTTTTTTGTGGTTCGCGATGGCCATTGAGTTATTGATGGCTATTATAAAATGAGATCTTCTGTTCATATCTTTATTATGATCATAATTAGCAACTTCACCTTGATTACTAGCAAATATTGGCTTACAAATATTTGTTCTTTTTTCTTGTTTCTAATATCATTGTAAAATCATGTGACAGAAAAAGATGCATCACCAACTTAGATCTATACTTTGTGGGAGATGTAAGTTACTGTCCCATGGGCACATGGTGACTGCTGTAGGTGGCCATGGTGGCTATTCAGGTGGCAAGCAATTCATTTTAGCTGAGGAACTTCGAGAAAAGCTTTCAGACATCCGCCATGAGAAAGTCCTCATAGTTAAGCTGGTACTGTTTATTTTTCCCTACCATACTCAACATGATATTAATTAGTTTAATTACTTGTGTTCATTAAACTTATATTTAGTATTATGTTTAATGAAATTCTCATTGGCTATATATAGCAGCTATTATTAGTAGTTTGTTTTAGTGTTGCAATAGTAAAAGGGAAGCCCGGTGCACAAAGCATCCCCGCACTGCGAAGGTACGGGGAAGGGTCCCACCACAAGGGTGAAATGTAGGCAAACCTTACCCTGCATTTTTGCAAGAGGCTGGTTGCAGGACTCAAACCCGTGATCTCAAGGTCACACGCCAACACCTCAATCGTTGCACCTGAATCATAAAATATAAAATAGCATGATATTGTTGAAACTTTTTAGAAGTAGTCAAGTGTCCTCACTTTAATCGAATGTTGTTGTTGTGGGCTCTTTGTTATTCTCAACAACAGGGCTGCAACCCACACACCCTAACCCATTATCCCACATGTTCTTGGCGCGGAAGGTTGTTGAGGCCAGGTCTCGAATCTTTCACCTCCTTGATGTAGCTCTTACTCTTTGTTATTCTCAACAACAGGGCTGCAACCCACATACCCTAACCCATTACCCCACATCTTCTTGGCGCGGAAGGTTGTTGAGGTCAGGTCTCAAATCTTTCACCTCCTTGATGTAGCTCTTAACGCCAGCTCACATCACCAACTGAACTGCAATTGGTGATGTGAGCTGGCGTTAAGAGCTTACATCAAGGAGGTGAAGGGTTCGAGACTTAGCCTCAACAACCTGCCGTGCCGAGAATACGTGTGGTGATGGGTTGGGGTGTGCCTATGTAGCACGGGGACGGAAACGGGATATGGGATACGATACGAAACAGATACAGGAAACATGATTTTTTAAAAAATTAGGATACGGGAAACGTTTTTAATTATTTTAATATAATTGATATTTCATATAATGCTATAAATAACATTTAAGGAAACAAACAACATAAAGAACAATATATCACATGTTCACGTCAATACATCATTATGTGCAAAATATCAAGTATAAAAATTAAACAGATCTATCACATGTCCACGTCAATACATCATTACATGCAAAATATCAAGTATAAAAAATAAACATTCTCTCCAATAGTATCAACTTCATCATCTTCTTCAATAATCGTGAGCTTCAACCTTGGTTCATAAAGCGATAAATTAGCTAATCTTTTTTCAATTTCGATCTTCTCCTTCAACAACAATGTGGTTCTTAGAGAATTATATCCGGGTGGTATATATCCCGCAAGGTTATGACTAGCGGCAAAAGAATAAGATTCCCTCCAATAAGGATTTCTTGCTAGATTGAAAGGCAACCCCGCCGAATAAAATGCCCTAGCAATTAAAGCATCTAAATGAGCTCTATCCTCATTATTGAATGCACTAGAAATTGAATTCTTTTCTCTAGTCACAACTCCAAATCCACAGACATGCACTGTTTTAAATGTCCTCCAACATATCTAACAAGTCTACAGATATTTCGTTCTGGGGCAAAATGACATTTTATTTACTTTAAAAATAGATTACGTCCTCTTGCAAAATATAAGTCGACTTTTTCGATTTTTTTTGATATGTCGACTGATACGACTTTTACATATACCGTTCGCAATTTTATTTTGTTATGTTTTGAAAATAGTGATATATGTGTAAATCATCTCTATGTGTTATATTATACATGCTTAAACCAAATAAATTTACTGTTTTATTTCTAATGTCTTATTCTTACAATCTGTTAGAAGAAAAGGAATAAAAGCCCATTATGTAAAGCCCATCTAGAAGACCAAGTGTAATTTTGTTTAGTCTCACATCTTTGGATTGGGAATCCTCTCCTCTCTCATCTTCTATATTAGTGTATGAATACCAAGGTTGTCAGGATCGAGATCCTAGATGAGATCATTTCGAGGTAGGATCGGATCTGATAGTAGGGTCGGATCGAGGATCGCTTTACAAAATCAGGATCGATTTACAAAATCTGGATCGTAGAATCGTAAGATCCTATGATCTGGATCGCGATCCTGACAACCTTGATGAATACATGTGGAGTGTAATTGATTATTCTGAGAATTTAATAAAATTTGTTTATTTCTCTTCATTTCATGTCTTTCTACATGGTATCAGAGACACTCGGCCTCTGGTATTTTCTTTTCTCCTTGTTGGGCGGTTAGGGTTTGTCTACTGCTCTCTTTGTAGTCTCTTCTGTTGATTGACATTGTCGTCTTGGGCATGCTCCCCTCTAGATTCTCCAGAAATCTCTTCCTGATGTCCCTGAGTTTCCTTGTGAATCTTGTATCTTTGGCGAACAACATCGTTTTTCTTTTACTCCTACTTGTACTCGGAGTGATACTCATTTATACTTGGTACAATCTGTTATTTGAGGCCTATATAAAACCCCTAGTGTATTTGGATATCGTTACTTTGTTACTTTTATTGATGATTATTCGCGCCTAACCTGCTTGTATTTACTTCGCGATCGTACGAAACTTACCTCTGTTTTTTGTGCCTTTATTACCGAGAAACAGACCCAGTTCTCTGTTACGTTGAAAGTAATTCACATAGGTAATGCGCGTGAATACAACGGCAGGACGTTCTCCAATCTGTGCACTGAATTTGGGATTATCCATCAAACCTCGTACGCTTATTATCCCCAACAGAATGGCGTGACCATGCGAAAAATCGTCACCTTCTTGATGTTGCCCGGTCACTCATGTTTCAAATGCAGGTCCCCACACTATACTGGAACTTTGCTGTGTCTACTACTTGTGACCTCATAAACCGCATGCTCTCCTCTGTATTCAATTTTGCCTCTCCGTTTAGTCTACTTTTCCCGTCCAAGTCTCCTTTCTCCCTCACCCCATGTGTGTTTAGGTGTACCTGTTATGCTCATAATCTTGGGCCACCATTGACAAGTTTGCCGCTCGTGTGACCAAATATATGTTTGTTGGCTACTCTTGCACACAAAAGGGTTATGTGTGTTACTCTCCCAGCACTGGAAAACAAGTCGTTTCCGCGGATGTCACCTTTCTCGAGGACCAATCATTTCACTCCACTCAATCTGCCTCAGCTCTACCTTCCCTTCTACCTCGCCCCACCGTCCCTATCACGTCCTCTCTACCACCACTTCTTACCACACCAAACACGACACAAGTGCAACCCAAACCACCTCTTCGTGTCTATACTCGTCGTCCTCCCAAACCGGATGCCCTACCGCAGCTACCCTCTACCAGCGACCTCACGCGGCTTGTCGATCCAACATCAACCTCCACAGCTCATCCCTTGGCAAATTATGTAACTCTATATCGTCTCTCTCCACTGCTTCTCGAATCCACTCTCTCTCTGCTGTTTCTATTCTTAACTCTTTGCAGGAGACTCTCCAACATCCGGGGTAGTGTGCAACCATGGATGAAGAAATGACTGCCCTTTGGGCTAACCGGACTTGGGATCTTGTTCCTCTTCCTCCAGGCCAGTCATGTATCAGGTGTAAGTGGGTCTTTGTTATCAAGCATACTCCTGACGGAACTGTTGCACGCCTAAAAGCTCAGCTAGTGGCCCGAGGGTTCACTTAACAACAAGACCTCGATTATGAAGAAACTTTCCCACCCGTTGCGAAGCTCAATACCGTTCGTGTCCTGATCTCCTTGGTCGTTCACCGTCACTAGCCCTTACATTCGTTGGATATTAAAAATGCATTTCTCAATGGAGACCTCCTTGAAACTGTCTATATGCACCAACCTCTCAGGTTTGAGACCACGAGGGAGTCTCGTGTGTGCCATCTTAGAAAATCTATTTATGGTCTCAAACAGTCTTCTCGAGCTTGATTTGACAAGTTCAGTAAGGTTGTTCGTGAAGTTGGTTTCACGCGAAGCTCGACCGACTTATCTCTTTTTACTCGTTATCAACCGACCGACAGTCATTCTCCTAGTTTATGTTGATGATGTTTTGATTACTGGTAATGACTCGATGAGGATAGAATAAATTAAACAACACTTAAACTCCGCTTTTCAAACAAAAGATCTGGGAAGCCTTCCGCACTTCCTTAGGCTTGAGCTAGCAAGACGACCTGATGGCCTTGTCCTGTCACAACAAAAGTAATGTATTGACCTTCTTCAAGATGTTGGGTACTCTGGGTGTGCAAACTAGCTGACACTCCTATGGACGTCAACCGCAAGCTCTGTGCCTATGAATCTGACTCCGATTAATTGCTTGCAAATTTGGAATACTATCGACATCTTGTAGGAAAGTTGATCTACCTTACGGTTACAAGACCTGATATCTCATTTGCTGTTGGAGTTGTCAGTCGATTTATGCATGCTCCACGTACCTCTCATCTTCAAGTCGTTGAGCGCATTCTCAGATATTTGAAGGCAACTCCGGGTTAAGGACTGATGTTCAAATCATCCTCCTCCTCTCTCTCTTATTGCATATTCTGATGCAGACTATGCCGTCTCTCTTGATGATCGATGTTCCACAACTGGTTTCTGTATTTACTTTGGAGGAAACCTTATTACTTGGCGCAACAAACAACAATTGGTTGTCGCTCGCTCGTCTACTGAAGCTGAGTATCGGACGATGACGGCTGCTGTGTCTGAACTCATCTGGCTGTAGGGTCTCCTAGGAGATTTGGGAGTCAAACACATTGAAGTGACTGTCACTTCATTTGGGAGAAGGTTCAATTAAAGAAAGTGGAATTAGAGCATGTTCCTGCTTCAAGAATAGCTTGGGGCATGCTCCCCTCTTTGGAGCATTGGTACTCTCTCTCGCTTCAGATTTCATTTTCTGGTTGAATGTTTATTTTTCTTGCTCATGTTTTCATTCAAGTCTGGGGGGAAGAGCCGCTTGTGCACTCCACGAGCACATTTAATTTCGCATGCCAGTAGTTTTCCTTTTTCGCTTCATTATGCATAAAAATAAATTTTTAGATTCCTGATATTTTAAAATATTGCACACCACTGCACCCACTTGAGCGCGAGCTTAGCGGTTTGCGTGTCACGAGTTGAACCTGTATCTTTGTTCGATTTGGAAAATTTCTGTGCTAGTTGAGGATTGTGCGACGGAGTAAAATGTTGGCCTTGCTGTGTTTCTCGTCAACTGCTCTCGTTTTGTGTAGAAATTTGAGTAGATTTAATTTTTCTGTATGCTTATAGTTTATATTTTTCTATCTGCGTAAATTCTTTTATTCTACTCAAAAGTTGGTGAATCCTGTGTGAATCAAACGGTAGCATAGGAATGTGTGTAGCCGCCACTAGACTCGTATTGCTTGAGTCGGGAGGAAGGATTATCTTTCTCGGTTGCTAAGAACTTGCCCCAAGCTATTCTTGAAGCATTGGTACACGGTTAGTCTAGCGTGAGAGTGATGTAGGCCACCTTTTGGCCCGGTTGAGCTTTGTACCCATTCCTAACTTCGCCCTTGCTAGCCCCGTTGTGCCTACCCTTCTTTTGATTCAGCTCCACTAGTATTTCACCAAAGCCTTATAGCCTATCCTAGTCGCACACCCAATTCGAGCTTTAGTAGTTTACATTTTATGTTGGGTTGTGATGTTGTGATTCGTATTTGTGATATGTGGTTGTGCCCAAAAGAAAAAAATGTGCTGATTTTGTAAAAAGCAAAAGAAAATATTTAAAAGAGAAAAAGAGAAAAGAAAAAAAAAAGAGTTTGATTGAAAATATTTATTTGAGAAGATTTGGATTTGAAGTAGGCGGTGCACACACCCATGTTGTACAAATCAAGTCTGGGGGTGTGGTGCACCTGGTTATATTGTGGTTTGCCGAGGGATTCTTTTAGGCTAGCTCATTTGGGTTAGGTGCATAGCCTTTCTTTTTATCATTGTTTATCTCACCGTAACCCAAGCCCCATTATTACCCGAAGTCCTACGGACTTGCGCTTGAGTTGACTAGTGCCGTGGAGAGAGTGCGAACGGGAAAGCTTATGGTTTCCGACATTGGTGGATTCCTTTGGGGGTAATCTTGAGCCCCGGTCTTCGGCAATGCTCACCTTAGTGGCCTGTCTACTTTCTCCCTGCGTAAGACCGGATGATTCACCGTGATTCTACTTTGGAGTAATAATAAATTTTTGTTACGCATTGTGAAAAATATAAAATATTTTGTATACTTAAGAATTTCCTCTACTTTATTTTTATGCACGCGAGCATGCGACTTCGCATGGTACTCCGTTCTGCAATTTCTTTCTTAGCTAGTTCATTTTCCCCGTCTACTTAGGTTTTGTTTGCTCGGGACGCGCAAACGGTTAAGTCTGGGGGTGCAAAAACTTGATGCGCGTAAAATACGGCAAGCGTACCGGTCGCTCAAGTAATAAAGTTGGGAATGAATCCCCGGATGTTGATCTCTCGAGGAATGCAATTGGCGTCGAACGATTTAGACTCTAAAACTATCGTTATGAGAGTTAATTGAAATAAACAGAAAAAGAAAGGGGCTTTAGTTGGTGGTCTTACGACCGATTATACTAATGTAAACTATGCGGGTCGCAATCACCGCTTCTCAAGGCGAGATGGATGTAGCGGCCGCGATGCCGTACTTCGATTGGCGAGTGGACGGAAATCTAGCGAGTGAGGTGATTAGTGCGGAGCAAGCTTGAGTGAAACGAACGTGTGGAGTGGAGCGAGATGGAGCGAGGCGCATCAAAGAATAAATCTCTAAAGCAAGATGAAACACAACCAAACGAAATAACACTAGAAGTTGATGTTCATTACAAGCACAAACATTCCATACAACAAGAAAAGAGAGAAAATGCAAAACCACGAGATTGAAGATCCACCGCGGTTGTTGGCCGGAGGTGCGGGTTGTCAATCCGCTTCCAAGCGCAGTCCGAGGAGGGCTTCCGGTACCACCGAGCTGTCACCTCGAGGGCCTGTTACTCCGTTCTCTAGGTATGCTTCGTCTTCTTCCTTGGTGGAAAGCTCAGAGAAGAATGCTTCAATGGCCGGGAGGATCGCCGGAGGATGCGAAATGCTTCGGAATCACCGGAGAAGGTCCTCCCGTTGATAGGAATGAAGGTGGAGGTGAATGGGACTGCTGGAGGGCGAAACGGCGGACTGGCGAAGGTTCCGTAACGATTCTCTCGCCCTAATTCGCGGAACAACGTATTTATAGCTTGCAGAATAAATAGGGCGCACGACCACTGGCGCACGACCAGTGGTCGTGCGCGACCAAGGTCAGCGCCCGTGCGTGAGCAACCTGCAGACCTGCATCAGAAAATCAGTAGTCGCGCACGATCATCAGCGCACGATCAGTGATCGTGCGAGGCAATGCTGATGATCGTGCGGAAATAGCCAGACAGACTTTTGCAAAATGGGTATGACTGCGCACGATCGGCGGCGCACGAGCAGTGGTCGTGCGCGGTATGGCAAGTGATCGTGCAAAATGTTCAAGACAGAGTTTTCACAAATGAGACCGGGCTGCGCACGGTCAGTGATCGTGCGCCAGGAGGTCGATGGTCGTGCGTGGGTAAAAACGCACGACCACTGACTCCTTTGCCAAAAATAGTGAAACGCCTATCCCGAATGCCCTCACGATCCCCAAACCTGCAGGAAAACTGCACGGGGCATCGATCGCGGCAGCCACAGCAACCAGTAATGAACATAGCAAGAAAGTAAATGCACACAAGCACAGAAAATGGGCTAAAAAGGTGCACAGGGCGTGGAAAACCGTAGCGAACCAAAAGGAGTGCAAATGACGCTAAACGGTGTGCTAAGACAAGGAAATAAGCCCAGATGAGTCCGAAAATAGGTATATAAAGAGGACTCATCAACTTCGCTCACCAAGAAAGGTAAAACGTTTAGTTGGGCAGTTGAGTGCAAGCTAGCATTTTAAGAATTGAAAACCAGGCTGATGACCGCCCCGTTCTTGAGTTTACCGTCAGGGTCAGATGTATTTTAGATTTATAGCGTCGCCTCAGATCAAGGTTTGGGCTGCGTGCTTATGCAGCATGGAAATGTCATAGTCTTCGCCTCCAGACAGTTAAAGGTTCATTAAAAGAACTGTCCTGTGCATGACTTCAAATTAACAGTCGCCATCCATACTTTGAAGATTTGGAGACACTATCTTTATGGAGTTCGTTGTGAGATTTTCACTGATCACAAAAGTCTCATGTATATCTTTGATCAGCAAGAACTCAATATGAGACAGCGCAGATGGTTAGAGTTTCTGTCAGACTATGATGTGAATATCTTGTACCACCGAGGGAAAGCAAACGTGGTAGCTGATGCGCTTAGACGAAGAGGTTTGAGTTACTCCCTCCTTACTCAGCATGTGACGGCCCAAAATTCGTAAAACAAACTATTTATTTTTCGCGCTCTTATTTTTCCCCTATGATGAAAAAGACACATTTAATTTTCGACATCGTTTGATTTTGATTGGCATATGTTGCTTTTGGGTTTACTGTCTTGCTGGTTTAGTAGGCTGAACTTGAGTATGCTGTCTTTACTGGTCTAGTGGGCTTATTAATGTATTGGCTGGTTTGATTATTGTATTTTTGTGCTTGCTTTTGGGCCTTTGGAAGTGGGCTTTGCTTAAGTAATTGTTGGCTGTGTAAAGGTGTGCTGGCTGTGCTGGCTTTGTAGAGCTGTGTTGGCTGTGTTGAAGTTGAGCTGTTAGCTTGGAGTTGATTTGGGCTCGGCAAAAGGCCACCTTGAACGGTGCTTTGTCCCGATCTTGCCGCTAAACCGCTGATTTTACTGTTATAAGTCGAGCCCGTTCGCACTCTTCTCCCGCACTGCTTTTCGTCAACCTCCTGCTTCTGCGATTTCCGTCTTCTTCCTCCTCTAACTGCCCTATTTCACCAGAGAAGTGCTTCTTCTTCTCCTTCTTCTTGCTTCCCGTGCCTCTGTGTGTTCGGTGCTGTCGGCGTTACACTGCTGTGCCGACCGATTTCGCCGGTACTGCTTGCCTCCGTCGGAGACTATGCGGTTTTGCCGAGCCCTCTGTGCAATCGATGCTGCTGCTACTGCTCTTCTTTCTCCTGCTCGACTGTGCTGTTGCTTCCCTCTTCTCCTGCTAGGGCTACTGCTGTTTTCTTCTTCTCTGGCTGAGCACCTCGCTGCTCTTTTTTCGGTAATGCCCTATTTTTCTCTGCTTCTCTTGATTCCTGCTAGTCTTCAGTGATTGTCTCTGCTTCTGGACTAGGGTTTCTGCTGCTCCCGAGCTGCTCCTGTGTAGCTGCTGCCGCTGCAAAGTACAGCTGCTCCTTGCAGCTGCTCCCGAGCTGCTGCCTCCCTACTGCTGCTCCCGAGCCACTGTTTTCTTCTTCTCCTTGGCTGATTTGGTTAATACCTCTCTAATTAATTATTTACTTTATTTCATTGCTGATTTTTGGAGATAGCCAAGCTTCTTTTATGCCTTGCTGGACAAATTTGTGTAAACGGACAGGAAGTTCGGTTGGGGGCTGGTTTTAGCCATTTTGAGGCATTATTATAGTTGTCCGGCAAAGTATAACGTTAGTTTTGGCCTGTGGTTTCCAAGACTTCAACGACAGAGGATGACGTCACAAGAAAATCGTGACGGAAACGCAAATAAAGACAAAGCTGTTGTGAGTATCTTATTTCTTGAATTAGTTATTCACTTACTTTTCTATTATACTGCATTTTTATGAGATTACCAAGTGCCTGTGCATATGGATTTCGCCTTAATGAAATATCGCTAAGAAATAAATGTGGGCGAGGGAAAAACATAAAAGCGATATAGGTATATTTATGAGGGGATCTATTTTATTCAAACTCTTAATTACGCGCCAAGATAAAATTCAATTAAAACTCTGCATGGGGAAATGTGATGGTTTCGAATCCTATGAGGTAGAGGAATCTACGGATGGATTCACCAGTAGGGGTGAACCTATAATTACATCCTTCGGGGGCGGGGACCAATTCAAGTTTGCATCACTGGAGCATTTCCCATTTTATGTAACTACATTTAAGGGGTAATTTAAGGATTTGTGTTAAGAATAATCAAGTGATTATGTTCTTGTACTGTATGCATATTGGTATCATTTCCCTTTGTTTGCATGTACAACGTTTTACGAAATATTTTTCTCACTTAGTCATAATTTTATGACTAACCCTTTTTGGGACTCATTTTTTTAGACAGTGGAACCAACTTCAAGGGGAACATCCAGGAGTCTAGCAACTGAACTGGCAAAAGCAATAATCAAAGCGCGGGATTGACACAGAGCTCGTTGTACTGGATCTACGTGTATTTTTTGTTCAAAGCCCATATAGTTGTTGTATTTTGCCTGTGATAATCATGTAATGAAGTAATAAATGCAATAAAAGCCTTGGTGAATGTTCTTTGTACTTGCTATTGTGACCCTTTTATTCCAAACCGTTTTCCGATCCTTTATTGTGAAGAGCCCAGGATTTGGGTCTCTACACGGCAGGAGGACCTGGTGCAAGATTTGGAGAGATTAGAGATCAACATTGTTCCGTGCTCCAACTTTGGTTCAATAAGTTTGAGTTGGATGAAAATCACTCTTGACATCAAAGATAAAATCAGAACAACTCTACCCTTAGATTCAAAAATGACAGAGATTTGAGATTTGACACAGGCAGGTTAGAAGGAGAAGTTCAGTATTTAGGAGGATTTACTATTGCACGATAGAAGGGTGTGTATTCCAGATGTCAGCCATCTCCGAGAGGACATACTGTTTGAGGCCCATAATTCCAGATATTCGGTACATTCGGGTAGCATGAAGATGTATGTTGATCTTAAGAAGATAGTTTTGTGGCCGGGTTGTAATAGTGATGTTGCAGAGTATGTTGGGAAGTGCGAAACATGCAAATTAGTTAAAGCCGAATGCCATGGGCCAGAAGACAAGTTGCAGCCTTTACCCATTCTTGAGTGGAACTTTGAGGATATATCGATGGATTTCGTTCATGTTCTTCTTAGATCGCAGAGTGAGAATGATTCGTTGTGGGTTATAGTCATCCGTCTCTCCAAGTTTGCCCACTTTATTCTCAATAAGAGGACGGATCAGGGTTCGCGATTGGCGCAGTTGTATGTTGATGGAATTGTCCGACTGTATGGTGTTCCCAAGACTATAGTTTCATACAGAGATGACGAGTTTACTTTTAAGAAGTGGAAGTACGTTCAGGAGCGGTTGATCACTAAGCTATATTTCAGTATCGTTTTTCATCCCCAGACGGATGGGCAGACATAGCGCACAAATAGGATTATGGAAGATATGCTTCAGATGTGTATTCTGGACTTTGAAGGTCAGTGAGAGAAGTATGTCACTTTAATTGAGTTCTCCTACAATAACAGCTTCCAGGCAAGCATTGAGATGACCCCTTTTGAGGCTTTGTATGGCAGGCGCTGCTGAACGCTATTATGTTGGGCTGAGAGTGAAGAAAGATCTTTCATCAGGGAAGCTTGGATTGACAAGACCTCATATCGATTCAAGCTCATTCAGGAGCATATGAAAATAGCTGAGGATCGCCAGACCAAATACTATGATCAGAGGCATAAGTCAATAAAATTTCTTGTTGTGGATCTCATTTATTTGAAGGTCAGACCAGTCAAGGGTGTCTCTCGAATCAAACGGATGTAGAAATTGAGTCCAAGGTTCGTTGATCCGTTCGAGGTACTGGAGCTCATTCGAGGTACCGCAGTGAGTTCCACGACCGTCCGAATAAGAAAAATTGTCGGATGGCAAAGAGGAGACGAGCAGAGGGCGCTGCGGAAGGTTAGTAACACCAGATATGTGAGCAGAATAAGCATCCAAGGTGGGGGTGTCAAGCTTTCCCAAGATTTGCTGGAGGACCGTCTCATAGGAATTTGGAAGACGAATAAGATAACATACCACCGAGAGTTCTTGGAAATGTTTTGTTGAGTGGTAAGGTCAACAGAGAAAGGTTGATACTGGAGAATCTTTGCGCCGATAGATTAAAATTAGTGATGCGTAAGAGTTGGCCGAGTGAATACATTAAAATGCAGTGTAGATGCGAGATGTTTTGACACCCTTGGAGTAAAGAAACGCACGATGGCCCCATGTTGCCTTCACAGTATCGTCATGGATGATGATAGGCAAAAATGCATAAAAATGGTTGTTTGCATGCCAGGTGTGAACAAGAGCATCATTGGCATCCCAATCAACATAGATAGGAGATGCGTGGTTAGGAGGAGCGTTAGCGAGATGGTGACGCTTGCGTTGAGTGCATAAAACGAAGGTGAAGGAGATACTCCAATCAAGATAATTAGGTCCAGTTAATTTAGATGTCATGTCGAGATTTCTAGAGGTACTAAAAATGATTGTGGAAGGCGTAATGTTTGCGAGAATAGAAGGGAGTGGTGGATTGACCATAGTTGAAAAAAAACAAGATGGATGAGCACGGTAGGAGAGACAACGTATGCACGGGGAAAGCTCGCATAAATACACAGGGAAATGCGGGAAACATGTGAACTTGCAGGGGGGGGGGGGGGCGGCAGCGAGTACAGAGTTGGAGGGATCTAGGAGGAAGACAGTTCACAGGAGGGTGAAGTTCGTATAACTAGCGGGAAGCAGAGGATTCGCCGGATGGTTTAGCGACACTGGCGGTTGATGAGATGAGCTCACACGGGTAGGGATGCAACGAGTTCTCGAGACTGGATGGTCGACGAACATGGAGTCCATGGGATCGACAAAAACCACTTGTGATGATTCGTCAAGCACACGAGATCATCAAATTCTTCATCATTTGGATGAAGCGAGATCGATGAGCGGGATTGACGAGTTTTGCGGCTATGGAGATTTCTTAGAGCATACTCACGACTAGTAGAAGGCAGAGATATCACGAAAGGTGATAAAAGCGGCGAGAGCTGTAGTGGAGAGCTCGCATGAGGAAGATTCCACAGACATGGGAGGACACGCGGGAAGTCTGCGCGAGGTGTTGACGAGTGTGTAGAGGCCGCATGAAACACTGGATAAATCACAAAAGTTGAAGGTTTCAGGAGAAGGTCGCAACTAGATGGCGGGTTGCAACTTATAAATATGCCACGAGGAGAGCCTGATGTGAGTGTTCATCCTAGACGACCGAGGAGTAGAGGTGGGGGCGAGTACAACAAGTTGAGGAGAGTACTGCAAGTTGTGTCGAGTATCGCAAGTTAAGGCGAGTACTGCAAGTTGAGGCAAGTACCGCAAGTTGAGGCAAGTACCGCAAGTTGTGTCCCGAGCTTAATGAAGTGATTAATGAGTCAGTGCATGAACAATTTACGCGAGGTCAGAATGATTTCGTGCGAGGTCAGAATGATTTCGTGCGAGGTCAGAATGATTTTGTGCAAGGTCCGGAGAATTCACCCGAGAGGAGAACCAGGGATTTTGTCATGCTCGGATACCATCTGAGATTTTGAAATAAAAGAATTTGTTATTAAAAAAAACTAAATTTTTACATAGGAGTTCCCCTTTTTATATTGAATAGAGGAGGAAGAAGTATGCACATTTTGGAGATGCGATACTAAATACGAGGAGGAATAATACATTGAACCCTTTTGATCTTGGGCTTTAACACTCACTATACTAAATACGAGGAGGAATAATACATTGAACCCTTTTGATCTTGGGCTTTAACACTCACTATACTCTTCACACGATTTTTTGTCACTCTTTAATTCACAATTTTCCCTTTAAATTTCCCCCCTACTCCACTGCCATGTCCTTTTATAAATAAATGAACTCTTTGTAGATTCTCCTAAAATATTTATTGCAATCTTCTTATTGAAATTGACCATATTATCTCACTTCAAACTTGGTTCAACTAAAGTGATTCAGTTTTCCTTCTTTAACAATAGATCTTTAAAGGTTTCTCACATTTCAAATTTCATCATACTTGAGCCTAGGACAATTATTTATTTATTTATTGTTTTCTGTATACTCTTAAAATGTACTTCCATAACTACTAGTTTATGTTGTGCGATGAATCTCTCATAACCGTGCTTGACAGTAAAATAATTTTGGTGCCTGCCTTTCTTTGGTTCTTCTGGTTTAATATTGTCTTATGTTGGCTCAAAGATGCAATCAAGCTGTTATCTGGTTTATCATTCTGCTTATTTCTTATTGTTTATGCTCTAATTATGTAGGTTGATATAGTTGATTTCAATGGCAGTTTTCTGGCACGAATACGAGATCTTACTGGTGCTAATCCAATTATACTGGTTGTAACTAAGGTGTTGCTATTTTCGTGATCTTTTATCTCTTTTTTTTATTTTTTTTATTTTCTGTCATCACATGAAGGTTCACCCCGTAAATGTCGGTATTTTCTTAGGTTGACCTCCTTCCTAAAGATACAGATCTGAATTGTGTGGGTGACTGGGTTGTGGAAGCTACTCTGAAGAAGAAGCTCAAGTTAAGATTTTTTTTTAAAATTTTTCCCAGTAAATTCTAGAGCTTTCTATTTGTATCTTTCATTTTATATCACCTGTATCTTTGACTTCTATTGCTTCTGGATCTAAAGGCTGATTGATGGTGGCAAATTATTTTTCTGGTTATCATTTTGGTCATTTTCCTGTTTATTTGTCAATTTTGTTTTGGTTGTGGGATAAAGGCTTGACTGTTGTTTGTTGTTTTTGTTATGGAGAAGATGATAATAACTGTTCTTTCTATAGTTCTTGTTAATCATATAATTTTATTCATCTACTTCACTATTTTCTTTTATTATATCATATATACTTAATAGAATAATGTCACACTCCCCGCATAGATCCATACTTTAATATAAGTTATTTTTTCTTCTCCCCAAAACTTTAGACACAATATAATTGAGAACACACCGTTATAAGTATGGATTTATTTGAGGAGTGAAGCATTGCTCTTTCTTGATATTGTTGATTTATTTTTGATGTTTTTAACTCTGGGAGGTTTAAAACGTAAATAAATGGGACATGACAAGTTTTGTTGTTGATCTGTTTTAGTGTGAATATTCCCTGCAATCTCAACGTATGAGAATTTGAAATATAAATAATTATTATTTCAAAAGTACTTATTAAATTGGAACTGCTCTCTTTATATAGAATAAAGGAGGAAAATATATACTTGAAAATGCGAAACTAAGTTCAACAAATATGAAAATGTACAATGACCTCCCTTTTGTATTTTTTGCAAATGAGCTTCAACACCCCCTCAAGCTGGAGCACATATATTGATCACTCCCAACTTAACACAAATATCAGAAAAAAAGTCTATTTGGTGAAAATATGGATCAACTCTTTGTTTGATGTAACAAGTGAAGTTCAATCAACTTCTATATGTTTTGTTATTTCATGAAACACACAATTTTTGGATATATAAATGACAAATTTTTATCACAAAACATTGATAAATGATAGTTGTAAATTTCATGAAAATATCTTAGAAGTGTTCTTAATCACTTTAACTTACCGACAATCTGAGTCGTATTTCTGTATTCAACTTCTACACTTGACTTGGTCACTAAACTTGTTTCTTGCTTCATCCGGTGACAAGCTTTCTTTCAACATACGTGCAATATACAAAAGTGGACTTTTATTCTTTTTTATTATTTGCATAACTTGCATCTGAGTATACTTCAAATTTTAAGTGATTATTTTGTTTTGAAATAATAGTCTTCTACCAGAAGATCTTTTGATGTATCCTAATATTTTTAATGCAGCTTCTAGATAACACTTTCTGGGAGCTTGCATAAACTGATTGATCTTTCCAACAACAAATGAAATGTCAGGTCTGGTTACAATAAGATAAATGAGTTTACTGACCAAGAACCTGTAATGAGTGATGTCTTGTAGAAGATGAGATGTCTCATCCTAGGGACTGTAAAGTAGTCTACAACTTCATTGCACTATATTGATGAATCAGATAATCAAGGAAGAACATTTACACCTTTGGTTGGCCATGATTAAGGTACTGCACTTCATGCCTCTGGCCCTCTACGCTTCATACTTGTACAACTTTGTTGTTTTGCTGTTTTTTCATGGTGTCTAGGTGTTTTTCTATTTTAGCTTCATTCATCAAATCAACTCTAATGTTGATATTATTGTCCAATATCTTCTTTCAGTCGCTTTTTGTACTTTATAAGTTATAAATTTGATATAAAAAACAAAAATAGAAAGAACACGTGCGAATTGGGCGCCATACTCGCTCAATTCCAGCGAATTTGAGCGAATTGGGCACCCAATTCGCTCAATTTCAGCGAATTGGGCGTCCAATTCGCTCAATTTCATCAAATTGTACGCTCAATTCGCTCAATTTCCTTTTTCCCACCATTTTTGCGCCTCACGTGTGATGCGAAGCAGAGATGAGGACTCGTTTTGGGCCCGTTCGGGGCTGATTTGGAAACTTTCCATATATGGCGTGCCCAGATTGACGATCGGACTCCGCGATTGCGTCCGGAGCGTCGCCGCGAGTCAAAATACTATATTACTTTATTTTTTTTCAGTTTATTTTGATGTATTTTTGTGGGTGAACCCACCGACCAATCATAGCCGTTGATGGGGATGCCCTAGCTTCTCTTTTATTATAAATAGGATGTAGAGGGGCTGAATTCAGTCATTGCAGAATTTGGAGAAGAAGTATTCCCGGATTCCAGCGATCCCTCCCCGGTGCCGACGCCGTGGAACCCTAGGTGACGACTCCTAGGCCGCCAAACTCCGCCCCAATGTAATCCCTACCCCCACCTTTATTTTCCACCCTACAAATCTCACTTCCAGCCACCGAAAATCACCCAAACCCCTCCCCAATACCGCTGTCCAGGAAGCCCGAGTACTGTTCATGGCACTGCCCGTGTGCACTGTTCACAGATACTGTTCATGAGAACTGTTCACGGAAGAACACTGTTCACCCGAAACACTGTTCATGCCTGCCTCCACCTCCCCCTCCTCCCAAATCCGCCAACTCCCCTCCTTGTACAGGCCGCCGACCTTCTGCTGTGACCCCAGCCCCTCAACGCCTCCCCCCTTGCCCAAAACCGGCCACCCAAGTGGTTTCCCAACCCTAGCCGGCCACTCCTTTACCTTTCCTTTCGTGGATCCACTTCGCACCACCCCGAAAACCCTAGATCTATTTTGATCTAGTGCTACCACCCTCCGATCCGTTATTTCCACCGCACAAACCTTCCATTTTTGCCCGGATCCACTCCCAAATTGCGGATCTACTCACCCCCGGTCCGGATCTACTCATTTGTGGCTGGATCCGCCGTTTTACCATTCGTTACCGCCACTCTTCGCCGAAGGCAGCCACCGTCATCACCACTTCGCCTCCGGTTTCACACTTCCACCTCCGATCGCTCGTTTTGCATCCGGCTCTTCAAATCCTCCATCGCCTCGGATCAGCACACTACGTCGTGAGTATTTGTGGTATCGTGTTCTGTAACTTAACATTTTCATTTGCTTGTTTATCTATATTGTGTTGCGATTATGGTTATGTAGTAGTTGTTCTCTTTATGCTAATAATTGCCTGTGGAAGTATTCGCCGCCGCTTGCTTAGGCCCTCCGCGCGGAGGAAGCCGTTACCAAATTGCTAAAATTATTTAATTGCTTTTTTTATTTTGATTAATTGCGTGGTGTTGTTAATTCTCATTGCTTAAATTAATTGTCGTTGCTATCCGACTATTTCATTGCATATTGCATTGCATTCGCATATCCCCTCACATGTGCACGTAGAGCCCTAGCTTCCGACCACCACTAGCCTACCCCTACATCAAATTGGTATCAGAGGGAGGTTAGGCCATTTGCCTGCTTTGTAGTGGTAGGTCATATAGAGTCTTTTGGTTTATCCATGACTAATTATCGACGTCACTCCTCTCCTCTCTTGAGAGATTCGGAGTCGGCCTATACTCAATCTCATAGAGCGACTTCAGAGAAATCCTCACTTTATCACGATGATTATTATCGTCTGCGGCACACCACTTTCCGAGATCGTGTCAACCCACCGACACAACCTCATTATGCCAGAGACGATCAGTATGATGATTGTCGTCGTTCATATACTTGCACGCGAGCGGATCGTGTTGATCCTTCGACTCGATCCGATTACCTTAGGGATGACTATTTTGAGGATCCTCACTTTGAGAGAGATCTTGAGAGCCAGTTCCGTACAGTTTCCCCTTCCTTTGACGGCTCATCGAGTCCCGAGTCTTTCAGTTATTGGCTCGTGGATATTGAGTATTATCTTGATCATTTTGAATTATTCGGTGAGCGTCGCGTTAAGTTTGCGAAACTTAGACTTTTAGATCAGACGAGAGCATATTGGGCTAGTGTTGAGAGGACCCGCGAGCGAGACCGTCTTCGTCGCACCACTAGTTGGGTGAACATGAAGCGTACATTGTGTCAGAGGTACTTGCCTTCATCATATCGGAGTCGCTTGCTCGACCAACTATTTTCCCTTTAGCAAGAATCCATGTCTGTCAGTGAGTACATGGATAGCTTTGATGAGTTAGTTGTGAGGAGCGATATCCGAGAGGACTCAGCCATGACCACTTGCAGATTTCGATCTGGGATTCGATCTAACATCCGTACTAAGGTAGTTTATCATAGCTCGAAGTCTCTCGAGCAGACGTACCAGCTTGCCCTTCATTACGAACAATCTTTGAGATCCGCCAGAGCTGGTCGGTTGGACCCTCACCTTGACCTCTGCAGTACGAGTCCTTCTCATACTGATGTCACCACGATGTCTACCACTGTCCTGTTACCCACGACGGAAGTGATACCTGATACAGATTGCTTTCACCCCAGCGAGATGCTTAGCCCCGTGAGTGATCTATCTCTTGTTTTTGACCCGTCTCTTGTGAATCCGACGGAGGATGAGCCTGAGCGACCTATTGAGTATGTAGTGTCGTGCCCCTTACCCACACCTCCCCTTTTGGGATGTCCGGGGTTGATTAACAGTCATACCCTAGACTCATGTTTTGACACCGCACCTGCAGACCTATTCTTGAGCTTAGGTCTATGTCGTTTTTCCCTTGGCATTACCCTGAGCCACGTTACGACCGAGAGCTCAGAGCCTTGTGTTGATCTCGTAGTGGCTATGTCACCCATGCACGGGGGCACTACCCCTTTCGATGGTACTTATCGGGAGGACCTTGACCTTAGTGACGAGCCCTATGACGAGCCCCCTGTTGAGCCTCCTGATGATCCGCCACATCTTGGTAAGGTTGAGACTCGGGTGAGCCACTCAGGTATGATGCCTCTTTCATTATCATCTCTGGCCTTACCCTAGAGAAGAGACCATGAGTGGAGCATGACATATGCAAGGCCTACCTTGAGTCCACTTGAGTATGCTCATATTGTGAGGACCTACCTTATGACGTCTCACATTCTGGATGAGTTTTGGGACACACCACCCGCTGAGCCACCCGATGAGTTCTTTCTTGTCTGAGATGCACACCATATTTTAGAGTCACGACTTCTAGTCGGTGTACACGATTTTCACTTAGGTTGTCGTCTCCTTCGTGATAACTTTTCTTACACACCTCCTGGGGACCCCCCTGATACGTTACGTTCCCCGAGAGACATTTGGCTCTTTACGAGCCCGTATTTGAGTATAGTTGTCTCTCACGGTCATTTGAGCACTCGTCACACACGGGATGAGTTTGTCTACACTCCACCAAAAGAACCTCCTGATAGGCCACCCCATTTTAGAGACATCCCAGACATTATTAGATTTTCCTATCAAAAGTGTACTGTGTCTGTCGTGTTGTCTTTGCATCATTTGTATTACCTGCATGAGTCTGTTGAGTATTTTGCACAACATTTGCATGATTTGCATGAGTCGGTCCGCCGACGAATAATAACAAGCAATGAAAATTACAAAGCCCATGCAGATAAGCGAAGGCGAGAGCAAATATTAAATGTAGGCGAGAAGGTAATGGTGCGAGTCCGCCCCGAGAGACTCCCTTCGGGGCCTGCCAAGAAGCTAAGCGCGAAGCGAATGAGTCCGTACTCCATTATTAGCCGTATTGGGACCAACGCCTACAGACTTGACATCCCGACCTGTATGAGAATTCACCCTGTGTTTAATGTTGAAGATCTGACTTCATACTATGAACCTCATGAGTATGTGGACCCGAGCAGTGGAGATGCCCAGCCACCCCCACCCCCACTGCCGTTACCATATCACCCTCATACATCCTCACACATTGTTGACCTCCACCCACCTGGGAACTTGTCTTCTTTGGTTACACCGCAAGCACCACCGATCGCACCGGGATCCACCACTTGTGAGTTGAGCGTTGAGAGCTTCATGGAGACCAGACTCCACCAGTGCATTCCCACTACAGACGTTGGTGACTCTTGGGTACTTGCAACAGAGCTTGATCGATTCGCCCCTGGACTTCGACTTCAGCACGTCCGTCTCCATTCACCGGAGATGACATCTTTTCAGTCAGGGGGAGTTGATCGGCGAGGACACTTTCCAGCGACGATACTTGGGCGACCTCTGGTGGACTTCTTCGAGTTTTACCCGACATGCAGCGAGAGAATTTTGATCCTTATTCATCGGAAGATGAATTCTTTCAAGCCGGGGAGATTGATGCAGAGCAGAGACGAGGAATCGTTTTGGGCCCGTTCGGGGCTGATTTGGCAACTTTCCATATATGGCGTGCCCGAATTGACGATCGGACTCCGCGATTGCGTCCGAAGCGTCGCCGCGAGTCAAAATACTATATTACTTTATTTTTTTTCAGTTTATTTTGATGTATTTTTATGGGAGAGCCTACCGACCAATCATAGCCGTTGATTGGGATGCCCTAGCTTCTCTTTTATTATAAATAGAATGTAGAGGAGCTGAATTCAGTCATTGCAGAATTTGGAGAAAAAGTATTCCCGGATTCCAGCGATCCCTCCCCGGTGCCGACGCCGTCGAACCCTAGGTGACGACTCCTAGGCCGTCAAACTCTCCCCAAGGTAATCCCTACCCCCACCTTCGTTTTCCACCCTTCAAATCCCACTTCCAGCCACCGAAAATCACCCAAACCCCTCCCCAATACCGCTTTCCAGGAAGCCCGAGTGCTGTTCACGGGACTGTTTATGTGTACTGTTCACGGATATTGTTCATGTCCACTGTTCACGGCTGAACACTGTTCATTCGAAACACTGTTCACGACTGCCTCCACCTTCCCCTCCTCCCAAATCCGCCAACACCCCTCCTTGTACAGGCCGTCGGCCTGCTGCTGTGACCCCAGCCCCTCAACGCCTCCCCCCTTCCCCAAAACCGGCCACCCAAGTGGTTTCCCAACCCTATCCGGTCACTCATTTACCTTTCCCTTCGTGGATCCACTTCCCACCGCCCCGAAAACCCTAAATCTATTTTGATCTAGTGCTACCACCCTCCGATCCGTTATTTCCACCGCACAAACCTTCCATTTTTGCCCGGATCCGCTCCCAAATTGTGGATCTACTCATTTGTGGCTGGATCCGCCGTTTTACCATCCGTTACCGCCACTCTTCGCCGAAGGCAGCCACCGTCATCACCGCTTCTCCTCCGGTTCCACCTCCGATCGCTCGTTTTGCATCCGACTCTTCAAATCCTCCATCGCCCCGGATCAGCCCACTACGTTGTGAGTATTTTTGTATCGTGTTCTGTAACTTAACATTTTCATTTGGTTGTTTATCTATATTGTGTTGCGATTATGGTTATATAGTAATTTTTCTCTTTATGCTAATAATTGCCTGTGGAAGTATTCGCTGCCGCTTGCTTAGGCCCTCCGCGCCGAGGAAGCCATTACCAAATTGCTAAAATTATTTAATTGCTTCTTTATTTTGATTAACTGCGTTGTGTTGTTAATTCTCATTGCTTAAATTAATTGTCGTTGCTATCTGACTGTTTCATTGCATGTAGCATTTCATTCGCATATCCCCTCACACGTGCACGTAGAGCCCTAGCTTCCGACCACCACTAGCCTACCCCTACATCAACGTGCCTCAGGCGCGTGCCTGCACCTTGCGTCTAGGCTCCAGGGCCCATTTGCACCTCGATGCGCCTTTGACAAAATAACTCTGAACCCCTTCAGAACTGGGGCAGACAGAATCAACTTGCAGGATAAGCATGCTGGTCTAACTTGGCGCGCTGAGCGAACTTGCTCGTACTCTCTCAGTGTAGTGAGTTTGGGTGGATTTGTGAAAAGAACTCGCACATGCAGGGTCCGGTCCGCTTCCTTTAAAGGCAACTTCCTTGCCTGGCGGCTTGTACCGTCCCACCTCGCCGGGCGAGATGGTGACTGGTGGTGAAGGTTCCGCCACTACGCCGTGAACAAGGCTTGCAAAGAGTCCTCCGTTGGTTTTTTGAACTCCATGAAATTGCTTCACGTCACAAACTTGCCTGACAGGTGCAAATTCCCCTGGTTACCCATGCTCTTCATGATTAGTCATGGAGTCGTCATGTGAGATTTTCTTCACAAGTTACGGTCCACGCTCACCGCACCAAAAATGTTGAAACCCGGATATCGGTTCAACTGAGTTCGGATCAAGAGTGATAGCTTGAGTTACTTGACCCACAGTCGGTGTAACAACCCCACTTACTAGCTATCATCGCAATTATCATTCCATTTCCCCCTTTTTATACATTAAATGCGCCAAGAAATTGAACATACAACAGTTATGATTACAGAGTACATAAAGAAAAATGTAGAAAATTAAAACATTTTATTTATTTCATATATGATCTAGTATCTCCGATCATTCGAAAGATAACCCAGATATGTATACAAAAGGTGGATATCTCATATCTGTGCTACATAGAAGAGTACACCACATGACTATAACAAAATGTGACTATGAGCAACAAATCAAAACTACACTACTATGCTACATGACAAAGACACTACAGATTACTGGAAGCAGAACTGGAACTCATCGTGAGGGCAATCTGGATTACGACAGCTAGCCTTGTGGGCATCCAGAACTCCAAAGACTGCGTTGACGACCTCGACCCAAATCTTGTACATCTTCTCGCGACGTGAGAGGGGCCGGCTACAAGTACCGGGAGTGGCTTCCTCCTTGATCTATTTTAGTTACATTTTCTATTAGTCAAAAGACTAAATGAATTCTCATGATTCCCTTCTATTACTATAGTGACTTATTTATAGTTTGCGGATTACTCATTTCATATTTCCTTGGTGTTGTCTTATCTCACATTTGTCTTCTTTGTATTATTTCTTTTTCTTATTTTCCTATCACTACATGTAGATCTTTATTTTCATTTAGATATATATATATATATATATCTTTACATTTTCTCATCTACTTCGATTTTGGTACATGTTTCCTTTTTTTACATTCTCATATTGTTATCGGGCAACGTTAAAGGTATATTAACATTTCATGACATTTATATAGCGCGCTTGCGTGCCTTTTCATATTCGCACACATTCTTTTACGTGCCTTTTCTTATTCGCACGTTTACTTTCATTCCATTATACGTTGGGAGGACATTTACCCCACCTCCACTAGTTGGGTTCACCGTTAACCTAGCCTATTTCATCACATTATTCATTTACTTTTCATTTTTATTTATTTACATGATTATTTAAATTCCTCTTTGTTGCGACATAAAATATATTTAGAAATAATAATCATGCAAATCTGAAATGAGAACAATTATAAAAAGTGTAAAAACTCACAGTGACTTTCCCTTTGCCTTTATCACTTCCACCATCATTATTTCGCCTTCCACTGCCACGGGATACCATGACCTAGATTAGACCATTCTTAATTATCATCCGTAAACAGCTTAAAGATGTCAATTTGATGTCTCTAATTAGGTCAAACATATCATAATTCCATTTGATGGGTTTCACTTGACCTAATTAGGTCAAAGGAGTTTAAATGACTTGGGGATTTTACTGCCTTAATTTTAAATTAGGATTTTTCACTATTTTAGTGAAGGGGCAGCAATCCTTAGCCTCCAAATAATTATTTAGAGTGAAAGGATACCCTCTACCGTGACTTCTTTGCCACCCTAATAATATGGTGATAGGGGCTTTGCTGAAATTGAGTGGTACACGTACTAGAGGTCTGTTTCCATCCCTAGAAATACTTTGGAATGTAGAAATTACAATTATTTCAACTAGGGTCCCACTCACATTTCTGAAAGTCATGGATGAGGGTCAAAGAAATTATTTCCAACACTAAACCCTCATTAACAATTTCGAAATCAATCTTTCCTCAATTAGGGTTTCATTGAAAATGCTGGAAATCATGAATTATGGCATAATAATCCATTACAAAAACTTTTTAGAAGAAAAGAACCAAAGAAAATAAAAAAACTTCAAACCCTAGGATTTTCTCCTCTTTCAAATCCGTGCAAAACACCATAAAAGGAACAAGAGCAGTGAAGAGGAAGATGTATCTCTCGAATGGAAGAGAAATCACCGAAAACGAAGGAGAATTAGGCTCTCGGTGGACCGTGCGGCGTGCGGAATTCCGTCGGCTTCAGCGGCTCCTGCGTGCGGAACTGGGAGGAATTGTGTAACATCCGTATCTTTGACGCAAAAATTTAATTAAATTGCAGGTTCAAATCGCGAATGATTTTGATTGAGGCAATGCGTCGTCGAGGTACAATGTCAGTATGTTTAAAATTGCGTTCGTTAATTAGTTGATTTATATCAGTCATAAAGTTTGTGTAACACCCCATCCCAGTTTTACCAAAATCAGCCGTCCGGCCGGGTCAGCGATATGAAGAAAACTAGGAAATAATATTAAAACTATTACACATCAGGTAAAAAAGAAAAGCACTGTGTATTTTAAACTTACAGCGGAAGCTATGAAAGAAAACTAAGGGTAACATCATACCTGTTCAAGTTGGATTCACTGAGCCACTAAACATGAATTGAGATGAAAGAACTGAAAATCTGAAGTAACAATATAAGTCTGAAACATGATATTTGAAACATTAACATGATACAGTATCCAAGGCTACCAGTGTATACTGAAAGGAAAGAAAACTGAATGGGAGACCAACTACAAACTGACAACACAATGACGCTCATCCTAGATGTATTTTCCCACCTGGGTCACCTGTAAAAACATTGCACACAAGGGGGTCAGAGTAAGGAAAAATAACTCCTCCTAGTGACACAAACATTTTCGTAAATGATGAATGCATGTCTTTAAAAAATAGTTTTGTTCTTTAAAAATCTTTATGCTAGATGTTATGCATGCCTTCACAATGTTTTCTGGTCAACACACATACTCGTTCTATGTTCATGAACTTTCATTTTATTTACCCAAGTCCCGACGTTCACTACCTAGTGTACTGTCTCACGTCAGGTCTACACTTGAGTTTTAGGTGACTTCTAATCTGCACTTCTACTTGAAAGGCTCTAGACAGAGTAGCTCCTAACGCGCATCTGAAAAACTGACAACCCGAGACCATCTTACGAACTCAATTGTCCTAGTATCGCGCGGACACGGTCTCGAATCTACTAACTGTCTCAAAGGGGAGTCAACTCCCAAGACTCGACTGTTCATAGGATAACCATATGCCTTAAGAGAAAGGTAGTGCGCCTCTACCTAGCACGAGAAAACTTATGTGCGCTTACTGACCCTTTTTGGTCTGACGCTGCTCTACTTGGGACATCTTTTTCTGTGTACTACTGAGCGACCCTTGATTTTCTTGTGATCAGCTAGAAGTGACGTTCACGCCCTTAATTAGACAAATTCCCAAACTTACGTACACGTGTTAAGGTTTCGTACCTGACGTTAGCATACATGATCTGACTATTTGGGTCTTGGAAAAGGGTGTTATCCTACAACTAATTCCGCGACCTTTTTCCTACCGCCACACCTTTGTATACATGGTTATGATGTTTGTACGAAATTTACACATGTGTACATAAAATAACTCATTGATATGTCTAACTAAAAAGAATTAGAATTCCTTACAGTGGTGTTGCGGCGCTCGTACACTCGGCGCGGCGACATCGCTTTTTCGAAGAAAATTTTACTTTCAACAGTACAAGGGCCACGCCACTGCAACTTGACCAGAATTCTTTGAGCTGAGAAGAGGAGCAGAGAGAGGAGCCCGGGAGGGGCGACGAGAGCAAGGAGCAGGAGAAGAAGGAAGAAATGAAGGAGCTGGAGGACGAGCATCGAGAGGGTGCGAGGACCGAGTAGATCAGTGAAGACCTCTTATGATCATGACTTGATTATTATTTCTAAAGATATACTTGAGGCTCTTATGATCAGTGAAGATCTCGCAACGCACTCCATAGAGATAGTGCCTCCACATCTTCAGTGCATGGATGACCGCTGCAAGCATCAAGTCATGCGCGGGATAGTTCCTCTCATGTACCTTTAACTGTCTCGAGGCGTATGCTATGACTTTCCATGCTGCGTGAGGACACAACCCAAACCCTGACCTGATGCGTTGCTATAAATCTGAAATCCATCGGGCCCTGATGGTAAACTCAAGATCGGTGCGGTCATCAACCTGCCCTTCAAGTCCTCAAATTCCAACTCGCACTCAACTGTCCAAACAAAGCCTTTACCCTTCCTAGTGAGGGAAGTCAGTGGTAAGGCTATCTTTGAGAAGTCCTTAATGAATCTCTTGTGGTAAGCAGCTAGACCCAGAAAGCTGCGAACCTCTGAGACTGTCCTCGGCCTCGGACAATCCTTAATGACCTCTATCTTCTTTGGATCAACACTAACCCCCTTCTGACTGATGACATGGCCTAAGAATGCAATCTCTGAAAGCCAGAACTCATACTTTGAAAACTCGACATACAGCTGGTTCTTCTTGAGGGTACTCAATACAATCCTGAGATGAGCGACATGATCTTCTGCACTCTTTGAGAACACCAATATATCATCTATAAAGACGATAACTAAACGGTCCAAGTACTCCCGAAATACCCTTTTCATCAGGTCCATAAACACTGAAGGGGCATTGGTCAGCCCACACTTAAATGCCCATATCTGTTATTGAAAGCCGTCTTCTGAATATCCACGTCCTGAATCCTTAACTGATGGTAGCCCGACCTCAGGTCTAACTTGGAGAAAGTGCACGATCCCACCATTTGGTCGAACAAATCATCAATCCTGGGAATCAGATACTTATTCTTTTCTGTCAGTTTGTTCAACTCACGGTAGTCTATGCACAGTCTCAGACTACCATCTTTCTTTTTCACAAATAGTACTGGAGCACTCCAAGGTGAAGTATTGAGGCATATAAAACTCAAGTCAAGCAACTCCTGCAACTGACTCTTCAACTCCGCTATTTCTCTTGGAGCCATCCGGTAGGGGGATTTGGGTACCGGTGTAGCCCGAGGCTGTAGTCTATCGGAAAATCAATCTCTCTATCTGGAGGGGCACCAGGGAGCTCTTCCGGGAAGACATCAGGGAATTCCTTCACCACTGATACCTCTGACAAATCAGCCTTAGCCTCCTCATTCATCAACACTAAGAAGGTTTCACAACCCTTCCTAATGCACCTTTTTGCTTGGACTGAGCAGATGATCATCTTCGCTACTCCCTTCATGCTCTGAAAGGTAATCGCAGTTTGATTGTGGCCCTCAAATTATATATGCTTCTCCCTACAGTCAATCCTGGCGTTGACTGCCGAAAGCCAGTCCATTCCCAAGATCAGGTCGAAACCTGCAATAGGAAGCTGCAAGGCTTCTATAATCATCTCGACTTCACCAAACTGCACTGGTACCCTTCACTTATTTCTGGTCTGCAGAAGGGATCCATTCAAGATCATGACCTCCAATGGCACTCTCTGGAAAGACTTCTAAACTCAGCCTACACACTAGAGATTCTGCGACGAACAAATGCGAGGCGCCCGTATCAAACAGAATCTTGGAGGGTAAATTATGAATCATAAGGATGCCTACATGAATGATTTACAAAAGATGATGAGAGTGTCATTACGGAGGATTAAATAAAATTATTAATAAGTTAAACACTTACCCGTCACTACATCATTCTGATCCTTTGCCTCCTGCTGACCATGCGCATACGCTCTGGGTTGCACTAAATCTCGACCCTTTGGTGGCCTCCTGTCAGTGATCATCAACGCTTTGCCCTTGTCTACTCTGCTTGAGACACCAACCTCGAACTTTGACTGCATGAACGAGTTACATTTGTCATCTACAGTAATAAAATAAATACAATGAATATAACTATGCTTTAGTTTATCTGATTCGCACCAACTTCCTGACAGTAGCGAGCTATGTATCCAGGTTGTCGGCACTTGTAACACACGACTGCGTTGGCCAAGCACTCTCCTGGATGGCGACGCTGACACCTAAGGCAAGGGGGGGGGGTAGTCCTTGCTCCTGTCTTAAGACTGACTACTCTTCTTAGCATTAGGCTTTTGTTTCTTATTCCAGTTCTTACCCTGGTCATTCGTGCTCTGCTGCGGCTGATGCGAATCCTGTGACCGCTTCGAGCGAAAACTGTTTCGCTTCTGCACCTTCTGCTAATCAGTCTCCAACCTGCGAGTCGTATCCACTAAGCTCCTGTAGTCAGCGTTGACCATGGTCATCAACGACTGTCTCAACGAGTCACGCAAGTCATCCACAAATCGGCTGAACTTCTCAACCCGATCTCTCTGCATCACGCCCGCATAACGAGCCAGATGTGTAAGCTCTCGCTCGTACTCAATAACGGTCTTGTCCCCCTGGTAGTGTCTAAGATATCTCTTCTGGAGACTTCGTCGTGCGGAAGGAGGCACAGACCAATTTGCAAGGGCCTTAGAAAACTCGCCCCACGTAAACATATCTGTTGTACGACCTGGCCAAAGAGCACGGTCATACCATTTATACTGAACGTATCACTTCCTAAAATAAGAGAAAATTTTCTTGACGATTTACCTGCAGGGTCATCTGCCCGGTACTTGTCCGACCAGATCTTTGCCTCACCCCGGATAGGAAAACTATCAGAGGAGCCTTCTTGTTCTCCGGACACTCCATAACGTTCAACAAATCTCTAGTGTTTGCTATCCAGTCGTCTGTGTCCATCGGGGTTTCATCCCCACTGTAGTTTGACGGTTGGAGCTCTTTAAAGTTCCTCAGATATCGATCCAGGGTCATCTCTACGCTTGTTGGTGTAGGGGCTGGTACTTGCACTTGAGCTGGAATCCCTGCAGTCAGTCCTCTCTGAAACTCCATCAAGGCTACAGTGATCGCCTTGACAATCTGGGACGCTATGTCAGTAGCTTCTGGGGCTGCTGGAACTGGTGGCACCCGTGACACATCAGCATCTCCCATGACAACGTTAGGAACAGGGTCTTGACGTGAAGATTCACCCGGTTCACTGACTCGATATGCCTGATATAACATATAAAAGAAATATGATTATTTATCATTGCATCTGAGAAATCTGGCATAACAAGTAATTTCGTACCCTTGCGAAAACTTGAGTTTAGACACAACTTAAATATTTTACTAACGAGTATTTACTCTTACACACTCCTATGACTCTGTGAATCTTTCTGGGGTCCAGGGATCCTAAACCTCCCTCTGATATCAATTTGTAACACCACATCCCAGTTTTACAAAAAATAAGCCGTCCGACCGGGTCAGCGATATGAAGAAAACTAGGAAACAATATTAAAACTAGTACACAACAGGTAAAAAAGAAAAGCACTGTGTATTTTAAATTTACAACGGAAGCTATGAAAGAAAACTAAGGGTAACATCATACCTTTTCAAGTTGGATTCACAAAGCCACTAAACATTAATTGAGATGAAAGAACTGAAAATCTGAAATAACAATATAAGTCTGATACATGATATTTAAAACATTAACATGATACAGTATCCAAGGCTACCAGTGTATACTGAAAGAAAAGAAAACTGAATGAGAAACCAACTACAAACTGACAGCACAAGGACGTTCATCCTAGACGTTGTTTCCCACCTGAGTCGTCTGTAAAAACATTGCCTATAAGGGGGTCAGAGTAAGGAAAAATAACTCCTCCTAGTGACACTAAAATATTTTCTTAAATGATGTATGTATGTCTTTGAAAAATAGTTTTGTTCATTAAAAATCTTTATGCTAGATGTTATGCATGTCTTCACAATATTTCCTGGTCAACACACATACTCGTTCTATGTTTATGAACTTTCATTTTATTTACTCAAGTCCCGGCGTTCACTATCTAGTGTACTATCTTACGTCAGGTCTACACTTGAGTTCTAGGTGGCATCTAATCTGCACTTCTACTTGAAAGGCTCTAGGCAGAGTAGCTCCTAACACGCATTTGAAAAACTGACGACCCGAGACTATCTTACGAACTCAATTATCCTAGTATCGCGCGGACACGGTCTCGAATCTACTAACTACCTCAAAGGAGAGTCAACTCCCAAGACTCTACTGCTCATAAGATACCATATGCCTTCTGAGAAAGGTAGTGCGCCTCTACCTAGCACGATAAGACTTATGTGAGCTTACTGACCCTTTTTGGTCTGACGCTACAAAAATTGTATACGCACCCCACTTCTAAAGTGTCATTCCACATTAACTCCTTAAAAAAATTGTGTTGCGCTTCCCTATTAAAATAAAAAACGTCACACAAACTGTAACATCTGTATCTTTGACGCAAACATTTAATTATATTGCAGGGTCAAATCGCGAATGATTTTGATCAAGACGACGCATCGTCGAGGTACAATATTAGTATGTTTAAAATCGCGTTCGTTAATTAGTTGATTTATATCAGTCGTAAAGTTTGTGTGACACATTTTATTTTAATAGGGAAGCGCAACACAATTTTTTAAGGATTTAATACGGAATGACACTTTAGAATTGGGGTACGTATAGAAATTTTCACTTCTTTGGGTAGAGAAAGGGGTTGGATCATCCCAGCGGTTATCATAACCGTGCCTAGCAGAGTATTAAAAGCCCGCAAACCCCGTAAATCAAAAATCCCGCGGAAACTGTCGCTCGCTCCTCCCGATTTCTAGCACTCTCTCTATGTCGAATGCCCTAGAACCCGGAGCCGGCCGCCGCTCTCCCTTCGACCTCTTCCAGCCGAAGCAAGCCGGAGCCCTAGATCCTCCAGGTCTCTCCATCGTCCCCCTCTGGCGTGCCCTAGACCGCTGATTGGATCCCCGCACGCCCTTTTCTGCCGTCAGCTGTCGGCATCGTCGCGAAGGAGCGCCAGAAGCCCCAGTCGGCCACCTCCACTCTTCAAGCTCCGGCGAACTTCTTGTGCTAATTTCCCTAACCCTAGCCCGGGATGAAGGTCATCGTTTCTTTGTTATTAGCATTGGTGAGTATGTTTTGTTATTCCTCCTTCTACTCTAGGGTTTTCTTCACTCCTATAGCGCAATTTACCCCTGTTTGCCTTGCAATTTAAGAAGTTGTTGGGGTTGGGGTTTCCGCTTTGATAGCTCTTGGGAAACTCGTGCAGACCCTTCACTATTGGAACAAGGTAACGCTATGTTTTACACTCTTTTTTCCATGTAGTCATACGCCGCTATTGGGAATAAATTTCCATCAAAAACCCTAAGGTGGAAAACAGTTAATTCAGGGATTACAATTGGATTTCAGATTTTTGGGTGGTCGTTGGAGCGTGTGTTTGAAGGAATACTCAGTAGTCAGATTTTCTTCGAAAAAGCAATGTTGTCGCGACGAGTGGACGAGCGTCGCAACACTACGGTAAGGAATTCTAATTCTTTTTAGTTAGACATATCAAGGAGTTATTTTATGTACACATGTGTAAATTTCGTACAAACATCATAACCATGTATACAAAGGTGTGGCGGTCGAAAAACGGTCGCGGAATTAGTTGTAGGATAACACCTTTTTCCAAGACCCGAATAGTCAGATCATGTATGTTAACATTAGGTACGAAACTTTAACACGTGTACGTAAGTTTGGGAATTTGTCTAAATAAGGGCGTGAACGTCCCTTCTAGCCAACCACAAGTAAATCAAGGGTCGCTCAGTAGTAGTGTAGTACACAAAAAGAGATGTCCCAAGTAGAGTAGCGTCAGACCAAAAAAGGGTCAGTAAGCTCACATAAGTCTTCTCGTGCTAGGTAGAGGCGCACTACCTTTCTCATAAGACATATGGTATCCTATGAGCAGTAGAGTCTTGGGAGTTGACTCTCCTTTGAGATAGTTAGTAAATTCGAGACCGTGTCCGTGCGATACTAGGATAATTGAGTTCGTAAGATAGTCTCGGGTCGTCAGTTTTTCAAATGCGTGTTAGGAGCTACTCTGCCTAGAGCCTTTCAAGTAGAAGTGCAGATTAGATGCCACCTAGAACTCAAGTGTAGACCTGACGTAAGACAGTACACTAGATAGTGAACGCCGAGACTTGAGTAAATAAAATGAAAGTTCATAAACATAGAACGAGTATGTGTGTTGACCAAGAAATATTGTGAAGACATGCATAACATCTAGCATAAAGATTTTTAATGAACAAAACTATTTTTCAAAGACATGCATACATCATTTAAGAAAATATTTTAGTGTCACTAGGAGGAGTTATTTTTCCTTACTCTGACCCTCTTATAGGCAATGTTTTTACAGGCGACTCAGGTGGGAAATAACGTCTAGGATGAACGTCCTTGTGCTGTCAGTTTGTAGTTGGTTTCTCATTCAGTTTTCTTTTCTTTCAGTATACACTGGTAGCCTTGGATACTGTATCATGTTAATGTTTTAAATATCATGTATCAGACTTATATTGTTATTTCAGATTTTCAGTTCTTTCGTCTCAATTAATATTTAGTGGCTTTGTGAATCCAACTTGAAAAGGTATGATGTTACCCTTAGTTTTCTTTCATAGCTTCCGTTGTAAATTTAAAATACACAGTGCTTTTCTTTTTTACCTGTTGTGTACTAGTTTTAATACTGTTTCCTAGTTTTCTTCATATCGCTGATCCGGTCGGACGGCTGATTTTTGTAAAACTGGGATGGGGTGTTACAAATTGATATCAGAGGGAGGTTTAGGATCCCTGGACCTCAGAAAGATTCATAGAGTCATAGGAGTGTGTAAGAGTAAATACTCGTTAGTAGAATATTTAAGTTGTGTCTAAACCCAAGTTTTCGCAAGGGTACAAAATTACTTGTTATGCCAGATTTCTCAGATGCAATGATAAATAATCATATTTCTTTTATATGTTATATCAGGCATATCGAGTCAGTGAACCGGGTGAATCTTCACGTCAAGACCCTATTCCTAACGTTGTCATGGGAGATGCTGATGTGTCACGGGTGCAACCAGTTCCAGCAGCCCCAGAAGCTACTGACATAGCATCCTAAATTGTCAAGGCGATCACTGTAGCCTTGATGGAGTTTCAGAGAGGACTGACTGCAGGGATTCCATCTCAAGTGCAAGTACCAGCCCCTACACCAACAAGCGTAGAGATGACCCTGGATCGATATATGAGGAACTTTAGAGAGCTCCAACCGTCAAACTACAGTGGGGATGAAACCCCGATGGACACAGACGACTGGATAACAAACACTAGAGATTTGTTGAACGTTATGGAGTGTCCGGAGAACAAGAAAGCTCCTCTGATAGTTTTCCTATCCGGGGTGAGGCAAAGATCTGGTCGGACAAGTACCGGGCAGATGACCCTGCAGGTAAATCGTCAAGAAAATTTTCTCTTATTTTAGGAAGTGATACGTTCAGTATAAATGGTATGACCGTGCTCTTTGGCCAGGTCGTACAACAAATATGTTTACGTGGGACGAGTTTTCTAAGGCCCTTGCAAATTGGTCTGTGCCTCCTTCCGCACGACGAAGTCTCCAGAAGAGATATCTTAGACACTACCAGGGGGACAAGACCGTTATTGAGTACGAGCGAGAGCTTACACATCTGGCTCGTTATGCGGGCTTGATGCAGAGAGATCGGGTTGAGAAGTTCAGCCGATTTGTGGATGACTTGCGTGACTCGTTGAGACAGCCGTTGATGACCATGGTCAACGCTGACTACAGGAGCTTAGTGGATACGACTCGCAGGTTGGAGACTGATTAGCAGAAGGTGCAGAAGCGAAATAGTTTTCGCTCGAAGCGGTCACAGGATTCGCATCAGCCGCAGCAGAGCACGAATGACCAGGGTAAGAACTGGAATAAGAAACAAAAGCCTAATGCTAAGAAAAGTAGTCAGTCTTAAGACAGGAGCAAGGACTACCCCCCTTGCCTTAGGTGTCAGCGTCGCCATCCAGGAGAGTGCTTGGCCAACGCAGTCGTGTGTTACAAGTGCCGACAACCTGATACATAGCTCGCTACTGTCAGGAAGTTGGTGCGAATCAGATAAATTAAAGCATAGTTATATTCATTGTATTTATTTTATTACTGTAGATGACAAATGTAACTCGTTCATGCAGTCAAAGTTCGAGGTTGGTGCCTCAAGCAGAGTAGACAAGGGCAAAGCGTTGATGATCACTGACGGGAGGCCACCAAAGGGTCGAGATTTAGTGCAACCCAGAGCGTATGCGCATGGTCAGCAGGAGGCAAAGGATCAGGATGATGTAGTGACGGGTAAATGTTTAACTTACTAATAATTTTATTTAATCCTCCGTAATGACACTCTCATCATTTTTTGTAAATCATTCATGTAGGCACCCTTATGATTCATAATTTACCCTCCAAGATTCTGTTTGATACGGGCGCCTCACACTCGTTCGTCGCAGAATCTCTAGTGCATAAGCTGAGTTTAGAAGTCTTTCCAGAGACAGTACCACTGTAGGTCATAATGCCGAATGATCCCTTCTGCAGACCAGAGATAAGTGCAGGGTACCGCTGCAGTTTGGTGAAGTCGAGATGATTATAGAAGCCTCGCAGCTTCCTATTGCAGGTTTCGACCTAATCTTGGGAATGGACTGGTTTTCGGCAGTCAACGACAGGATTGACTGTAGGGAGAAGCAGATACAGTTTGAGGGCCCCAACCAGACCGCAATTACCTTTCATGGCATGAAGGGAGTAGCGAAGATGATCATCTCCTCAGTCCAAGTAAAAAGGTGCATCAGGAAGGGTTGTGAAACCTTCTTAGTGCTGATGAATGCGGAGGCTAAGACTGACTTGTTAGAGGTACCAGTGGTGCAGGAATTCCCCGATGTTTTCCCGGAGGAGCTCCCTGTTTCCCCTCTAGATAGAGAGATTGAGTTTCTGATAGACCTACAGCCTGGGGCTACACCGGTAGCTAAATCCCCCTACCGGATGACTCCAAGAGAACTAACGGAGTTGAAGAGTCAGTTGCAGGAGTTGCTTGACTTGAGTTTTATACGCCCCAGTACTTCACCTTGGAGTGCTCCAGTACTATTTGTGAAAAAGAAAGATGGTAGTCTGAGACTGTGCATAGACTACCGTGAGTTGAACAAACTGATAGTAAAAAGTAAGTATCTGATTCCCAGGATTGATGATTTGTTCGACCAGTTGGTGGGATCATGCACTTTCTCCAACTTAGACCTGGGGTCGGACTACCATCAGTTAAGGATTCGGGAAGTGGATATTCAGAAGACGACTTTTATTACCAGATATGGTCACTTCGACATCGTGGTCATGCCGTTTGGGCTTACCAATGCCCCTTCAGTGTTTATGGACCTGATGAATTGGGTATTTCGGGAGTACTTGGACCGTTTCGTTATCGTTTTTATAGGTGATATATTGGTGTTCTCAAAGAGTGCAGAAGATCATGCCGCTCATCTCAGGATTGTATTGAGTACCCTCAGGAAAAACCAACTGTATGCCAAGTTTTCAAAGTGTGAGTTCTAGCTTCCAGAGATTGCATTCTTAGGCCATGTCGTCAGTCAGATGGGGGTTGGTGTTGATCCAAAGAAGATAGAGGCCATTAAGGATTGGCCGAGGCCGAGGACAGTCTCAGAGGTTTGCAGCTTTCTGGGTTTAGCTGGTTACTACAGGAGATTCATTAAGGACTTCTCAAACATAGCCTTACCACTGACTTCCCTCACCAGGAAGGGTAAAGGCTTTGTTTGGGCAGTTGAGTGCGAGTTGACATTTAAGGACTTGAAGGGCAGGTTGGTGACCGCACCGATCTTGAGTTTACCATCAGGGCCCGATGGATTTCAGATTTATAGCGACGCGTCAGGTCAGGGTTTGGGTTGTGTCCTCACACAACATGGAAAGTCATAGCCTACGTCTCGAGACAGTTAAATGTGCATGAGAGGAACTATCCCGTGCATGATTTGGAGCTTGCAACGGTCATTCATGCACTGAAGATGTGGAGGCACTATCTCTATGGATTGCGTTGCGAGATCTTCACTGATCATAAGAGCCTCAAGTATATCTTTGATCAGCGGGAGCTCAATATGAGGCAGCGCAGATGCTTAGAGTTCCTATCAGACTACGATGTAAACATTCAGTACCACCCAGGAAAGGCGAACGTTGTAGCTGATGCCCTTAGCCGTAGAGGTTTGTGACTTTCCCTTCTGACTCAGCAGAAGGAGTTGGTGCGGGAACTGGAGAGACTGGACATCATCATTGCGCCACACTCTAGTTTTGGTTCTGCAAGGGTGAGTTGGATGGAGATTACATTTGACATCAAGGATAAAATCAGAGCAGTTCTACCTTTGGATCCAATGATGGCAGTGTTTCAGTTCTCGGCGCAGACAGGTCAGAAGGAGAGGTTCACTATTCAAGACGATTTATTATTGCATGATGGCAGAGTGTGTATTCCCGATGTTAGCCACCTTCGCGAGGACATTCTGTTTGAGGCACATAACTCCAGATATTCTATACATCCGGGCAGCACAAAGATGTATGCGAATCTCAAGAAGGTAGTCTGGTGGCTAGGCTTGAAATGCGATGTTGTTGAATATGTAGGGAATTGCGAGACGTGCAAGTTAGTTAAGGCCGAGTGCCAAAGGCCTGGAGGCAAGTTGCAGCCACTTCTCGTTCCTGAGTGGACTTCTGAGGATATATCCATGGATTTCATCCATGGTCTTCCGAGATCGCAGAGTGAGAATGATTCCTTATGAGTTATAGTGGATCGGCTCTCTAAGGTCGCCCACTTTATTTCTCTTAAGAAGACGGATCAAGGTCCGAAACTGACACAGTTATACGTAGACGAGATAGTTCGACTTCACGGTGTTCCCAAGACTATTGTTTCAGATCGAAGATGACAGGTTTACCTCGAAGGAATGGAAATACGTTCAGGAGCGGTTGGGCAACAAGTTACATTTTAGTATCGTTTTCCATCCCCAGACAGATGGATAGACTGAGCGTACTAATAGAACTTTGGAAGATTTGCTACGGATGTGCATATTGGAATTTGGAGGGAAATGGGAGAAATATGTCACTCTTGTGGAGTTCTCATACAATAGCAGTTTTCAGAAAAGTGTTGGGATGACACCGTTCGAGGCTCTATATGGTAGGCGTTGTCGGACACCGTTGTGTTGGGCTGAAAGTGAAGAAAGGTCTACCATCAGGGAATCATGGATTGATAAGACCACTGATAGAATCAAGCTCATTGAAGAGCGTATGAAGACAACTCAGGATCGCCAGGCCAAATATCATGATCAGAAGCACAGGTCAGTAGAGTTCAGTGTTGGAGACTACGTTTATCTGAAGGTCACACCAGTCAGAGGAGTCTCTAGAATAAAGCGGATGAAGAAACTGAGTCCTAGATTCATTGGTCATTTTGAGGTACTGGAGCGAGTTGGTGAGGTTGCATATACGTTGGCCTTACCTGAGGAAATGAGTGGTGTACATGATGTATTCCACGTCTCCTATCTTAGGAGAGCAGTCAGAGATTCCAGTCAGATCATCAGTACCGAGGAAGCACCAATCGAGACAGATCTTAACGTTGGAGTTAGACCAGTCAGAATTGTGGACTCAAGGATACAGAAGCTCAGTAATAGAGAGATTCACATGGTCAAGATCCTTTGGATGACTTGTGGTCGACCAGAATATTCTTGGTAAAGAGGGAACGAACTCCGTGACAAAGCAGATTATGCGTTTCTCTTTGATTCAGGTATGGTTACAATTTTCGAGAACAAAAATTTTATTAGGAGGGAAGATTTATAACATTCGTATCTTTGACGCAAAAATTTTAATTAAATTGCAGGGTCAAATCGCGAATGATTTTGATCGAGGCAACGCGTCGTCGAGGTACAATGTTAGTATGTTTAAAATCGCGTTCGTTAATTAGTTGATTTATATCAGTCGTAAAGTTTGTGTGATGCATTTTATTTTAATAGGAAAGCGCAGCACAATTTTTTTAAGGAGTTAATGTGGAATGACACTTTAGAAGTGGGGTGGGAATAGAAATTTTTCACTTCTTTGGGTAGAGAAAGGGATCAGATCATCCTAGCGAGTATCATAACCGTGCCTAGCCGAGTATTAAAAGCCCGCAAACCCCGTAAATCCTAAATCCCGTAACCCTACTTCATGGAACCTGCCGCTCGCTCTTCCCGATTTCCAGCGCTCTCTCTCTGTCGAATGCCCTAGAACCCGGAGCCGGCCGCCGCTCTCCCTTCGACCTCTTCCGGACGCAGCAAGCCGGAGCCCTAGATCCTCCAGGTCTCTCCATCTTCCCCCTCTGGCGTGCCCTAGACCGCTGATTGGAGCCCCGTACGCCCTTTTCTGTCGTCAGCTGTCGACATCGTCGCGAAGGAGCGCCAGAAGTCCCAGTCGGCCCCCTCCCCTCTTCAAGCTCCGACGAACTCCTTGTGCTGATTTCCCTAACCCTAGCCTGGGATGAAGGTCGTCGTTTCGATGTTATTAGTATTGAAGTTGTAGGGGTTGGAGTTTCCGCTTTGATAGGGCTTGGGAAACTTATACAAGCCCTTCACTATTGGAACAAGATTTTTTTTGGTGGCCGTTGGAGCGTGTGTTTGGAGGAATACTCAGTGGTCAAATTTTCTCTGAAAAAGCGATGTCGCCGCGCCGAGTGTACGAGCGCCGCAACACCACTGTAAGGAATTCTAATTTTTTTTAGTTAGACATATCAATGAGTTATTTTATGTACACATGTGTAAGTTTCGTACAAGTATCATAACCATGTATAGAAAGGTGTGGCGGTAGGAAAACGGTCGCCGAATTAATTGTAGGATAACACCCTTTTCCAAGACCCGAATAGTCAGATCATGTATGCTAATGTTAGGTACAAAATCTTTACACGTGTACGCAAGTTTGGGAATTTGTCTAATTAAGGGCGTGAACGTCCCTTCTAGCCGACCATAAGGAAATCAAAGGTCGCTCAGTAGTACACCAAAAGAGATGTCCCAAGCAGAGTAGCGTCTAACCAAAAAGGGTCAGTAAGCACACATAAGTCTTCTTGTGTTTGGTAGAGGCGCACTACCTTTCTCATAAGGCATATGGTATCCTATGAGAAGTAGAGTCTTGGGAGTTGACTCCCCTTTGAGACAATTAGTAGATTCGAGACCGTGTCCGCGCGATACTAGGACAATTGAGTTCGTAAGATGGTCTCGGGTCGTCAGTTTTTAAGATGCGTGTTAGGAGCTACTTTGCCTAGAGCCTTTCAAGTAGAAGTGCAGATTAGATGCCACCTAGAACTCAAGTGTAGACCTAACGTGAGACAGTACACTAGGTAGTGAACGCCGGGACTTGGGTAAATAAAATGAAAGTTCATGAACATAGAACGAGTATGTGTGTTGACCAGGAAACATTGTGAAGACATGCATAACATCTAGCATAAAGATTTTTAATGAAAAAACTATTTTTCAAAGACATGCATTCATCATTTAAGAAAATGTTTTAGTGTCACTAGGAGGAGTTATTTTTCCTTACTCTGACCCCTTGTGGACAATGTTTTTACAGGTGACCCAGGTGGGAAACTACGCCTAGGATGAGCGTCCTTGTGCTGTCAGTTTGTAGTCTGTTTCCCATTCAGTTTTCTTTCCTTTCAGTATACACTGGTAGCCTTGGATACTGTATCATGTTAATGTTTTAAATATCATGTATCAGACTTATATTGTTACTTCAGATTTTCAGTTCTTTCATCTTAATTCATGTTTAGTGACTCTGTGAATTCAACTTGAAAAGGTATGATGTTACCCTTAGTTTTCTTTCATAGGTTCCGCTGTAAGTTTAAAATACTCAGTGCTTTTCTTTTATACCTGCTGTGTATTAGTTTTAATACTGTTTCCTAGTTTTCTTCATATCGCTGACCAGGCCGGACGGCAGATTTTTGTAAATTTGGGATGAGATGTTACAAAATGAACAGCGGGCGCTGGTTTAATTCCATTTAGCGGGCGCCGCTTAGCCCGGGAACGACACACCCACATCTTTTATGCGTGACTCACCTTGAACCGCCCGGTTCAGACATTTAGCCAGCCTTTTATTACCTCCTATATACTTCACTCTTATTATGCGTACCATTTAAGTTATTTTAAATTATATTTAGACTCATAATTATGGAATGAAATAATACCTATATAATTGGCGATGTCACAATCAGACTCCTAGGGCTAGGTATTCCGAGCCTACGACTAACTCGCACCTATAAAAAGCTGGATCGCCCACTCACATACTCACGAACTGCAGCGAGAAGATTCCTCCACACACCTAAAAGTTTGTAAGAACTTCCTAACACCAAAAAGGCGAGCTAAACACCTTGGACAACATAGAGAAGTCGGGACAAAGAACACGAGTTGTAGGGGGTGGGTCTCTACCTCTCCAAGGTGTTATTAGGTCTTATTTATAGGCAACACATTCCGGGGGTATAATGTCCTGCAGGTAGCTTTCTCCTCCTTAACCAAAATGCTATTCCCAGACCCAAATGGCCTGCACATTGCCCCCCCGCATTATCCAAAACGCTATTCTCAGACTCAAATGGTTCGCGCCTACCCTCCCCTTCTTTAAGAGATTACTATACGCAAACCTAGGCGAGACCATGGGTTGGACTGACCTGGGCTTGCCTCACCTACTTGACGATGAGTCTGGCTGTTCTGCCATGATTAGTCTGGCTGATTTGCTTGAACTTGCCTCGCATCGCCTGAAGTCGAGACCTGCAAACCTACCGAACTCGCCTCGCCTTACTTGATGGCGAGTCCGGCTAACTGACCCGGACTTGCCCCTGCATCGTTAAGGTGGGGCATTCTCTTGCTGTGATTCACTGGGATAGGGCCCCCGTCTACTTGTTGAATACGGATTGTACTAGTCATTTATGAAAATTTGTCAATACTACGTATATGAATCCAACTATTTTATGTATGAAAATAAATAAAACAACCATCAACACATGTTTTTATTTTATGTATTAAAATATACAACAAATTCATTTTGTTTCAGGGAAAATTTTAGTATTTTTTAAACTTTTGATCTTTTGAGAACCAAAGAAGTTGATTATTTTGTTTCAGAAGTAAATGACATCAAGTTTTTACAATTCATACACGTCTTCTATATTGGTTTCTGCAGTATTATAGCCTGGTTGATCCACCTCTGCTGGATGTGATAATATTGATGAACCCAGCAACCTGTTTGATAGATGTTCATACAAGTTGTTAGATTATACTTTATGTTTTATGTTTTAATTATGTTTTGTATTCACCTCTATATATAGAGGGTTTCTTGTAATTGCATTTATAATTCCAACATTTTTTCAGGGTTCAATATGGTTTCAGAGGCAGAGGTGTTCCGCGTGCCCTAGCTTCCGCCTGCCGTGCCGTTCACCCGCTCCCGCCTGCCGTGCCGTTAACCCGCTCCCGCTCGCCGTTCGCCAACTCCCGCTCGCTCCCACTCCCGATCGTCCAGCTCCCGCTCGATCCCATTCGCCTACTCCCGCTCGATCACGGTCGCACGCCCGCTCGATCCCGTTCGCCTACCTCTCGCTCGATCGAAGTCGCCCGCACCTGTGCTTCTTCTTCGCTCGATCGAAGTCACCCGCACCTGTGCTTCTTCTTCTTCTTCTTCTGGCGCCGGTATGCTTAAGCCGTGAGAGTCCTGTTTTTATCCGGCGCCGTTTCTTTTTTTTCTTGCTTTGGGTGTTCTAATGGAGTGGATCTCTTCGTTTTTCCCCTCCGGTTTTTGATGCCCTAATCCTGTGTTGTCTCTTGATTTCTATTCCTTAGCCATAATGTCTAGAGATGCTGAATCTCCGTCTCCCTCTTCTGGGGTTGCTCCCTCTTCCGGTGTCTCCACTCCGACGGTCCTCTTCCGTGCCACTACTGATCATAATACATCCCAAATCACTACAATCCGTCTTGACGACTCCAATTATCTCTCGTGGTCTTGCTCTATCACTCTGGCGCTCAAAAGCCGGTGTCTCTTTGACTTTGTCACGGGCAAAATGAAGGAGCCCGACATGAATTCGTCTGAATGGCAGCAGTGGGAGTCGGAGAACTCCTTGGTCATGTCCTGGCTTACTAACTTGATGCAGGAGTCCATTGCCCGGAACTACCTATTCCTCGATAATGCTGTCGACATTTGGCGCTGCGCAGAGTCTACCTACTCTCGCCGCGGCAATGCTGCTCAGATTTTTCAGTTGCGCCGGAAGATCTCGTTACTTCGGCAGGGTGACCGTCCGCCGTCTGCATACTACTTGCAGTTCACGCAGCTGTATCAGGAATATGATCACTTTGATCCTCTTACCTTTGTGAGCCCTATTGATGAGGCAATGGTTCGGGCCCGTGATGACCGCAATCGTATATTTGAGTTTCTTCATGAACTGCATCGCGACTTCGATCAGATCAGTGTTTAGATTTTGGGCCGACCGCAGATACCATCCCTTCCTGAGGTCTATAGTATTGTGCAGCAGGAATACGATCGTCACCTGACTCTTCTTCCAGACCCAATGCCTGAGGGGTCAGCTTTGGCAGCTGCTGCTCCCTCTCTTCTTGGTACTCGTCCATCTCGGGACTCCAGATTGAAGGGCTCTGATAAGGATCATCTGCTATGTGATTATTGTGGCAAGCACCGTCACACTCGGGATACGTGCTTCCAACTTCATGGATTTTCTAACCCTAGAGGGGGTGCTCCGCCTCGTGGAGGTCGTGGTTCTGGGCGCTCCTCTAGTCATCATGCTGCTCTACGTTCTTCTCATCTTACTGATGCTTCTGCCGCAGTCCCTCCTGGTTATTCCAGTTCTGATGGCTCGGCCCCTCCTGGTGCCCTCCCACAGGAACGAACTACGAACCTTCAGTTTACAACGGATGAAATGTTGGCTCTTCAACGCATGATGCAGGGCCTTTCTACAGAGCCTTCTACCTCATCCTCCTATGCTCACATGGGTCTCCCAGGTGCTCGCTTTGGTGCTTCTCATCCTTCTACCCAATGGATTATTGACTCTGGGGCCACATATCATATGACTGGGTCCTCTACAGGTTTTATATCCTATACTCCTCTTTCTGGCCGTGATAAGGTGAGCATTGCCGATGGTTCCCTTTTCTCCATTGCTGGCAAGGGTTCCATCTCCTGTTCCTCCCTCACCTTATCTTCTGTCCTCCATGTTCCTAATTTTACTCGTAATCTTCTTTCCATTAGTCATCTAACTAACTCCATGCACTGCTCTTTGACATTTCTTCCGTCTTTTTGTGTTTTTCAGGAACTGACGACGGGGAAGGTGATTGACTCTGGTAGCATGGTGAATGGACTCTATGTGCTCAACTCCGGCCAGGCTACGTCTCCTCTGGCTCTTCATTCCAACTCTGCCCATCCTTTGTACTCCTGGCACTGTCGCTTGGGGCACCCTTCTGTTTCTGTTATGAAATTGTTATTTCCTGCTATGTCTACTGTTGTCTTTAACTCTTTTGTCTGTGATGTATGTAGCTTAAACAAACATCGTCGTACCTCGTTTATGCATGTTTCATTGCCAAGTTCTATTTCTTTTGCTATTATTCATATTGATATCTGGGGTCCTTACCCGACACCTTCTATTTCTTGATGTGTGTGGTTTGTTACTTTTATTGATTGCTTCTCTCGTATTACATGGTTGTATTTGATGCGTAACAAAAATGATGTTTTCTCGATTTTTCTACGGTTTCATTGCATGATCTCCACTCAATTTCACTCCGAAATTAAAATTCTTCGTAGTGATAATGGTCGCGAATACATCGATTCTCAGTTTGAGCAATATCTTGCTGATCGTGGTATCCTCCACAGACTACCTGCGCGTATTCTCCCGCACAAAATGGTGTGACTGAGCGGAAGAATCGTCATCTCCTGGAAGTCGCTCGTTGTCTTTTGTCCACTATGCATCTCCCGAAATTCTACTGAGGTGATGCCGTTCTTACTGCGGCATACCTCATCAATCGTATGCCCACTCGTGTTCTTGGGAATTCTACACCCCTTGACACTCTTCAGGTGACCTTCTCGGGTTCTCATTAGGGTGTTTGGATGTGTTTGCTTCGTTCATATCCACCACCCCCGCCCTTCCAAACTCGATCCTCGGGCACTAAAATGTGTCTTCATTGGCTACTCCCCAACACAAAAAAGGGTATAAATGTTTCCACTCTCCTACCAAGAAAGTATTTGTCACTATGGATGTTACGTTCCGTGAATCCGAGGCATATTATCCTGTCTCAAATGTCTCTCCCTTGTATACTCCCATTTCTCTTCCCTCAGTTCCTCTGCCCATACCACCACCGTGTTCCTCACTTCAGGGGGAGCCTCTATCTCTACCAGTTGAAGTGAGTCCTCCTCCCGTGACTCCTGTACCAGTGAAAGTGAGCTCTCTTCTTGTGCCTCCTCTACCAGTGGACGTACGTCCTCCTCCTGGGCCTCCTCCTCTGAGCTTGCAGATTTATACCCGACGTATAAAGCAGACGAGCACGCAAGATCCGACTATGCTACCAGGACAGTCAATGGAACCTTACTCAGGGCCTTCTGATCAACCGATCTCCCTCATAAAAGGTATCCGGTCTTGCACTCGCCACCCTTTATCACATTATGTATCGTATGATTCTCTTTCTACTACCTACAAGGCCTTTGTTTCTTCCCTTGCTGTTTCTTCCATACCTGAATCATGACAACAGGCTCTGGAAGTCCCTATGTGGCGTGAGGCGATGGTTGAGGAAATGAATGCTCTTGAGAAGAACCATACATGGGATTTGGTTTCCCTTCCCTATGGAAAGAAGACGGTTGAGTGTAAATGGGTGTTCACTGTGAACTCACAAAGGATTGTTGAAAGATGCAAGGCTAGGTTGGTGGCAAGGGGTTATACGCAAACCCTTGGTATTGACTATCTGGAGACGTTTGCCCCGGTGGCAAAGATGAATACTATCAGGGCCTTGTTATCCTATGCTGCTTGCAAAGGCTGAGAGCTCTTGCAACTTGATGTGAAAAATGCCTTCCTCCACAGTGATCTAGATGAGGAGGTTTACATGTCTATTCCTCCGGGCCTTATTCCTACAGGTGCTGCAGGGAAAGTCTGCAGATTGCGAAAGGCTTTATATGGGCTGAAGCAGTCTCCAAGAGCGTGGTTTGGGAGGTTTCTCAAGGTCATGCTATCTTTTGGTTTCCATCAAAGCAATGTTGATCATACTCTGTTTATTAAACGAAGGATTGGAAAACTCACTGCACTTATTGTGTATGTTGATGATATTGTCATAACAGGGGATGATATCGAAGAAATCCAGAGGTTGAAACAGAAATTGGCTAGAGAATTTGAGGTCAAAGATCTGAGTAAACTCAGGTATTTCTTGGGTATTGAAGTTGCTCGATCCAAGCAAGGGATTTTCATCTCCCAGCGTAAATACACTTTAGGTCTCCTTGAGAAGGTGGGGATGAGTGGATGTAGACCAGCTGACACCCCGATTGAAGCAAACCACCGATTGGGGCGCGATGATGAAGAGGAAATTGTTGATATCTCTGAGTACCAAAGATTAGTCGGGAGATTGATATACCTGTCCCGCACTCGTCTAGATATTTCCTATGCGGTGAGTGTCGTTAGCCAGTTCATGCATGCTCCTAAAACTCGTCATGTTGATGATGAAGAGGAAATTGTTGATATCTCTGAGTACCAAAGATTAGTGGGGAGATTGATATACCTGTCCCACACTCGTCTAGATATTTCCTATGCGGTGAGTGTCGTTAGCCAGTTCATGCATGCTCCTAAAACTCGTCATGTTGATGCTGCTCACAGAATCCTCCGGTACCTCAAGTCTGCACCAGGAAGGGGTATCCTGTTTGCTCCCAATACCGGTCTAAATATTGAAGTCTATATTGACGCTGATTGGGCCGGGTCTGTTGATGATAGGTGATCAACCTCAGAATATTGTACCCTAGTTGGGGGTAATCTTGTTACTTGGAGGAGTAAGAAGCAACAAGTTGTGGCAAGATCTAGTGCTGAGGCGGAGTTTAGAGCTATGACTCATGAGGTCTGTGATGGGTTATGGCTTCGATCTGTGATGAGTGACCTTGGTCTTATTGAGGCAGGGACCCATCCGACTGTATTGTGATAATAAGTCTACCATCAGTATTGCGCACAACTATGTGTAACATGACCGGACTAAACACATCGAGGTGGATCGACACTTTATCAAGGAGAACATTGAGAGAGGAATTATATGCACACCTTTCTTGCCCTCCGACCGGCAGCTAGCTGACATTCTTACCAAAGGATTGAGTGAGAACGTATTTAGCAATATTGTGGACAAGTTGGGCATGGTTAACATCACACGCCCAACTTGAGGGGGAGTGTTAGATTATACTTTATGTTTTATGTTTTAATTATGTTTTGTATTCACCTCTATATATAGAGGGTTTCTTGTAATAGCATTTATAATTCCAACATTTTTTCAGGGTTCAACACAAGTTCAACACAAATTACGTATACTTGCAGTTTTACAATCTACAGATGCATGAACTTCAGGATCTAATGAGATGAATGCTTTGCAGTGTTATCAGTGTCCACCTGACTAGTTCTAAATCTTTGGTGGGGATTACTGGAGTTATATCAGAGATTAAAAAAGAGAAAAAGGTTTATTCTTATATATTGTTGTACCTTTTTATTCTTCCTCTTAAGATGATATTTTTGAATTTTTTAGTTTCTATTAAAAAAAGTAAACATGATGTACCTTTTTTTAGTTTCCAGTAATCTCCACCAATAAAGATTTGGAATGAAACTATAAAAAGGCATGTTAGACGTTAGTGAGATTATGACAAAAGATAGGGCACAATGGCGACAAAGGATCCATATAGCCGACTCCACTATAGTGGGATAAAGGCTTGAGTGTTGTATTAAAAAAAATAAACAGTTGAATCTGAAACTCTTTGGAGCTGCTAGAAGTAATCAAGAAATATAATTATCTTGAATAGCTTGTAATAGTGCTGAACTTTTCATATAGAAATATGGATATTCATTAGTATCATTGTCACAATGTATGAGTCTTTATGCTGACCTAGCTAGAATGAGACTTTGTACCAGACAGCATGATCATCACCACCCCTATCCTAAGTCTTTAAGGACTGTTTTTTATTAATCAACTTCCGTTCCTTTCTGTGGAATGGCACCGGAGGTGCTAGTTTTAGTTGTAAAATATTTTACACTACTTCAAGCCTTGTTTTGTTTGGTTCTCCTTTTTCCTTCTAATACCTTTCTCATTAACTTATCTACCTAGAGAATTCTACATAATTTTCCTTCAATTATAGATATTTCTATGAGCTAAATCTATATTTTTCAAGTATTCCATCTCAAACAGTTGCTACTTGCATGATTCCTTCTCATTGCATTATTTCTTGTTTTATATATATCAATCTATTATAATTTATGGGTGTTATGCCCCTTTCTATAGTATGTTTATCTCCCCTATAAAAAGGAGAGAGTGTCACTAGTTAATGAATTAAATCATTTATTTCCCCAACATGGTATCATAGCACGACTTAGACCCGTAATCACACTCCTCGTGCCCTAGCGCCCGCTTCTCAGTTTGTCTGCTCCGCTCGCCGCGCCGTCGCCTTTCCCTTTCTCAACAGAGAGCGCTCGCTCACAAGGAGCTTTTACTCGACTCCTTCCTTGACAACAAGCTCTTGTTCGCTGGGTGCTTCCCAGCCTTTTGATCGACTTTTATCCCTCCGATGTGGCGAGTTAACCTTTTCTCCAGTGATATTTTCACACCATTTTGAGGAGATGATTTCTTTTTCTCTCCTCTTCAATATTTTTGTGATTCCTTTACGATCAGTGGGTTGGATGTGGATCTTGGATGATCTAGGGTTCTAATTCTTGGGCGACCTCAGTTACCATCGCTACCTGAGGTATGTAGTATTGTGTAGCAGAAGTTTGATCGGGTTATCTTTTTTCCAGTGATGTTTTCACACCATTTTCGAGGAGATGATTTCTTTTTCTCTCCCCTTCAATATTTTTGTGATTCCTTTATGATCAGTGGGTTGGATGTGGATATTGGCTGATCTAGGGTTCAAATTCTTGGGCGACTTCAGTTACCATCGCTACCCAAGGTATGTAGTATTGTGTAGCAGAAGTTTGATCGTCGACAAATTTTTCTTCCAGACTCCGCTCTTGAAGGACCTGCTCTAGCTATTACTAACACTATTTTTTGTGGTCGGATGGCGCAAGACTCTAAAATGTAGTCTTCCGATAACGATTACTTGGTTTGTGATTATTGTCGGAAGGGCAACCACAATAAGGACACATGCTTCAAATTTCATGGCTTTCCACCGCAGAGAGGAGGTACTGCATCATGCGGTGATCGTGGATGTGGGAGATCTGATAACAAGCTCCTCGTTCGACTCACTTCTCTAATGCCACTGATGATACACCTAACAATGTTGAATTTGACTCCCTGTCGCGTTCTCTATTGAAGAGATGCAAGCACTTTACTGTATGATGCATGGTTTCTATAGTAAGCCTACTGCCGTATCATCGTCATCTTATCACTAGTTTAAGTTATCAAAGGCGCAAGACGCACTGAGGCGCAAAGGGCCCCTGGAGCCTAGGCGCAAGGCGCAGACGCGCGCCTGAGGCATGTGAGGCGCAAAAATTGGGGACAAAGGAAATTGAGCGAATTGGGCGTCCAATTATCTGAAATTATGCGAATTGGGTGCCCAATTCGCTTAAATTGAGCGAATTGGGCGCCCACGTGTGCCTAGGGGTTCCTTGGGTGCGTCTAAGATCTTGTTTTTGCTCATATCAATTTTTTTAAACAAAAACCTTGAAAGGCCCAGGCGCGCCTGTGAGCCTGTAAGGCGCGCCTGTGAGCCTGTAACGCGCGCGCCAGGGCGCGCCTGGGTCACATCGCCCGCCTCAGCCGTGCTGAGGCGCGGCGGGCTGCGCCCAGCGCCTCAGGCGCGCCTAGACATCATACAGTGAGTCTACAATTATTTTCATGTTTTTTTACATATGTCCAGGGGAACGGGTAGGCGTGGTGGTAGCGTCAGGACGTGGATGACTCTTTATGATGGGGGCAGTCAGAGTGCAAGTCTATTCGAGTAACTCGAGTGGATCTCAAGGATTGCTCGTAGTGAAGAGCGAGTTGAAATGTCTGCTCGACAAAATCTAACTTATGACCAGTGCTACGTAGATTGCAAACCGAAGTCCATAACAGAATCTAGCAGTGGGTGCTATTGATTCATCATAAATGTTGCTCCTTACCACAAACTTGCCAAAATAATCTCTATACTCAGCAACATGCATGGATCCTTATGGAGGGTAAATACTTGCTCGATGAAATGACTCTTATATAGCACCAACAACTACATTTGACACAATTTTCACTATTTCTCCACCTAACTAGTGATGAGGCGAAGACGATCTCGCATAAGATCCCTCTCAATGCCATCTCAGTACTTTCTCTCCTAACCTAACAACCTAAGCCCCGCAAATATGACACGACGTTCACTGAATAACTCAAAGTGATCTAGATAAGATCTCTGTTCACGAGCCAATAACTAAAGGCGGTGGGACTCGACAAACCATCAAACATTGGGGCAACTCTACAAAACCTATATTCAAGACTCACTCAAGATTCTCCTTAAAACGATGTTCATCGCAGTAGCCTCTCCTACCATATTTGAGTCGTATTGAAGGGTCAACATGATCTCTATGATCAATGAGTTGGGGATAAGGATACTCACCATAATAGTCTGACAATCTCTTCAAAGAGGCTCTATAGGATCTAGTATAGACTGACTCAGGATCCTCAAATAGAGGAGAGGGTTGATGGTGATAATTAGCAATTAAAGAGCCTATAGACTCATTGACTGTGTATCAAAAGAAAGCCTGAACCTGAGGCTCTAATACCAATCGACGCAGGACAAATATATAAGTAACAAACGCGCGATTCCCTAACCCCAGATGAACGCACACAGTCACAAAATGCAAAGGACCAATGACAAACCCTAAAATGAAGATGCAGGAGAATGCAAGCACGCAACTCAATGAACTAATTATTGTGAAACATAAATCCTAATGTGATGCAACTCTTCAATCATGCAATTATTTCCAACGCATAGTTAATTAAACAATTGCAACTAATTGCGAAAGTTCTAGGCAGGTTAACAAGTAACAATTGCAACTAATTGAAAGTATTAAAAATTAGTGTGAGCCAAAGAAAATATATACTTATAAGAAATAAAAGAGTCATCAATTATGCGCGATAATACTAAAAATAAAGGAATATCCGTATAAATGTAAAAAACATGAAAATAATTGTAGTCTCACCAAGTAAGGGGTCGTTGGCATATGATTGGAGGCTCGGTGATTGTAAGAGAATCATTGGAGCTCTGGAAGGGTGATGATGGTTTTGCAGGACGGGATCAGAGGGGTACTGTACTGTGAGTATTGGAAGGACTATTTTGTGGAGGGGGGATGCAAAGGGAAGGGAGGCTGCAAGGTGGTGTTTGCCTGTTTGGTGGGTTGTGGGGTGACAGGCGACGACAAGGGTTTGGAGGGAGTGTAGAACGGGATGGAGGTGGGTTTCCAGGGGATGGTAGGCCTGGACAAAGGCTATTGAGTGGCTGGAAGGCCTGCAAGGCGGTGCCCAATGGATTGCGGGGAGGTGGGAATAAAATCTTGTAGCTGGAAGGGGGTGCAAAGAGAATCTGACAGTGGGAAGCAGTGGAAAGGGAATTCAGTGGCTGGAATGAGGGTGGGAAGTGGATCCAGTGGCTAAAGGGGAAAACCTGGACTAGTGACCAGAGGGGAAAACCTGGGTGGTTGGGGCGTGACTTAGCGGGATCGTGGCGGGACGTAGATGCTGGCTGTCACAGGGTTCGTTGGAGGCATAGGAGAAGTTGACACCCCTGAAGACCGTTAATGTCTTACTGCACAAAGCCTTCAGTGTTGCACCGAAGGAAGAACCAATGGCTTGCGGTTTTTCAGAAGCCTTATTCTCAATGTCCAATCAGCCGACTTCTACAATGATATAAGGAGGGGGGGGGGCATTTGGTTAAATACATTAGATGAACAAGATCGTCCGACAGATAATTTAACCTTCCTCTCAAAATACAACTAAAAAACTAAAAGAAAATACATAAAAATATGAAAATCGGGCTGGCCACGATCATGGTCTCCGATCGTCCTTTTGACGCCCAAAAATATCAATCTCACAAATATATGGCTGGTTCGTAGTCGATCTCCATCAAGAACTGTTGTAAAATAGCCCCCAAAACTTTTTGAAACTCTTTCTTTTATTTTTAAATTGAAAAAATATCGAATACTATCAGATAGTCTTGAGTATTCTCGAAAATACTTAAAAAATGTGTATATTATAATGTTGATATTGAGAAGAAACGTGAGAGAAAGTTTTGGATGCTAAGTGGTGGAGGTTAATTGATTGCATTCATTCACGATTCTTATCTATGATATAGCTTGATGTTGGGACACATAAGCCTCGTCTTTATTTAATATATGATACGTGAAATATAATGATTAAAAATGAAGATTTGAATGTCACACATACTTCACATTGATTTGTATGTATATATTAAAAGGCTTGCCCGGTGCACAAAGCATCCCCTTCGCAGCGAGGGTCCGGGGAAGGATCCCACCACAAGAGTGTAATGCAGGCAAAATCTTACCCTGCATTTTTGCAAGAGGCTGCTTTCATGACTCCATCCTGCGACCTCAATGCCACACAACAACTCCTTAACCGGTGCGCCAAGACTCCCCTTCATAAATGCATCCTAGATTTTTGGAAACCACAAATCTCATATATGTATCACATAGTATCCCTTTTCCTGTCTTCCTCCTCTTGCAACATAGTTGAAACTTGAAAAATGTGGCATCTCAATTTTGAGTTGGAAAAATGCAACCAAAAAGAATTGTTATATTGAATATGCACATCTTTCGTGGATTAACGATAATGGACAATAGTGCATTGCTCAAGACATTGTTTTTTACTCAGAGTTATTTAAATTTAACATGGTATGAATTTGAAGCATTGAGATGTCAAAATTAATCATCTGAGAAATTCATGTGCGCCAATGAATATTAATTCCCGATTCACCGAAACAGTAGAACATTAGTCAACAATTTTTCTGTGGCTTGATGTCTTGGTCGGAAGCTATCCTTCAAAAAAAAAAGATTAGGGAGGAAAATTAAAAGATGATATATTAAAAAGATGAGTACAAAATCCAAATTTTAAGTATGATGCAACCAGCACACTAATGGCTGTTCGTTTTCATCATAAATGTTATGATCGGAATGGATGGACTTTGTTGGGGAATCCTCATTCAGTCATTATGGGTTGTCAGGTTCTTCACTATTAGTTGTGTAGTATCATGTGAGGAATCAAGCTCTTAGGATTGTGTTATTTACTTGTTTATTTCATATTTGAATGCTCAAATTAATTTGACTGTCCTATTTCAGGATCATGACCACCAAAGTTTTCTTTTTAATATAGTTTATGTTTATTATTACTAAACAATGTGCATATATATAATTACTAAAATCTATGTGTGTAAATATATTGAAGGTTATTTAACCAAATTATTATTAGGAATAATATGAAAAAGTACCCCACGCCTTTGCATAATTACAAGGACCTCCCCTCCAGTTTTTAAAATTACAAGACCTTCTCTCTAAGTTTACATTGTTAACGTGCATATACAAAACAAACCCACTTGAAGATCCCTCTGGTTTTCTTTTTTGGCTACGTTCATGTTAACAACGTAAACTTAGTGATGAGATTTTTGGTAACTCTGAAAGATAGAGATGAGCTCTCTTTAAATATATAAAGTTGGATGGGTGATCCCAGTATACCCTTATTATTATTGTATTCAATACTTTTGTTGAATAATTCACTAATGATAAGTTTCTTTTCTTCCATTTTGGCGCAGGGCCGGGATGTCTATATTTTGGTTAGTGACACCACTTTGTTTAGCTTAAAATTTCATTTCATTTCATATTGGTGTCTCTTATACATTCGTGTTGTAAATACTACATCTTGTTTTTCTTTTATTTCTTGTTTAATACGAGGGTAATGGATGCATAAATAAATAGTAAATGTGAATGCCCTAAAATGCAATCCTAAGTGGAATGACGTGCGCTAACCAACAAACCCTAATGTGAATGTAAATGCAATTGAAGCATTCTAATTGAAATTACAACAATTTATTAATTGAAATAAAATGTGTTGAGCAGCACATTTGATTACAAAAATGAATTAAGAGGCATGCGTTAATTCACTAGCAAATTGAGGCGTAAATAATTCAAGCGTGCAACAAATAATTCCTACAAGTCAAACAATCTCATGAAAGGAAAAACATATGATATCAATTCCAATAAACATAGTCCAAACATGCAAAATGAAGAAACTTAAGCACCAAACTATGACTTATGCGTGCAGACAGAGACAAAATGTGGCAATGACGAAGAACTGAGGAATGTTTGTTCCAACTAGAGATGAGTGCTGCTGGGTAGAGGGCCACGAGGCTCGAGTGGGCACTATGGCTGAGAGGAGGGGGTGTCAGAGTGTGACCGGAAGAGATGCGGGGCTCTCAGGCTACGATAAGTAATGGAGTTTGAGGGAAAAGCTGGAATTGGAATCAAAAAGGGAAGGAGGATCGAGGATGGTGGTGGGAACCGGGATCGTAACTGGTGACAGAAAGTGGAATTGGGAATGACACATGAGGTGGGAGTCAGGATCATAGGTGTGTGAAGAGATCGGGGTCAATGTTGGAAGAGGAAATCAAGAACGATACAGTAGGTTGGGGGTCAGGATCGCAGGTGGGAGGCATGATTGAGGTTGGTGTCAGAAGAGGAGATAAGGGCAATACATCGGGTAGAGATGAAGCCCGGGATTGCGGTTAGCGGGAAGTGGGATGGAGGAAGCACACCTTGGAGTCTACCAAGGAGTCTCCCGACGGCGCACTGGAAGCACATCGAGGATGGTGGTGAGAACCGGGATCGTAACTGGTGACAGAAAGTGGAATTGGGAATGACACATGAGGTGGGAGTCAGGATCATAGGTGGGTGAAGAGATCGGGGTCAATGTTGGAAGAGGAAATCAAGAACGATACAGTAGGTGGGGGGTCAGGATCGCAGGTGGGAGGCATGATTGAGGTTGGTGTCAGAAGAGGAGATAAGGGCAATACATCGGGTAGAGATGAAGCCCGGGATTGCGGTTAGCGGGAAGTGGGATGGAGGAAGCACACCTTGGAGTCTACCAAGGAGTCTCTCGACGGCGCACTGGGAGGAGAGGGACCACCGTTTTTTGAAGTAAACTATTGATCCCCTAAAACTGTCCCCTGTACGTGTATATAAAAGGAAATAACCACTAGAGCACTCAGATCGGACGGCTCATAATTCGAATGTCAAATACAACTCAAAAAAATAAAAATAAATATTTGAAACCAACTCAGAACGACCATCCAGACACATTCGTGGTCTTGGATCGTCCGAAAGGTAGTGAATCACCACCTTCTGTGGGAATAAACGTATGTGGGCCGACGATCTCCATCAACACCCCCGACTTAAAAGTATTCATCTCCGGTGAGTGAAAATGATCGTACTCCCAGCATAGCCTAGGGGCGAGTAGCTCAAACTCCTTTGGGGAGATCCATATATCATTTGAGGTCGGATGGCCGCTCCAACAATCAAAATATCACAGTGTATCTTTCCTTCCTTTGACTGTAAATTCATGGGCAACAATCTTAAGTATGTCTACTGCAGTTGCAGGTAGCTCTGAGTAAGATGTTCCTTGAGGGTGTCTCTGAAATCGTTTGCGAATCATCACCTGCTCTCCTTCAGAAATTTGATCCCTCCTGTGCTAAGCAGCCTGGGTATTATAATTATCATTACTCATTGCAAATTTTTTTCAGACTGACTCATGAAGTGCATATAAGCGCTGAATGAAAGACTCTGTAGACTACTTGGGCCAGGATTCTAAAGGGATTTGGATCAAGTCACTGTGCTTCTTAAGTTCATAACCTAACATGATGTGAAATTGACGACTCAAATAAGTGGTTTTATTAATTGAACTTATATGTAAACTCAACTACGGGTATAACGGAATCCCAGGTAGGACTATGCTCAACTAGACTTCGCAGGAGGTTTCCTAAGCTACGATTAACAACCTTGGTTTGTTCATCCGTCTGGGGGGGGGGGTGATAGACAGCGGTAAAATTTAGTGGCGCCCCAGTTTTCGTCTTCATTGTTTTCCAAAAATAGCTCATGAATCAAATGTTGTAGCCATAAACTATAGAAGTGGGTAGCTCGTGATGCTTGAACACCTCTCTAAAGAATATAGTTGCCACATGAGACACATCAACAATCTTTCGACAAGGAATGAATTAGGCCATTTTCAAAAAACAGTCCACCACGACAAAGATGGGGTCAAGCTTCCTCAGGGTATGAGGGAGCCCAAGTATGGACCATGTTAATGTTGTTCCAGGATTTCTATGTGATAGGAAGCAAAATATATAAACTGGTGGGGTGGCGTGATCCTTTCGCGGTCTGATAGACCCAACAATGTTTAACAATCCACGCATCATCTTTCTTCAAGTTTGGCCAGAAGAGGTGGTCCTTAGCTAATGTAGTTGTTATATCTTAACCAAAATGTTATGCGGATCAACCCACATATAGCTCCCAGATAAAGAAATTTTGGAGGGATGCCTGTGATACGCAGAGGCGCGAGAACATGAATAGATAATCATCAAAGACCACATAACCCTCATGAGGCTCAGGAGGGTCTCTTGGTAGAGCGTCATAGATGTTGCCAAAACCAGGTCACTTTGGGTATTCGTAAACTAAACACTCGAAGCCCTAAACTCGTATACTCGTAGTATATAGGAGGCTGTCCCGATGACTTGGGGGGGGGGGGGGAGACTGGCTTGCTCTCAACACCTGCAAATCTACTCGATGCTTGAGGACATAAATAATAAGATATTTGCATATTTGAATTATAAATAAAATAAGTCTACTAGATTTAAATTTTTAGATAATTAATTTTTTGATAGTTATACTTATTTTTCAAATAGGTTAATTACATTTGTAATTAAACTTAAAAGTCTAATTATTTATTCATTTTCTAACTAAATATATATTTTACTATCCTATTTGTTAATGAAAATTTGATCTAGTTATTAATTAGACTATTTTGTCCTTATGCTTAATTTTATTCAATTTGAATTTGACTTTTGTATTAAATTTTAACGAGAACTTAATACTTTTTACTTTCAAACAATTGCTCCATTACAAGTAATCTAATATTAAATTTTAATGAGAACTTAATACCTTTTACTTTCAAACAATTACTCCATTACAAGTAATCTAATTAATTTTCAGTTATCCTATTTTAAGTTGAATATATGTTTTTAGTTTATTTTTCCCGCATTACTTTACACGTGATATGTCACGTGTAGCTCATCACATAAATGTATGCCTATCCTTGTATTAGAGCAACTTAATATAATGTTTCCTATTCTCAACTTGGTATCAGAGAAAGGTTCTCGATCTTCTAATCCCGCACATTTCGTCGCGATCCGCTTGTCCCTCTCCTTCACAGGCGCGACTTGCCTGATCAGACCGCCGCTCGCCGTTCATTGATCCTCCACAGCTCGATGTTCCAGCTGTCCAGTCCAGGGCTCCAGCCTGGGCTCCGCCAGTGCCACCGTTCCAGCCCAGGGCTTTCTCCAGTGTCGCCTCTCGTCCGCTTCATCCGCCCGTTCGCAGAACCCAACATCTCTCTCCACCCGTTCTGCGGACGACTATTTCTCTCCGACCGTTTTGACCTCCATGACTGTTGCCGGAGACATCATGGTCACATCCTATGGTGTTCTCTTCAGTGGCGTGATCTACTGGAGGCTTTTAGGATGTGGTTTATACCTTCTTGATTTCATCATCTTGCATGTTTTCTTTGGGTGGACATTGGTGGGTAATTCCTCCGACATGTCATCGTCTCCTCGGACTGTTCCTTCTAGTGATCTTCCTCGGAGCCACTGTTTATGGATCATTAAAGATCACTACTATCGCCTTGGATGACACATTATCTTGAGTGGTCCCGGGCATCACAATATGCTATACAAAGTCACCGGCTGTATGGGCATATTGATGGAACCATTGCTGAGCCACCACTTGCCGATCCCTCATGTAAAAATGGGTTGCAGACAATTCCTTGGTTGTCTCATAGATTACTTCAACATGGAGTTTGATGCTGTTCGCCTGCATGTCCTCCACCATGAGCCTTTTCCCTCTCTTAGGGAGGCCTTCCGTATGTTCCTCGGTGGTGAGAATCATCGCCACTCTCTTGGTTCTTCTATGGTTCACTTTGCTCTTGTTGGGATGGGTCATGGTCCTCCTACTCACTCCTCTGTGTGCGTCCACTGTGGTAAGAATAAACATTTTTAAGAGACTTGTTATCGTTCACATCCTCATCTTGCTCCACCTGGTCAGGCATCTGGTGCCCGTGGGAGAGGCAATCACCGTGGTGGTGGTCGTCAATCTAATATCTCATGAAAAAAAATGGGATGCAGACAATTCCTTTGTTGTCTCCTTGATTACTTCAACATGGAATTTGATGTTGTTTGCCTGCATGTCCTCCACCATGAGCTTCTTCCCTCTCTTAGGGAGAGGCCTTCTGTATGATCCTCAGTGATGAGAATCATCACCGCTCCCTTGGTTCTTCTACGGATCACTCTGCTCTTGCTGGGATGGGTTGTGGTCCTCCTCCTCACTTCTCTCATGTGTGCGGCCACTGTAGGAAGAAAGGACGTACTAAAGAAACTTGTTATCTTTCACATCCTCATCTTTCTCCACTTGGTCTGGGATCTGGTGCTTGTGGGAGAGCCAATCACCGTGGTAGTGTTCGTCCGTCTAGTGCCCGCTCGCAGTATTCTGCCAATTCGACAGAAGTTTATGAGGTCAACCTCCTCTGGGGGCCTTTCTGCTGAAGAGTTGAAGGCCTTCCACCGCTTGTTGCGTTCATATTCTTTTTCTACATCCACTGATTTTGCTGCCGTTTTGTACTCCAGGCATCTTGAGTACCCATGTTGTGTCTTCCAACTCCGACTGGATCATTGACTCGGTTGTCACCGATCACATGACTAAATCTTCCTTTGGTTTAACTTTCTATATTCCTCTCTCTAGCCATGATAAGGTTATTGATGCCAATGGTTCACTTTCCTCTATTGCTGGCAAAGGAATTACCTTTTGTTCTCATGACGTTTCTCTTTCCTCTGTATTGCATGTCCCTTCATTTCCTCGTAATTTTCTATCTATTAGTTAGTTGACTAATTCTTTAAATTGCTCCATGACTTTTCTCTGATCTTTGTGTGTTTCAGGATCTGGCTACGAAGCAGACACTTGACTTTGGTAGGAATGTTGGCGGACTGTACTTGTTGAACCAACAATTGTCTCCTAGTTCTCTCTTCACTATCCGTGCTCCAACTCTCCATGACATCCGACGATGACATTTTTGTTTTGGCCACCCATCTGTTTTATATCTTACCAAACTATTTTCTATTTTAATTGTTTAATTAAGTCGTTCACTTGTGACACTTGTGAACTGTCAAAACATGCTCGTCATAATCTCAATCATATTTCTTGTTCTAGTTCTTACCCGTTTGATGTGATTCGCTCTGATGTTTAGTTTCCCTTCATTGTGTTATCTTTATTTGGCTATAAATGGTTTGCGATTTTTATTGATTGTTATTCCCGTATTATGTGACTATTTGCTAAAATGGAAAAGTGAAGTGTTTACTTGCTTTCATTCCTTTCATAAAATGGTTCCGACACAGTTTAATGGCGCAAATTGTGTGCTCCGTAGTGATAATGGTGAGGAGTATAATGATCGGGGGACTTTTGCCGCCCATCTTGCCAAACACGACATTTTTTCACCAAACCACCTGGCCCACACTTCTACTCAAAATGGAATGACGGAACGTAAAAATAAACACTTATTGGAGGTCGCTTGGTGTTTGTTGATTGACACGCACCTTCCCAAGTCCTATTGAGTTGATGTTGTTTTGACTACAACTCATCTTATTTGTCTTCCTTCTCGCTCCCTTCACTACGATACACCTTATTCCCTTTTATCCTGGAAACACTTTTTTCACTTTTCACACATCTCTCTTGGCATATTCGGTTATGTATGTTTTGTTCATGTTCATACCCCTCATCGAGACAAATTGGATGCTCATTCACTTAAATATGTTTTTGTAGGATACTCTCATACCACCAAAGGTTATCAATGATATCCTCCTCCTACACATCGCTTCTACTGCACCGTTGATGCTACTTTTCGTGAGGGTGAGTCATGTTTTGGTCCTCGTTAGGGGGAGGTGAGTAGTCATATTGACGGAACCTCTGACTCTCCTCTTCTGATTGTTTCTTCTCCACATATTCCTCCTACACCCTATCCTATTTTCCCCAGTACTTTCTACTATTCCTCCCAGTACTGATCCTCCTATTGTTATTCCTCCTATATTATATACTTACTCTTGCAGGTCTGGTACCATTGAGCAAGTTCCATCCCCGTATGTTCCACCAGTGTCAGTTCCTGCTTCGGCTCCAGATTCAGATGATGACCTTCATGTCCCCTTCACTTTTCTTAAAGGTAACAATGGTGACACCAAACACCACATTGCCAATTACATTTTTTATCATCACCTCTCTCATGCACACAGAGCTTTTTACTCATCTCTTTCTTCTATTGTGATTCTTAAGACCTGGCAGAAGGCTGTTCAGATACCTGAGTGGAAACAGGTTATGGAAGAAGAAATGCGTGTTTTTAAAAAATGAAACATAGAAACTTGCGCGTCTTCCCCCTGGGAAGCGAACAGTTGAATCACATTGAATTTTCTCTGTTAAGTAGAATGAAGATGGGGTGGTGGAGCGATATAAAGCGCGTATGGTTACTCATGTGTACACCCAAATCCAAGGAATTGAATTCCAAGAAACCATTGCCCCTGTTGTAAAGATGAATTCTATTCGAGTAATCCTCTCATGTGTTGCATGTCTTGGGCGGGAGTTGCAACAACTTGATGTAAAAAATGTCTTCTTGCATGGTGAACTAGAAGAAGAAATCTACATGATTATCGCTTTTGACTTTACCAAAGGAGAATCCAATGGAAAGGTTTGTCGTCTGCAGAAATCCCTATATGGCCTGAAACTATTCTTTAGAGCCTAGTTTGGACTATTTAACAAAACTATGTTACAACTAGGTTATACTCAAGTACATGCTGATCATACTCATTTTATCAAGAACAAAGAGACTCAAATATGGATACTTATTGTATACGTAGATGACAAGATCATTACAAGAAATTACACGAAGGAAATCGTGCACTTGAAAGAACAATTAGACAAAGAGTTTGAAGTCAAATATCTGGGAAAGCTGAAATAGTTCTTTCGGATTGAAGTAGTAAGGTATCGTCAGGGGATCTTCATCTCTTAGAGAAAGTATACTCTTGATCTTCTGGAGGAAATTGGTACGCTTGGGTATGCTCCCGTGGATGCACCCATTGAGGATAATCACAAGATTGATGCAAATACTAGAGTGGAGAAAGTTGACATCTCAAGGTACCATCGATTGGTTCGAAGACTCATATACTTATATCATACTCACCTTGATATTACATATGTCGTGGGTGTACTAAGTATATTCACACTATGAAGCATCGACACTCTCAGGGGGGTCAACGTGTCCGTGTCGGACTCTCCGACACGCGTCCGACACGCGTCCGACACGCGTCCGACACGTCGACACGCTCGGACACGCGTGTCGGCGTGCCGACACGTTTTTGACCACACGGGACACGCGTGTCCCGCTGTTTTTTAAAACAGCCCGAGCTCCGATTCTAGGGCAGTTTGATCCCATTTCTCCCGCAAGCGTGCGACCTCTTCCTCCTGCAGATCTAGGGCATCAACTTTCCTTGCTCCATCTTCGTGCTCCGATTCTTCGTGCTCTCACTCCGGCGAAGATCGTCTTCCTCCCGCAGTGCTAGGGCATCAGCTTTCCGGCGAAGATCGTCTTCCTCCCGCAGAGCTAGGGCATCGTCGTTTTTCTTGCTCATCTTCCGACACGTCTTCCTCCGACGAAGATCGCTTTCCAGGTTTGTCATCTTCTCATCTTCGACTCCTCGTGATTGAATTCCTGTTCCTATACCTAACGGGCTCTAGGTTTTTCTTGCTCTTGAGCACAGGACTCTCTGATTCTTCTTGCTTCCAGCTCTAGGTGGTAGGTATTCTTCCAGGCTTCCAGCTCCGTTTTTCTTGCTCTTTGTGCTCCGATTCTTCTTGCTTACTGACATTGTTACTTTATGCTATAGTGAATATGTTAACATCCTAATTCTTTTCACAATGAATATGGTAACCTATACATATTTTATCCATGCTTTATCCATGCGATCTTAGCTTAATTACATGAAACATCCTAATTCTTTTCACAATGAATATGCTATGAATATTGATGTACAATGTATATGCTGTCTTTTCATGTGCATTGGATGTAATAAGATAATTGTTTAACAATGAATATTGCTATGAATATGTTAACTCTTAACTATGAATAATACTAATATACTATGAATATTTGTGGTGTCATTCTTCATTTCTTTGATTATAGTATGACAAGTGACAAATGATCTTTTTGGATGAATTTCTTGTTATGTTGTTTTGGTTTATTTTAAAGGTGTTATGTTCTTCATTTTTGGATGAATTTTTTTTGTAGAATGTCTTCATGTAAGGGTAGTAATAGTGGTTCACAAGAGCCTATATTTGATGATGATCCGAATAAACCGTTATGGAGGTTTGTCACTAAGCTAGCTACACATGGTGAGGCGGGAGGCAATTTGACATGAAAGTGTAATTTTTGTGATTTTTTTTTACAAGTTCATATACAAGAGTGAAAGCACATTTGTTAATGCTCAGTGAAAAAGGAATTTGAAAATGTGCCAAAGTAGAAAAGAGTGATCTCATCGAGATGAAAAATTTAGAAAAAGAGTTGAATGCTAGAATTACAAGTCTCGCTCTTAGAAATGTTCCTTTGCCCCATTTTAGAATTTCAAGTAGTGAAGGTGGATCTTCTAGTGGGGTTGATTATTTCACCAAAAAAAGAAAAGGTTAAAGTGGTGGAAATGAAGCACTTGAGAAGTCATTTAACTTGGGTCAACGAGAACAGTTAGACTATGAAATTGCGAGAATGTTTTATTCAGCAGATTTACCGTTTAATTTAGCAAGTAATCCTTACTTTGTATCCGCTTTTACTTATGCTGCAAATCATGATATTGCGGGAATTTACCACCAAAATACAATTTGCTTAGGACCACCTTGTTGCAAAAGGAGAAATTAAATATTGATAGATTGTGTGCACCCATAAAAAATATGTGGAAGGAGAAGGGTGTTAGCCTAGTGAGCGATTGATGGAGTGACTCCCAACGACGATCACTTATTAATTTCATTGCAGTTAGTGATGGAGATGCAATGCTTTTGAAGGCTGTTGATTGCTCGTGTGAGATAAAGGATATGCATTTTATTTTTAACCTATTCAAAGAGGTTATAAATGAAATTGAACATGAGAAAGTTGTCCAAATTATAACTGATAATGCTGTTAATTGCAAGACTGCGGGACAACTTATCGAACAAGAATTTCCCTCTATTATTTGGACTCCTTGTGTGGTGCACACTCTGAATCTTGCATTAAAGAATATATGTGATCCAAATAATACGGAGGTCCTCAGTTGAATATCAGAAATTGTTTCTGATGTTTTGCAGGTAAAGATTTTATTATGAATTATGTCATGAGATTAACAATATTATATAATGAGTTTGTTAACTTGAAATTATTTTTGATGTTTTGTAGGTAAAGAATTTTATCATGAATCATTCCATGAGACTTGCAATTTACAATGAGTTTGTTAACTTGAAATTGCTATCCATTGCCGATACAAGATTTGCTTCAATGATTGTTATGTTGAAAAGATTTAAGCTCATTAAAAGTAGTCTCCGAACCATGGTGATTTGTGAGAAATGGAGTATTTATCGAGATGACAATCAAGGAAGAGCAAGATTTGTGAAGGAAAAAATACTAAATGATTCATGGTGGGACTCTATTGATTACATTCTATCCTTCACAACTCCAATTTATGATATGCTAAGGTTTTGTGATACAGATAAACCTTGCTTTCACTTAGTCTATGACATGTGAGATTCTATGATTGAAAAAGTGAAGAAAGCTATTTATGATCATGAGGTTAAAAGGTTAGATGAGCAATCAACTTTTTATGATGTTGTTCAAGTAATAGTACTTGATCGCTGGTCAAAGAATAACACTCCTCTTCATTGCTTAGCACATGCCTTGAATCCAAAGTAATTTCTAATTTTTCATGTGTTTTTTTATTTATATTAATGTTTAATTTTTATGTTATTAATACTTGTGTTTCTTTTTAAATTAGGTATTATAATGAACAATGGCTTAATGAAGATTCTTCAAGAGTATCTCCATGCAAGGATAGTGAGATAATTCAAGAAACTAAGAAATGTTTTAGGAAATACTTTCCGGATATTGAGGAGCGAACACGGGTGAATTTAGAGTATGCAAATTTTGCATACATAAATGGAGATTTTAGAGATTTTGATTCAATTCAAAGCAGATATTCTATGAATCCCAAGGCTTGGTGGGTTGTTCATGAAGCAAGTGCTCCTATTATACAAAACTTAGCCTTAAAGCTTCTTGCATAACCATCCTCATCATCATGTGCAGAGAGAAATTGGAGTACATATTCTTTTGTGCACTCAATGAAGAGAAATAGAATGACACCAAAGCGTGCAGAAGATCTGATTTTCATACACAGCAATCTACGTCTATTTTCAAGAAAAAATCCACAATATACACAAGGAGAAACAAAGATGTGGGATATTGGCGGAGATGCTTTTGATACATTCGAAGATGTTGGTATACTGGAAATTGCAAATCTCTCACTGGATGAGCCAAACATGAAATTAGTTGTTTTTTAGATGATATATAACATGTAAGTATGAGTATTACATTTTTATATGCCAAGTTTGTTCATTTCTTGTCTATTTATTAGTATTTTACAATTTTTATAATTAAAAAATATGAATTTAACAAACGTGTCCGAACGCGCCGAATATTACTAGTTTACGAGAATGGACGAGTCGCATGTCGTGTCATGTCGTTTCGCGTGTCGATGTCGGTGCAACATAGGATTCATGCACTCTCCCACAATTTGCCATCAACAGGCTACGTATCGGGGGTTGAGATACCTCAAGAAATCTCCAGGACGTGAGATTCAGTTTTCTACTAATTAATCTTTAAAGATTAAAGTGTTTACTGATGCTGATTGAGTTGGTAGCCAAGATGATAGAAAATCTACTACCAGATATTGCTCATTTGTGAGTGGAAATCTCGTCTCTTGGAAAAACAAGAAATATAATATAGTTGTTGGCTCAAGTGCCGAAGCAGAATATATGACTATGGAACACAAAGTATGTGAGGGATTGCGGTTGAAGAAAATTCTCCAGTATGTGAGGGATTGTGGTTGAAGAAAATTCTCCAGGATGTGGGACTCTTGGTGAACAAACTTGTTACAATCTATTGCGACAACAAAGTTGTCATTTGTATTGCTCACAATCCTGTTACAATCTATTGCAAGAACAAAGCTTCCATAAGTATTTTCACACTCCCATTCTACATGATCGAACGAAGCATGTTTACGCGGGCAGACATTTCATCAAAGATCACATAGACAAGAGCAACATTTGTACACATTTTGTGAATTCTCAAGATCAACTGACCGATGTCTTCACCAAAGTACTAATCCATGATAACTTCACAAACAATACTGTCAAGTTGAGAATGATTGATATATACTCCGAACTTGAGGGGAATAGTTGAATATATGTATTTATTTTATTTTTCCCGCATTACTTTACACGTGATATGTTACGTGCAGCTCATCCTATATATGTATGCCAATACTTGTATTAATGCAACTTAATAATTTTTTTCATATTCTCAACTTCTTATAATATAAGTATGTACAACAAATTTGTTATCCTAATAACTAACTTATGATGATAGCTGTTGCTATCACTGACTGAAAATAAGCAGATTAGTACGAAAGAAGATACAATATATTGAGATAAGCTCAACCCAATCTCTTGAGGGTAGGATCTCTCTAAAATCCTTCTCTTCAGAGAGTTCACAAAGCCAACTGATAAAAATATACTCAAAAGATTCACCACCACTCCCTTATATAGGTGGGAGTGACATACACATTATTACGAAAATTTCCCTAGGACTACATAGATAGATAGGACACATGGATGACCTGGGAGGTCGTATTGGTAATGATACTCCCCACACAAAAATCAACCTTGTCGTCCGTGAGCATAAGCCGGTCTAAACCTACAAAATCAGGGTCATTATCTTCAGCCACAATTCAGAGAGGCATTTTTGTGTGGGTGAGTGTAGATGATTGCATCAAAAACAAAGGCCGCTTTGGTGAAGCTCTTGAGGATCCAATCAATGAAGTGCTGGCTGAGTTTTGGGATACGTCGATATCTGTTGGAATGGTCAAGCGGAGGAAGGTGGCAGAGCCATATAGAGTTTCTCGTCGATGCCGCGATCTTGTTCCATGACACAAGAGAGATGGAATGGATCGTGGGCTCCAATATGCACACAAATGTAGGGCTGCATGCCCGCTAGGAAGTATTCCGGGTAATGATTTCGGAAATTCCCCGCGAGGCTATGACATGCGTGACGACCTCGATGAACTTGGTGGTATAAGTCGCGATTGTCGAGTATTGGCAAATAGAACTAAGGCACTCTTACCCATTTCCCGCCTGACGCATGCATAATTGCGGAGGAGTTTGTCCTTCAGTGTTGTCCATAAGATATCAGGAACTTGTTGACACGTCCAACACACCCAATAGAGTATCGTGCCTTCTATATTTATGTTTTCCATATAAACCTTTTGGTTTGACGCGTTTGATTGGGGGTCGAAGAACTATTCAGCACGTGCTATTCACCCGAGGGGATCAGTCTTGTCAAGCACCTAGATCTCAATATGACGGAGGTGGACCAGGTGAATGTTTTTGATGGGGCTAGGAACCACATGTAGTCTATGGCGTGTCAGTAGGTGGCCAATGGCAGAGTATGGGGCAAAGGAGTTGGTTCTGGGTTTACGGAGGTAGTCGCGAGCTTGCAGAGGAGCATATGGTCATCCAATTGGGCCTCAAGCTGATCCCAAAAGGACGCATCGACGAAGGCCAAAGTGTCGTGTTCTCATCGGTGAGAATTGTCATGGAGCGTGTCGTGTGCATGAGGGGAAGGAGTTGAAGGACTACTGGCAGGATTGGTGTGCAGGAGTGGTTGACGGCTGAAGCAACCACATGATGATGTCGATTGGTTGTGTGGATTAACTCAGAAGAATAGACAGAATCAGATGTGAGGCATGAAACGTGGTGATGCATGCGATAGAGGTCCGATGTCGATTGGTTTTGGATCAGACATGAAAATATGTGTTGGAGCAGGCGATATCAAATAGGCTTTCTTTACACAAAGACGAAGCATGCAGACTCAAAATCGAAATTAGAGGTCTGCGGTTGGAACGGTTGGATCGGCCGATGCGGGATCGAAACCAACAGGCTTACATATCATTACGGATTGCGGCTGGAGTGGAATCAAGATGGTGCATGGGGTTATGAACCAAACTAGCGATGACTGAGGCGAATTTGGGTTTTAATTGAACCTGATTTCTTCGGCAGGTCACATAAGTTGATAGAGACCGCCATCGTCGAACAAAAATAAGTTGATTAATAAGCAAAAAGATGCAATATATCGAAACAAACTCGACTTAATCTCTTGAGGGAAAGATCCATCTAAGAGTCTTCTCTCTAACAAGAACCCAAAGCTAAATTACTAAAAGATACTCAAAAGATTCACCAACACTCTTAAATAGGTGGGAGTGGCATACTCATAATTGCGGAAATGCCCTAGGGCTACATAAGTAGATAAGAGGACATGTGGATGTTCTGGGAAGTTCTATCTGATCAAATGGTCTTTTCTTTTGTTAAATGCTTGTTACTTAATTATCTAGGTTAATTTAGTTATTATTGTTTTTATTTATTCCCAATTTATGTAACATAATTGAGGAAAAACACTAAAAAAGAGAGAAATAAAAGATAATTTTTATTAATTTCTCCTATTGTATGTACATACATGTATTTGTGCATTATTATAAGAAGAGAAGGAGAAAACAATCTCAATCTAGAATATGAGACAAATATAAGGAGTAAGAGGGCCCTAGATGAGCCTTGCTTTGGGCATTTACAAATCTTTCTTCTAACACTCCCCGCAAGGTGGAGCATACAAATCGTAGACACCCAACTTGGATAAGAACTGATAATATTACACACGTGGTAAGGTCTTAGTAAGAATATTAACAACTTGATCAGCAGCCGGAACATGTTTCAATTCTAGCTTCATCATTTGAACTTTCTCCCGAATGAAGTGATAGTCTACTTCAATGTGTTTGGCCTGCTCATGAAAAACAAGATTCTTAGCAATGTGTATAGCCGCTTGACTGTCGCAAAATAAAGTAACGGGTGATGAAAGCTTGAATCCCATATCATCTAGGAGATTTTATAACCATATATGCTCATATATAACAGACGTCATCGAACGATACTTGGCTTCGGTCGAAGAGAGAGCAACTACAGATTGTTTGTTACTGCGCCGAGTAATAAGGTGTCCTCCGAAGCAAGTACATAATCCACTTGTGGAACGTCGATCATCCAAGGAGCCAGCTTAATCAGCATCAAAATAAACAATTAACGACAGCGTAGAAGAGGAAGAGGGTTTTTATACTAGTCCTTGTCCAAGGGCAATCTTCAGATATCTTAGGATCCACTCGATAACCTGGAGGTGAGACATCCGTGGAGAATGCACGAATCGGCTGACAACTTCGACATCAAATGAGATATCTGGTCTTGTAACTGTAAGATGAATCAACTTTCCTAAAAGACATCGATAATACTCTAGATTTGAAAGAAGTAGATCGGTGTCGGAGGCATGCGCACAAAGCTTGTAATTGACATCTATACTAGTATCAATAGGTTTGCATCCAAAATATCCAGCTTCATGAAGAAGATCAAGACACTACTTCCGTTGAGATAGGACAAGACCATCAAGACGCCTTGCAACCTCTAGGCTAGGAAAGTACCACAGATTTCCCAAATCTTTAGTTTGAAAAACTAAATTCAAATGTTGCTTAATCATTTGTATTCCTTTAGAATCATCTCCTGCAATTAGAATGTCATCGACATAAACTAAGAGCATTAATGCGCCTGTTGTTTGATGATGAGTAAAGAGAGAGAAAACTGCTGAGCTTCGAGTGAATCCCACAACACAGACAACCTTACTAAACTTATCAAATCATGCGCGAGGAGACTGTTTGTAGATTTTTTGAGGTGACAAACAAGTGACTTCCCTGTGGTCTCAAACTTGGGAGGCTAGTCCATGTAGGCAGTTTTCTGAAGGTCACAATTGAGAAAGACATTTTTGATGTTTAACTGATATAATGGCCACTAAAGATGCACAACCAAGGAAATTAGAAGATAAACGGTGTTCAACTTGACAACGGGAGAGAAGGACAACGGGAGAGAAGGTCCTATCATAATTGAAGCCTTGTTGCTGAGTAAAATCACGAGCTACAAGACGAGCCTTGAGATGATCAACTGTCCCATCTGGAGCATGTTTGATCACGAATACCCATTTACATCCAACACAAGTCTGCCCTGGTGGAAAAGAGACCAGATTCCAAGTCTGATTAGCCTAGATGACAGTCATTTCCTCATCCATGGCCGCACGCTACCCCGGATGTTGGAGAGCCTCATGCACAATGTTAGGTATGCAAATGGAGGATAAATAAGTTGCAAATTTGAGAAGTGTCGAGGAGAGGCAATGCCAAGATACATAATTCGCCAGGGGATGAGCCATGAAGATAGGTGCCAGATCATCAGGCTGCGAGGTACCAAAGCTAGAAGGAGACTGTTGAGGGGCATCATAACGAGGACGACGACGAATGTAAACACGAAGAAAAGGCGAATTGTTCTGTACAGGAACCAAGGTTGAAAGGAGTTGTGGGAGAGAAGTAACAAGGACATCAGGATGTGACAACAATGACGGTGGAGGAGAGGAAGGAGAGGAATGAGGAGAGTAAAAAGGTTGATCTTCGAGAAAAGTAACATCAGCAGAAACAATATTGCGATCAGTGGGAGAGTAACACACATATCCTTTCTAAGTATGTGAGTAATCAACAAACATATATTTGGTAGCCCGATGAACAAGCTTGTCAATAGAAGGATCAAGAATATGGATAAAACAAGTACAACCAAATACCCGAGGTGCGATGGTGAAGGGGTGTGTGTAGGGAAAGAGAAGACCTAACAGAGTGACATAGTTGAGAATGGAGGAAGACAGACGATTGATGAGATAACACGCTTACATACTGCAAAGTGCCAATAAGCTTTGAGAACCTGCATTTGAAAGAGAAGTGAGCAAACAACATCAAGAAAATGTCTATTCTTGCTCTCAGCCACGCCATTCTGTTGGGGTGGTATAAGCACATGAGGTATGATGGATGATCCCAAACTCAGTACAGAGATCATCAAACACAGAACTGGTGTATTTATGAGCATTGTCTGTACGAATAGTTTTAATTCTTCAGAAAATTGAGTACGAGTCTCATTAATAAATGCCCAAAACACACGAGTTAGATCCAGATAATCACGGAGTAAGTATAACCACGTCATACGAGAATAATCATCAATAAAAGTATTGAAATAACGATAACCAAAAATACTAGTAATTTTATATGGGCCCCAAACATCAGAATGTACTAAATCAAAAGAAGCATCACTCTGAGTACAATGAGGAGGAAAAGAAGAACGATGTTGTTTGCCAAAGATACGTGACTTGCAGGAAAAAGAAGGAAGAGGTAGATCAAGAAGTGCCTTCTTGAGCATGTCCAAGATGCCGATGCCAATCCACGTAGGTGACAAATGATGGAATGGTGGGAGAAACGTCCAGAAGGTAGAGCCCATTGCACAATCGTCCTTTACCAATGATATTCTACGTCCGTTGATCTTGCACCACAAAAGAAGAAAATGTGAAGGTCACTGAGCAGTGAAGATCTTCAGTAAGACGACTAACAAAAATAAGATTGAAAGGAGAGCCCGAGACGTGAAAAACCAAGCGAAGAGAGATTGAGGGACTGAGAGATATATTAGAAGAGCCGGAGGCACAAGCGGTGTCACCATTGACCACTGTGATAAACCTGGGATGCAGAGATGCCAAGTACTGAGGTGGTTTCTATAGAGTGATATGGTGGGTGACACCAGAGTCAGCAATCCAATGTGGACTATGGGAGAGACATGTGATACCTTCATTGGAGATAGATGAAACGGAGCTAGACGGACGATTGAGTAACCCTTGGAGATGCTAGAGCTAGAGGTGAATGCCATCAATATCGGAGCGAGTAGTAGAAGAGGTGTCATCAACAACTGAGACATTAGGCAGAGTAAGCAGACCATGTTTGCGATAACAATTTACCTCAAGATGTTCATCCCTGCCATAGTGAGGACACTTAAATCTAGGCCATCCATTGTGACCTCTTCCTCGGTAGCCGGTGCGACCTCCTCGGGTAGATGGAGGGGGTGAAAGACAGATGAGTGCTAGAGGAGTGTCAGAGATGGAGGTACGGGAGCATCTAGGTGTGGTGTCTCCTTCAACAACATTGAACAAACATCGAGAGAGAGAGAGAATAGTGGAGGAGGAGAGTATCCGAGCCCGGACACTGTGGAGATGAGGCGGAACACGAGCCATCATCATGACAATACCGACGACTTATTTTTGAGCACGTTGCACATCAAGATAAATTGTAGGAGGTTGATGCTGAATCCAGGCCTCAACTAAGGTTTTGAACCACGCAACAAAAGAGGTTAAGTCGCCAACACCTCCTGAGTCGAGAGATTGAAGGTCCGTGATGATGTCAAACCGATGTTGAAGGCCATCCTTGCCGGAATAGAGATAATGCAGTTCCTCCCACATAGCCTTGACCGTCTCATGGTACATGGCCATATGATAAGGTTCACCATCCAGAGAGTTGAGAATCCAGGTCTGGACATGACAATCATCACGAAGCCAGTCGTCAGTGGGTGCAAAAGGGATGCCCTTAGTTAGATGATGCAAAAGCCCCTTTGTCTGAAGAATGCAATGGACTGAGTGCGCCCACTCAACAAAATTCTTCTTTTCACTAAGAGAAATAGTGGTGATCCGAAGCTCATCACGAACTTCGAGAGGTGTCGCAACACGAGCAGGAAGAGATGGAGCATCAGTCGATGTCATGAAGCTTTCTCAGGCGGCTAGGAGAATAGGAGAAATTGCGACAAATAGTATAACTGCACTCAAACTGCACCCTGCTGCGGCTAGACAAAATAGGTAGCTGCAGCTAGACAAAGCAGGTAGCTGCGGCTAGACAAAGCGGTTACCTGGGGCTAGACAAAATGGTTAGCTGCGACAAATAACAACGAGCAAGGAGTAGACACATGAACTCAAAAAGAGCAAACTGCACTCTGCTGTGGCTAGACAAAGCAGGGAACGACGACTAAACAAAGAAGGTAACTGCGACAAGAAAGAGGCAGTGGCCTGACCCTTGCGGTCAGAAGACTCCGGCGGATGGGCGATTGGAACAGTGCGACAATGCCGGTAGCTGCGGCAAGGATCAACGACAAGAGAACCACGACAAGGGAACTTCGGCTAGAAGCAGCGACAAGGAGCTGCAACAAGGCAGAAGGCGGCGGCTAGGAGCTGGGCAAGGAAACGACGGTTAAAAGCTGCGACAAGAAGCTGCTGTAAGGCAGGTAGTGGCGGCAAGCACTTCTGGGAGGAGCTGAGCTAGAAGATAGAAACCAGGAGCAGGCGACCAAGTTAGTGTAGACCATCGTCGAGAAGCCCTGCGATTACTCCCAGAGAGGCCTTGACAACCAGGCGCGAAGAAGACTGGGCCAGGAGGACAACAAAAATAAATAATAGGACAAGACAAACAAGTGGACCCCAGAGAGGAAAAGCTATAAAAGCTGATGTGAGGGGAGGGCGGTGGAAGGGAACCAAACGGAGCAAATTCATAGATGAGTTGCGATCATAAATATTTTAACCGCACAGATGGGCTGGAGTAGGAGCCGGAAATTTTCTTAAAGGATTGCATGCTCTGATACCATGAGAAAAAACACTAGAGAAGAAAGAAATAAAAGATAATTTTTATTAATTTCTCCAATTGTATCTGCATACATGTTTTTGTACATTAATATAGGAAGAGAAAGAGGGAAAACAATCCCAATCTAAGATGTGAGACCAAAACATAAGGAGGAGGGTCCTAGACGGGCCTTGCTTTGGGCCTTTACAAATCTTTTGTCTAACAATAATAAAATTATTAATAAATGATATCTTATATAATTTAGTCTAATTTACTTATACATATTTACCCATTAGTCTATTTCATATTTTTTAGTTGGCAATCTAATTAATTACTACTGATGTCTCTATAGGGATCAGCCAATGTTGGAAAATCTGCTTTCATCAATGCTTTATTAAGTAAGCTTCTTTGGAATACTTTGGATAATGCTATTTTTCTGTTTTCTTTTGCAGAATATCAAATTTTCTGAAAATTTCGTTGAAATTAATGTTGTTCTAAATATATCACCGTGGTAGCACATTTTACTGCAATTGCACCACATTTCTTTTTTATTGTCTTCTTTGTAAAATGTTAATAATAAGAAATTTCTAGGGTTAGGGGGAGGAGAGGACATAACACTTAATAGATTAATCCCTGTCAAATCTAGATGGTTGATACCTCTGTACAGCTTCTCTCAAAGAGATACAAAAACTCAAGTTACTCAAAAATGTTTTACGCATACAAGACTATATCTTATAGACACATAAAACACACTAATAAAGGAAAAAAACTCTTTTCTCAATCATAATAAAAATTACACATTAAGGGCCTTTATTAATTATAGTAAAGACTACCTAATACAACGCCTAAATAGGGCAGCACGGTGCACAAAGCATCCCCGCAAAGCGAGAGTCCGGGGAAGGGTCCCACCACAAGGGTGAAATGTAGGCAAACCTAATACAACACCTAATTAAGAGTATTTTTTCATTAATTATTTGCAATTAAAAGACATCTATTAATTAGTTCAACCTAGTTTATTAATTAGTTTACTTAATTTATGTGTTTTGTTATTTTTTAATACTTTTCCTCCTCTCAATTTCTATTAATTTTTGTATTCAGTGAAACAATTTTTCACGGGGAGTGAGAGCGACAAGTGTACTGTTTTGGATGGAGTATGGGGGATTGGGGAACACCTGCACAATTGCTTGTTAAATAGTAAATAAAAAATAAAGTGTTTATATGTTAGCAAATATCTGTGATACGTAGTAGTTGTATCAAGGTCAGGAACACAACTTGCATTGCATTAAACAGAAATAAAGATACAATCAGGAGAGTACTCCTGCCAAGCATCCGGAGGCTGGATCCTCCTTAACTCTACTCTCAAAGAGAGCCAAACACTCAAGACTCCAAAAGATACCCCTCCAAGCAAACTGATACGACCCGTTTGGATCGGGGTGGTCCCACGGCTGCTGGGGGGCAACTTGGTCTTTTTTTCTTATTCTCACTCTAGTATAAATTATGTTTTGGAGGTAGAGTTTGGGTGTGAAAGTTCTGGAGTTTTATTTGTGTGCTGTGTGGAGCTCGGTTGATCCCCTCCCTAGCTGGTCGGCTGTTCAGGAAGGTTCTTCTTCCTTAGGCCTGCTGTGTTGATTCCTAGAAAGGGGTGTGTCAAGGGTATCAGAGCCAGGTTCCCGACGCCTTCCTCCTTCCCACTATGCCAGTCTCCTACGCCACCCAATCCAAAGACCCGTCCACCGAACTGGAGGCCCTCTGCCTTCACCAGGAGGCCTTAAATCACCAACATAAGACACTCTCCGAGCAGCAAAGCCGCACCTCCGACGAAGTGCGTGAGATCCTCTCCGTTCTCAAGGCTGACAGGCTCAACGACTCCGACGGTCATTCGGCCTCGCCCGACCCCCGTCCGGGTTCCTCCAACTGCCAACTGGTGAACACGCGTTTCGCCCGCCTCGAATTTCCTCGTTTCTGCGGGGACAACGTCCTAGATTGGATCTATCGATGTGACCAGTTCTTCGAAGTGGACGACACACCCAATGATATGAAGGTTCGCATTGCTTCTATTCACATGGAAGACCGAGCGCTCTATTGGCATCAAAGTTTCATGAAACACCGTCTCACCCGCCAATGGCCCTCCTTGGAAGAGTATTGTCTGGCCATCAATAGTCGTTTTGGATCCCTCTTAAGTGATGACCCTCTCAGCGACATGAAAAATTTACGTCAAAAGGGTTCAGTCCAAAGTTACATCGATGAATTTGAAGTCCTCTTGCACTGGGTCGCCATTCCAGAGGAAAATGCTATTAGTCTATGTTTAGCCGGGTTGAAGGGGGACATTGAATACGCTGTGCGTATGTTCCAGCCCAAGTCCCTCCACGATGTCTTCTCTCTCGCTCGCTTACAGGAGCAAAAAAACGCCTTCAGTGCTCGACAAACTTCCACCCCGGGCTGGGATTGGTCCACCACTAGAGACAGCCGGTCTGACACATCCACCCCAGCAGCCGGTCAATCAGCTTTTGTGTCCGCCGTGGTCGCATCCATGGTTGACGGTGTGCTTTGAGCCACACAGGGAAATCCTGTGCCCCTGCACAGAGAATTCCATCTTTAAGTTTTTGAAATCCCAGTGGACGATGCCGGGAGTGACAAGCCATTGTACGCCCAAGACCACCTCGCAGCCGCCTATCAGAAATACCAACATGTCTGAGGAGAACAATATGCCTTGCATTTTCCACTTGAAATCGATCACCTTGTAGGAACTCGCAATCGTTTGAGGTTGGTGGGCGTTGGCCAATCCAGCATGGCCTGGATCTTGCTAGGGTCGGTCGCTACGCCTTGGTGCGAGATTTACATGGCCCAAATGATGTATTTGTTGCAGCCCAAAGTAGCATTTAGAGCGCTTTAGGAAAAGGCGCTGTTGGCGCAAAATCTGTAATGTAGTGCGTAGGTGCTCTAAATGTTCCTCCCAAGAATTCCTGTACATGAGGATGTCGTCGAAGAAAATGAGGATGAACCTTCGTAGGTGTTCGCGGAAAATGAAGTTCATTAAACTCTGAAATGTTGACGGTGCATTGCCCAACCCAAAGGACATTACAAGGAACTCAAAATGACCATGGTGGGTGCGAAATGCCGTCTTGGGGATGTCGTCCGGTGCCATCCGTACTTGGTGGAAGCCCGTCCGCAAGTCCAGTTTCGAGAAGAACATAGCCCCGTGTAGCTCCTCAATTAACTCTTCAATAATCGGTATTGGAAACTTGTCATTGATGGTGTCCTGATTGAGTTGCCGATAGTCGACGCATAAGCGCCAAGTGTTATCGCTCTTCTTTACTAGCACCACTAGGGAGGCAAACGGGTTGCTGTTGTGTTGAACCAGGCCGGTGTCGAGCAACTCCTGCACCATTCGTTCGATAATTGCCTTTTGTAGTGACGGATAACGGTATAGTCGTATATTGACCGGGGAAGCACCCTCCTGCACCGGAATGTGGTGCTCGTGCTGGCGGAGTGGGGGAAGTTCCTGGGGTTCAGAGAAGACATCTTGAAACTCATCCAACACCTCCTGTAGCTGAAGATGAGACGCGGGTTCTAGTGGGGTCGAACCGGGCTGGATGCTTGCCTCATAGGGCCCGGTGTTGGAGCCCAGAGATTCATTCTGGAGGTAACATAAAGCCAACATGTTTAGCTCCCCATTCCAGTCAATCAGCTTTTGTGTCCGCCGTGGTCGCATCCAAGGGTACGGAGTATTAGCAAAGCCACTAACATCCATGTTGCATCGACAACAGTTCAGTTGGGGTGAGGAGGCCGAAGCGGCTTTCCAAGCATTAAAGCGGGCGGTGTCACAACCGCCGGTGCTCCGGCTGCCGGATTTTCAGCAAACTTTCATTGTGGAGACGGACGCGGCAGATGTCGGCGTGGGCGCGGTTTTATTGCAAGCGTCTCAACTCGTGGCGTACTTTAGCAAGGCGCTCGGCCCAAAGAACGCTCGACTTTCGACATGAGAAGGAGCTCCTAGCAGTTGTCATGGCCGTCCAAAAGTGGCGGCACTACTTCATGGGCTGTCCATTCGTTATTCACACTGACCACCAAAGCTTCAAATTCTTGCTCGAGCAACGGACCGCTACCCGGCCCAACAATGATACCTCGCCAGGTTGATGAGGTATGACTTCCAAATCCAGTACAAGCGGGGCAAGGACAACGCTTGCGCGGATGCCCTATCTCGCAAGTTTGAACAAGGGGGGGGGGAGCTCCAAGCGTGGGTGGTCATCCAATCCGAGATCATCCGGGCAGTCCGCCGGTCGTGGGAACAAGACAGCCAACTGCAACAAATTATTGCGGCCAAGGAGGCCGATCCCTATTGTGAACCGAAATACCAATGGAAATACGGGGTGCTCCAACATCGTGGTAGATTGGTTGTTGGCCAGGACAAGGAACTCAAACTGCGACTTCTCCAGCTTTACCATGATAGCGCCATGGGCGGTGACTCAGGTATCACATCAACTCACCATCGATGGAAGCGAGTGTTTTATTGGAAAGGAATGAAGTCGGAGGTCTACGAGCACGTGCAACAATGCCCGACCTGTCAAACGTGTAAATCTACCACTCAACTTCTGCTCAGATCACTGCAACCCCTACCCATTCCGGAGCGGATTTGGCAAGAGATCTCAATGGACTTCATTGAGGGACTACCCCCGAGCCGGGGGAAATCGGTTATACTGGTGGTGGTGGACAGGTTAAGCAAGCAGGCTCACTTCATGGCCCTTTCCCTCCCATACACAGCGGAGGGAGTGGCCCGAGTATTTCTCAACTCGATCTTCCGACTGCACGGACTTCCCGCAATAATTGTAAGTGACCGAGATGCTGTTTTCTTGAGCGATTTCTGGATAGAGCTCTTCAAAATTTTGCACGTACAACTACATCACTCCACCGCCTACCATCCACAAAGTGGCGGCCAATCCGAGGTAGTCAATCGGTGCGTGGAGGGCTACTTGCATTGTATGTGTCATGAGCGGCCACGGAGCTGGGCCGAGTGGCTCCCATTAGCCGAGTGGTGGTACAATTCTACGTTCCAAAGCCCATCTGGATGACACCATATGAGGTCGTGTACGGGCAAGAGCCCCAAATTCTATCACCGTATGTGGACGGCACCTCGACAGTAAAGGCGGTCAATCGCTCGTTGGAGGCTCGGGAGAGGGTAATTTCTATCCTCAAACACAACCTATCAATGACCCAAAATAGGGTGAAGCCCTTGCGGATCAGAGGCGCCGCGAAAGGGAATTGGAAGTGGGTTCGTGGGTGTACATCCGACTACAACCGTACCGTCAGCTCAGTCTACGGGCGCACGGATGCCAGAAGCTGTCACCCAAGTTTTTTGGGCCTTTCAGGGTGCTGGCGCGGGTGGGCATGGTAGCCTATCGCCTCGAACTACCGCCCGACACCAAGATTCACCCGTCCTTTCATATTTTGCGATTGAAGGAACACAAGGGAGCGCCACCCACCCGACCGAGAGAGTTGCCATTAGCCGTGACGGAGGAGGGCAACGTGCTAATTGAACCATTAAGGAGTCTGGACCGCAGGATCGTTAATCGGGGTGGACGAGCCGTCACTCAATTCCTAGTGCAATGGGTCAACGGAACTCAGGCGGACGTGACTTGGGAAGATCTTTGGCTACTGCAAAAGAAGTACCCACATTTTGTTTCTTGGGGACAAGGAGCCACTGCTGGAGAGGGCATTTGATACGATCCGTTTGGATCGGTGTGGTCCCACGGCCGTAGGGGGGCAACTTGGTCTTTTTTTCTTATTTCTCACTCTAGTATAAATTATGTTTTGGAGGTAGGATTTGGGTGTGAAAGTTCTGGAGTTTTATTTGTGTGTTGTGTGGAGCTCGGTTGATCCCTTCCCTAGTTGGTCGGCTATTCAGGAAGGTTCTTCTTCCTTAGGCCTGTTGAGTTGATTTCTGGAAAGGGGTGTATCACAAACTACCACTCTTATATATAGGCGAGTGGGAAAATACAAAGGACGATAATGCCCATAGGATACATAGACTCATAACAATATGTGGTGTTCTCGTCGTATCATCACGCCCCACCCAAAATATGACCTTGTCCTCAAGGTCGAGAGCCAAAGGGGTTGTCAGAAAGCATCAGCGGGTCTAATTCCCCGGAGTCCGGATCAGTATCTTCAGATCCCAACAACACACATAGATTCCTGAATGAGTAGACTTGGGTGGGCAAGTAGGGTTGCTCGCAGTGAAAACATAGGCCCTTGCAACGGAGCTCAACTTGCTGTTGGTAAGACAGATGATGGGGTTGTTGAGGGGCTTGTGGACGTAGAGCTGGTGGCTGCGGAGGTGGAATCGGTAGTTGGGGCCCAGGTGGGGGAAGAGGGTCCACATGCAGAAGAGGTGGTGGTTATGGCTGGGGCGGTTGGGGTGTCCAGGTTGATGATGTGATCTAAAACCTAGGGCTGTTGTTTTCGAAATATAAAATTGCGATCTGTTAAAATAGCTCTTTCAACACGATCTTTAAAATATTTGCGCACAAAAGGCATTCGCGGGCTATTTCTAACGAACTAAACGGTCAAGTCGTCGCAAACGAGCGCAAGACTACCGCACGTGCGTATTAACATAATGAAATCACTCTTCCATAGGCATGACATTTACAAAAGTGGCAACCACGGATATAAAAAATAACGGTAATTGGGAGAATAAGAAAACTAAGGCAAACTCTAATAACCAACTATTCATTTAAAGATTTAAGCATAAAATAGACTTGAGGATGGAGCCAGGAGAAGCGAGGTATACCCAAGGCGGAGAGGCAGTGGCTAGAGCTGTAATAATCAGAGAACTGTACGGTGGTTGGAGCAAGGGGACGGTGGCTGGAAGAGTGATGGGTTTGCTGGAGGAAATTGTTGGAGCAGGGGAGGCGCCGCGGCTGACTGGAAACAGAGAGGAGGCTGGCCGAGAGCGATGAAATCGCAGGGGAATCTCTGAATCCGACGGAGGAGGGAGCTGGTGGGGTCGCCGGAACCCTAGACAGGTTTTGCGACTGCGCCGGAGGAAGAGGAAGCCCTTCCCAGTCGGCGGCGGTTCAGGAGGGAGGGGAAGAGTTGGATCCCGTCGGATCCCGTCGGATCCGTCGGGGAAGCTGCCGGAAGACTCGTCAGAGTTTGGAGGAGGGGTCGCTGGACCTTGGTAGGGAATCCAGGGGCGGAGCTGCTAGCAGTCAAGGGAGGGGAAGGTGGCGTCGAGCGATTCCGACGGGAGCTAGGCGGCGCTGGAGGGGAAACCGACGAAATCAAAAGTGATTCGTCAGTTTCTATTTTCCAGCCGGGTCTGGAACAGTGGGAAGGATCGTTTTTAAAGGGGTAGGTTTAGGGTTTCTCATTTGGAATACTATGGAGTTTGGGCAATTGGCACACCTAGTGGGAGATTTTAAAACTTATAAATTTTAAAATAAAATAGTTAACTAAATTAAAGCTTGCCCTAAGCTAACCCTTCTCCTAATTAATGGACCTATGCATTTAGGGTCTCATTGGCCCGTCACACCAACGGGCCAAACCAAAACTTGTGCATGTAGCGCACGCATTACAAAATAACATCTAGAGCGCTAATAACATGCGCGACAGAACATAATATCCCAACTAAGCACGAAGACATGCGCGACAAGAGGAAAATACAGGTACAATAAATAAAAAATAAAAAGATGCACTACAGGTTGCATCAGTTGAGGAGGGTGGTTGAGCTGGGTAGAGTTCCACGTCGAGATACCTTGCCCGCTCCATTACGCGGGAGAGAGTAGTCGGATTGTGTACCCGAAGACGCGCGCAGAGATGGGGGTGGAGACCCGCCAGGAAATAACCCAAGTAGTGGCAGGGGGCCAGACTGAGAACATGTGTAGCGACCGTGATGAACTTGTCGATGTAGGTGGCTACAAAGTCCGACTGGCGAACGGAATTGAGGCACTCAAAGAAATTACCCGCCTGGCGGCTGTTGTAGTGTCGGAGGAGTTCCTCCTTCAATGTGGGTCAGGGAATGTCAGGGACCTATAGGCGCATCCAACGTACCCAATGGAGCGCCGAGCCCTCCATATAGATAGTGGCGAGATGAACCTTCTGGTTAGCGGGGGTGGACTGCAGGTCGAAGAACTGCTCAGCATGGGCGGTCCACCCGAGGGGGTCGGTTCCATCAAACGCATGAATCTCAATCCAGCGGAGATGGGCCGGGGCACTATCCGACGCGGGGTGCAAAAAGACAACATGGTTGGGAACAGTTTGAATTTGTTGCAGCGGAGGGAGAACCAGAGGGCGATTAATTGTCGCGGTAAGTTCGCGGAGGAGCGTGAGATTCGCCAACTGGGCTTCTATGTTATCCATGCGCTGCGAGTTCGAGGGTGCAGTGGTGGAGGTGTTCTCGTCGGCTTGGAGGTCCCTTGCCAGAGTCGTGGACATGAATCCGCAGCTAGGTGTAGCGGGAAGAAACCCCGGAAGGTTGCATTGGCTTGGGGATGGCTGCCTGACACGGCGGAAGGCGGCGAGAAGGCAAAATGACCGCTGGGAGGTTGCCGAAGCCACAAGAGGTTTGTCGGATTCCTGCAGGAGCGCTGCCGGACTGCGGTTAGAGCCGCAGGTGGGTTGTGCGGGGACAATCAGCTGCTGGAGGGCTACAGGAGTGTTGGTTGTCGCTGGTGTGCTGCCGAGCACGGCTAGAAGGGTAGAAAGGCCGGCTGGAGGCGCCGAGAACCGAATACACTTGGGATCGAGCGCTAAAAAGGGTGTCGGTCGCAAGGAGGTCAGTTGAAGCGGACGCGGGAGTTGGAAGAGGGCGCTGGAGTCGACCGCGCGACAATGGCGTTGAGGGCGTAAGCCGACAAAGGCGTTGCCGAGATGCGGATGGAAGGACGCGGCGAGCGAAGTCCCGGACGCGCCGTCGAGCGGCAGATGGGAGGGCTTGGTCGCAGGAACAACGCGGAAGGTGCGGTGGTTGGCTAGATCGTGGTGGCTGACGCTCGGCGCTGTCCCTAGAAGGGGAAGCAGGGCGGATAGCCGCAGTCGTGGACTCTGTACGAGACGAGCGGCGGGATTAGGGTTCGGTGGAATCCTAAAAATGGCAGGTCGGACCAAGTTGATACGAAGTCGTCGTATCAAGGTCAGGAACACAACTTGCATTGCATTAAACATAAATAAAGATACAATCATGTGAGTACTTCTGCCAAGCAGCCGGAGGCTGGGTCCTCCTTGACTCTCCACTCTCCAAGAGAGCCAACACTCAAGACTCCAAAAGATACCCCTCTAAGCAAACTATCACTCTTATATATAGACGAGTGGGAAAATACAAAGGACGATAATGTCCATGGGCTACATAGACTCATAACAGTACGTGGTGGCCACATCGTATCAATTTGTTCCTTACCTTTAACAGTTTTTTCTATTTTTGTTGAAGTATTTCAAATGATCAAAAATAGTCTTGTACTGTTTTAAGTCTCTCATTTGGATATGTCATTTTTTGACTGCTTTGCTTTGATCTATTTTATTGTATTTGTGCTTATTCATGACTGCAGAGATGATGGCAAATAAAGATCCGGTGGCTGCTGCTGCTCACAAGTACAGACCAATGCAGTCTGCTGTTCCTGGAACAACGCTGGGTCGCATTAAAATTGAGGCTTTTCAAGGAGGAGGAGTATGTGGATTAAATAACATTAATCATGTTTATTTTCCTTTCTATTTGTATGTCGTAATTAACCATATCTCTTTTCTTCCTCATTTTGTCTGCTTTGAGGTTCATTTTAATGTTAAAAGTAGTTTATATGACGTTAACCTAGTGCCTTCTTTAGAGTTTTCTCATTTAGGCTTTGAACCTATTTTGGTGCAGAAATTATAACATATTGTACCATGTTATGAATTATCCGTTTATCTCTTACATCCTTTACAAATCTCTCATCTTGTTAAAATTGTAACTGCTCTCTTAGATCTGGACATAATTTTTTAAAGTTTTGATTCAATGTGTCAGAGAAAGAGATGTATCAAGGCTTAATTAATCATGAACTTTCTTTGTTCTTCATAATTGAGTGATTTTGGAACTTTCTTTGTGCTTCAAAAGTGAGTTAACTTGGAGTATTTTATGAAGTGCATAGCTCTAACAGATAAGACTTTTTTCTGAATTAAACAATACTAGAACTATGGAGGAACTTATCAAAAGCAACCAGCTTAAAATTAGCAAAACAAATATCGAGTACATGATAAGAAATCTTGTTGGGTTCAAATTGATAATTATCAATCAATATTGTTGGAAGGTCGATTGAGACGTAGGTGTGGTATGTTCAGTATTTTGAATCTGTCATAAAGAATATTGTAATATAGATCAAAATATAACTTATGCCGTTAAAATTAGGTTGTATAGACAAAGAAGTTCCTTAGAATGTTGTGCGGTAAGAGAATATCATGGACACTTGCAGATTTTGTGAAGTTCAAGAAGTGCTTGATGAGTGTTTAATTTGTGTAATAGTTAATTTAGAATTTGTTCATATTAGTGGATGCAACATTATGGCTAGGTAGATTGGAGTTAAATCCTAGGTCGTGCTTGCTATTGGTGAAGTTGTTGTGACAATGATTCATGCAACGCCAAATCACACCACCACACAGAACTTCAACAAGAATAGAACGGAATAGAGAAGATTACTTGAATAACAAGAGCAAACCGGAGATCCTAAGGCAAGCCTGAACATATCTCTTGTAGAGGACAGGGGAAGAATCCCGTAGCCGCCGCACACCACAATACACAAAGAACAAAAATGTTTCAGCATAATTCCTAAACTCCCTTTCCCCAACAATAAAAGAAGCCCTATGCGGCAGAAGGCCAAACTACCCCCTACCCATAATAAAAATAACAATACTAACACACACATGAATAAAATACGTCCATCGGGACGTAACAGAAGTATTGGGTAGAAGGGTAGCATGTCAAAAGAATTTTTACCTACTGATTTTTTTTATGGAAAATTCTTAATCCTAAAGTTTTGTTTTTAAATCAGTATTTTCTGTAACTTGGAGTATACATTTATCATTAAGCATCTTTAGATTTGTATCTAGAAGATTTAACATTTCAACATTTTGTGGTCTAGTTCAATGTTTAACTAAATTTAATTAGAACATTTCATTTGTTAGTTATTCAATTCAATCAAGTTCTACGTTTTTTGTGTGTGCCACTGCCATTCAAAGCAATGCACAACAAATAGAGAGAACTAGGTACATTTTAAAAATGAATACTAGATGACGTAAGCATATCAATCATAATTAATGTCCTATTCTCAATGACTAATGTATTTTTTTTCAGATTCGAGTTTCTTTTTTTTCTTAGATGTTGAACTACTTCATTACTGACACACTAGTTCTATCTTAGTCCTATTTTGGGTTGACTCCGTCACTCCCTTCATTTTATTTGATTGAAATTGGCCAACATAAACTTGGAATGAAAATACAAGGAAAGACATGATGTCCTTAGGCATTAGTGAGATTATGACTGAAGATATGGGACAATGACGTCAAAGGATCCATATAGCTGATCCCACTAGAGTGGCATAAAGGATTGAGTGTTGTTGAACTTGACCAACAATGCAATTATTTGTATAGTTATTTCTTAAATTTGAATTATCGTCGTCACTTATATTTGAGGAATTCTCGCATATTATCCGGAGGGAATTTCAAATGCTAAGAACAATTTAGCATGCAAAAACACGGTCAAGATCAGATTTAATGTATAACAAAGAACATTCATAGTCTTAACATTAGCAGTTATCTATGCTTTTCAAAAGCATCCTACATATCTTCAGCTCTTGCCACAATAATCAAATTTTGTATACTTGCGGGCGCGGTACTTGTGTTCAATCATTAATCACATACCAAAGTCAATGGATAAAAAATGAATGCATGTTAGTTTTCCAATATTTATATTCATTTATATCACCGAAGGGTAGACAATTTATATCTTGATCTTTAGGAAACTCATACAAACTGTGAGTTGACCAACCTCTTGGATTGATAAGACAATTTTATGTGTGTGTGGGGGGGGGGGTGGATAAATTTGCAGCTATTTTAGAGCAATGTTAAGTGCAAACCTACTTTGGCTATGTGCAAACCACGATTAGGTGTAAACCCAAAAATTTTAAGTGCAACCCCAAATGTTAGGTGCAAACCAATTATATAAAAAAAATTGTGCATTAATAGTGTGCTAAATAACAAAAAAAATAAAGTTTTGCAAAGAAGAAAACATGAACTCTGCTAAGCAACAAAGAAAAAACACTGACGCCTTTTGATGAACAGCGAAGAATAAAACATGAGCTTTGCAACCAACGGATAAGATGAACGAATGAAGAATTTTTTTACCAAGAAGATGAACAGGAGAACAAGCAGCTACAACTGAAAATTTACCCCCCAAATTTTCATATTTTACATATATCTTTACAATCTGTAAAATTCACGAGCTCTCAAAATGTTAGAAAGGAGAGCCTCCAGCTCTGTCCCCAGCACTCGATCCCTGCCTAAATACTCCTTCACGAATGGCTTCACCATCACCGCTGGGTTCGCCATCACCACGACCCGCCTCCGCCGGCAAGCGCGGAAGATTTTGTAGCTATCCGCACGGACGTCGGCGACATAGAATCGGAGGAGGACGGCGCGCGCGACGAGCTTGATGTCGAAAATCTTGATGCCGACGACGGCGACGTAGATCATGATCTGGATGTCGGCCTCTTCCAAAAAGAATTTGTAGACGATGAAGATGATGAGGCAATGGAGGTGGGCGGCGCCGCGCAGGAGGCTGCCGGCTTTGACGGCGAGGACGAAGAAGATGGGGAAGGAGAAGCTGGAAATGAAGGCGAATGAAAACAAGCAAATCCTAGAACATACTGTCCGCCGTTGGAGAGCTGTGAAAGGAGAGCTTGAGCCGCACCTATAGTTTATAAGGAAAAAAGAGATTTGATTTTGATTTTTTTTGTTGGGTTTGCACTTAGCCAAATGTGCTATGCACATAACAACGCTCTTAAATTAATGATTTTGTTACTCTTTTGAAAATTCTTTTTACGAGTTATAGAGTACGAGTGCAACACAAATAAGACACCATAATTAGTCAAGTGATAGATCACAAGAACATAAAATATGACCGTCACAAGCATGTATGTAATAGAAAGTAAAGTACAAGATACGAGGTAAAGCCGCTTTGACGGGAGATTTGTTTACTTTTAGGATCCACCAAATCTTGGAAAGAATAAACTATATTCATGTCCCTAGATAATAACCTGTCTCCAGTGGGTCATATGCCTCAGTTCTCAACTCCTTGCCAAGTAGGCTTGTCTGAATACCTCCTGAATCCTACATCCTAGATATAGTCATCTAATCATCAAGATACGTCAATAGTAGAAACACTAGAGCAACGAACTCTAGTTGTCACCCACCCAATGAACTAAAACAACCTTAGATTTTAGATCTAGTCTCCACCAAGGTTGTAGATGTCGGATGTCGGGGACACGCCGGTTTAGGTTTTTCATGTCGGTTTTAGTATATCGGGGGATATATCGGAGATATTTCATATATCGGGTTTTAATATTTAATTATTTGTGTAATTATTTATAAATTTAATCCTGTTTAATTTATATATATTAAAATATTAATAATTTGATATTTATTGAACTCCTAAATTTATCAAACTAATATAAACATTTTGTGTTACACATGTAATAACGGTATAACGCGTGAAATAAAACAAGAGGAAGCAGAATGTTACGAAGTTGTTGATGACAATGGAAGATAGAGAACCTTTAGTTCATAATTCAAAGATCATGCATAATTGAAGGCGATGACAGACTTGAGCAAGGAAGAAAGACAGAGAAAGGGAAAAAACAACATGAACATCAAAACAATTTTGGTATATTTTCTATTAGAGCATAAACACTAATTAGAATACATTAAAAAAATCAGTCGATAAAATGTCGGGATATATCGGCCGATATATTGGCAGATATATTGGCAAATATATCGGTCAATAGTAGACATATCGGGGGATATATTTCAAAAGGATATTTTGCAAAAATATCAGAAACGTGTCGTTTTGTCCATGAAACCTTTATGTCGGCCATGTCGGAGGATATCTACAACATTGGTCTCCACATTGAGAGGCGAATTAACACATCACCCTAGATAATCACCTGTTTAGTCGTCCTTCGATTGAAAGTCAAATTCACACAATCTAATTGGCTCACAAGTTAAGATGAATTACTGAAACAAATCTGATGGATGAAAGTAAGGTTCACATTTCAGAAGCTAAAGGAGATGAATGCAAGAACTTCCTCATAGCGCGGTCTTTATGTAGAATATACGTTTTGAAATTAAGGTTCATTCTTAATGTTGTCGAAGATGATATGGTTAGTTCTTCACATTTTCTCAGATCACACCTTCTCCCACTGTCTTAACATGGGGAATCGTGATCATAATATATCAACCACACCCCAAAAATTCTACTATGCACTTCGATGACACTAACTATTTCTCATGGCCTCGATTGATTACCTTTGCCCTCAAAAGTCGGTCACTAGTTGGCTGTGTCAGCGGGACTACCCCGGAGCCACTGATGGATTCTTCGGGTTGGCTTCGATGGGTTTTGAAGAACTCCTTGGTGATGTCATGACCCATCAAATCAATACATGAGAGACCATTGCCTGTAACTATCTCTTCTTGGGTATTGCAACAAACATCTAGAAGCATGCTAAGTTCACAAACTTGAGGAGAGATAATATGGCTCAGATTTTCTAGCTTCATCGTAAGATCGTCCTACTTTGATAGGGTGACCGTCCTCCATCTATCTTCAATTTGCAGTTTACCCAATTATTGTTAAAAGGCAAGCTAATCTAGACTCACCGGGTGGTGACTGTATCTCAAAGAGTGCTTGAAGGGGCTTAAATAGGTTCGGCTCTTATGGGATCAATATTGAGGATGAAAACCTAAAGGTGCGTCTTCACTCCCGCTGTATGGTATCAATGGCGGTGAATCCTCCATCGTCGTCGACCTGAAGGGTCGAGATACTGCGCTCGATCGGCATCCGCGTTTCCTGTACTGGTTCTCCCATCATTGTTCCCTATGCTTGGTCTCCCCTGCGTCGTCGTTCTCTGCGCTCGATCGACATCTGCGTTTAATCGATCGACTGATCGGTTAAATATTCCGCTGTTTCGTTCGGGCTTCCTTCTTCAGTTTGTTCCGCCTATTGCTGCTTCCTGCCGCCCTGTTGTCGTCTCGCCCTGCTTTGTGTTGGACCCACTCTCTTCCCTTCATGGAATCGTTGTTGATTGGGTCATCCAGGCTAGTTGATTGGGTTCTCTATTGCCCATGCCTTGTGGTACCGCTTCAAGGTACCTGTGTGAGAGCTCGTCTTCCTGTGTGCTCTTATGGAGGACAAGTTGTAGAGTGTTAATGCCCTTGAAGGTGTTGTTGATCAACCTAAACACTATAGTGGAGGAATTTCTAACATGGACTTTAATCAGGGTGTGAGTCACATTAAGTTGAATGTAAGAAACTACCTCTTGTGGGCTCAATCTATGCAAATATTCATTTGGTGCCGTCAAAGACTTGAGTTTATCACCGAATCCAAGGCAGCCCCAAGCAAGACTAATCCCCTGTATGAGGAATGAGAAGGTGAGAATCTTACTGTGATTAATTGGCTTGTCAACTCTATGGAATACAAGATTGTGAGTCAATTCTTTTTCTGTCAAACTGCTAAAGAAATGTGAGAGCTTATTGGACAAAATTATTCAAAAAAGAATGACTTAGCAAAAATATATCAACTCCAGACTGAACATATACACATGACATGAATGAGTGATTTTGAGGAATAGTATATCAAACTGACTCATAAGTGGGCAAAATTTGACTAATACTCTGCTATCCAGACTACTGAAGACTACAAGACTGAACTTATGAGACAGAGAGTGTTTGAAATGTTTTTTGGTCTTCCTTCTGAACTTGAATTTCAGAGAGTTCAGATGTTGGGAAGAGATTATGTGCCTGATTTGGAGACTGTGCCCCACTATATTCGAGGAGAGACAAGTCGTATAAACTCTTTTCGTAAGGATGTTTTTATTGGTCATGATAAATCTGCTCTTGTTGTTGAACAAAAGAAGTGGTATTCAAGAAATATAAAATAAGAAGATAGGAGTAAAATGAAGTGTCCTCATTGTGGGAGGAAAAGACATGGGAAAGAGAAATGTTGGGGCCTACATCCTAACTTGGTTCCTTCAGGTTGGATTCGTGGTACTGATGGAAAGTATGTGAGATCCCAAACTGCTATGTATGGCAATTTCGAGAACACTAGTTACTTTTTTGCGAAAAATGATAGTTTAACTTGAGAACTCAAGGCCTTGAAAGCTAGTGTTGTTGGTAGATTTCTTTCTACAGACTTGTTTGATACAGTTGCTCATGTTTGCACTACCTCTTTATCTTCTAAAGAGCCATCCTCTCCTTGGATCAGTGACCCGGGAGCATCTCACCATATGACAGGATCTTCTAGGGGTATTTCTTTTGTTTCTCCTGCATTTGGTAGTGCGATATTTGCTGATAGATCCTAGGTATCGATGTTTGGTAAAGGGATTATTTAACTTTCTCCCTCTATTTCCCTCAAATTTGTTGTAGTTGTTCCTTCATTCCCCATAAATCTTTTGTTTGTGAACAGTTTAACTAAATAGCTTAACTGTACTGTCACATTTTTTTTCTTCTCATTGTGTTTTTTAGGATCTGACGAGTGAGAAGATAATTGGTGGTGGACATGAGTCCATTGGTGTGTATGTCATGGACACCGGTCATGCTTTTGGTGCACAGAAGTCTTCCAATTCTAATCAGTTGATGCTGTGGCATAGCCGCATAAGAGATTTGAGCATGTTAGCTTGAAACCTAAAGGCTATTTTCTGAGTTTTTTTGATGTTGCTAAATCTACCTTTAACTGTCAATCTTGCAAATTTGGTACACACTGTAGAACTAACTATACTCCTAGCTGGAGTCGAAGTATGAGGTGTTTTGATTTGATACATTCTGATGTCTGGACATCTCCTATTTGTTCTGTGAATGAATTTCAATATTTTCTTTTCTTCTTTGATGATCACTTGCACTTTACTCAGGTTTACTTATGAAAAAGAAAAATGTTATCTCTGAAATATTTCAACTATTTTATCATCATGTACAAACTCAATGAGGCTAGGATTAAAATTCTTAGGAGTGATAATGGAGACAAATACACGGGTGGTTATCTCTAGAGGTTCTTGGGAGATCATGACATTATTTTCTAAACTTCTTGTCCTGGGACCCCTCAGCAGAATGGGGTGACCAAAAGGAAGAATCGTCATATCATTGAGACTATTCGTTGTTTATTGCAAGAGATGCATGTCCCAAAGGGACTGTGGGATGAAGGCATCCTCACGTCCTTCTACTTAATTAATCGAATGAACACTGATACTTTGGAGGGAAAGTATCCCCTAAAACTCCTTTGCCCAAATGTCATTATTTAATTTTCCTCTAAGATATTTGGATGTGTTGCATTTGTTCATATTGTGGGACGTCATAAATAGGCTCTCAAGCAATCAAGTGTATTTTTGTTGGATATGCTATCAACCAAAAAGGGTATAAGTGTTACTCTCCTGCTCTCCGAAGAAGGTTTATATAAAAAATGTTACCTATTTTGAACACACTTCTTATTACTCTATTGAAGGCAAAAATGTTACCTATCAGGTGAAGTCTAAAGGGGAGAGTGATATGATACCGCCCCTACCTGTGTTGGTAGATGTTCTTACTCCGAGTAGCGTGGATGTTCCGGTTAGGAAGGAAGTTCCCACTAATTACCTACATGTGTATACAAGAAGGAAGAATCTTCAAGTCTACCAGAGGACAAAACAAAAATATTGGGCAAAAATGTCATACTCGTGCTCCATCATCTACCACCACTCTGCCAGATCCAAACACCAGCATCACTCAGGAGACCACATCTGCACTGCAAATTCAAAGTGGTCATACTAGATATACTATTGATAAATATGTTGAGTATCACTATATCTCTCATTCTTTGAAAGCTTATCTTGCATTAGTTTCTTCTATTTCTATTCCTAATAGTTTTTCAGAAGCTAGCTTGAATCCCTATCAGATGAAGGTTATGGAGGAGGAAATGGATGCTCTCCAACATCAAAAGACTTGGAAAATTGTCCCTATTCTACATGGGCGTCACCCTGTTCGGTGCAAATAGATATATACTTCTAAATTTCTTCAAGATTGAACTCTTGATGCATATAAAGCTAGATTGGTTGTTGAATGCTTTACTCAGATTGATGGAGTTGTCTTCTAAGAGATATTTGCTCCCTTGCAAAAATGAATTCTGTTAGAATTTTGTTGTCCATTGCAGCCCATAAGTCTTGGCCCTTACACCAGCTTGATGTGAAAAATTTCTTCCTCTATAGTGAATTTGAGGAAGAAATCTACATGACTCCTCCACCGAGCATGGTTGTTCCTAAAGGACATGAGTGCCGTCTTAAGAAAGCCTTGTATGGCCTCAAACAATCACCTCGTGCTTGGTTTGCCAAGCTAAGTGACAAACTCCTGAATCTAAATTTCTCACGTTGTACAATTGATCACTCGGTCTTTGTCTACAGGAAGGAGAAATGTACCACTATTCTCATAGTTTATTTGAATGGTATTATTATTACAGGAACTGATGATCATCACATTACTCTTGTAAAAGGGGAATTGTCATCTGCCTTTGAAATCAAGGATTTGAGTCTTCTTCGATATTTTCTTGGGATTGAGATTGCTCAATCTGCCGGGAAAATCATGATCTCCCAGCGCAAATATGTCTTAGATCTTCTCAGTGATACTGGATATTTGGAGGTCAAGCCCGTGGATAGTCCCGTGGACCCTAATTCTTATTTTCACAAGGATATCTCTCTATATCTTGAGAGGAAGTTGATATTTCAACGTATTTTGGGGGAATTAATTTATCTAACTATTACCAGACCCAATATCTCATTTGTTGTTGGTTTAGTTAGCTAATTCACGCACAGTCCTAAAGTTCATCACTATCAAACGGTTCTTCGGATTCTTAAATACTTAAAAAGGGGCCCCGAAAAAGGTATTATCTATCAAGATCATGGTCATCTTAAGGTTCACGGGTTCTGTGATGTTAATTGGACTGTTTCCTCCCTAGACAGAAGATCTACGAGTGAACATTCTATTTTTGTTGGTGACAATCTTGTTTCCTGTAGTAGTAAGAAACAAAATGTGGTTACTCGTTCCTCCACTAAGCCAGAATATCGTGTCATTGCTGTTACTATATGTGAAATGATTTGAGTTAAATCTATCTTGAGAGAAATGAGCTTTCCTGTCCTCGAGGCCACACACCTTCGCTTTGATAATCAAGTTGTTATTCACATCGCCAACAACCCTGTATTCCATGAGAGGACAAAACACATTAAAATCGATTTCCACTTCGTGCGGGACAAAATTCAGGGTCAAACTATTATTACATTGTTTGTGTCATCTGAAGATAACCTTGCTGACATACTCACCAAAGCCGTCTCTTGTAAATCTATTCATTCATACTCTTTCAGGCTTGCGATGCTGGATGCTTACGGTGTTACCTTGAGGGAGGAGGGGGGGGGGGGGGTTAAAGACAAACTAACGTAGACTCACCGGGTGGTGTCTGTATCTCAATGAGTAGCTGAAGGGGCTTAAATAGGTTCGGCCCAAATGGGATCAGTATTGAGGATGAAAACCTAATGGTGCTTCTTCTCTCCCGCTACAGTTATACCATAGTATGATCATTTTGATCTTCTGATCATGGTATGAAATCCAGATGCTGTGCTTGTCAGGATTTGAGAGGAACACAAGTATGTGTTTGAATATTTATTTGGACTTCATGAAGATCATGGGCAAATTATTGTACATATTTTTGGTTGTACACAACAGCCCACCCTTTTGGATGCGCTCAATATCATTCAACATGAGTTTGACCGACGACAAACATGATACTGACACTCCTCTAGAGAGTTTTACTCTTTGTGCTACTCACCATGGCTTAGCTATTCACATTCCTCGGGACTTCTAACCCAAACTGTCCGACAACGATCACATGGTTTGTGATTACTGTGGAAAGATACGTCACATTCATGAGTTTGCTTCAGCTTTCATGGGTTCCCACAACAGAGCGGTGGTCTAACCTCATGGGGCAGTAACGACAGTGGCAAATCCCAGGTCCCTTTCTCTCCCTTCTGGATCTATACATTTCTCTGACATTACTATGGAGAACTCTTTGATAGTTGGAGGTTTAAATATTTTTGTTGTTCCTGGATCTTTCTCTGTTAAGGAGATGCAAACTCTACATCCCCTTATGCAGGGTTTATACTAAGTCTTTCCCTGCCTAATGTTCTTATGCTCATTCAGATATACTAATTGCACGCCATTCCTTCATCGACACAAATCATTGACTCTGGAGATATTGATCAAATTACTGATTTATCCTCAGGATTCGTCTCCTAGTCCCTCTCATGAAGAGACAAGGTAAACATTGTTAATGGCTCCTTATCTCCCATTATCGGAAAGTGATCCATCCCTTACTCAGCTCTTAATCTTTCCTTTGTTCTTAATGTCCATAGTTTTACTCGTAATTAGCCACATAGCAAACTCGATGAATTGCTCAGTGACTTTCTTCCTTGATTGTGTTTTTCTAGATCAAAGACGAGAAATGTGATTGGCTTTGATAGATTGTGCAATAGTTTCTTCATGCTCGAATCTTTTACTATTGCTCCATCCATGGTTATCAGGATTGCTATTCGGATAGTAGGATCTTACGACCCTATAATCCATATTTTGTAAATTGATCCGGATCTTACCTAGGATCTAAATCTTCATATCTACAACTGGGATCACGATCCAGATCTTAGGATCTTTAGGATTGCGATCCCAACCCGATTCTACTGGTCCGGCCAAAGGTAACTAGAAACATGTCCAGCCATATTTCGACCCCATTTAACAGGTCCAATGCCCATAACTCATTGCTTAACCTTATCCTAATCCCGCCCATACCCGACCACAGAATCATATCATGCTGCTTTATCGTATCCCAAATGCCGATTGCCAACTACAAACAGAGTCCAAGAGCGATGTATTCGGTTGCTTCCAGTCCAGACAATGGCTTCCTTTTCCTTACCAGTTCCATTTCAAGTGGTGTTAGTGTATTATCTTATATTTCTATATATGAGCAATCCAGTGGTTGGTAATCTAATGGTTTCCTGCTTCCTACTTTCTGGCCGACGTTTTCTCTTCCTTTCTAGCATACGAGAAATCCAGTATACGAGCAATTCAAGTTTCGTGCTTCCAGTGTATGAGTAATACAACAGTCTAGTTTGTCTTCCTGCTTCTAGGCTTCCAGCAATGCATCCGTCAAGATTTGTTTTTATTGCTAGTAGACATTGGTTGTCTTGCCTGAAACTGAAAGTTAACTTAGTATGATATTATTTTTTGATTTAGTTATTCAAAAAAAAATTAATATAATTATTCACATATTGCTCAGTTTATTGATTTTTGTTAATTGAGCATGTAATTGGATGATATAAAATTTAATTATATATATTTTTAGTCTTAATTTTTCAATGTTGTAGAACTTTGCAATCCTCAATCCGATCCTACAATCAATCTCACCTAGAATTTCGATCCTGACAACCTTGGCTCCACCACCACAGGCCTTGCATTCATTTAAAACATCTACTGTTTACGTTTGGTAGTATTTCTCAGGACGTTCGTCTTTCTATGTCTTAAAACTCTTAATTCTTTCTGCCCCTTCCACACTTCTGTGTGTGAACTTATGAAACATCGTCGTACTTTTTTTACTCATGTTTCACTACCTAGCATTATGTATTTTCATATTATTGATACGGATGTTTGAGGTCTTTACAAGACTCTTTCTCTTTTTGGTTGCTTCTGGTTTGTTACTTTTATTGATTGTTATTCTTGCATTACGCTAGTTTATTTGATGAAACGCAAGAATGAAGTTTTTTTCTTCTATTTTTCACATATTTCATAAGATGATTACTGATCAATTTGATGTCTTCATAAATTTTTAGCATAGTGACAATGACCGTTAGCGAAGGGGAGCCTTAACGCACCGGCCGAGGTGTTTTTGTGTGACCTTAAGGTCACGGGTTCAAGTCCTTGTGATGCGACTCTTGTGATGGGTTTTCCTACATTTCACCCTTGTGATGAGACCCTTGTCTCGACCCTCGCTCCGCGGGGATGCATTGCGCACCGGGCTGCCCTTTTAGTGACATAGATCATGAGTATGCTGAATCCTCATTCGAGGACCATCTGGAACATTAAGCATCATTCACCAAATCTCATGTGTGTACCCTCCTGCTCAGAATGGTGTGGTTGAGCAGAAGAACTATCTCTTAGAGACAACTCGGTGCCTTGTCCTTACAATGCATATTCCCAAGCAGTACTTGAGAGATGTCCTCTCTTCCACTTATTTGATTAATCACATGCATGCTCCTATTTTGGGCAAAAAGACTTCTCTTGCTACCTTTAACATTTCCACCACACAACTTCCCTCTCATATCTTAGGTAGTTGGATGTGAAACAAAGTCTCTTCATGGTGATTTGGAAGAGAAGGTGTTTATGCTCTACCACGACATTTTACTACTGAAGGATTTGAATGTAAAGTCTTAAGTTAAAGAAAGCTCTCTGAGCTAAAAGCAATCTCCACTAGCCTGGTTTAGTTTTCTTTTCACATAAACATGGTATCCTTTGTTACAAACAAAACATTGCTAGTCATACATATTTCATAAAATACAAGGAAAAGTGATTGTTCGAAAGCATTTATTGGGTAGCGATGTGGTAAGATCAAAACATGTGATTTTCATTTCCTAAAGTAAGTATGTTTTTGACCTCCTTGAACAATACAAAAGGATTGAGTGTAGACTTGGTTGATTCACCTATCAAAGTAAACCACATGTTAGGAAGGGATGATGAGGAAGTATTCCAAGACATTAGTAGATATCAGAGACTGTTGGACATCTAATCCATCTATCACACACCTGACCTGACATTGCATATTTCGTTGGTGTAGTTAGCCAGTTCATGCACCCGTCGAGGACCTGCCAAGTTGATGTTGTTCATAGGATCCTGAGGTCACCAGGAAGGGGTATACTATACACTCCAAACACATAGTTAGAGATTCAAGTGTATACTAATGCTGATTGGGCTGAGTCCATTAATGACAAACGTTCTACTTCTGGGTACTATACTATGGTCTGTAGGAACCTTGTCACATGGAGGAGCAAGAAGTAACATGTTACTTATTCTAGTGAAGAAGTTGAGTTTCAAGTTATTAATTATGGGATTTCTGAAGGACGTCTATGGTCGTTGATTTGGGACATATGTCAAAATGAGGAAGGACCTTTCAAGCTATTCTGTGACAGCAAAGCAACTATCAACATCGTTATAATCCTATCCAACAGAACTAAACATGTTGAAGTTGGTAGACACTTTATTAAGGAGAATTTGAGAAAATGAATTATTTATACTCCGTTTGTCCCCCCTGAAGGGCAGCTCGCTGATGCCCTCACCAAAAGTCTATGTGGAAATGCCTATGTAAAAATTATTGACAAGTTGGGCATGGAGAATATATCCAATCCAACTTGAGGAGCAGTGTTACTATATGTGTTATTATTTTTAATCTCTCCTATATGTATAAGGGAAAACCATTGTTTTAATTAATGTATTATTATTCACTATTCATCAGCGCACGCACACACACACATACAGTGGCCGATGCAAGATTTTTTTCTTCTATGGGCGGGACTCTAAACTATTAAAAAAATAATCGACAAATATGACGAAAATCTTAACTCAATGTTTAATTTATCCCTAAAACCTATTATAAGTGCTATTGGCTTCATCTTTTAATTCTTATATTTAACATATCATTATTAAAAATTCTATATTTCATATTCATTAGAATTATTTTCACAATTTCTGAAATTTCTTAATTAAAAATCTCAACTATTTTTTTTTATTAATTAGAATTAATCGATTAATTCTTACAAAATTTAATATAGAAATATCATAAATTTATTATTATTTTAATCAATGAACTTATTGTTTAATTAGTTCTTAGAACCTATTATTAGAAGCACAATTATTTTTTAATTTAACATATCATGATTATATTCATTATAATTAATCTCATAATTTGTAAGACTTCGGCGTAAAAATTCAACTACTAATTTTTTTATTAATTATGTTGTTTATTAATCTTGAGAAGATTTATGATAGAGTTTCATGAGAGATGTTATGAAGAGTCTTAGAAAAGAAAGGTGTAAATGTATCATATATTGATGTAATCAAAGATATGTATACAAATTCAGTACAAGGGTGAGGACATCTGGAGGATTAACACAGGAAATCCCTATCACTGTTGGCTTACCCCAAGGTCCAGCTTTAAGCACTTATCTCTTTACCCTTATCTTAGATGAGCTCACCGGACATATCAAACAAGCAATACCTTGGTGTTTATTGTTTTCTGATGATATTGTTTTGGTTGATGAGGTACGCAAGAGTGTAAACGCAAAACTTGAATCTTGGCGAGAAACTTTTAAAAAGAAGGGTTTTAGGTCGAGCATGGCAAAGATGGAGTATATGAAGCTTAAATTTAGCTGTACAAGAAGGACAGATGATTTTGTTATTAAGTTGGGTGATCAAGATATTTCCCGTAGTGAGTTTTAAATATCTTGGATCAATAGTTCAAAAAAATGGAGGTATTGATAGATATTTGACACATAGAATTCAAGCGGGTTGGTTGAAGTGGAGAGGCGCGTCAGTGATCTTATGTAATCGTAAAGTACCATTAAAACTTAAGGGCAAGTTTTACCGTACTGCAATTAGACCAGCGATGCTCTATGGTTCTGAGTGTTGGGCAGTAAATTGTGTACATTAGCAAAAATGGGAGTTGGGGAGATGAGAATGCTTAGGTGGATGTGTGGACACAAGAGACTGGATAAAACTAGGAATGAATGTATCTGGGATAAGACAGGAGTAGCACCAATTGCAGAGAAGATGTGCGAAGCTCGACTTAGATGGTTTGGACACGTACAAAGGAGACTATTAGAGGCACCTGTTAGGCGTTTTGAGAGTCTAGTCATCAGACATGTTAAACGAGGGAGGGGTAAACTAATAAAGACTTGGAATGAAATTATAAGTAAAGACATGATTTACTTAGTCATTAGTGAGATTATGACAAAAGATAGGGCACAATGACAACAAAGGATCCATATAGCCGACCCCACTATAGTGGAATAAAGCCTTGAGTGTTGTTGTAGTTTGTTGTATAATTAATTGGTTAATTCCTAAAAAACTGTAGTATAAAAATCTCGACAATTTACTTTGTAAAATTTCTAATTCTCTATTGTAAAATACTAAGATTATTGTTTTAATAAATATGGCGCATATTAAAAAAATGTTGGCAATGGGGTTTGAACTAACGCCCTTTCACAGAAATGAGAACTTTAGCATGAAACTTGAACAAATCAGCCTTCATAAGTTATGACATAAGACATTCTATTTTACATGATATAATATTTTTTTTGAATTCACTTGATTTTATGATTAAATAAATGTCGAGGTGCGTTTTTTTTCTGTGGGCGGTTGCCCACACTAGGCCTAGTATAGATCCGCCCCTGTATATATACACATATATATATATACATATATATATACATATATATATATATATATACATATACATATATATATACATATACATATATATATACATATATCTGTGCACATGCATCATGCATGTCTACATATATACATACACGTGTTTGTAGACATCTATATTCTATAAACGAAAACTTATTAACCAAAAATAAGGCAGTGTTTCTTCCACAAAACAAATCTCAGTCGTTGGATCAAGGAAGATTATGGAAAGTTTGGACTACAAATAGCCATTTGGAGCATTACCCCCTCCCTCGCTCCTTTAAAAAACCCGATGCCACTGTTTCAACCCCCGCAACATCAACGTTGGTCCACGCCGCCGCCGGCCTGCCCGGAGCCCACCGGCGGGGTCGCCGGAGCCCACCGTCGGTGTTCTCTGGGCAAGCTGTGGGCGTGGCCCGTGAGCTCTATGCGGTTTTTATTTGTATTTTTTTTAATCTCTTAATTTTTTAAATTAACAATATGCAATATATTTACAAAAAAAATATATTAGGAATTTTTTTTTAAAATTATATAATAAAAAAATATATAGTTCTCTGATGTGGTAGCTGACATGCCATAGGTCTAATAAATATAATATTTTTAGATTTTAAATGATTAAAAATATATATAAATATTAAGAACCGTCGGGGGCGGGCGAAGTCTGCCTCCGCAAACCTGGTACTGTTGGGCGGGGCACGGGGGGGCCCCGTGCACTGTCACTCGTATATGCATACATACATGCGTGTGTGAATATATGTAGACATGCATGTACACAGATGTAGATACATATTCATATTCATATATGTGTATATATATTAACATTTATACATGCATATATATATGTAGGGGAGTGTTCATATGAAAACCACTCCCCATGCGAACTGTGTGAACTCAAACATTCCACCGTCTGATTGTAATCCACCGCCTGTTCATCCGACGGCCCGTGCAAATCCACCGCCGGCCGTGGGCCCGCCTAAGGCTTTGTATGAATAAGGCTTTGTACGAATCAGATTTCAATGTGTTTGCTACTCGGAGAAGAAACTAAGGTCTATAAGCTGCATAAAGCTTTGTATGAACTTAAGCAAGCCCCAAGGGCTTGACATCAAAACATTGACACCTACTTTCTCAAGGAGGGCTTCATCAAGAGTGCCAACGAGCCAACCCTTTATATTAAGAAGGGGAAGGAAGAAAGAATAATTGTAAGCCTATATGTTGACGATCTAATAGTCACAAGGACCAATTATGCTTTGATAAGAAACTTCAGAGAAAAGACGACGAAGGAATATGAGATGATAGACCTTGTTCATCTAAAATACTTTTTGGGACTCTAGATCAAACACTTGGCGGGCTGCATATTCATATCACGAGAACTCTATACGGTCTCTTCTGAAGAAACATCACATGAAAGATTGCAATCCAGTTGTCACCCCCATGTCCACCTTAGATAAATTACGATCAAAGAGAGAAGAAGAAGAAACAGGTAAAGAAGTATATAAGAGTTTGGTAGGCTCCTTACTATATCTCACAAATTCAAGGTTCGGTATTGAAAATTCTGTCAATATCATAGACAAATTTGTGAGCAATCCATCGAAACATCATTTTGCTGCTGCCAAACAGATCCTGCGGTACCTATAAGGAACTAAGACCTATGGTCTTTTCTACATGCGGAGCAAGAAGGAAATCTAGTCTGCTACACCGACTTAGACTGAGCAGGAAATCTTGATGATAGAAAAAGCACATGTGGTTTTATCTTTTTTGCAAGTACAAAGCCTATTTCGTGGAGCTCAAGGAAGTAGCAGATTGTCTCTCTATCCACCACTGAAGCGAAATATATGTCTCTCAATTCTGCATCTTGCGAGGCCATATGGTTGCAAAGGATCAAGAAAGAGTTAGAGAAAAAGAAGAAGACGAGCGAGAAGTAACGATTCAGTGTGATAGCAGCTCCTCCATTTCACTGTCAAAAAACCCAGTGTTCTACAGTCGAAGCAAACACATTGAAATCCGATTTCATTTTATCAGAGATTTAATAGAAAGAAAGGAAGTCAAGTTAAGCTTCTGCTCTACCAAGGGTCAGATTGCCGACATTATGATAAAACCCCATTTCAGAGACCGTATTTTCGAACTCTGAAAGAAAGCTTGGAGTTAGAGAAAGTGCAGATTTTGAGGGGGAATTGAAGGAAAATCCTGCACTTAACTTAATAAATGATTAGCTTATTTGAATGTAATGACTTCCCGTATGTTTAACTGTAAGCTGTTAACCAATAGCTAACCCAAATTAATATTGTATTGCAGAATTTTTTGTTTTACGGGTATAAATACCATATGACAATCGTATGTATGTTTCTTACCCATGTAAAATCACGTCTCCCCTTCCACCTGCATTACTAAAATCAAGTTTGATTAAAACCCACGGGTGATTCAATCACCTCTCTGATTTATTATCGTCGTCTCAATTGTGGAATTTTGATTTTCACCAAAAATGCAGGTGAGGTTTGCCTACCCCTTGTGGTGGAACCCTTCCCCAGACCCTCACTGCACGGGGATGCTTTGTGCACCAGGCTGCCCCCTTTAGCCTGGGATGAACGGGATCCCTGAAAGGATATCAGACTGCCAATTGAATTAATTCATCTGGAACTGAACTCTCTATATTGGATCCCGATTGTAAAAATTCTCTCAATAACATTTTTCTGTCTTTCATCAGGGTCCTGATACCAGTGCCGGAATCCAGATAGCCCCTTGATTAATTGGATACCTGTGGTTGTGGACCTTGCATTCACCAAAACTTGCGCAAACATCACCTAACACTAATGCTTATTATTATTCATTCAAAATGGAGTCAGGACCATGCTCAACACATTTTATATATGCTTTACATATATATTATTATATTTTGTTTGTTTGATTTGTGGGCCTGGAAATATGTGATTAACTATTTACTCTGTGCAGAACTTGTTTGATACACCGGGATTGCATCTACATCATAGACAGGCTGCGGTTGTTCATTCGGAAGATCTTCCTTCTCTTGCACCTCAAAGTCGTCTCAGGGGGCAATCATTCCCTGTATGGTGAAAATTCTTCTGAGATACGGAGTTATACTACCCTAATTTTTTTAAAAGTCTTTCGGAATTTCAGGTAAATTCAAAGGGCAATCCAGCTGCTCCAGATATTGTTATTTTAAATGGATTCTCATTTTTTTGGGGTGGACTTGTTCGGATTGATGTCCTTAAGGTTTAATTTATTACTTTATCTTTATTTATTTTTCTAGCATGTAGATTTTGATTTTAATTAATTTGCATAAAAAATACATCAAATGCAGGTTCTGCCCCAAACACGGTTGAGATTTTTTGGACCCCGCAAGTTGCAGATTGTTATGGTCCCAACTGCTGAAGCTGATAAGTTTTACCATGTAATGGAACTTAATTTTTAAACTTTCTTCCTTTACCTATTTAAAAGTTTAATTATTGTTTCTTTTATTAAAGTTGACTCTGAATTTACTCCATCTGCCTTCCTTTAAAGTATTTAGGGCCTTTACATGCTTGGTTTTTGATTGGTTCTTAATTCACTCTTACTGATTGTTCATTCATTCGGTTATTAAACTTCTAGATCCATTCTAGGCTTACCTCAGATTGAATTATGTCAACTTATCATTAACTTTTGCATTCAGAAAACTACATTTGTTATGTTTCTTTCATATCGTATTCAATTGTTGACTTAAAAATGGAGCAGCTACATACTAGCCATATTTTGTTACCTAGTGGGGATTTTTCGGGTTTCATTCTAGGAAGAAGATGGAGGGAGAGAGATCCAAGAAGGCTCTTCTTGGCCAGTTCTAGGATCTCAAGGTTCTCATTCATCCAAGATTATAAAACAAAGGAAGATAGTTTAGGGTATTTAAATTTATACAGTGATGTTATTGTAATAAGGCTGAAATTATTATATGTGAAACTTAAATGCGAAATATAAATGCTGAAATGAAGATAACTAGTGTCATTTTTATGCGGCGTCGCTCTCCAGTGGGGCTCGCCAACACCAAGTGCTCATCACTGCTTGGTGATCCAGTGAATCACCGTCAATCCCTGTCCACTGTATTAATATTCTCCGCTAGAAAATTTGTCTTGTGCCCAAGACAAAGCTTTTGAAATTGTGTAGGTGGAGTTGTATATGTAGACCATGAACAACACTGAAGCTTGGCATAAAAACCCTTGAAAATGGCCGTCAAATCACAGTTATTAAAAGTTCACGGCGCATCAAGGCGCAAACGGTCTTGGAGCCTAGCTCAAGTCGCAAGCGTGCGCCTGGCAAGGGCAAGACGCAACCACATCTATTTTTAATAAGAAACATCAAACATCAGTTTATTGTCTTGATTAGATTGTTCATTCATTCTACTCATTAATCATTCATTACTATTATTTATATCTCTTAAAAAAAGAATCAATGTGATTACTTGTACCGTATCTAAGTCTTAACACTTGATTATGTTTCACAAACACTAAATCATGCAAAAATTATTGACTTCTTACTTTATTTCTTTCTTTATTTTTAAAAAATTAAGTAAAATCTTACCCATGCGTGCCTTTTATGCTCCGAAGACGCAAAAAAGCGCGAAAACGTAGACATCTTAACCTGGCGAGCCTTCATAACGTCGAATTGACGAGAGATGATGACTGTTGCAACTCTTGGGAACCGACCTCTTGAAGTTTGCAAGTGCCCTTCCCAAATGAAGGACAACGGTAGATGGGCCCAGTTGATATGGGTGCCTGCAAGTGACTGAAACCAGGTGGTGTCGAAGGTGGACTCAATACCATGTGGAGGAAGAACATATAAATCTATTATAATGTTTCAGATATTTAGGTGGAGTATAATGTGATCACATACACCCCTCGTGGGAGTGTTATGTATGTTCCCCATGAGTACAGTGAAACTCCGAGATAGTTCAATCCAAAGGTCTAGTTGAGCTACCAGATCCTTGGAAAGGAAATGATGGGTTGTCCCTCCATCGATCAAAATATGGATTGCGTGGCCCTGAAGTTCCTCTGTGAGAATAATGGGACGGGGTCACGGAGAGTCTTCGGTGGAGATACACGTCAAGTTGAGTCGATAAAACTATCGCCTAGGTTAGTGGTTGGGCTGGTGTCCTAAACCTTGAGGGCCAAAATGGGGAAGTGTAACCTCTGGGTCATCGGTACCCAATCATCGATTGCATCTCCTTTATGGGACAGTCATGATTGGTGGAGTACGACTAATTGTAATGAAAGTAGAGCCCTTTGCTGCGAAGATCATGGTATCCCTGCTCAAGAGGTGATGGATAATCAAAGGTTGAGCTACTTGGTTGGAGAATGGTGGTTTGAATAGGGGAGGGGTTGGTGTGGGAGGGTGTTTGTATCGACAACATGGGCATAGGGTGCAAGAGTGTGGTTGCTAAAAAATGGACGTGGTCGGGGGTCTTGGTGGTGAAATCAACCTTGACCACCTGTTCCATCTCCATGGAAACATAAATGTCTACTAGGTGATGAGTTTGAATACGAGAGCGGTTGTGCGACTGCAACCCTTGCATGAATAAACCGAGGTAGTGATCCGGAGAAGTTCGGGTACATCATTAACGAACTCATTTAACTCATCAATTTAACAGACAATTGTGGTCAGGTGACGCAAGACACAAAGGCTCTCGGCGACATTACCCGAGTAGCGGTGATCACACAATTTGATGGGAGCTTGCTTGATTTTCCCTCATGTGAGGCCGAGAGTGGTAACGCGAAGCCAGTGCACTCAGTGAAGAGCATACCCTTACTTGACACACGATCAATCGATACTTTATGTGCTTTTGTCATGTGTTGTATATCGAAGAATTGTTCATATTTGACTATTCAACCCATTAATTCGAAGTCATTGAAGCAGTGCATTTCAACTATGTTGTTAAAAGGCACGTCTTAGGCTCAAGGCTCATCAGGTTCAGAGGTTTGCACTTTCATGCGCTCTTAGAGTATAAAAATTGTGTTTGAGTGTGATTTTTGTTGTAATTTTTTTCAAAATAAAGAAAGAAATGATGTGAGAACTTAATAATTTTGGCATGATTTAATGTTTCTGAAACATAATCGAGCATTGAGATTTAAATATGATACACATTATCACTTTGATTCTATTAAGAGATCTAAATGATAGTAATGAATGATTAATGAGTATAATAGATGACGAATCTAATCAAGAAGATGAACTAATGTTTGATGCAGATTATTTAAAATGAATATGGTCTCGTCTTGCCTTCGTCAATAGCGCGCTTGCACCTTGGTGCGCCTTTAGTAACTAAGCATCTTAGAGATCGAAGGTTGGCTTCTCTAAATCGGGTAGAGTCGGTGGCGTAGGAGGGGCGGACGTGATGGAGAAAAGCTATGACGACACGATGACTGCAATGGAAGCAATGTTGAGAACAACGCAAGAGCATTACAGAATGCACTAAATCAGTTGTTAGTGGTTGGCTAGAAAGCACAAGAATACCGCCGGAGAGGATCGAGCATACACAAGGTGATGAAGTGTAACACTTAAAATTTTACATCCAAAAGCCTTTAAATACTCGATCAATGCATGAAATGTGTGGTAAATTCAAAGGATCGACCTTATGTTGAGAGCAGTGTTGTGGATATCGGCCGACATGTCCGACATATCGGTCGACATGAAGGTTTGAGAGTTTAAACAACATGAAACCGCTTTAAGTTTTGTTCGTGAAGTTTTAAAAAAAACGGGTCGATATATCAGTTTTAACCGATATGCCGCCACCAAAAAGCGGGCATATTGCCCGTTTTATTATTATTATTTTTCTTTATTTTTATAATACTTGGGCCGCTGAATTTAACTCCCTCGACCCCTGACGCGGTTCATTTCACTCATGCCCTAGCTCTCCCTCGTGCTCTCTGCTGGTGCTCTCGCTCGCGCTCTCTACTGGTGCCCTCCCTCTCGCGTGCGCACTCGACACTCTAGCTCCCTGGTTCTTTCTTCTCTTTGCTCGCTGGTGCTCTCATGTTGATTGTTCTCTCGCGCTCTCGACACTCTAGCTCTCTTGTTTTATTCTCCCTGCCTGACTGGTGCTCTCACTCTGGTTATTTTTTCTCGCTCTATCGGCACTCTACCTGGCTAGTGCTCTCACTCTAGTTGTTCTCTCTTCTCTCTGGTGCACTCAATCTCGCGGGCTTTCGTCTATCTACTGGATCTCGGCAATCTCTTGGCTAGTGCATTCTTCTCCCTACCTCCTTTTCTTTCTCTCGCTCTGCATTTTTAGTTTTCTCATGCTTTGTTGGTTGGCTGCTGGTTGTGGTTGTCGTGCTGATTGTTTTTACTTTAATGCCTCGCTGGTTGCTGTCATGCTGCCTTGTTGTCTTGCTCCCTGCTGCCTTATTGGTTGGCTGCCCTGTTGCATTATTGGTCGGCTGCCCTGCTGCTTTCTTCCCTGTTACCTTATTGGCGTCTGACTTGTTGGTTGTGTAGCATGGTGGTTGTCCTGTTGGTTGCTTCCTTATTGGTCTGCTGCCTCGTAGGTTGTTGCTTTATTGGTTGCTCCCTACTGCCTTATTGGTTGCTGCCTTATTAGTCTTACTGTATTTTAATTTTATTCGTCTCATTTATGATTTTAGTAGTCAACCAATGATTTAAAATACGCCCATTACTAGTTATTTATCCAACTTCATTTTGCAATAAATGATAAATAAAATGTTGGATGTTTTGTGCCATTTGATAAAATCTTGGATGCTTTATTTGATACTTTGAAATTGAATGATACTTGAATGTTTTGTTCTTTTTGTTATATCCTTTGAATGATAGTTATAACTTTATATACTACTGATGATGCAAAATGTGTTGGATAAATAAAAGTTGCGTGGATAATATAAAAGATGACTGAAGATCTAACGATTTAATGAAGTTATGAGGTTTTTTTATATTGATTTTTTTTCAACTAATATTTTTTCTCGTGATGTAGTTATGTAAAATATTTTTTTTCATTTCATCTAACTAATATTGCTTTTATTTCTTGCCTTATTAGAATGACGTTTTCTGTTGGATCATGTGAAGTGCCCATATCACTCATACCAACCAATAGAGATCTGTTCTGGGCATTTGGTGAGAAGTTGGTTGCAAACGACACCAACCAAATCAAATGCAACTACTGCAAGAAAATATTGAATGATGGAATTACACGTTTCAAGCATCACTTGGTTGGGTGGAAGGATAATGTTAAGTCATGCTCTCAGGTTCCCGCCGAAGTTAAGGCGAAAACGGAGTCGGCCCTAAACTAAAATTTAGAGAGTAAAAGAGCTAAAAGTGCAAAGTTACAAGCAATATTGAATGAGGTGGTTGTTGGTGGAGTCCATGATGATGAATTAGAAGAGATTGTCATACGTAGGAGCACAAGTTCTAGGGGTCCAATGGACCAATTTGTTCTTTCAGCTGCCGAATCTAGCAAAGGAAAAGATTCTCAACATAGCACGATAAAGAGTATGTATACAAAGAAAGCCAGAGATGATGCTGCCGTGTACATATGTAGATGGACATATAAAAACGAGATCCTTTTTAATGTCATATGTGATTTCTCTTTCTAGTAGATGGCTTATGTCATTGGGTTATGCGGACCTAGGATGAAGATCCCAATATTTTATGAGTTGAGAAACAAAATTTTACGAGTGAAGGTGGAGAGGATGAAAGAGATGTTGGGCACATTCACGCAGACCTTCAAATTGAATGACTGCACTATCATGACCGATGTGTGGACATATCAGAAGGGTAGGAGCGTCTTTAACATCATGATACATTGTAGTTCGGGAATGACATCCTGGTTTTCGAAGAATGTCTTCACACATGATGGAAAGTTCATTTTTGACTTCTTGGATGAGACGATTGATAACCTTGAGATGAATTAGAAGAGTTTGTTATACGTTGGAGCACAAGTTTCAAGGTTCCAATGGACCAATTTGTTCTTTCAGCTGCCGAGTCTAACAAGAGAAAAGATTCCCAACAGATCACGATAAAGAGTAAGTATAAAAAAGCCAGAGATGATGCTGCCATATACATATCTAGAAAACAGGATCATGTTTAATGTCATATGTAAATCCTCTTTCCAGCAGATGACTTATGTCATTGGGTTATGCGGACCTGTGATGAAGATCCCAACATTTTATGAGTTGAGAGACAATTTTACGAGCGAAGGTGGAGAGGACGAAGGAGATGTTGGGCACATTCACGCAAATTGAATGATTTCACTATCATGACCGATGCATGGACATTAGTATCATAATATGCATGACATGTTAGGCGGAATGAGCACTTAACATTGCTTATATATTCATTAATTTGCATTCATATCATAAATTATTGCACGAGTGCTAAGCTAAAAACAACAATAATGATTGTACACACATGAATTTACTATTTGTTTGAGTTCGTACATGATCTCATTGTTGCATTTGCATGTGCATTACCTAGAGTTGTTCAATGAAAATGTTGTAATTATTACATGATTTATGTACCCGACGGTATGGAATGTGTTAGAATATCTAGTTTCAAGTTCCCGGTATTTGTATTTAGTTCTATCTGTTCTGCTCGACTATCTATCTTATTCAGTTTTCTTATATACCCTTCTATTTAGCTTTTAAGTGTTAGAGAGAAATGAGGGTATTTTTGTAAATTGCTCTGTTGAATTACTTCAGCGTTGTTTTGTGCTCTTTTATCGTCAGAGTGACTCACTTTTGTCGTCACTCAATCGTCATTCATCTTCTTTTTCTCTGTGATGTTCTATCTTCTCTTTGTGCAAGGACTTCTTCGCTCTCGGATTTTCTAGTCTTACCTCTCAATTTCTAGCTAATCGTTGCATTTGCATGTGCATTATCTAGAGTTGTCCAATAAAAAATTGTAATCATTACATGATTTATGTACCCGACGGTATGAAATGCGTTAAAATCTCTAATTTCAAGTCCCCGATATTTGTATTCAGTCATATCTAATCTGCTTGACTATTAATCTTATCCGGTCCTCTTGTATCCCCTCTAGTTAGCTCCTAAGTATCAAAGAGAAATGAGGGTATTCTTGTAAATTTTTTTGCTGAATTACTTCAACGTTGTTTTGTGCTCTTCCTTCGCCAAAGTAACTCGCTTCTGTCGTCGCTCAATCGTCATTCAACTTCTTTTTCTCTTTGATGTTCTATATTTGTTTCGTGCAAGGACTTCTTCGCTCTCAAATTCTCTAGTCTTAGCCCTCAATTTCGAGCTAATTGAAGAAATTTTCATGGTTCTTGAAGCCAATTTTTCATATCCAGTCGAATTCTCTAAGATCACGGAGTACCAAGTACGCAAGCTTCGAAAGAGAACCATTCTTATGGTAAGAGTGCCTTGGATGCATGACAAATTTGAGAAGTATACTTAGGAACTTCAATTTGACATGCGTAACAAGTATCTGCCACTTTTCTTTTAATCTTGGTAATCCTCTAAACTCGTTTTTCTTTCCATATTATTATATTCATAGTTAGCCTTCATGCCTTGATATGCAAATTTTGTTAGAATGAATGGCATCTGAATTTTTGCCGTAAGATTCCCAGTCAGAAAATCTTCAGAAGTTTCAGGACGAAACTTTTCAAGTAGTGGAGTATGTAACAACCCATATTTTTATAAAAAAATAAAGGCATGAGGTTTAATTGGTGGCATTTTGGTAAATAACCTTTTTAGGGTTTCCTTTTTATTTCCCCCCTCTATTTTCAGCCGCAGTTCTTCCCCGATAAAAGGAAAAAAAACCACTCCCTGTCGTTCCTCATCTCCCGCCCCACCTTAACATACATGGATTTTTTTTTGTCCGTGACATCACGACCCACCCGAAGCGCACTCTGATCTTTGCTTTAGACGGGTTGTGACAGGTGAGCAACAAGAGATTGTTGGAGAAGCGCTGGAGAGATAATGCTAGGAGTATCAAGAGGCGGTGTCGCCTTTAAGAGCATGAAGCACACATCAGAGAGAGAGAGAGGGCAAGGTAGAGGATATTGTTGCAGAATCTGTGTAGATGTGGGAGAACACGGACCATCATCATTGTTATGCCAACAACCTCTTTCTGGGCTCATTGGGCAGCTAGATTCAGCATGGGAGATTGATGTTGAATCCAGAATTCAATGAGAGTCTTGAACCGCGCAATAAAGGAGGCCAGACCACCATCCACCTTTGGATCAAGAGACTGGAGTTTGGTAAAGATGTCGAACAAGTGTTTAAAACTATCCATGCCAGAGTATAAGGAATAAAGTTCATCCCGCATAGCTTTGATCTATCACTGTCCGTAAAGTTCAAAATCCAAGTTTAGACACGCCCATCATCACAGAGCCATTCCTCGGTGGGGGTAGTAGGTTGTGCCTTGGTGGGATGATAGATAAAGCCTTTGGTCTGGAGAACGACACACGGAGGGAACCCATTTTACAATAAATTTACCGCCACTAAAAGAGATAGTGGTTATCTGGAACTCATCTCAAACTTCAGGAGTAGTAGTTGTGACACAGGCCGAAAGTGACGAGACATCATTCATGACGATGAAGTCGTGGAGAGCGGTTACGACGAGGAGACCGCGAAGGGCGAGAAAGCGATCTCGGTGATCACAGAGGGCGAGAAGGCGGCTACTGAGAGGAGAGCACGAAGGGCAAGAAGGCAATCTCGGCGATCACTAAGGGCGAGAAGGCGGTTACGACGAGGAAACCGCGGAAGGATTTGAGGCGAGTACAGCTAGTGAGAGAGCAGTGATTAGGCGGGCGCGCGAGCAAGCACAATGGCGAGAAGCGCGACAAACGCAGAGAGACCTTTGGTGGGCAGCAGGAGCTCGTGGGAGTAAAGCAGTCATGAGCCTGGCGAGTAGGAGCTTGGCGAACAAGCGAGCAAGACAAGGAGCGCTCCTCGGAAATAGGCGACCAAGTACTTGTGAACAGGAGCTCGACGAACAGGCGAGCTGAGCTAGCAAAGTGGAGAGCTCGGCGAGCAAGCGAGCAGACGAGGAGAGCTCGCGAGAGAGGACAACCAGGTGGGCCCCATCGATGTTAGAGGAAATATATAAATAAGCAGTGGAGGGAAAAAGGAGCCGGAGCAGACGCTCATTGGCAGAGGGTGCGGTGAGAAATAGGAGACCGCCCAAACCGCGCGGTTAGGAAGATGATTGCGCGATACAAAACCGAGCGTAGAAAAACTTTAGGATCTGTTTCCCATCTAATACCATGAAAAGTATGAATGGAGAGAAAATTAATAATATTTATTAATTTCTCATTTATTTCCTTGAATACAATACAAGTATTTGTACATATATGTAGGAGCAGAGATGAGAGCCTAAACACCATACTAAGGTGTGAGACTAATTCCTAAGAGGGCTTTACACAGGCATATTATATGGGCATTTCTTTACAAGTTATTTAACAATAACCAAAACATAAAAAAATGATTTTTGTTATAGAAAATCATGCACGGTTCTATAGTTAGTAATATTTTCCTTAGCATAAAATATTACTTTTAAAGTATTCGTGCATATTTTTAAAAAATGTTATGTTTTAGTGCCTCTGTAGGGATGAGTTTTTCTGTAATGAAAAGCTAACAGAGAGAAAAAAAGCTAAATTTATTAATTTCTCAAACTTATATATCTCTTGTACATGTAAGCATACATATATATAGGAAGAGAGAGGAGGAGAAAACTCCAATCCTATGATGTGGGATTAAATAAAATGTACGTGGACTCAAAGAATGAGTTCTTCCTATTAGGCTTTTTCATTTTTTCCGTAACACCCCCGCAAGCTGGAGCATACAAGTCGTAGGCGCCAAGCTGGGATAAGAACAGATAATATAGCGGTCGAGAAAGGGCTTTAGTTAGAATGTCAACAACTTGCCCTGTAGCAGTAAATGCTCTAATTCTAACTTCTTTGATTGAATTATTTCCCGAATGAAGTGATAGTCAACTTCAATATGCTTGCTTCGTTCACGGAATACGAGATTCTTGGCAATATGTATAGCTGCTTGATAGTCACAGAACAAGGTTGCCGAAGATGAGAGTTTGAGTCCCAAATCATTTAGAAGACTTTCAAGCCAAGTTAGCTTAGATATAACATCTGCCATAGTACGGTACTCGGCTTTAACAGATAAGCGAGCCACAATAGTCTGTTTCTTGCTACGCTAGGTAATAAGGTGTCCACCGAAGTATGTACAAAATCCAGTTGTGGAACGCCTATCATCAAGATAACCCGCATAGTCAGCGTCAGAATACGTAACCAAAGATAGAGAGGTAGATGGTTTATAAACGAGTCCTTGTCCCGGAGTAGTCTTCAAATATCTGAGAATGCGCTCGATGGCTTGAAGATGCGATGTCCGAGGAGCATACATAAATCAACTCACAACCCCCACAGGAAATGAAATATCAAGTCGTGTAACTGTAAGATAAATCAGCTTCCCCACCAAGCGTCGATTGTACTCTGGATTTGTAAGCAGTGGGTCGGAATCAGAACTATGTGCAAAAACTTGTGATTTACATCCATAGTGGTGTCTGCAGGTTTGCACCCTGAGTAGTCAGCATCTTGAAGAAGATCAATACAATACTTTCGTTGGGATAAGACAAGACCATCACGTCGTCTAGCGACCTCAAGTCCAAGGAAGTATCGAAGATTTCCCAGGTATTTCGTCTGAAATGCTGAGTTTAAATGTTGCTTGATTTGTTGTATCCCTTTAGAGACGTTGCCCGTAATTAGAATATCATCAACATACACAAGAAGAATCATAGTGCCTATTGGTTGATGACGAGTGAATAGAGAGAAGTCAGCCGAGCTCCGTGTAAACCACACTTCGCGAACCACCTTATTGAATTTTTCAAACCAAGCACGATAAGATTGTTTGAGACCATATATAGACTTTCGTAGATGACATACACGAGACTCCCCCGTGGTCTCAAACCCGGGAGGTTGATGCATAATAACTGTTTCTTGGATGTCGTCATTGAGAAAGATGTTTTTAATATCTAACTGATGTAAGGCTCATTGACGCTGCACGACTAGGGAGATCAGGACCCGAAGGGTATTTAGCTTGGCGTCCGGGGAGAAGGTTTCATCATAATCAAGGTCGTGTTGCTGAGTGAATCCCCGGACTATGAGACAAGCTTTTAAGCGGTCAACAGTCCCATCTGTAGCATGTTTGATAACAAATACCCACTTGCAACTGACACAAGACTGGCCGGGAGGAAGAGGAACCAGATCCCAGGTCCAGTTAGCCCAGAGGGCAGTTATTTCGTCATCCATGACCGCCCGCCACCCCGGGTGTTGAAGAGCTTCCTACACATTGTTCGGAATAGAAATAAAGGAAAGAGAAATGACAAATTTTAGGAGTGACAGAGAGAGGTGATGTAGAGAGACATGATTCGCCACTGGATGAGTCGTAGAGGTTGATGTTAGATCAGCGAGCCGCGGGATGGCATTGGTAGAAGGGAGCTGCCTTTTGGAATTAGTCTTGGACGAACAACGAGAATAAACACAAAGAGGTGGAGGTGGTGGAGGTAGAGCAAGCGCCGAGAGAGGTGAAGAGGTGGGAGAGACAGAGTCGTGATAGTGACTGCAGAACGAGCGACAGGAAAAGGTATAGATGGTGTGGAAGGAGATAAGTGTAATGGTTGATCCTCAAGAAAGGTTATATCCGCCGAAACGATCAGCTTGCCATCAGTAAGAGAGTAGCAGACATAACCTTTCTGAGTGTGGGGGTAGCCAACGAACATACATTTGGTGGCGCGAGCAGCGAGCTTGTCAGTAGGCGGATCAAGAATGTGAACATAACATACACAACCAAAGACACGAGGTGTGAGGGAGAACGAAGGCTTGGATGGAAAGAGGAGACTAAACAGAGATGCGAAGTTGAGCACGGAGGAGGGCATACGGTTGGTGAGATGATAGATAGTAGAAACCGCGAAATTCTAGTATTCTGTGGGCACCTGCATTTGAAGCATACGTGATCGGGCGACATCAAGGAGGTGACGATTTTTCTGCTTGGCCACGCCGTTTTATGGAAGGGGGGTGTATAAGCATCCTGCCCCAATGCACACGGGGTTTTATGCATAATGACAAACTTGGTGCATAAATTTGAGAAGGTGTTGCTAGAATATTCACGAGCATTGTCTCAGTAAGAAAAGTACGAAAAATAGATGCCTGTTCAGCACGATCATTAAGTAGATATAACCAGGTGAGTCACGAATAATCATCAATAAAGGTAACAAAATTACGATGTCCAAAAACACTAGGGATTTTATAAGGTCCCCAGATATCAGAATGCACTAAAGAGAAAATAGTATCACTCTGAGTACATGCAGGATGGAAAGAAGTATGCTGTTGTTTGTCATAGATTCAAGATTCACGAGTAAACTCTTGCAATAAGACATCATGAAGAGTCTTTTTGAGAATCGGGAGGGGAGCATGCCCAAGTCGGCAATGTCAATCAACAGTGTAGACGACAAAGAGAACTCTAGATGGAACATCCAAGAGATAAAGCCCATTCGACAGCCGTCCTTTACCAAAGGTATTCCGCGTTCGGCGATCCTGCACAACAAAGGAGTAAGGAGAAAAGGTTATACGGCAGTCAAGTTCCTTAGTAAGGCGACTAACTGATAACAGATTGAAGGGGGTCCGAAACATGAAGAATCGAGGATAGAAGGAGAGTGTGGGTAAGCCGAAGATCAACAACGCCATATACCAGAGTGGTGTTGCCTAACACCTAAGTACATAATCCAGTGGGCGCTATGGGAGAGACAGGATATACCTTCTGTGAAAAAAGAAGCAACATAGCTAGACGAGCAACTGATAACGTCTTGGAGCTATTGAAGCTTGGTGGGGAGAGCGGTGATGTCTTGCCGGGTAGAAGAGTCAGAATCCTATGGAGTAGCACCAGTGGGAGGAGCAGCTGTAATAGAAGCAGTAAGGTGTGGAGGCAGACCATGCTTGCAGTAGCAGGTGGCTTCAAGATGATCTTCCCGACCACAGTAAGTACATTTCAAAGCAGAGCTCCCATCACGTTCTCGTCCCCTAGACGTGCGGCGACCTCTCCGAGCTGGAGGAGGAGTATGTAAAAAGGGCTGCTGGAGGAGAGCTGGAGAGAAACTTCCTGGGATCTCAGATGGTGGTGTAACCTTGAGCAGCATAGAGCAGATATCAAACATTGAGGGCGTTTTAGAGGAGGAAAGAATCTGAGGTCTGGCAATGTGAAGATTGTGAGGAACATGTGCCATCATCATAGCAATCCCAACAACTTTCTTTTGTGCCTGTTGTATTGCGAGATCTGTGGAGGGAGGCTGATGTTGTATCTAGGCCTCCACCAGAGTTTTGTCCTTGGCAACAAAGGAGGTCAAATCTCTCGTTGTGCCCAAATGCAGTAAGCTGTCTTTGCCAGAGTAGAGAGAGTGAAGCTCCTCCCACATCGTCTTGGCAGTCTCATCACAAGTCATGCGGTAGGGCTCGGTGTCTATGGAATTGAGGATCCAGAATTGGACCCGACCGTCATCACGGATCCATTCATCAGTGGGGACAGTCGGAGCATCCCGAGTAAGATGATGAAGAAGACCTTTGGTCTGGAGAACGCGACGAACAGAATGCACCCATTCCCCAAAATTTTGTTTCCTGCTGAGAGAGATGGCGGTCATCTGAAGTTCATTACAAACTTCAGGAGAAGGGACAACGACACTAGTGGGAAGAGAAGAGACAGCTGTTGAGTCCATGGCGGCAAGAAAGAGGAAGACGTCCTGGCGAACAGAGGAGGACAGGTCGCAAAGTGGGGCGCAGCGGGCAGGGCTCTCAGCAAAGTGAGCTCGTTGCGGCTAGAAGAGATCGCAGCAAGCAGCGGTTAGAAGAGCTTGCAGCGGAAGACTGGGCGGCTTAGCGAATAGAAGAGGGAGGTCTGACGAATAGAAGAGGGCGAACTGAGAGAGCAGCCGAGAAGAGAGAGTCCACAGGAGGCAGGCGACCTGAGAGCCTGCAACAGCTAGAGGAGAAGAAGCCGGCGAACATAAAAAAAAGCTAGACAGCAAGAGCAAGCTGCGGTCAAGCGGCCAACACAGGTGGGAAGCAGAACTGAGAAACCACGACTAGAGAAGGTCGCGAACAAACCGCATTGGGGCAGGATGACTGATCGACAGTCCGCGAGAAGTTTGGCAGAACGTGACGAACAACAGAGAGAACTAGTCCGCAACGATCAGAGAGAGGCAGTCCGCGGCGAACAGCGGAGAGAAGCAGTGCGCAAGTAGAAACACACGACTAGCGAACAGAGGGTGGGCAAACCACAACGGGCTGACTAGAGACCACGGAGGACAAAGTCAAACTGCAGCGGAATGATTAGAGACTGTGGCAGACAGAGGCGAGTAAGAAGCCCCACAAAGCAGACCGCAACAGACAAGGGGAAAGCGAACCCTGCTGTCCAGAGAAGAAGAGCTATAAAGTCAGAAAGAAGGTGAGAAAGGAAGGGGTGGAACCACGGGAGGGAGAAACCGGCGGATAGAAAACGGAGTCCGCACAACAAAGAGGCCACAAGGTGCGGGTAGGAAACCTGCGGTTAGAAGAGTCTAACCGCCAAGGGAGAACAAGATGCGGTTAGGAAAAATCCTATCCGCCCAGGTTGATCGGTGGCTCTGATAGCATGTAAAAAAAAGCCAAGAGAGAGTAAAAAGCCAAATTTTATTAATTTCTCAAACTAAATTGTACATGTAAGCATACATATGTATTGGAAGAGAGAGGAGGAGAAAACTCCAATCCTATGATGTGGGACTACAGAGAATGTACATGGGCTCAAAGAATGGGCTTTTCCTATTGGGCTTTTTCATTTTTCCTTAACACTCTCTTACTCACCAGGCCTGATATGTTTTATGATTTTTTTCTAAGAGGATCAGGTAGGGAGATTCACATAGGATAAGCTTCTAATGGTTTCTACAATTTAGTTTGTCTTTACTTTCAGTATGACGTATCGGTTACGTGTGGACTTAATTGTATCAGACATTCTTTAAATTCCAGTTATTCAGACTTGTTGTACTTCATATTTCTAGTTGACTTTATGAATCAGATTTTGAGGCATTTCTTTAGCCATAGCTTCACTCTTTTATTTTGGTTGTATGCATTTGATACTTTTTTCATCTATAATGCAATGTATCAATTTTAGTATTGTTGCTTAGTTTGCTTCATACCATGAGTGCTGGTGGCGCTTTTGAATTGTTGTTAAACTAGCTATGGGTGTTACATGAGGGTTTCATTCTAGGAAGAAGAATTGGGAGGGACATAGAAATCCAAAAAGGCTCTTTTTGGTCAGCCCCTAGGCTTTCAAGATCCTTATTCATCCAAGATTAAGAAGAGAAAGGAAGATAGACTAGGGTATTTAAACTCATCCAATGACGTTTTCGTAATAAGGCAAAATCCAAGCATGCAGAAAATAAATGCGAAATATAAATGTTGAAGTGAAGATAACTGATGTCGATCTATTCAACATCACTCAAGAGTGGAGCCCGCCAAGTACGCATTGCGTCCTTGAGATTCCGTGAATCGACACCAATCTTTGTCCTCCGTAACATATTACTTCGTTGATAACTCATTGCAAGATCTCTGTTTTATTGGTTGAACTGCATCGACTTGTCTTGGTTGTTATTTTTTTATTTCTTATTTTCTTTATTTGGCATGGTTGGAGCTGTATAAGATCTTAATAGTATTGCATTTCATCATAATTTTTACCAGTAAGGGCCAAATACCATGTAATGGATTTTTTAGCAAAGAAAATAATAATCCCAAAATAGCACTCCAAAAAAGGCCATAAACCAATAACATTTGTGAAGGGACATGAATTGCAGAAGGATCAATTGAACGGGCTTTAAACATGTTAAGGTTCAAGATTTCTCAACAAACCAGTTATAGGTTTTCCCTAACAAAGCTTAAATTTATCTGGGTTGTCAGGTTTTTCATTTTAGATGGTTGTACGAACATTAAGTGCATTTCATGTTGATGATGATGATTTTCATCATCATAGTGATTACACTTACATCTTATATCAATTGCCAAGATTAGATGATTCATGAATGATTACTTAACATGCAAAATGCTCTAATTAACGATTTTTTTAGGAAGTACACACCTACTATTCATACTCCTGAACTTAAACCTATCGCCTAATGTAAAATTATTGTTGAAGAATGTTAGAAATCTAATATATTAGTCCATAAAAACTCATTTGTCCCACTAATCATTTTAATTATCGCATAGTTGTTGAGCTCCTCTTATGTGATGTTTTGTAATCCCATTCACATCATTTGTTTCCAGAAAGAAGTCGGAGTTTCTTTGACGCCTCCTTCTGAAAAGCAAAGGGATCAATGGCCAGGACTTCAATCTGTGCATCCGTTAAAGATAAAGTTTGAAGGCCAAAAGAGGTATTCTACCATTTTATTTTGATCTAAGCAAGATTTTTAAACTCCTCATGTTATATATATTACTCATACATGAGTTGATTTACCATTAAAAGAATTTGATAATCACTGTAAAAACTTAGTGATGGTTAGAATTTCTTTACTTTAAATTTAACAAACATTAAAGTGTTTAATTACTTTGAAAAGATAGATTTACGAAAACATTGGATTCATTGTCATTAAAAAACTCAGTATGATTATATTTACTTTTTTTTTAAATTATTGTGAAACATAAGCTTAAGCACTAGTTTCTCCACCCAGCCAACTTGTCTTTTAGTCCATTTAAGATCTACGCCGAGTTAAGGCAAGCTTAATTTTTTTTCTGTTTAAGCTTAATTTTATATGGAATTAGGGCTTACACAGACTTAAATGACCAGAGGTACCTTTGGGAATAACATTAGGTTCGTAGCTTACGACGTTCCAAGTGGCTCACATTACAGTCGCTTGCCTTAGCCATTTGAATAAAAAAACATCAATATTTTGAATAATTTGCCACCTCCTAATAAGCTTGTTATGAAGTTTTGAGCTTATAAACTAACACTCTCCATCAAGCAAATATCATAAGCATTGTTCTCCCAATATGAGTAGAGCTTCTATGAAGATTTTTTGACCAGGCATAACTTTGATGAACATATATGCAATTTGAACGCCAAATGTAAAAATGACTTTCACTTGAACTTTTGCTCTGATAAAATAATAATCAATTTTGTTAAAATAGCCCATGTAAAGGGCCCATTATTGGGCCCATTTATTGTTTTTATCTTCTCTCCTCCTTTAGTCCCACATCTTGTATAGGATTTTCTCCTCTCTTCTTCTCCCTATATATTTGTATTCTCTCCTTGTATTTACATACTGAGGTAATACATACAAGCTTTTGAGCTCTTCCAACATGGTATCAGAGGGAGCGGTATCTCCTGTGCGGTCTCACCGTTTTTAACCGCCCAGGCCCCCAACCCGCCACTCCCTCCGCCCCTCTCCGCTTCTCCTGCGGATTGTGCGCCTATCCGCTGCGATCTCCTATCCGCGGGCTCCTACCCGCGGGTTCTGCGGTTAGCTCTTTGCTTTCCTCTTCCCCTCTCCCTCTCCGTGGTTCCACCCTCTTCAGGCTTTTTATAGCCACCATTCTCTCTAGTTCGTGGGACCCAATTCTTCTCTATCCGCTGAGGTTTCTCGTCTATCCGCTGCGAGCTCCTCTCCTTGCTGCGAGCTCTTCTCTATCCGCTGCGAGCTCCTCTCCTTGCTGCGAGATCTTCTCTATCCGCTGTGAGCTCCTCTCTATCCGCTGCGGGTTCTCTCTTGCGGGCTGTTCTTATCCTCCTCTCTCCGCTTCCTTCTTCTCGCTTGCGGCCTCGCGATTTCCTTCCGCGAGCTGACCGCTGCTGGCTTCACCTTGACCGGGGCGGTCTCTCTTCTGTTTCTGTCCTCTGGTCGCGAACTGACTACTCGCTGGTGTCCGACTTGACCGTGCGGACTACTGCCTATCCGCATTCTGGTCGTGGTCTTCCTCAGTCCTTCTCGCGGCGGCCTCCGTATCTTCTCGCAGGCGGTCTGTCCTCTACTCGCCGCGGCCTCGCTTTCTTCTCGCAGCGGCCTCTTGCCCTTCTCGCAGCGACCTCGACCGTCTGTCCCTGCGGTCTGTCCGTATGGGCTCTTCCGGCAACTCCTCTGGCTCGACGGCCAGCCCGCCTGCTGATCGCCCGGCTTGTCCGACTGACCGCCCGGCTACCACTCCAGAAGTCCGTGATGAGTTGCGCATCACTACCATCTCTCTCTCTGGAAAGAAGAACTTCGTCCCCTGGGTACATTCAGTTAGACGGGTTCTTCAGGCCAAGGACCTTCTTCCTCACCTTACTCAGGCTCCTCCCACCCCTCCTACCGATGACTAGCTCCGCAATGATGGCCGAGTTCAGACTTGGATCTTGAACTCTTTAGATGGTGAGCCATATCAAATGGCTATGTATCATGAGACTGCCAAAGATATGTGGACTGAGCTACACTCCTTATATTCTGGACGGGAGAGCCTCCAGCATCTCTACGACATCCTCACTGACCTTTTCTCTCTCGACGCTGGAGGGGCTTCAGATATGACATCCTTTGTTGCTCGCGCAAAGACTCTTGCCGAAGCATGGATCTAGCATCAGCCGTTCACCAATGATGTTGTTGCTCAGCGTGCTCAGAAGGAAGCTGCTTGTACTGCGATCCTCATGGCTCGTCTTACCCCTCACCTTCAGAGCGTTCGTTCTCAGGTCCTGGCTTCGTCTACCACACCATCATTCTCTAATGTGTGTTCCATGCTTCTCCGTGTTCCACCTCCTCCAGATACTACGGCTCCTCCGGCCCTTCTTCAACAGGCTCCTTCACTTCTACCATTCCCTCCTCCTTCTACTCGGGGGGGTCGTTCGGGATCCCGCGGCCGTGGTCGCGGTGGCCGGGGTCGGCCGAAGTGTTCCTTCTGCGGGAAAGATGGTCATCTCGAGACCACTTGTTACAAGAAAGTTGGCTATCCTTCGCGCCCGACGGCATCTGTGTTTCTACTGATGCTGGTCCTCCTGATCTTGACAGTGTCCGCCTTCAGCTCCAGCACCTCCAGGGATTGCTCAACCCACCATCTGCCTCTGTTGCCTCCGTCTCTAACATAGGTACCGCTTGTCTTTCCACTGGCTTGGGTTGGATTGTGGACTCTGGCGCTACTCATCACATTACTCCACATCAACCTGCCCAGTACCTGACTTCTTCGTATCCACAGTCTATTACTGTGGCTAATAGGGCCACTGTCCCCGTCTCCGGCTCGGCAGATCTTCCTCTCACCTCCTCCATCTCCCTTCGCTCTGCTCTTCACGTCCCGAGTTCCCTGTTCAATTTACTTTCTGTTCGACGACTTACTAATGATCTGGACTGTTCTGTTATATTCACTTCCTCTTCTTTTGTTATACAGGATCGGCAGACGCAGACTACCATTGGTAAAGGCCGGCTGCGGAATGGGCTCTACCTTCTCGACGTTTCTCCCACCATCCTCTCATCCGTCTCTTCCACTGATTGACATCGTCGACTTGGGCATGCTCCTCTACCGATCCTCAAGCGGGCTCTCCCGGATGTTTCTTTTACCCCCTTTCAGTGTGACTCATGTATCCTCGGAAAGCAGACTCGTTCATCTTTTTCTTCCCATTGTACTCAGAGTGCTGCTCCTTTTGATTTAGTGCATTCAGATATTTGGTGACCATTTAAAATTACTAGTATTTCTGGTTTCCGATATTTTATAACATTTATTGATGATCACTCTCGCACTACCTGGCTGTACTTACTTCGTGACCGCTCCGAGCTTCCCCGTGTCTTTCGGGCATTTGTCCTCGAAACTCGTACACAATTCCACACGACCATCAAAGTTCTACGGACTGACAATGCCCGTGAGTACACTAGTCACGAATTTACTGCTTTATGTTCTGAGTTTGGCGTTCTACATCAAACTTCCTGCGCTTACACACCGCAACAAAACGGTTTTGCCGAACGCAAGAATCGCCACTTACTCGATGTTGCCCGTTCCCTCATGCTTCAAATGCATGTCCCTAAACCATATTGGAATTTTGCGGTCTCAACCGTCTGCTTTCTCATTAACCGCCTCCCTTCCTCTATTCTCAACTATACTACTCCGTTTAGCATCCTCTTTCCCTCAACTCCGGCCTTTCCTCTCCCACCTCGTGTATTCGGTACCCTATGCTACGTCCACCGTTTGGGGCCTTCCTCGGATAAGCTTGATCCTCGGGCGGCCAAGCATATATTTGTTGGTTATTCACGCACCCAAAAGGGGTATATATGTTATTCTCCTACTACCCGCAAGATCTCCGTTTCTGCTGATGTCACTTTCCGCGAAGATCAACCATTCTTTCCTGCTCCTTCAGCCGACCATCTCCCACCCATACCTTCTCCTCCAGCCCTCCCACGCCCCGTCATTCCCGCCACCACTCCTCCGACTGTCGTTCCCTCTGAACCGACTGTCGTTCCCTCCAAACCACCAGTTATTCGCGTCTACACGCGTCGCTCTACCCCTTCCGTTGCCCCTCTGTCGTCGGTCCCTACTATGGATACTCTGCGTCCACATGATCAGGTATTGCCTTCCACTGCTCATCCAATGGCAAACTACGTTTCTCTTCATCGCCTCTCTCCCCATTTACACACTTTGGCTACTTCTCTCTCTTCGGTTGCTATTCCTAATTCTGTGCACGAGGCGCTTACACATCCAGGATGGCGAGCAGCCATGGAGGAAGAAATGTCTGCTCTCTGGTCTAACCAGACTTGGTCGGTTGTTCCCCTTCCCCCGAGCCAGAAACCAGTTGGGTGCAAGTGAGTGTTTGTCATCAAACATGCTGCGGTTGGGACAATTGACCGCCTAAAAGCCCGTCTTGTGGCTAGAGGTTTCACTCAACAGGAGGGGCTAGATTATGAAGAAACGTTCTCTCCGGTAGCGAAACTTAATAGTGTTCGCGTCCTCATCTCTGTTGCCGTTCATCGTCGGTGACCTCTCCTTCAGCTAGATATCAAGAATGCGTTTTTGAACGGGGATCTCCAGGAAACTGTCTACATGCAACAACCACCCGGATTTAAGACCATGGGGGAGTCTCAGGTCTGCCATCTTAAAAAGGCTCTATATGGTCTCAAACAATCTCCACGGGCATGGTTTGAAAAATTCAGCAAGGTCCTCCGTGAAATTGGCTTCACTCGGAGCTTGGCCGATTTTTCGCTCTTTACTCGTCACCGACCAACAGGAACGGTTATTCTGTTAGTATATGTCGACGATATTATCATTACTGGAGATGACTCTCAAGGGATACATGCCGTCAAAATCCATCTAAACTCAGTTTTTCAGACAAAGGATTTGGGATCTCTTCGCTATTTTTTGGGTCTTGAAATTGCCAGAAGGCCGGATGGGCTCACTCTCTCTCAACGGAAATACTGTCTTGACCTTCTTCATGATGCGGGTCAATCCGGATGCGAGCCAAGTGATACTCCTATGGATGTGAACCACAAACTGTGTGCTCAGGCATCTGACTCCGATCACCTTCTCCAGAACCCAGAATACTATCGACGCCTTGTTGGAAAACTAATATATCTCACAGTTACGAGACCGGATATTTCCTTTGTTGTTGGTCTTGTCAGCAGATACATGCACTCTCCTCGAAAATCTCATCTTCAAGCAGTAGAACGAATTCTCAGGTATTTGAAAAACGCTCCTGGCCAGGGACTTGTCTACAGGACCTCCTCTTCTGCTCCAACATTGGTGGCATATTCAGATGCTGATTACGCTGGTTCTCTCGATGACCGGCGATCTACGAGTGGTTTTTGCACTTACCTTGGAGGACATCTTGTTACTTGGCGGAGTAAGAAACAAGCGGTCGTTGCTCGATCGTCAGTCGAGGCAGAGTACCGGGCAATGACATCTGTTGTATCAGAATTGACATGGCTTGAAAGCCTTCTAACTGATCTGCGTGTAAAATTACCATCACCGGCTCGTCTCCTTTGTGACAGTCAAGCAGCCATACACATCGCAAAGAACCCGGTCTTTCACGAAAGAACGAAGCATATTGAGGTCGATTCTCACTTCATCCGGGAAAAGGTTCAAATGAAGAAGATTGACCTAAGCCATGTCCCAGGATCAGAACAAGTTGCGGATGTCTTCACGAAGGCTCTCTCCAAGACACTCTTCTATCAATGCTTGTCCAAGCTTGGTGCATACGATTTGTACGCTCCAGCTTGCGGGGGAGTGTTAAAATAGCCCATGTAAAGGGCCCATTATTGGGCCCATTTATTGTTTTCATCTTCTGTCCTCCTTTAGTCCCACATCTTGTATATGATTTTCTCCTCTCTTCTTCTCCCTATATATTTGTATTCTCTCCTTGTATTTACATACTGAGGTAATACATACAAGCTTTTGAGCTCTTCCAACAAATTTCAATGTGCTTACTCCTCTCATGAGAGAGATGAGTATACACTATGTTGGTTGCAGACTAGTCACAACAGAGATATGAGTCCAAGAACTTGGAAACTCCGTTCCTCAAAAATGGATTTTAGGATTTTGGATGAACTAACTCACAAGACAATTCTAAAAGAGATGATATACTGAGTAATAATAAAGTAAATCAACTTCCCCACAAGCCATTAAAGCTTTAATTTTATGTCAAAATCAAGAAATCTTCTTGGACATATTGTTGTTTGGATCAATAGGGCTATCCACCTGTTAAACCCCAAGGTACTCAGTTTCTGCAAGAAGATCCAAAATAAATTTTCTTTGAGAAATGTTGATCCCTCGAACATATTTATTGACATCTATCCCATGAAAGTAATTTCAATAATTCTAGATCATTGATTTCAAATGTAGCGATTATATCCTTTTAACATAAATAATATGTAGTTTATCATCCCCCATGATGATAATATCGTCAATGTAAATAATCAAAACAGTAATCTGTTTGTAGTTTTACAAATGAAGGGAATGGTCCCTAGTGCTTTAGAAAACTGCCTATCAAGTGGCTTGGAGATTAATTTGCCAAACCAAGCCCAAAAAGACCATTTTAGACCATAAATTACCTTCTTTAACTAACATGTGTGTCCTCGAGTAGTTGATAATCTTGGAGAAATAGCCATTTGTTGAACCGGGTAAAATGTTGGGATTAATCTATTACAAGAAACCCACCTCTATATATAGAGGTGAATACAATCATAGCAACAAAATTAAAACATAAAGGATAATCTAACACCATAAAATTCTCTTAAAGAAGTCCCCGTGAAGAAAAACAATATTCACATCAAGTTGGTGAATAAATCAAAAGTTGTAAACAACATAAATAAAATGATTCTTGTAGTAATAAGTTTAGCAGTGAGATAAAATTCCACCCTATCAGTTTGTTTAAGCACTTTTGTCACAATCCTATTCTTATAGCGATCAAGAACACCATCTTGTTGATACTTGACCGTGAACACCAACCACACAACAATGTGTTTGCCCTTACGGGCGTGGGCAACCACCCACGTGTTATGCATCAAAGCTTTTATTTCTACAGGCATGACATTCTTTCAATGTGGATTGAAGAAAACTATTATCGGAGCCATCAATATGTGGGCTAGGAATGAGCTGTTAGCTTCATTGTCCATTAAGGTTGATGGGTACCCCTTTAATTTATAATTTAATATGGGTTGCGGATAGCACATTTTCCATCAAAATGAGGGTGCGATAGCGGAATCCCTCCATCATGAGGAGTCCTCATAGTGGGAGAGGGGAAATCGACCATAACCACCGAAAAATCGCCCACGACCATCTGGGCTCGCGAGCCTGGCTGCACCTAGTGCAGCTCTGCAACCTATGTCGCGTGGCCTTGACCACACGCTTATTGGGATGCAGGCACACGTCCTCCGGCGTGCTGCTCCGTCCGCGCACTTTCCTTTTGTCGGGCACCTCTGCGAACGACCTTACCGCTCCTTCCTGGACATCCCATCACCGCCTATTAAGTCGCGTGAAATTCCGGCGCAACACCTCCACGTTTTCTATGCGCTTATAACACTTTCACACTCATAACACCTTCGTGCTCACTACGCTCTCACAACACTTTTGCGTTAACTGCGCGCTCAGAATGCTTACGCGCTCACTACACGCTCATAACTCTTAAGCACTCATTGTACGTTCAGAACGCTTACGTGCTCACTGCGCGCTCAGAATTCTCCCGCGTCAGCTGCGCGCTCACAACACTTTTGCGCACAATGTGCACTCAGAATGATTCTGCGCTCACTGCGCGCTCAGAACGCTTCCACGATCACTGAGCGTGAAATTCCTTCTGGGTGCGCGCTGTAATTTGTCCAAACTGCCCGTGGGGCAAAATCGTCATACCCGCAAAAATGATGATCCGTGTGCTCTAGATCGAGTGTGATTCGTCCGCATGGTAGTTATGGTGGTTATAATGACGCAATTACCAAGTCCCCCATACCAAAAGCTATAAAAGGAGCTCAGAGCTCTCATTTGAAGATACCTTGCCTTCAACACCAGAGAGAGATCCTTCGAATATTCTTCAGAATTCTCCTTCGGCGTTCGAAGACTCCCTTGAAATTCTCCTTCGAGACTCGAAGATCTCTTCCAAGCCCCTTGAAGATCTCCTTCGTGGTTGAAGATCTCATTCACACCCTTCGAAGATTCTGTTTCTTTCTCTACAAAACACTCATTGTAACATAGCAGTGACATGTCATCCTCAAACTTTCTACTGCTGTAACACCCATAAAAATAGTGCAACTTGGTCGGCACTGATATGGCCCCGTGGTTTTTAATGATTTCCGGATTTTCCATGTAAAAAGTCTCCTTGCCAGCTATTGGTCTTCTCTGTGACTATTTGCGCGCTCGGCTCACTCTCGAGTTGTTGCGGTTCATTTTGACCATTTCATAAGAGCGTCGAGTGACCCACAACAAAGGTAACTCACACAAACTCCACGGTATAGGAGAAAGAGAGGAATAATTCCGACAAAGAAGCACCAACAAGCAGAAAAATACAAATTCTCGATGACTGCAGGTAGTAGACTGTCCTACCCAAACCGAAGCACGCTGGAAAGCAGCAAGAAACATTTATGTTAAGCCGCAGGAGGAGTTGGATGAATGCAAAAGTTGTAGTCGCCGGAAGACAGAACACTGCTAGCCGCTGAACAATGGCCGCCAATTGCGGGAAACAGATCCAAACACGGCAGCACCACAAGCGACTGTGAGGAGAGCTCAACAATGAAGAGAAGACCTGCATTACTTTGGGGAATAGCAGTAGATGACAATCGCAGAATTAGATTGAGTGATATTGTGCCTCCTGGTAAGCATACCAGGAAGTCCTGAATTCGTAATTTAACATGTAATCCCAAATGAAACTGCCCTCAACGGCTAAAATATGCAAATATAATGTAACCCTAACAAAACAGCTAGAAGCAAACTGCAATTTCATCAATTCATCCCACTAAAATCTATTTCAAACATGGTACATCAGACTAATTACAGTAGGTACAATACAGCTCTTGTTTTTGATGAATGGAATTCTTCTCAGCACTCCTTTGGTTGCTTCTACACAGAAAATATGTTTTATAAGATAGTGATTCGTTTTCATTCATTCTATGATTGAAAATTGAATCATAATTGTTGTGGATAAGAGATTTATGAAATTTGAACTCAATATTACTGCTAACTATTGGCACGCATTCTGATTTCAAGCAAAATAATGTAATCTGGCTAAATAAGTAAGCTTGAAAAAATAAAAAAATAGTATTACAAAAAAGCTCCCTTTTCTCCATGCATAGGCCAGCATCTGATATCGCAATATCTGGTCTTGGGTGGATTTCGGTCGAGCCATATGGTCTCGAGATGGGCGAAAATGAGCATGTTGACTATAAAGGAGGAGAGCTGCACTTAGATGTTCATCTCCCAAGACCAGTGGAGGTTTTTGTTCGCCCGCCGTTACCAGTTGGTCCCACTAGCGCTGAGTGGTATCAGTACCGAGAGTTAACCGAGTCGGAGGAAGAGTTGAGACCTAAATGGTACTATTAGGTATGTGTAAACTCTTCAAAGTTTTAATGCACTATTTATCTAAATTTTTAGAAGTTTATTTTCCATCTCCAATATTAGGTTTAATTGCTATAATTGAAACTCTAGGATTTCCCTCAGAGCTATGTTTTTTGAAATTGGCAGTATTGATTCTTAGCCAGTAATTCTTGTGTTTTGAATCCTTTGGAAGAGTTTTTTTTAGCAGAATATTTGAGTTAATGGTTAGAATTTGTAAGTTATTTATGCCAAAATTTGACATTCTACAAACAATTTGGTGGGGGAAAATCGAAAGGACTTTGGAATTTTTTCTTTAAGCGAATTATAGATTCATCTCTTCATTCAAAAAATTGTATGGTTGTGCTTGCTACTAAACTTGTTGCAGCGAAGAAATAGAACTAAGATCTATCTTGCTTTTATCGGAGATCGCATCAGTCATTAGGAGAAAAATTAGTTAAAGTTGGGATAAATTATGGTAAAATAAAAGTTTCATTAGGAGAAAACTTAGGTAAAGTTAAAATAAATTATGGTAAAATAAATGTTTCATAGAAGAGAAACGAACGAAACTTCTTGCCGATGTGATCCATTTATGTTCATACCAATAACTGCACTCATTATCTTTCTCTATAGTTACAATAAACCATGCCTCCCAGACATTGCCTCGTCGCTTCTCCTAAATATGGATTTGAGTTCTGCTTCATTTTTTTGCTGAGCCTCCATGCCCCTTTTTTCTCTCCTGTCAGTGATGCCTGATAAAACACCATTAATTGTCATCTTCCAGTTCGTGGCCATGCTTCGTCTCTTTTCTGTCATTGTACTGGTGTTCCTGCCTTCATTTCTCATCATTATGATCCTCTTTCTTCTTATCTAAGTGTAAGAAATCATCTTCGCTCGTAATCTTTATTCACAATTGTTGATTCCTTCTCTTCCCTTCTCCATTGTCAGATTCAATCCTTTAATATTTCCTTCAACTCCATTATTTATTGTTAACCTGATCGATTCACAACCTTTAAGCTTTTCTTATGTAATTACACAAGTCATATTAATCCATTGATTTAAGCCTTTTTATTGATGTTTTATCTTAGCTAGTTCATTGATCTTGTTGTCTTCTATTCCCTTGTTTATATATCCATACTATATCTTGTAACGACCCCACTTCCTAGGCTACCATCACAATTTTCATTCCATTTTCCCATAATACATCAGAGGCGCCAAGAAATTGAATATTCAGCAATTTAAATCACAGAGTACAAAAAGAAAAGTGCAGAAAAGTGAAACATAATTTTATTTATATCACAAGTACTGTATAGCATATAGTATAATAAATAACTTGATATATGTATACATAAGAGAGACAGTGTTGTGGATATCGGCCGACATGTCGGACATGTCGGCCGACATAAAGGTTTTGGGTGCAAACCGCAACGAAATCGATTTGTTTGATAAAAATATCGTTTTGTAAAAAAAACAACGATATATCCCGATATATCGATATATCTCTAACCCGATATTTCGGTTATTATATTTAATATATAAAAAAACAAAGTTCACGAGACCTATATTTTTCTACTTCACGAGTCCATTTCACGCATTCAGCATTTCTCGCTCTACCCTAAATTTTACGGGAGAGTCGCTAAAGCGGAGTGGTTGACACTCGACAGCTCCTTCTCCGGCGACGAGGCAACGAATCGGCATCGCAGGCGAGGAGTAGACGCCGCCGCCTGGCTTTCTACGAATCGACATCGCAGACGAGGACGCGAGGAGTCGACGTCGGGCTTTAGGGTTTCTACTACTTCACTCCACTGTAATCCCCCTTCTTCTTTCTTCTTCTTTCTTCTTGTTTCTGCGACAATTGAAAGTTTTATTTGAAATTATATTGATCAAGTCATAAGATCTAAAAGTTTTATTAAACTTGTGTTACTGTAAGCTTCTTACTTATGCTATAGTTAAGTTTCTTTCTTGCAATAACTAAGTTTATACCTTTCCTTGGGTAAATCTGCAGTGATTTTTGTTTGTTCTGTGCACTTCTAATTTATGTTAACATTATTTTGTTAACTTCCGCTATAGTGATTTTTGCAATAGCTAAGAAAAACTCCCCTCCAACTTTACATAATTACATTGGCTTCTCCTTTATCTTTCAAAATTATTTCAAAGAAAATGTTATAAGTACTGATTTGTCTGTACATTGCTATAGCTATTTATTTGTACATTTTTACTTATTTGCAAAAAATGTGTTTATAAATACTGTTATTTTTATTTAAATATTAAAATCCGATATTGTAAAATATCCCCCGCAATCCGACATACGACATTTCAAACCCAAACCGACATGAACCCGACATCCGACATCTACAACCTTGAAGAGAGGTCATCTCAAAATCTGTGCTACAGGTATCCGTATACTATATGATCACAACAAAACAAGCGCCTGAGCATCAGATCAAAAACTATACTGTCAGATACTACACTTCAACATGATGCCTACTGGAAACAAAACTGAAACTCGCCGTGAGGGCAATCAGGATCACGGCAGGCCATCTTGTGGGCATCCAGAATACCAAAGACTACAGTGATGACTTCGACCTAGATCTTGTGCATCTTCTCGCGACGTGAAGGGGGCCGACTAGAAGTATCGGGTGTGGCTTCCTCCTTGACATGTTTTAGTTACATTTTCTATTAGTCAAAAGACTAAATGAATTCTCATGATTCCCTTCTTTCCTATATTGACTTATTTATTGTTTGCGGATTACTCATTTCATATTTTCTTAGTGTTGTCTTATCTCACATTCGTTTTCTTTGTATTATTTCTTTTTCTCATTTTCCTATCACCACATGTACATCTTACTTGTATTTATTTTCATTTAGATATATGCATATCTTTGCATTTCCATCTACTTAGGTTTTGGTACATATTTACTTCTTTTTACATTCTTATGTTGTGATCGGGCAACGTTAAGGGTATATTAACATTTCATGACATTTATATAGCGCGCTTGCGTGCCTTTTCATATTCGCACACATTCCTTTACGTACCTTTTCTTATTTGCACGTTTACATTCATTCAATTATGCATTGGGAGGACATTCACCTCACCTCCACTAGTTGGGTTCACCCTTAACCTAGCTCATTTCATCACATTATTCACTTTACTTTTCATTTTTCTTTACTTACATGATTATTTAGATTTCTCTTCGTTACAACATAAAACATATTTCGAAATAATAATCATGCAGTCCGAAATGAGAGCAATTATAAAAAGGGTAAGAACTCACAGTGGCCTTTTCCTTTCCTTTATCACTTCCACCATCATTATCACGCCTTTCACTGCCACGGGATATCATGACCTGGAGCGTAAATATTTTAAAAATATTAAATCGTTGTCTCCAAATATCGTTTATCACTTCTCAAATCATCTTGATGGCTTCTATTTGACCTTATTAGGTCAAAGGAGGCTTACATGAGTTAGGGGTTTGCTGCCCTAATTTTAAATTAGGATTTTTTTCACTATTTTAGTGAAGGGGCGGCAATCTTTAGCCTACAAATAATTATTTGGAGAGAAAGGAATAACCTTTCCCTCAAATATTTGCTATTAGAAGACTATGAGGTTGAGTGTTTACTAAAATTAGAGGGGTATACATGCTAAGAGTCCTTCTCCATCCTCATGCATACTCCTAAAATTCGAAATCCATAGTATATCAATTAGGGTTTCTCCAAAGTGACTTAAAATTGGGGATTAGGGTATGAGAAAACTTTACAGAAACTTTTCATATGAAAATAAATGAAAGAAATCTCAAAACCGCAAACCCTAGTTTTTACCTTTTGCAATCCGTGTAAAATCTTCATAAAAGAAATAAGAGCAATGGAGAGGAAAAGATTAACTCTCAAAAGAAGAAGAAATCGCAAGAAACAGAGGAGAAATGAGCTCTCGGGAAGGATCGGCTGTATGCAGCTTCTTTGTCCGTCGCCTGGAGCTCGTGCGGGAAACGAGAGAGAGGAAATGAAGAGGGCGCTATTTATTATTCATTTTATCGGGCACCGCTTCCGCCTAGGATGACACGCACGCATCTGTTATGCATGACTCTCCTTGAACCGCCCGGTTCAAACTTTTATCCGGCCTTTTATTACCTCATATATACATAAATCTTATTATGTGTAACCATTTAAATTATTTTAAATATCAATTAGACTCATAATTATGGAATGAAATTTGTTGAAGCCAAAAATGACCTCAACGAATGTTCACGAACCAAAGTGCAGCCGACGCCTACTTCTCTCAAGTCTCGACCCCTGACTGGCCGCTAAGGTCCTAAAACAGACCCAAAGCCTCAACTGGGAGGTCCCACCACACACCCGGAAGATCTCTGAGAGCTTCCCCTCCAAAGCCAAAAGCTGGGCTGGGAGCTCCTCAGAAGGCACTAGAGTTGGAGAGTAATGAAAGCCCCTGCCCTCCAAAGAGCCCCTATGGGTCTTTTTATAGTCTTCCTTTGACCTGAAAATACTGAAATACCCCTGAGGGGTCTGCCAATAGCCAAATCCCGCTGTCATCCCAAGGGCATTTGGGTAATTTTACCTCGGGATAATAGTAAAATAGTCTCCTCTGGACTCCGGGTCCCACCACGTGGGCCCACTTGGCGAGACCCCCGACCTAGAAGGCTCTCGCTGGGTGTTGAGTGATTAGTCATCACTCAACGAATTTGGACTTGGCTAATATTTCTGTTGAGAAACCGTTGAGTGCGTTGACTTCACTCAACGCTTTTGTCCTTAGACAAAACTCTCTGGGCCCGCCTTGGCGAGAACTCCTGCCAGGAAGGTTCTCGCGCTAGGTAGTCATGATGCCATTGCGAATGAAGGCTCACCTAAGGCCTTCTCGCCTGCCCTGGTCGGTCGACGATCTCTCTGCCGTGGGCTCGACTATCTGCTCTGGTTTCCCCAGCTTTCGTCTGCCCTTGGCGGGAGCTCCTTCAGGGCGGAAGCTCCTCCGGCTTTGGACCCGAAGCCTGTCGTGGCGCGAACGACATCGCCCACTGCCAGGCGGGAGCCTTTTAAGGACAAAAACTCCACAAGTATGCCTTAGGGTTAACCCAAGGCTAGCCTGAGGCTAGCCCAATTCCTCAGTGGTGCCTCCGGGTCCCACCCAGCGAATATGGGGTTGTACACAATCCCCGCTCTTTTCGAGCTAGCCCTGCGCTCGACAAGACAAGTCCAACCCCCAAAATATTCGCTGGACACGTGCCCGCCTACCGAGGGAATCTTTTGGTGGGTCCTACTGCGACTATAAATATGCACTGATAGGCGTCCATACGCCCTGCCCTTGAAGTACGGTTTTCCCACTGAGCTCTCGCCTCAGGGATTTTTGCGCGAGCTTACCATGCATCCCAAACGTGCTGCCAAACCACTTCCGCAAGACCTCCAAGACCGGTTAGCCGCCGCCCAAGCGCGGGCCTTGGCTAACTGTGCGGCGGTGGCTCCATGGTTAGCGAGAAAGACTTCAACCGCCGGGCCTTCCGAGCCGAAGAAGAAGGAAAAGAAGAGGGCGAAGGTGGTCCGGCGGGACCTTTCTCGCGAGAACAGGGATCCTCCTTCCCCCACTCCCAACCCTGCGGGGGATCCTTCCCCGCAGAAGGTAAGCCTTTCAACCGTGCCTACCGAGCTGATTGTGCACTAGATCCGATGGTTAAAGTAAGCTTTCGCAGGAATCCGTTCCTAACGATGACGTCGAGATCCTGCCAAGTTCTTCGAACCTGCCCGCTCATTCCCCTAAGGACCAAACGCGGGTCTCGGAGAGGATTCCTCCAGCCGAGACCGGAACGATAGGTACATTTTCCCTTGTCAATATTTCAACCCGACCCTTTCTTTTCTGAACTGTCTTCTCGCAGTGCCAACTCCCGCCGACCCGGGTCTAACCACCCGGGAAGATGAAGCGAGAACCGTTGAAGTGCCTCCTGCGGTGGCCAATCCTATCCTGCAGGCGGGAGGGGCGGCTTCTGAACCTTCCGCTACTCTCAAGGATGCTGATCGTCCCTTGAGAGAAGACAACTCCCCTCATGCTTCCGGCCAGGCCGGGATCATCGTGCGCAAGCCATTTCGCCCGGGGCTGGGCAAGCCTCTCCACCTCCTCTACGGAACCAACGGAGGGGCTGGGCCTTCTCGTCCAACGTCGCTTGACGGTTCTCGCCCAACCGCAGGTATGCGAGACCTTTTAAAACCATTGATCGCCATGCTTTAACCAAAATTCTCGCACGTTTCTTTCGCAGGTGATCCTGGCTTGCGGTCGGGAGTCAACGAGGAAGGAGAAGAAGAGGAAGAAGAGGATGAAGAGTCCCCTCTCCCTTCGTCTGGCGAGATAGAAGAAACCTTGAACAGCGCTGGGAACGCGAAGGGGAGAAGGAGGAAGATCTCGGTCATTTTGGCCAAGCTTATCCGGCGAGACCGTGCCCATACTGCCGCGGCGAAAGCATTCCGCGAATCCGTGGAGCAAAGGCTGGAGGCTCTGGAGCGGGATTTCTTCTTGGGCGAGACTGATTGCCCGGGAGGGCCTTCTGCCGAGTCTTCGCCAGGGAGGTGCATCTCGCAGATCCGGGATCACGCCAGGCGGATCAACCTTGGGTGTACCACCCTATCGTCTTACTTCAACCCGTTGGCGCCCCCAAGAACTAGGCGGCGAGAACGAGGACGATGGAGCTGGAAGCCCTATTAACCTTCCCGCTTTGAATCTCAATGTATCTCTTTTATCAATGTATCTGTAATAAACATTACTGTTAATTAAGTTTATCCAGCTTGCGCTAGCGAGGATCTCGCTGTTACCCATGTCTCTCTTTTCTTTTTCTTTTTATTGCTCTGCGGGGCTTTTAAATTAAGACGCTTACACCAATCTAGGATGCTTGCGCCAATCTAGGAGACTTGCGCCAATCTAGGAAGCTTGCGCAAATCTAGGATGCTTGCGATGATCTAGATAATGGCGTCGAAACCAGGAACGACCGTTGACCGCTGCCATCCCGAGGGGGAAAATCGAGGCGCCGCTAGCCCGGATTCTGACAGCTGTACTCCGCCGTCACTTTCTCTCTCTGTCGGATGGATCCATGATGATTACGATTCCCTATAAATAGAGAAGTCTACCAACCGCATTTACTTCTTCGATCTGGAACCTCAGCCTTCCTTCCTTGCTCTCGCGTTCTTGCTTCCGCTCCGACCTCTTTTCAGCTCTCGCTCTCACTCGCAAACCCATCATGCCTGGCGAGAACAAGGGTCGCGCCCACTGCGCGGAAGCTTTCCAAAAACACCTCTTCCCTTCCTGCAAGCTCACCCTAGACGAATATAACCTGATCGTTGACCGCTATATCCCCGCCGGCTTCTCGGCGCGGAACCCGGGAAATCACGATAAGGTGAATACTCCGGAGGCGGGAGAACTCGCCATCCCCCTCGAGCATTTCGAGGTGGGCTTCCGCCTTCCCCTTTGGCCGGAGGTTCGGCTTGCTCTTCGTTACTATGGGGTGGTTCCCGCCCAACTGAACCCGAACTCAGTCGCGATCCTTATAGCATTCATATGCTATATGCGATCCGAGAGGATCGAGTTCAGTTTGCCCATCTTCCGGAAGCTATTCAACTTCCGCGCCAAGGGAGGGGTGGTTTTCTTCTCCGGGCAACTGCTCGAGGTTACCGGTCTCGCCAACAAGCACCACCACTGGGGCGAGAAATTCGTTTATGTCAGCGGGGACTTCGGCAACGTCCCGCTTCAGCCCGTTCAGTACGAGGACGCTGCCTACAAACCGCCTACTCTGGGATCGCGCGAGAGCGCAATCCTGGAATTCTTCGGGACCAAGGAGTTCGATGTTCCCTACCTCAGGCGAGACGTCGACTCCCTCCCACTCGTTCACTCGGGCGAAGGTACGGTCTCGCTTCAGATTCCCTCTTTTATCAAAGATCTTCTTGCGCTGAAGTGTTTTAACTTTGCAGGAGAGCGGGAGGTCCCTCTGCGCCAACCCTTCGCTGAAGGCCGGGGTGTCGAGGGTCTGGCCGCGGGAGGCTCCCTTGCGCTCGCGGAGGCTAGCGCCAACGCCTGCCGAAACGATCCAGCCCCTCCTTTGCCACCACCAGCCAAGAAGCGGAAGGTCACCCTTCCTCCTCTCCGAACGCTGAAGAGGCCCAAACCTTCTGCTCTCGAGAAGGGGAAAGCCCCGGCCGTCTCGCCTGTCCAACCCCTTCCCGCAGGCAGCTCCTTCGAAGCGATCCTCCAAAGGGCCAGCGAGATGGATGCCGCCGCCAAGAGCCGCGCCGAGGCTTCCACCGGGAACCCACCAGCCGCAAGCGAGGCTGGGGGAGAAGTGCTCGCCGCCGAAACCTCCGTCCGAGCTCCGCCCTGGGAGGTGCCAAAAGGGCACAGGAACTTTGGTTTCGGCGTGAAGTACGTCGACGCGGAGGGGATGCCTCAGATGGAATGGGACCCCGAGTCAAACTTAATCAAGGTCACGACGCTCCTTCCCAGCTGGGCGGAGGGGGAAGATGTGACTGGCGAGGCCTTCTCGCTTGGATATGGCCTTTACAGCCGAGAGGATGCCAGCGTGTTTGACCAGATGTCCACCCGCCTTATAGCCTTCGATGCCATCCGGGCTCTATTGCGCGGGTTCGAGCTTGCGCATATGTGTGCGCGCCGAAGCATCACCCTCGACAAGAATTTCACCGATATGCGCAAGGCAAGGGAGGACGCGGTGGCTCGAGCACACACCGCGGGAGAAGAACTCGCGAGAGCTCAACAGGAGCTTGCGGATGCTAGACTGGCGCTGTCTCTACGCCCCGCGACCGAGGTAAGCGAGACCCTCCTGAACCCTCGCTCTCGTTTCTCAAAGTTACGACTGTGCGATGTTTCCAGACTGAACTCTTTTTTCACAGGATTCTGCCCAAGTCAAGGAGCTTCGCGCAGAGCTGGCCAACGCGCGCTGCGAGAGCGTCCTCCTGAGGGAACAGCTTCGCGCTGAGATGGCGAAGGTCCCGCCTCCGGAGCTAGATGCGAGGCTGCGGAGTCGTTACCTCTCGGAGTACGACGTTGACAAGCTGCTGCAAGCCAACGCTCAGGCAACTGTCAAGCTGACGCTCGAGACGCTGCGAGACGTCAAGCTGCTTCGGGAGGACGGCGCGACCATCGACGCTCGCCAACTTCTTCCTTGGCTCTACGATCCAGTTCCCAAACCTCCGGGCGCGCCGGACTCGCCTCCCTCAGACATCCCGAGGTCTTCTACCGCCGCTGGCGAGACATCTGAAGCGAGCTCTGGCGATGATTCAAGCGAGAGCACCAGCGGGAGTTACAGCGCGTCCCCCTAAGCTTCTTTTTTCTTTTTGTTTCTTTTGTAATGAGCGAGAGGCTCCAACTTTTGTAATTAATTTTATGTAAAGTAATGTTTCATCTTTCATTGTCAGTGTGTGCTTGAAAGTATATTATTCTGCCGAATGGCTTCCGCGCGAGCTTCCGCCGAGACCCTTAGTCTCTTTAGGATAACCTTTCTTAGAGATCCGTTAGGCGGGAACCTCGCGTCGTCGATTAAGTCGTCCTGCTCAGGTCCGCCGGGAGCCTCCTTTTGCGAGAACCCCCCTTTGACCGAGACCTTTACTGGCCGAGACCTTTGAGCCGAGACCCTTACTGGCCGAGATCTCCAAATCGAGGCCTTTACTGGCTGAGACCTCTAAGCCGAGGCCTTTGGGGCCTTGCCTCCGGTCTAGGTCAGGGCCCTGCCCGCATATTTTTTCCAACCAATTAAACCCCAACCCCACCGGCGAGCCGTCGGACCTGCTAGCTTATATGGGAGCCTGCGCAGCGGGTCTACCGGGGTTCGAGCCGAGCTCGTTGTAACGTAGTAACTACCAACCAAGAGCCAAGGATCGAAAAGTCAAGGACTCCACCTATCCCCCGCAGGCGAGCCTTCGGACCTGCCAGCTTGATGGGAGCCTGCGCAGCGGGTCAACCTGGGGTCGAGCCGAGCTCGGGGTGTCGTAGAAGTGGCTGAGAACAAAGTATCGTAAGAGCCAACCTTTCCCCCACAGGCGAGCCTTCGGACCTGCCAGCTTGATGAGAGCCTGCGCAGCGGGTCTACCTGGGGCCGAGCCGAGCTCGGGGTGTCGTAGAAGTGGCTAAGAACAAAGTATCGTAAGAGCCAACCTTTCCCCCACAGGCGAGCCTTCAGACCTGCCAGCTTGATGAGAGCCTGCGCAGCGGGTCTACCTGGGGCCGAGCCAAGCTCGGGGTGTCGTAGAAGTGGCTAAGAACAAAGTATCGCAGGAGCCAGCCTTTCCCCCACAGGCGAGCCTTCGGACCTGCCAGCTTGATGAGAGCCTGCGCAGCGGGTCTACCTGGGGCCGAGCCGAGCTCGGGGTGTCGTAGAAGTGGCTAAGAACAAAGTATCGCAAGAGCCAACCTTTCCCCCACAGGCGAGCCTTCGGACCTGCCAGCTTGATGAGAGCCTGCGCAGCGGGTCTACCTGGGGCCGAGCCGAGCTCGGGGTGTCGTAGAAGTGGCTAAGAACAAAGTATCGCAAGAGCCAACCTTTCCCCCACAGGCGAGCCTTCGGACCTGCCAGCTTGATGAGAGCCTGCGCAGCGGGTCTACCTGGGGCCGAGCCGAGCTCGGGGTGTCGTAGAAGTGGCTGAGAACAAAGTATCGTAAGAGCCAACCTTTCCCCCACAGGCGAGCCTTCGGACCTGCCAGCTTGATGAGAGCCTGCGCAGCGGGTCTACCTGGGGCCGAGCCAAGCTCGGGGTGTCGTAGAAGTGGCTAAGAACAAAGTATCGCAGGAGCCAACCTTTCCCCCACAGGCGAGCCTTCGGACCTGCCAGCTTGATGAGAGCCTGCGCAGCGGGTCTACCTGGGGCCGAGCCGAGCTCGGGGTGTCGTAGAAGTGGCTAAGAACAAAGTATCGCAGGAGCCAGCCTTTCCCCCACAGGCGAGCCTTCGGACCTGCCAGCTTGATGAGAGCCTGCGCAGCGGGTCTACCTGGGGCCGAGCCGAGCTCGGGGTGTCGTAGAAGTGGCTAAGAACAAAGTATCGCAGGAGCCAGCCTTTCCCCCACAGGCGAGCCTTCGGACCTGCCAGCTTGATGAGAGCCTGCGCAGCGGGTCTACCTGGGGCCGAGCCGAGCTCGGGGTGTCGTAGAAGTGGCTAAGAACAAAGTATCGCAAGAGCCAACCTTTCCCCCACAGGCGAGCCTTCGGACCTGCCAGCTTGATGAGAGCCTGCGCAGCGGGTCTACCTGGGGCCGAGCCGAGCTCGGGGTGTTGATGAAGATAACCAAACCTCTCCCCCACAGGCGAGCCTTCGGACCTGCCAGCTAGATGAGAGCCTGCGCAGCGGGTCTACCTGGGGCCGAGCCGAGCTCGGGGTGTTGATGAAGATTCCTTCAACCAGGTCTATTCCATCATTGAGATGAGGAGTCCTAGCCAATTAAAACAGAAAACATAAAGATTCCATACTCAGAGATAGTCAACATTCTGGAATAAACTTATTGAAAATGCAATGGTTGTTTACAACATTACAATCCTTCTTTCCCTCTTACGGGTAGAAGCGCTTCAGATCGTCACCATTCCAGGTGTGACTCAAGGTCCTTCCCTCCGCATCCTGGAGGTAGTAACCTCCGTTAACCAGAGCCTTCTCTACTATATAAGGCCCTTCCCAGCTAGGGTTGAGCTTACCAACCGCGGCCGACCTTCCTGCCGCGTCGACCTTTTTCAGTACTAGATCCCCCTCGGCGAATTGCTTGACTCTGATGTGCTTATCGAAGTACCGAGCCATTCGCCGTTTTACTTCTTCTTGCCTGATGGCGGCAACATCCCGCAGCTCTTCCACCATATCTAATGAGAGGCGCAACCCTTCCTCGTTCTCCAACCTCCAAGCTTCGCTTCCCTCAGCCGCGGCCGCGACCCTTGGGGACCGAACCTCGAACTCCACCGGGAGGACAGCCTCACTCCCATGAGAGAGCTTGAAGGGGGTCTCCCCTGTGGCCGTGTTCGGAGTCGTTCGCAAGGCCCACAGAACGGAAGGGAGCTGTTCCACCCAGTTACCCTTCAGGTTCTCCACCTTCTTTTTGAGCAAGCTGACAATGATCTTGTTGGCCGCCTCCACCTGGCCATTGCTCCGAGGATGATGGACAGAGGCGAACCTGAGGTCAATCCCCAATTGAGTGCAGAAACTGATGAATTCTTCACTGGCAAACTGAGGACCGTTGTCTGTCACTATCGCTTGGGGCAATCCGTGCCTGCAAACGATTTCCCCCCAAACGAAGTTCCTGACGACCTGGGAGGTTACCTTGGCTAACGGCTTGATCTCCAACCACTTGGAGAAGTAGTCAATCATAACTAGGAGGAATCTCCTCTGCCCGCTAGTTGGAGGAAAGGGTCCAACCAGGTCCATTCCCCAAATGGCGAAGGGCCATGGCGCCGTGATGCTTCGAAGCCTTTGGGCGGGCAAGAGCTGGAGGGGAGCATGTACTTGGCACTTCCGACACCTCCTTGCGAACTCAGCTGTATCCTTCCTCAAAGTCCGCCAGAAATATCCTTGCCTTATCACCCTTGCTTCCAATGTCCTTCCCCCTGAATGACTGCCGCATTCTCCAGAATGCACCTCTTCCAGGATCCCTGGGACTTCCTCCTCGGTCACGCATCTCGCGAGGAGTCCCGACAACATCTTCCGATGCAAGCTCCCTTCCAGCATCAGGTAATGAGCCGCCTTATGCCTGAAGCTCTTGGCATCCTTGACTTCTTCCGACAGTTCTCCTGTGGTCAAGAAGGTCACCAACGGATCTACCCATGAGGACCGCCGATTCACCTCCATCACCTCCCCCTCTTCAATGGCTGGCCGAAATAGTTCGGTTAGGGTACCTCCACCCCGAGGCCCGAACTTTGCTAATCGGTCAGCTGGCATGCTTTCCTCCCTAGGAACATGTTGAATAGAAAAAGAACGGAAACCTCCAATGATAGTTCTTACCTTTGATAGATATCTCGCGAGGGTAGGCTCCCGGGCCTCGAACTCCCCTCGGATCTGCGATGCCACCACCATTGAGTCTGTGAAGGCCTCCACATCCTGAATTTCCAACTCCTTTGCCAGTCGGAGACCGGCTATCACGGCTTCGTACTCCGCCTGATTATTGGTTACAGGGAAGTGGAAGGCCACTGCTTGTTCTATGGTAACCCCTTGGGGACTTACCAGTACCATACCTCCTCCCAGGGAGTGCCTTCCTGAGGCTCCATCGACCATCATCTTCCATGCCTCCGACGGCCTCAGCTCTTCCTCCTCGGCCTCAGTGACATAATCCGCCAAAAAGTCCGCCACGGCTTGGGCTTTGATGGAGAGCCTTGGGACGAAAGAAATGTCAAACTCGCTTAGCTCGATGGACCACTTTGCCAACCTTCCTGAATGCTCCACCCCCTCAAAGACCTTGCGAAGAGGATGGTCGGTTACCACCCTAATCGAGTGCGCCTGAAAGTAAGGGCGAAGCTTCCTAGCTGAGATGATCAAAGCATACGCTAGCTTCTCCAGGATGGGGTATCGGATCTCCGTCTTTTTTAAGATTCGGCTTACATAATAGACGGGCAACTGTTTCTTCCCCTCCTCCCTAACCAAGACGGAGCTCACTGCCTCTACCCCCACTCCGAGATACAAGGCTAGGTCCTCCCCTTCCTTCGGGCTTTGAAGTAACGGAGCTTGAGAGAGTTGCCTCTTCAGCCCCTGGAATGCCTCTTCACATTCGGCCGTCCATTCGAACACTTGGTTACCACGAAGTACTTTAAAGAAAGAGGAACACCTATCCCCTGACCGAGAGAGGAACCTACTTAGCCCGGCCAACTTCCCGGTCAAGCGCTGGACTTCTTTGGCACTGCGAGGTGATTCCAGGTCTAGAATAGCCTTAACCTTATCGGGGTTAGGTTCTATCCCCGCGGGAGTCAAGAGGTGTCCGAGGAATTTCCCGCGACTAGCCCCGAAGACGCACTTCAAGGGATTCAACCTCATCTTGAACCTTCGCAGGGTGGCAAACGTTTCCTCCAAGTCCCGCAAGTGAGAATCAACACACTTGCTCTTGACCATGAGGTCGTCCACGTAGACCTCCAGGTTCCTTCCCCTTTGATCTCGAAAGATTTGATCCATCATGCGTTGGTACGTTGCCCCTGCGTTCTTCAACCCGAAGGGCATCATTTTATAGCTGAAACATCCCTCTCTTGTGATGAAGGAAACATCCTTGACATCAGGAGGGTGCATCCGGATCTGATGGTAACCTGAAAATGCATCTAAAAAACTCATAAGAGAAAAACCGACGGCTGAGTCAACCAGCGCGTCGATTCGAGGCAAGGGGTAGCAATCCTTGGGACATGATTTATTTAATAAAGAAAAATCAATACACATGCGCCATTTTTCTCCTCCCTTCTTTACCATTACCACGTTGGAGATCCAGCCTGGATACTGGATATCTGAGATGAAGCCTGCGTCCAGGAGCTTTTTGACCTCCTCTCGGATGGGGGCTTCTAGCTTGGTGGCGATGGCCCTCATCTTTTGGCGTATGGGGCGGGCTCTGGGATCCAGGTTTAAGCGATGACAGGCCACGTCCGCGTCGATGCCCGGCATGTCTGCCGCGCTCCAAGCGAAGATGTCGACGTTGCTTTGGATGCAGGCTCGCATCCGCTCCTGATCCTCGAGGCTCAAGCCTCCGCTGATCCGAATCCTTTGCACCTCCCCCGCTCTTGTAAGCACCTCCATCTCCACCACTTCTTCGGCCGGCTCCAGCCCCGACCGCTCCCAACTTACCCTTGCCTCTTCCTGCTCAAACTCGAGCTCCTCTCCCCCAACCTCATCAACTTCCATCGCCTCCTCCAGGCTCTCCTCCTGCCTCTGCTCTTCTTCATCCATCACTACTCTCGCCTCTTCTAGGCTGATCTCCTCCACCTCTGCCATCTCCTCAACAACCTCCATCGCCTCTCCCAGGCTTATCTCCCCTTTCTCAACCCCTTCCTGCTCAGCCATCTCCTTCTCCAACTCCTCTGCCTCCGCCATCCACGACACGGTGTTAACCGCCGTCACATAGCATTGCCTTGCCATCTTCGGATCCCCCCTGATCCTTACCTGCACCCCTCCATTGTTGAACTTGAGGCATTGGTGGTACGAGGAGGGTACGCAGCGAAAGGCGCTGATGAGGGGACGTCCAAAGATGGCATTGTAACTACTCGGGGCGTCCACGATCACGAACCGACAGTTCCGTGAGACGCCCCCAAGCCTCACATGCAGGCCCACTCCCCCTTCCACTTCTTTCCTTTCTCCGGAGAAGCCAAAAGCGGTCCATCAGAAGCCAGGACCCTTTTTCCTTCCACCCTCATCTCATCGAAGGCCTTCTTGAAGATCACATTCACCGAGCTCCCATTGTCCACCAGTATCCGGGAGACGGTGTAGTTTTCTATCGCTGTCTGGATCACAAGTGCGTCGCAGAACGGATCCTCGTAGTCTGGCATATCCGCGGATGAGAAGGTGATCTTCTCCTCTGGGGGGGGGGGGGAGCTAGGGAGGTTGAGGCGACCCCTCGGCGGAACATGGTTTGAAGGCTTCCCTTGCGGGTTGCCTCGATCCCCACTCCCCCATGGATCACTCTGATCCCTCCTCGGGTCCCCACGTCAACCCTGTCTTCACACCTGTCCTCAGCCTCTTCTCGCTGTACTTCGACGATCCTCACAGGCGGGTCTTGCCTTCCGGCCCCTCTAGCCCCTCTTATCTCCAGAAACTCTGGGCAGGTGGCCGTTGCGTGACCTTCCTCCTGATGGAAGTCACAATAGGGCAACGCCACCCTGCCCCCTCTTCCTTCTCCTCCTCCCCTTCTTCCGGCTCCCCGAATTCTTCCTCCTCTTCCTCTTCCCACCTCCATGGCCTCCTGCGGCGGTGGGAAATGACCCCTTGGTCCTTGCCGCCATTCTCCCTGCTCCAGCCTTCTTTGCTCCCGGAAGTTATCTCTTCCCTGAAGTCCTCCTTGGCCCTGGGGGCGACCCTCCCGAGGCCTCCAACCCAGTCGGTTGTTCGGCTCCCTGGCCCCCCCATGCTGCTGTCCCTGCCCTCGGGGCTCTTCTCTTCTCCTATCTTCCCTCGGCTCCCTCTGCTCTCTCTGCTCTCTCTGCCTTCCCACTACCGGCTCCTTCACATCATCCTCGGCCAACCTGGCCAGCTTCCTCGCAAACGCTGGGTTTGCCCTCTCAAAGTCTATCTCCTTCGCCGCCCTCTCCATGAGCTCCTCAAAAGAGAGAGGGGGCACCCTCTTCAACTCCATGCTGAAAAACCCTGGTCTCAGCCCCAGGGTGAAGGCAAGCATCAGCGCATACCCTGGGACCTCCTGGACCAAGAGAACCTCCTCTTGGAAACGGTCTACATAGTGACCCAGCGTCTCCTCCGGCTTCTGCCTCACTGCGAACAGGCACTCAGCCTCCTTCTTCCTTTTTTTCGAAGTTGAGAACCTCAACAGAAAACCCCTGCGCAGATCCTCAAAGCTGTAGATGGAACTCGCCGGCAACTGGTGGAACCAGTCCCTGGCCTTCTCTTTCAGAGTGATGGCAAAAAGCCTACACTTGAAGGCATCCGACATTTGTCTGATGGACACCACGTCCTCAAACCATTGCACGTGCTGAACCGGGTCATCCTTCCCGGTGTAGTAGGTCATGTCCGGCTCCCAGAACCCCTCCGGCACTGGAGCCGAGACAATGAGCTCACTAAAGGGGGTCTCGCCTCCCGCCTGGCGAGACGGCACGTCTCGCGACCTCGGTTGGCTGGACCGATCCGCGAGACCATGCCCGGGGAAGAGTTCCCGCACTGTCGCCTCCTTCTCGCCCAGATCCGCCGGAAGCTCCTTCTCGGGACGCTGGCCTGGGAAAAGCTCCCGCGCGGCTACGTCCCTCTCGCCTGCCTCCACCGGGACTTCCTTCCCGGGGCGCTGCCCTGGAGCGTTTTCTCCTAACAGCGGAACCACCTCCACCGGAACCTGCGGCGTCTCCCACTCATTCCTTGCCGAGAAGGCCAAGCTGATCGTCTGCATGACTTCTCGCCTGAAGTCCTCAAACATCTTCTTCGTCGCATCGTCCACCCGGGTGGGGGATCCTCCTGCGCCTGATCCTTCACCTTCGCCTCCTGCCATGGGACTTAACTCGAGATTTTCTTACACCGACTGCTTCCACGCTCACCGCACCAGAACTGTTGAAGCCAAAAATGACCTCAACGAATGTTCACGAACCAAAGTGCAGCCGACGCCTACTTCTCTCAAGTCTCGACCCCTGACTGGCCGCTAAGGTCCTAAAACAGACCCAAAGCCTCAGCTGGGAGGTCCCACCACACACCCGGAAGATCTCTGAGAGCTTCCCCTCCAAAGCCAAAAGCTGGGCTGGGAGCTCCTCAGAAGGCACTAGAGTTGGAGAGTAATGAAAGCCCCTGCCCTCCAAAGAGCCCCTATGGGTCTTTTTATAGTCTTCCTTTGACCTGAAAATACTGAAATACCCCTGAGGGGTCTGCCAATAGCCAAATCCCGCTGTCATCCCAAGGGCATTTGGGTAATTTTACCTCGGGATAATAGTAAAATAGTCTCCTCTGGACTCCGGGTCCCACCACGTGGGCCCACTTGGCGAGACCCCCGGCCTAGAAGGCTCTCGCTGGGTGTTGAGTGATTAGTCATCACTCAACGAATTTGGACTTGGCTAATATTTCTGTTGAGAAACCGTTGAGTGCGTTGACTTCACTCAACGCTTTTGTCCTTAGACAAAACTCTCTGGGCCCGCCTTGGCGAGAACTCCTGCCAGGAAGGTTCTCGCGCTAGGTAGTAATGATGCCATTGCGAATGAAGGCTCACCTAAGGCCTTCTCGCCTGCCCTGGTCGGTCGACGATCTCTCTGCCGTGGGCTCGACTATCTGCTCTGGTTTCCCCAGCTTTCGTCTGCCCTTGGCGGGAGCTCCTTCAGGGCGGAAGCTCCTCCGGCTTTGGACCCGAAGCCTGTCGTGGCGCGAACGACATCGCCCACTGCCAGGCGGGAGCCTTTTAAGGACAAAAACTCCACAAGTATGCCTTAGGGTTAACCCATGGCTAGCCTGAGGCTAGCCCAATTCCTCAGTGGTGCCTCCGGGTCCCACCCAGCGAATATGGGGTTGTACAAAATTATACCTATATAATTGGCGGCGTCACAATTCTCCCTTCCTTATTGAATTTTCGTCCGCGAAAATCTTCAATCTGAATCTCCCTCAAATAGTTGAGGGAAGAGATTTCTCATCTCATCTTCTTTTTCCCAAGTTGTCTCATGAATAGTATGTCCTTTCCACCAAACTTTAACGAATCGAACCTCTCAGTTTTGAAGTTGTTTATTTTGCCAATCTACTATTTTATATGACTCAGTTGGGCTTGACAGGTCAAGCTCAATTTGAATATGTTCAGAAGGAATTATTTTCTCTGGATCAGCTACATATTTTCGTAATGAAGAAACATGAAACACCTCATGCAGGTCTTGAAGTGCATCAAATAATACTAGGCGGTAAGCCACCAGTCCAATCCTTTCAAAGATGATGAATGACCCCACGTATCTTGGACTAAGCTTCCCAAGTTGACGAATTCGTGAAGCTCCCTTGAAGGGCTTTATTTTAAGACATACCATATCGCCTACATTAAACTCTACTTTTCGATGTTTGGCGTTGTAATATTTTTGTTGTATGTCTTTGGTTATTTCCAACCTTTCTCATACAAGTGTAAGTTTATCGTTCATTTTATCCACTTGGTTCTTCGAGAACAACTTTTGCTCGTCATCTTCTGTCCAGCTTAGCGGGGCACGACACCTTCGCTCATATAATACTTCGAATGATGTTATCTAAGTACTTGACTGGTAACTATTATTATAAGAAAATTCCACCAGCGATAAATATTTTTTCATAAGCCATTTAGGTCAAGTACTACCATTTTTAATAGATCTTCCAACATTTCCATCTGTTTGTGAGTGAAAAGCGGTACTATATAATAATTTTGTTCCCAACTTTTTCTATACTAGTTTCCAAGTATCCGATGTAAAGCGTTCATCTCTATCAGATACGATAAATCGGGGAATTCCATGATATTTCGCAATAACGTCGATGTACTGATCTACTAATTTTTGTACTGGGTTAATCATCTCTACTTTTTTTGTACTATTTTTGTTAATCGATCAATAATTACTCTTACACTGTTGTTCTCAGCTTTACTCATTGGTAGTCCCATGACAAAGCCCATGGTTTTGTCATCCCATTTCAACTCAGGGATTGACAATGATTGTAAGTATCCACTGGGCTTTTGATGTTCTGTCTTTGCAAGTTGGCACGTGTGACATTTGACAATATATTTGATTACATCTGTCTTTATTCCTGGCCACCAGAAGTCTTGTTTGAGGTCTTGTTACATTTTCGTTTTTCCGGGGTGAATTGAATAGGTTGTATTATGCACTTCATAAAGTATTTCTGCTCGAAGTGTATCGACATTAGGAATACACAACCTTTCATTCAGAAATAATAATCCATCATTCTCTGTAAAAACAGTTGATTGTTCACTTTTTACCTTTTTCAGAATTTTCACAAATATAGGATCTTGGTTTATCGTCTTCCTTACCCTTTCTTTAATGGAATGCTCCGTCATTAGTTGAAAGAGTAAGCCTTGAGTCTGGGAGGTAGTTATACATGTAAGCAATTCAAAATTTTGTATCTCTCGCAACAACTCTTGTTTGGTTAGTGGAACAATCATAGGTGTTAAGTGTTTCCTACTGAGCGCATCGTCTACTACATTCGCTTTATCGGGATGATATTTGATATCAACGTCATAGTCTTTAATAAGTTCTAACCACCGTCTCTGGTGCATATTTATTTTCTTCTGGGAGAAAATATACTTTAAATTCCTGTGATATGTAAAAATTTCACATTGAGCACAATATAAGTAATATCGCTAGATTTTTAGGGCAAATACAACAGCTGCCAACTCGAAATCATGAGTTGGGTAATTACGTTCAGAATCCTTCAATTGTCTCAAAGCATAAGCTGACTTTACCATTCTTCATTAAAACACAGTCAAAGCCTTTCAGGGATGCATCACTATAAATTTGAAAACTCTCAATGCCACATGACATGACTAACACTGGTGCAGTAATTAATCTTGCTTTTAATTCATCAAATACCTCATGACATTCTTCAGTCTAAAGAAAGCGAATGTTCTTTCGGGTTAGTTTAGTAAGCGGTAGTGCAATCGCTGAAAAATTGTCACGACCCGTCTCAACGAAAGTCAGAGTGCGCTTCGGGCGGGTCGTGATGTCTCAAGCTTGGGCTAAAGAAAAGTCATGTCTGCTAAGGCGGATGCAGAGAATACTTAAAATAGTTTTAAAATAGTTAATTTGGAGAAAAACAATTTGATTTTATGTTATGCGGAAGTTTTTAGAATTTTAAAACAGTGAGGAGTTTAAATGCACAATTTTTTTGTAAAAATAATGTTTTTTCAGGCCACTATTATAGTTTTCATGCAATTATGATTCAACAGAGGGTGCACATGCATTAATCTCAAATTTTAGTACATAAGTATTTAAATAGCTTAGCAGTTATACATGATTCCAGAGAAAATGTCTGATTGCAATTATTACATAAAAGAACTATTTGACAGTAAGAGAAATGTAAACATAGAACCTGAAACTTAATGCTGATTGGGCTCGAGGATCTGAAGGCGGTGCACGAACGCTAAGACAATTCCAAAATAGAAAGGAAAAGCCTCAGAACATTGGAGCAGAAAAGTAGGAGTGTACCAGTTTTCTCTTGAAGCAAAACTATTCGAGACAGGCAAATAAAAGAGCTAAACAGAATAAGTTAGTATAATAGACTACTCCGGAGTATAACATACAGACAGATCAAGAAATGTCATTAGCTGTAATCAATGAAAGGTGGAAGTGTCTTATCAAAATAGTTGTGCTTGCTATGATCATTTATTAGTTTCCATTGCCAGTTAAGCGGAAACTCGAGTCAGAGCGTCACATCAATTTAACATTACCTTTCAATGATTGCTTATAACCTTAATGATTTTAAGGATTCATAATTTAGCAGATTCCCAACATATCAAGACCTGATACAAATTTATCGATTCAGTTGTACAAGATTAGAGTTCATAAACGCGTCAAGAGAGGAATTGATTTATGGAGCAGCATTCGCTCAAGTCTTAGAACAGACCTAAGAGATCAGATTCGATAACAACAGATTCGATGACACAAGGTTCGATGAGGTTAATGTTTCATAATACCAAGAAGGTTTATCGAGTAAATCGCAGAGGTAAGCTGACATGTATTGGATCGGGGAAGTCAAGTACTCATCTAGGTTAAATCATCCTTTGACACAGGTATTTTTCAAGTAAAAGAATACGCTACGAGCTTGATATATCAAAACACATATCACATACTTGCTAACCAGAATTCGTTATAATTATTATCGTGACATTATTGCTCGTGTTTAACGTTCTACGATTCTTCAAATTATTCATTAAAAGAGAAAGAACCCATCAATTTATATATCCAATTAACTATCGTTCACTAACTCGTCTCCCAATTATCCAAATATCATCATTTACACTCATGACTTGCGTTATTCCTATCGCGAGAACCTCAAATGGATAACAAGTCTATTTAGGGATTCGAGGTCTAAATTATTTGGCGAAACAAGAAATCAAGGACGAATTCAAAAAAATATAAAATCATACAAGGTAAATAAGTTCAATGTTTGCAAGAGAGAAAGATCTCTACTTGCCTGATAGAAGCTGCAATTGGCGGCGGCGGCTAAACGGCGCTAGCAAAGTTGACACTCCTCAAGCGAACTTGTTCAAGAATGACAAAAACGCTATAACAATTTACCACTACGCTAACACAGGCAATTTATCTATCGCAAGACTCAAGCAAGAACAAAGTTTAGAAAGTTATCACGCAGAAGCGGAGACTTGGCGACGCTTGGATAGGGGAAAACCTAATTCGGAGAGGGATTTGGAGGAATTCCATTACTTGAGTCGAGGAGCTGCGCTGGAAATCAGAAATGCGACGAGATTAGACGATTACGAAGGGGGGCAAAAATTCTAGATCCACAAAAACATACGCAAATCGAGGCATAATCTTGCAAAATAAGGTCAAGCAAATATGAATAAAGAGGGGGAACGAGAGAACCTTACCCAAGGAGAACAAATCCATGCCCAAAATCTGAATGAAGGAGGATTTGAGAAAACCTTAGGTTCAAGCGGGGCGCAAGGAGGAAGAGGAGGCGACTGCTTGCCTTGAGAGGAAAAGGAGAGGCCACAGGTGGCTGCCGGCTCCAGGAGAAGGGACTGTCGGCCTCCAGGAAGAAGCTTGTCGCTGGTGTTGGTCTTGGGGGAAGAAGGAAGAAGCACTAATGGCGTCGACTCTTTGAGGGATTGGAGTCGCCGGTAAGAGGATGAAGAAGAGGCGCAGGAGACGGCGCCGGCATAATCGGGAGAGGAAGGAGGCGGGATCAGGAGTGGGGCTGACGCTGCAACTTGCGGGAGACGGGTGAGTCGTGGTTTGCGGGATGCGGGAACGGGAGAAAGGGTTTGCCGGAAATAGAAATACGGGAGGGGTTGGCTCGGGTTTAGGTTAAGGAATAAATTATCATAATAAAAAACCTAATTCCTATAATTACGAACTTGCCCTCATGAAATATTATATTGATTTATCTCATTTTGGATTGTTACATTCTCTCCTACTTAGGAAGTTTCGTCCCGAAACTTTCTGAGAATTCTCTAAATGGTGTCAAAAGTAATGAAGATTCAGACGACATACATTCCAACAAGGTTTGCAGATCAAAACATAGAAGTTAGTTATGAATACAAAGAAACAGAAAAGAGAACAAACGCGAAGGCTTATTAAAATCAGATTCAAGTTCACAGGAGAACTCTTCAGACTTAGTGATTTCGTACATATATAAAGATCGATTTCAGGGAGCACAGGAATTGTTTCAATTAGTTCGAAATTGAAAGGCAAGACACGAGAATCCGAGAGCGAAATTTTTTTTGCACGAAACGAAGATAAAACATCAACAGGGAAAGGAAACTGGATGACGATTAAGTATCGACAGAAGCGAGTCACGCTAGGGATGGAAGAGCACAAGATAACGCTGAAATAATTCAGCAGAATAATTCACAAGAAGAATCTCATTCTTGCTGACACTTAGAAGCTATCTATAAAGAGATCCACGAGGACTGGGTAAGATTGTTAGTCGAACAGAACAGAAAGACTGAATACGAATACCAGAGACTTGAAACTAGAGATCCTAACACATTTCCTACTATCAGACATGTAAATCATGTAATAATTACAGAATTTTCATTAGACAACTTTAGGTAATAATCATGCAAGTGCAACCATGAGATCATGTGCGATGTCAAACAGATAGAAAATTCATGTGTGTACAATTATTATTGTTGTTCTTGGCTTCACACTTGTGCAATGATTTATGATATGAATGCAAATGAGTGGATACACATACCATGTTAAGCGCCCATCTCACTTAACATGTCATGCATATTAGGACTCTAATGTCAGTGCACTTGAAAATATTAAATCGCTCGTACAATTTAATATTCACAAACTGTGTATATCCTAGTGAAAATTCATATGCACAAAAATGTTAAGTTTGTCCATAACCTCTTAACATTCGTGTGCATACTATTCATGCTTATGAGTGAGTGTGTGCATGTTTCAGCCGCGAACAACAAATAATGACAAGCTGAGTGAAGGAATGATGCATACTTATATATTTATAAAATAAGTTTCAAAATAAGTGATATTTAAAAAATATTTTATCTTTTGAAACTAACCTCTCAAGTATCTTTAACCTTTCTCTGATACCAACTATCACGACTCGTCTCGACGAAAGTCAGAGTGCGGTTCGAGTGGGCCATGATGTCACAGGCATGGGCGAAAGGAAAGTCATATCTACTAAGGCAGATGCATGAAATACATAAAATAGTTTTAAAATAGTTAATTTGGACAAAAACAGTTTGATTTTATGTTATGCGGAAGCTTTTAGAGTTTTAAAACAGTGAAGAGTTTAAATGCACAAATATTTTGTAAAAATTATGTTTTTTCAGGCCACTATTATAGTTTTCATGCAATTATGATTCAACAAAGAGTGCACATGCATTAATCTCAAATTCTAGTACATGAGTATTTAAATAGCCCAGCAGTTGTCCATGATTCCAGAGAAAATGTCTGATTGTAATTATTACATAAAAGAACTATTTGACAGTAAGAGAAATGTAAACATAAAACCTGAAACTTAATGTTGATCGGGCTCGAGGACCTGACGACAGTGCACGAACGCTAAGGCAATTCCAAAATAGAAAGGAAAAGTCTCAGAACATTGAAACAAAAAGGATGAGCAAAGTAAAGTATAGAACTGTAACAGAAGCAGAAAAGTATGAGTGTATCAGTTTTCTCTTGAAGCAAAACTATTCGAGACAAGCAAATAAAAGAACTAAACAGAACAAGTTAGTGTAATAGACTACTCCAGAGTATAACATACAGACAGATCAAGAAATGTCATTAGCTGTAATCAGTGAAAGGTGGAAGTGTTTTATTTGGTGCATGTGATTCTAATGTGAGTCTAAATGCAAGTCTTATCAAAATAGTTATGTTTACTATGGTCATTTATTAGTTTTCGTTGTCAGTTAAGCGGAAACTCGAGTCAGAGCGTCACATCAATTTAACACTACCTTTCAAGAATTGCTTATAGCATTAATGATTTTAAGAATTATTGATTTAGCAGATTCTTAACATATCAAGACCTGATACAAATTTAGCGATTCAGTTGCACAATATTAGAGTTCATAAATGCGTCAAGAGAGGAATTGAGTTATGGAGCAGTATTCGCTCAAGTCTTAGAACAGACCTAAAAGACCTGATTCGATGACAGTAGATTCGATGACACAAGGTTTGATGAGGTTAATATTTCATAATACCAAGAAGGTTTATCGAGTAAATCGCAGAGGTAAGCTGATATGTATTGAATCGGGGAAGTCAAATATTCATCTAGGTTAAATCATCCTTTGACACAAGTATTTTCCAAGTAAAAGAATACGCTACGAGCTTGATATATCAAAACACCAATCACATACTTGCTAACCAGAATTTGTTATAATTATCATCGTCACGTCATTGCTCGTGATCAACGTTCTACGAATTTTCGAATTATTCATCAAAAGAGACAAAACTCATCAATTTACATATCCAATTAACTATCGTTCACTAACTCGTCTCCCAATTATCCAAATATCATCATTTGCACTCATGACTTGCGTTATTCCTATCGCGAGAACCTCAAACGGATAACAAGTCTATTTAGGGATTCGAGGTCTAAATTATTTGATGAAACAATAAATTAAGGACGAATTCAGACAAATATAAGATCAGACAAGGTAAATAAGTTCAATATTTGCAAGAGAGAAAGATATCTACTTGCCTGATAAAAGCTGCAATTGGCGGCAACGGCTAAGGGGCGCTAGCAAAGTTGACACTCCTCAAGTGAACCTGTTCAAGAACGACGAAAACGCTATAACAATTTACCACTACGCTAACACATGCAATTAATCTATCGCAAGACTCAAGCAAGAATAAAATTTAGAAATTTACCACGCAGAAGCGGAGACTTGACGACGCTTGGATTGGGGAAACCCTAATGCGGAGAGGGATTTGGAGGAATTCCATCACTTAAGTCGAGGAGCTACGCTGGAAATCAGAAATGCGACGAGATTAGACAATTACGAAGGGGGGGCAAAAATCCTGGATCCACAAAAACATACGCAAATTGGGGCATAATCTTGCAAAATAAGGTCAAGCAAATATGAATAAAGAGGTTGAACGAGAAAACCTTACCCAAGGAGAACAAATGCATGCCCAAAATCTGAATGAAGGAGGATTTGAGAAAACCCTAGGTTCAAGCGGGGCGCAAGGAGGAGGAGGCGACTGCTTTCCTTGAGAGGAAAAGGAAAGGCCACAGGTGGCTGCTGGCTCCAGGAGAAGGGACTGTCGGCCTCCAGGAAGAAGCTTGTTGCTGCTGTCGGTCTTTGGGGAAGAAGGAAGAGCACTAATGACGTCGACTCTTTGAGGGATTGGAGTCGCCGACAAGAGGATGAAGAAGAGGCGCAGGAGACGGCGCCGCCATAATCGGGAGTGGAAGGAGGCGGGATCAGGAGTGGGGCTGGCGCTGCGACCTGTGGGAGACGGGTGAGTCGCGGCTTGCGGGATCGGGAGAAAGGGTTTGCGAGAAATAGAAATACGGGAGGGGTTGGCTCGGGTTTAGGTTAACGAATAAATTAGGTTTTATAATAGAAAACCTAATTCCTATAATTACGAACTTGCTCTCATGAAATATTATATTGATTTATCTCATTTTGGGTTGTTACAAAAATCTTTTACTAATTTTCTGTAATAGCCTGCTAACCCGAGATAACTCCGAATTTCTTTGACAGTAGTCGGTCTTGGCCAATTCATAATTGCTTCTACTTTTGTTGGGTCTACAGATAATTCATGCTCCGTATTGACATGACCCAAGAAAGAAAGTTCATTTAACCAGAAATCACATTTTGTAAACTTTGTATATAAGACATGATTTTTTAATGTCTGCAACACAAATTTTAAGTGTTATGTATGTTCACCTTTATTTTTTGAATATATCAGAATGTCATCGATAAATAAAATAACAAATGTGTCCAAGAATTCCTTGAATACCTGGTTCATTAAGACTATAAAAACAGCTGGCGTGTTTGTCAATACAAACGACATGACTACGAGCTCAAAGTGTTTGTATATCGTACTAAAGGCGGTCTTGTAAATATCGTCTTCCTTGATTCGCATTTGATGATATCCCGATCTTAAGTCAATCTTGGAGAAGACTTTTGCATTAAGCAATTGATCGAATAGATCGTTAATGCAAGGTAGAGGATACTGATTTCGAATTGTCAACTTATTAAGTTCTCTATAGTCGACACATAATCGAAACGAATCATTTTTCTTTTTAACGAAAAGCACTGGAGCTCCCTATGGTGAAGTGCTTGGTCGTATAAAATCTTTATCGAGTAATTCCTGCAATTGGCTTTTCAGTTCTATCAATTCTTTAGGAGTCATATGATATGGTGTCATTGCTACTGAGGTAGCTCCTTTCACCAAATCGATAGTGAACTCAACCTCCCTTGATGGGGGTATCTCCTGTAATTCTTCTGGAAATATTTCAAGAAAATCACACACTATTGGAACTGTAGTCGGTTCGCATGTCACTACCTTATTTCCCTTAATCATTACCAATGTTGCTTCACAACCTTTCCTCAGTTTCTTCATCGCCTTTAAAGAAGATATGATAATTTTTGAAACTTCATCCATTCCTTTAAAACTACAATGTGTTTGATCGTTCAATTCGAGTGTAATTTCCTTCTTTTTACAGTTGATGATGGCTTCACGTCTTGATAACCAATCCATTCCTAAAATGATATCAAATTCGGATAGGGGTAGAACTGCAACATCTGCTTCTACTGGTTTGTTATCAATTGTTAGTCACACTGTACATCTAAGTCTTGCAGTCATCTCGGTATTATTAGGCATTTTAACTCTCAATCATCAAGAGACGTATGAGATTCCAACATTAATTGTTTAATTGCTCTTGTAGATATGAATGATTGACTAGCCCCTGTATCAAATAATACCTTTAGTAGGTAATTGTGCACACAGATTATATATGTGATAACCGTATCATCGGCCTTAGCCCCCTGTTGGTTCATATTGAAGACTCTAGGTTGCACCTGTCTTTCTTCTCTGATTTCTACCACGAATCCAGATGCTTCTATCCCGTTACCTATATCAACTCTATCAAACGTACTGGCATCAAGGTAATGAAAAGTTGGTACTTGACTGGGACCACTCCTTGTATTCCTTTCAGGTATTATTTTTCACAACGGGCAATCTTGTTGGCGATGTCCAGGCTTCTGACATTTAGAACAAACTTCGGTCCCCTTCAGACATTCACCAAAATGATTCTTCTCAAACTTTGTACATAGGGGCTTCATAGTGTTACTGTTGGCCCCACTTTCACTTTGAGTTTGTGTTGGGGGACCTCCTTTCATCCTTTTCCATTTTGAAACTCCACTCTTTCGTGAGAAATCCATACTATGTCCCTCTGGAAGCATTTTCTTTTGAAATTCCATTCGCCTTTGCGAAGTCTCCACATCTACGTTAACTAGCTTTGTAGTTTCCACCAGTTCGTTGTAATTTTTGATTCTTTGTGAGATTAGATGCACACGCACATCTTCTCGTAAATCCAATTGGAATCGGAAACAACGATCGTTTTCCTTGGCGACCATGTTTCCTGCATAATATGCCAGTCGTCGGTAGGAGGAGAAGGAGGTGCCTGAGTGAGGTGAGGCAAGATGCCCTTGTCCTGAAGAACCCGTCAAACAGAATGCACCCAAGGGATAAAGTTTTTCTTCCCAGAGAGAAATAGTAGTTATCCGCAGCTCGTCGCAGATTTCAGCAGAACAAGCCGGGCGGTCTGCAGGACAAGCCGGGCAGTCTGCAGGTGGATTGGCCGGTGGAGTTGACAGAAGAGCCCATATAAGCAGCAGGAGAGAGTCTGGTACAGGTCGGGCGGATAGCAAGCCACAACAACTAAGCCGGGCGGTCTGCAGGACAAGCCGGGCGGTCCACCAGTTCGTTGTAATTTTTGATTCTTTGTGAGATTAGATGCACACGCACATCTTCTCGTAAATCCAATTGGAATCGGAAACAACAATCATTTTCCTTGGCGACCATGTCTCCTGCATAATATGTCAGTTGTGCGAATTCAGCTTCATATTGAAGAACTGTGCGACTTCCCTGCATCAAGCGAAGGAATTTCTCCTGAAGCATCTGTTTCTCTGACGGAGGAGCAAACTAGTTAATGAATTCCTTCAAGAACTCAGCCCGGAGGATATCAGAATTCTCACGTCCAACAAATCTCCCTTGCCTCCGACTGTCTCACCACCGATCAACCTCTCTTTCCAGCAACAAGACGACTAAATCAATTTTCCGATCGTCGGGACATTTCATAGCATTGAAGATCAGCTCGATCCTCTTTATCCAGCCTTCGGTTTCCATCGAAGATAACCCACCTCGAAATAAGGGTGGCCTCATATCTTGGAATTGCTTCACGTATGGATCACTTGATGTTAGTGGTTGTGATGCGACGATAACACTATTGCCCATTCAAATAGCTTCCGCTAGTGCTTGCATGACTTCCGATAAAGGAGGATTTGATCTCTCTCTCTGCCTTTCTTCAGCCATGAAGCTTTGTTCTCCTTCAAGTTCGTCTCCTTGTCATCTTCTCAAATAGGTGCGGTTGGGTTCCTGAAATAGGAAGATTTACATTGTTATGGATTTGTTTTACTTAAGTCCTATGTACTCTTGTCTCGCTGAAAGTTCAAACCTGGTTTGATACCATTTAATTGTAACGGCCATACTTCCTAGGCTACCATCACAATTTTCATTCCATTTTCCCATAATACATTAAAGGCGCCATGAAATTGAATATTCAGCAATTTAAACCACATAGTACAAAAAGAAAAGTGCAGGAAAGTGAAACATGATTTTATTTATATCACAAGTACAGTATAATATATAGTCTAACCAGTGTTGTTGATATCGGCCGACATGTCCGACATGTCGGCTGACATGAAGGTTTGGGAGAAAAAACGACACAAAACCGGCAAAATTTCTTTTAATGGCGTTTTGAAAATAGCGGTCCGACATGTCGGTTAAAACCGACATGTCAGCACCAAATAACGCCCGATATCGGGCGTTATTTTACATTTTTTTTATTTAAAAAATTATTTTATTAATTCTAATTACTTAATAGTTAATACTGACCCTGCTCATTTCACAAGACCCCGCTCATTTCACTTCATCCCGCTCTGCCCTAGCTCTCCCCGTCGCTCTGCCCTAAGCTCTCCCCGTCGCTCCTGCCCTAGCTCTCCAGCGCGCGTCGCGACACTGTCTCTCTGGTTATTTCTTCTCCCTGCTAGCTGATGCTCTCTGGTTCTCTGATTCTCTGATGCTCTCTAGCTCGTTGGTGCTCTCTCTCTCGCGCGCTGTCGGCACTCTCCCTTTGGTTCTTTCTTCTCCGTTCTCGCTGGTGCTCTCTGGTTCTCTGGTTATCTGGTGCTCTCTAGCTCGTTGGTGCTCTCCCTCTCTCGCACGCTGTCGGCACTTTATCTCTCTGGTTCTTTCTTCACCTTGCTCGCTGGTGCTCTCTGGTTTTCTGGTTCTCTGGTGCTCTCTAGCTCACTGGTCCTTTCCTTTCCCTGCTCGCTGGTGCTCTCTCGGCTGGTTCATTCTTCTCCCTACCTCCCCCCCTCATTCTATCGCTATGCATTTCATTTTTTAGTGCTATAATATTACACCAAACATATTATCTAATATTAACTTTTTAAAAATAATGAATATGCAGAGGCTACTTCATCTTGTCCTGATTTATTTGTATAGGCTACTTTTGAGGTTTTGCCAAGGCTATTACAAATTAAATATCACATCTCCATACCTTGCTCGCTGGTTCATTCTTGTCCTGATTTATTTGTAGAGGCTACTTTTGAGGTTTTGCCAAGCCTATTACAAATTAAATATGCAAGTGATTATTATGTATATATTATTTTATTTACTAAAACTTTAAAACGTACTCATTCTTATTTAAAAGTTAATATTAGATAATATGTTTAATGTAAAATTATAACAGTTTAATCTTTAATGTTTTACTCATTGGTGCTCTCTGGGCTAAAAGAAAGAACCAGAGACATGTTGTCGGACATGTCGGTCCGCTATTTTATTTGTGGTTGCCTTTCTGGTTGTAGCATATTGGATGCGCTGTTACTTTATTTGTCTTATTAGTCGTTGCTTTATTTTTATTTGACACGTTTATTAATCAACAAATGATTTGAAATACCCATATTAATAGTTATTTATCCAACTTTATTTTGCAATCAATGATGCATGTATATCCAATCACATTTGTAGTTGCCCTGCTGCTTTGTGGCTTTTAATAAATAAAATGTGAGATGCTTTGAAAATTTGAATGATACTTGAATGCTTTATTTATTTTGTTGGATACTTTGAAAGTTTGAATGATAGTTATAACTTTGTATACTAGTATACTACTAAGAATGCAAAATTTTGTTGGATAATAATGTATTGCATGGATAATATAAAAGATATCTGAAGATCTAACGATCTAATGAAGTTATGGGGCTTTTATGATGTTGATTTTTTTTCAACTAGCAATTTTTCTCGTGATATAGTCATGTAAAATATTTTTTCATTTCATTTAACTAATATTATTTTCATTTCGTGTCTTATTAGAATGGCTTCTTCTGCTGGTTCTAGTGAGGTTCCCGTATCACTGGTACCAACCGGTAGAGATCCGTTCTGGGCATTTGGTGACAAGCTGGTTGCAAACGACACAAACCGAATCAAATGCAACTACTGCAAGCAGACAGTGAATGACGGAATTACACGGTTCAAGCATCACTTGGCTAGGTGGAAGGGTAATGTTAAGCCATGCCCTCAGGTTCCCGCCGACGTTAAGGCTAAAGCGGATTCGGCCCTGAACTCAAATTTAGAGAGTAAGAGGGCTAAAAGTGCCAAGTTTCAAGCAATCCTGAATGAGGTGGTTGTTAGAGGAGTTCATGTTGATCAAGTAGAGGACACTAGCATACTTAGGAGCACAGGTTCAAAGGGTCCAATGAACCAGTTTGTTCATTCAGCTGTCGAGTCTACCAAGGGAAAAGATTCCCAACAGAGCACGATAGCGAGTAAGTACAAAAAGAAAGCCAGAGATGATGCTGCCATGTACATAGGTAGATGGGCATATGAAAACGGGATCCCGTTTAACGCCATATGTAATTCATCCTTTCAGCAGATGGCTCATGCCATTGGTTTATGCGGACCTGGGATGAAGATCCCAACATTTTATGAGTTGAGAGAGAAAATTTTGCAAGGGGAGGTGGAGAGGACGAATGAGATGTTGGGCATATTCACGCAGACCTGCAAATTGAATGGTTGCAGTATCATGACCGATGCGTGGACAGATCGAAAGGGTAGGAGCGTGATGAATATCATGATACATTGTAGTTCCAGAGTGACATTCTGGCTTTCGAAGAATGTCTCCTCTTCCACATACGATGGAAAGTTCATCTTTGACTTCTTGGATGAGGCGATTGAAAGCCCTGAGAGCCCAGTAGAGCATAGTATCTTGCAGATTGTGACGGATAACGCGTCCAATAATATGACTGCAAAGCTTATGGCTTTGAAAAGACCTACAATTTTTTGGACTTGTTGTACGGCTCACACTATTAATCTACTGTTATAAGATATAGGAAAATTGTAGCCAATAAAGAGTGTTATCTCCTTAGGCCGACAACTCTTTATATTCATCTATGGTCACACCATCTCGCTCGACATGTTTAGAGAGTCAACAAAGGACTTGGACTCTCATGAGCTTATTCGACCAGGTGTGACGAGATTCACTACAGCATTTCTATCTTTAGAGAGCATCTTAGTGAAGAAGAATCAATTGAGGGGTTTATTCACATCTGCAAAGTGGGCTGCATCAAAGTTGGCCAGTAGTGCTGGGGGAAAGCAGGTAAAACTATTGCTTCTTTATTCATTTTATTTAAAATATATGTTTTGAAAGTTGCCCTTTTATAATATTTTCTTAATATTTTATTTTGCATATGGTAGGCTGCAATGATAGTGATGAGCGCTAGATTTTGGGCGAATATCGAGCTGGCTGTTGGTATGTTCACACCATTTGTGAGAGTTTTGAGAAGAGTCGACGGGGATACACCATCCATAGGATGGTTATATGGTGATATCAAAAAAACTAGGGAAGAGGTTGCCGTAGTTCTCGATCACCAAGAGAACAAATATTTTCATATATGGAAGTTGATTGATAGCAGATGAGAGAAGAAGATGAGCAACCCTCTACACCTTGCAGGTTATTACTTAAACCCAAATTTTTATTATTTTTGTCGAGTGGAGATTGAACAGTCATATGCACTTTGCAGGGTATTACTTAAACTCATATTTTTATTATTCTCATCGAGTGGAGATTGAGGCTGACGGAAGGTTTATGAGTGGTTTTGTTGAGTGTCTCTCAAGGATATATATAGGAAAGATCCTTCTACACAGGATCACATCAGCGCTGAGCTTGATGTTTACCAATACCAACAAGGGTTATTTGGTAAAGAGATGTTAAAGAGACAGCTACAAAATCCCAACTTAAATATAGGTACATTTTAATATATATATATTTATTAACAATAATGATGTATTTATGTATAATAAATGAATAATTAATAGTTTAATATATTGTGTTGTCATTTTAATTTTCACAGTACATTGGTGACGGCTTAACAGTGCTGATACGCCGTACCTTAAAACTATGGCCATGAAAATTTTAAGTCTGACTACTTCATCTTCTGGCTGTGAGAGGAACTGGAGCACCTTCGAGATGGTATACATTAATTTAGTTATGTAGTTAAACATTTATATCTTATTATATGATTGTATGTATTATTTAACTCTTTTTAAAAATTTACAGATACAATCTAAAAAGAGAAATAAACGTGATAGCAAAAGATTGAACGATTTAGTATTTGTAAAGTTCAATGCTTTGCTAAAGTCGAAATATTCAGAGACATCTCGGGATCCATTGGCAGCTAAGAATGTTGATTCTGGAATTGTACAAGAGTGGATGATGAATGTTGATTCTGAGGAGGATTAAGATGAAGATGACGATGATGAAGTCTTTCCTGGCGAGGGGCTGACATGGGCGCAAATTGGCAATTTAATCGACGCTGATCATGATGAAAAGAGACCTCAAAGATTAGCTACAAGCAAAGAAGTGACAATTAGTTATCAAAGAAGGGGAAAGAGAAAAATATCTGAAGTGGACGAGGGAGATCTGGAGGGTTCATCAGATGAAGATCATATTCTATCTACTATGCCGACTATAGATGAGTTTTCAGGCGATGAAGAATTAGGTATGTTTGAAATTTGATTTTTGGAATTTTAATCTTAAAATCACTAGTTTTGCAAATTTTCATCTTTAAAGTGTTGTATGTTAAATGCTACATATAGATTTTAATATTTAAAAGCTCAATAGGTTGTAAAATAGGTAGTACTATGATATGTATAAAAATTAAAAAGTAACATTTAATTACATATATAATTAATTAAATGTTAAAATCCGATATATGAAATATCTCCGATATATCCCCTGATATATAAAAAACCGACATGAAAACCCAAACCGACGTGTCCCCGACATCCGACATCTGCAACATTGAGTCTAACAGATAGCTCGATATATGTATACAAAAGAGAAGTTATCTCAAAATCTGTGCTACAGGTATCAGTATACTACATGATCACAACAAAACGTGTGCCTGAGCATCAGATCAAAAACTATAATGTCAGATACTACACTGCAATATGATGTCTACTAGAAACAGAACTGGAACTCGTCGTAAGGGTAATCAGGATCACGGCAGGCCGTCTTGTGGGCTTCCAGAATACCGAAGACTGCGGTGACGACTTCGACCCAGATCTTGTACATCTTCTCGCGACGTGAAGGGGGCCGGCTAGAAGTGACGAGTGTGGCTTCCTCCTTTACCTGTTTTAGTTATATTTTTTATTAGTCAAAAGACTAAATAAATTCTCATGATTCTCTTTCTTCCTATAGTGACTTATTTATAGTTTGTTGATTACTCATTTCATATTTCCTTGGTATTGTCTTATCTCGCATTCATTTTCTTTGTATTATTTCTTTTGCTTATTTTCCTATCAGCACATGTACATCTTAACTGTATTTATTTTCATTTAGATATATACATATCTTTACATATATAAAGGAAAAACATCCTTTGGTGAAATATTTATCTTTCCAATTTTATCCTTTATTACAAATTTTCCAAGTGTTTTTTGTAACGCCCCGAAACTCAAAAGAGAGACGGGTGACGTTTTAAGCAAGTCTGGGACTTGGAGCAGGTGTCACGGGCGTGACACGGGCGTGACACGGGCGTGACACGGGCGTGACACGGGCGTGTCAAGCTAGGGAGTTTTCTGAGCCATGACACGGGCGTGTCACATGTGACACGGGCGTGTCAGGTGCCGTGTCGCAGGCCGTGTTCTCCTCGGGAAGCAAGAGTTGGTAGTTGTACACGGGCCATGACACGGGCACAGACACGGGCGTGTCACATGTGACACGGGCGTGTCGGGTGCCGTGTCGCAGGTCGTGTCCTTCTCGGGAACAAAGTGTTGGTCGTTGCACACGGGGCGTGACACGGGTCGTGACACAGCCGTGTCGCATGCGACACGGGCGTGTCGGAGGCCGTGTCGAATGTCGTGTGCTGGTTATCGCGTCGATCGAGACGGCGAATGGGTGACACGGCCATGCACACGGTCGTGTTGCAACCCGTGTTCGGCCCAGATTTTGTAATTTTAGGCCGAATCGTGGTCGTTCGTTTCCTTGGCTTTGGATCCGACGGCTGAGGGTTAGTTCTGGCGGTTTAACCCGAAGTTAGGGTTTGAAATCCCTCATTTCATCCAAGTGCTTCTCTTTCTAAAGTGTAGAGAGAGGGGAGAGCAAGGTGGAGGAGGAGACCAAGATCCGGCCATCGGTGGAGCGTCGGAGCTCCGAATCGCGATCCGAGTCCAGATCCGCGAAGGAGACGTCGTTGCAGTGCTTTCCAACCGCGTAGATTTTTCATGGCGCCGCGGAAGAACGCAAGGGTAACAATTTCTAATCCTAGGGCATGTGAAGCCCTCTTTTCCTTTGCATAGGAAGCCCTCTCTCGCGAGTGAGCGAAGAGTTGGAGTGTTCCTTGGGGTAGATATGTAAAGTCCCCCTTGTGTAGAGTCCGTATGCGTAAACGGACATAGGCATGGTGTGTGAAGCCTATCCGGACAAGTTGGTATGGATCGGTGATGTGCATTGCATTTTAGCCGGAGAAGACTCCGTGCCCTTTGTTGTTTTCTGGTTTCTACGGGGTAGATTGCTGCAGGGATCCTTGGGGAGTAACCCTAACGCACACCCGGAAAACTGGGGGAAAACGCTTTTCCGTGATCTTGGTGGTCGGGGAGGCAACCATAAACATAACTGGGTTATGTACTTGTGTGATCGAACTTTGGGATCTGGGAGAAGCTTGGCCCGCGCGTACGTCTTAATATGACTATGCGATGTGAGCAACGGGCAAGTGGATGCGGACCCGGGCTATGCGGTTTGGTGACAGACATCTGAAAAAGAGACTGGCCATTGGCATGGTCGAGTGAGTCTTAGGCTTAGACCGGAAAGACTATATTGCTCACGAGTTTTGCCGTCCAAGGGATGGTGGTGAGACCGCGGTTACGACCGGGTTCACCGAGTTAGTGCCCTGATAGTACGGGGTGTGTGGCCGTTTGAGCCCGCATCTGTGATGTTATGCTTATGCTCTATTTTGATGCTTATACTGATAAAGTGCAGGGAAAGAGCATCGCCGCCCCGATTTTGGGGGCGGGATCGTTATAATTTGGTCAGCATAGCTGACCGTTGCTTTTGTTTACCACCGTGCGGTGGATTGTTGCTTGCAGGTGTTGCGGAGCCGAGCGGTAAATAGCGGGCTAAAGCCCAAGTTGCTGCGCCGGCCCTCGAAGGCCTAAACTTTTGAGTGTTTTCTTATTTACTCATGTATGGCCGGCCTGCGTGCCGAGGTTTGTAAGTCATGTTATTTTAAGCAAACATTGTAAGGCCTTAAGGCTAGTTGTTTTGTGTATTCAACATTCCTATGTTTTGGTTCAGTGGACATTCATGTTAGCAAGGTTCTTAATTGTGCAACTTAATAATTGCTTCCGCTGGGTGCTGTGTATGACGTTGTGATTGGTTGAATGGTTTCAACGCGTAACCAACCGGTCTGTCCGTAGTATATGACGTCGGGCCCCGACCGGACCTACTGCTATATGCCATGTGACGGATAGAGGTGCTGCAAATTGGTATCAGACTACCGGTTTCGGTCAAGCTTAAATGAATTCGTGGGCGAATTCACTTTAAGGGGTGATGAGCACATGCGTGTGCGTCATCGTTTTAACATGAAAAGAACCCATGAATGTCCACTTAGGAATGAAAATACACATGTTTGAGGAACCTGCGTGTTCCTATAATTGCTGTTTGCAATATTGTTGGTCGTTTATCGGTGTTTTGCACGATTATAGGTGACTAGATGTGGTGCTGGACCGTCTGAACGGCCAGGTTCTGCGGCAAGCAGTGCACCTAATGATGCGCCTGCAACACCTCCGTCGGTCGAGACCATTAGGTTGGTTGCAGAAGCTGTCCTTGCAATGATCAATGCGCAGCCGGCAAGGCAGGTGCAGCAGCCTGCTCCTGCTGCGGATCAAGTGCCGCTCCAAGCGGCGGAGCCGAGAAGGGTGGAACAGGTGATTGTGGAGCCGGAGTTGCCTCGGAGTGCAACTGAGAAACAACTTAAGCATGTGATGGGCTTCCACCCACCAGTGTTCTCGGGAACAGGAACCCCGACTCAGGCAGAGGATTGACTATCGAGAGTCAATAGAGTAATGACAGCAACAGAAACTTAAGAGTGGCAGAAGACCACGATTGCAACGTTCTTGTTGGACGGGGATGCGAGGTTATGGTGGGAAGGGTTGGAGTTACACCACCTGAGGGGAAGACAGTTGGCGGATGTCTCTATGAGGGAATTCTCGAGTTTGTTTATGGCTCGATACCTCCCCTCAGCCCAGAGGATCGTGTTGGAAAATGAATTTCAAAAGTTGGTGCAAGGAGACAACACCGTGGACGAGTATCTCCACGAGTTCACTCGTTTGGGACGATACGCTAGCGCTACCTTTGCCGACGAGGAGCGCAAGACGAACCGCTTCTATGAAGGCTTAAGAGAAGAGGTTAGGTTGTTACTGTCGGGGCCTATGGCGCAGGGTTTCATGAACTTGGTCAACTCGGCCCAGTCCTTGGAAAAGGACATGAAGATCGTGCAAGCGAAGAAGGAATCCGGTGGCAAGAAACCGGAGTTTAAGGTGCCGACTTCAAAGTATGGCTTTCGAAGATGGAATAAGAAGGCTAGGACGTCGGGTCCAGCCCCTTCTTCAGGTACCTCGGGGACAACTACCAACCGAACCCCGGGCGCTTGCTTCACTTGCGGAAAGACGGGGCACTTTGCCCGCTATTGCTGGAGCGGACGCCCAAAGTCCGAGAGAAAACAATGAGCTACCTATGAAGAGAAGGGCAAGGCGGTGGAGTCAACCGCGTCCCATTATGCTCCGACTCAACCTAGAGTGTACAACTTGGGCCAGCAGGAGGCCAGTAAACAAGCTGACGTGGTGACAGGTACGAGTTAATTTATAGCAAGTTAACTTTAAATACTGTTATCTATTGCTTGTTAGCCTAATATGGTTTGCATAGGCTTTGTTTTGATTAGCGATGGTCCGGCACGAGCACTGTTCGATACGGGAGCTTCACACTCCTTGTCCGAAAATTTTATATCGCGCATCAGTCCCTTCTTCGATGGCGAAGGACACGTTAGATGTGCTGCTACCGAATGGGTGTTCGATGCGTGCGGACAGAGTGTGCGCCGTAAAGGTTCACATAGGGAGCCAAGAGTTCGACTTGCTAGCGTCATTGCTGCCGCTAGTAGAGTTCGACGTTATCTTTGGGATGGATTGGCTTTCGGAGCAGAAGGTTGGATTGATTGCAATAGTAAGGAGGTCAAGCTGGGTGTTGGACGGGAGACAACATTCACGGGACTGAAGGGGTCGAGCAGGACGCTGATGTCTGTTCTTCAGGTGGTAAAGGCAGTTCGTGCTGGCGCAGAGCTGTTCTTCGCAATAGTGGGGGCTGTAGAGCCAAAGTCCGCTTTGGATACTATTCCCGTGGTTTGTGAATACCCCGATGTGTTCCCGGATAGTCTTCCCGGAGCCCCACCACAACGAGAGATTTATTTCACTATCGAGCTTGTGCCAGGTGCCAAACCTGTGTCACGTGCTCCTTATAGGCTGGCGCCGAAGGAGTTGGCAGAGTTGAAAGTTCAGCTAGAGGAGCTGATGGAGCAAGGTTATGTGCGTCCAAGCTCGTCGCCTTGGAGCGCACCGGTCCTCTTCGTTAAGAAGAAGGACGGGAGTATGCGGCTGTGTATCGACTACAAAGAGTTGAACAAGCTGACGGAGAAGATCAAGTACCCGATCCCGAGGATTGATGATCTCTTCGATCAGTTAGTCAGATCGTCGGTATATTCTAAGTTGGACTTGAAGTCGGGGTACTATCAGTTGAGGATCAGGGAGTGTGATATCCCGAAGACAGTGTTCAGCACAAGGTATGGGCATTTCGAGTTCACGGTCATGCCGTTTGGACTGACGAATGCGCCATCAGTGTTTATGGACTTGATGAACAGGACGTTCCGAGATTTCCTAGACCGTTTTGTGATCGTCTTTATTGACGATATATTGGTGTACTCGCAGTGCGAAGAAGATCACTTCAAGCACTTGCATCTGGTGTTGGAGACTCTGAGAAGGAATGAACTGTATGCGAAATTCTCCAAGTGCGAGTTCTGGCTACCCTCAGTAGCATTCCTTGGTCACATTGTCAGTGGGGAAGGTATAGCGGTGGATCCGACGAACATCGTTGCGATACGGGAGTGACCTGCGTTGTCTTCTGTCGCGGAAGTCCGTAGTTTTCTCGGGCTTGCCGGATATTACAAGCGCTTCGTAGAGAACTTCTCACGGATAGCGCTACCTCTCACGAAGTTGACAAGGAAAGATCAGAGATTCTTGTGGACGCAGGAGTGCGTGCAAGCTTTTGAGGAGCTGAAGAGACGGTTGACCACGGCGCCAGTGCTTAGTTAGCCGAGTGGGACCGAGGGCTTCGAGGTTTATAGTGACGCCTCGGGTAGTGGTTTGGGCTGCGTGCTGTTGCAGCATGGGAGCGTGATAGCTTATGGATCGCGTCAGCTAAAAGTGCATGAAAGGAACTATCCGGTCCACGACTTGGAGTTGGCGACCGTGATATTTGCACTTAAGTTGTGGAGGCACTACCTATACGGCGTAAGGGTCGATATTTACACCGATCACAAGAGCCTGAAGTACTTGTTGGATCAAAAGGATCTTAACATGAGGCAGAGGAGGTGGATGGAGTTCCTGGGGGACTACACCTTCAAGATTCATTATGTACCCGGGAAGGGCAATGCGGTTGCTGATGCGTTGAGTCGCAGGGCTCCCGCCCAAGCCAACTGGTTGTCGGTTCATGATGAGAGGCTTGTACTGGAGTTGGAGGCGTTGGAGATCTGTTGCGTGGACAAGCAGACAAGCGCCAAGGCTTTGTTGAACTGGACGGAGGTTCAGTATGACCTGGCTGATCGTGTTCGGCAGGCAATGGAGTTGGATGACGCCATGAAAGAGCTTATGGAGGCGGCGTTGGATGAGTCAAATTCCCAATTTTCTGTTGAGGATGGGTTGTTAAGGAAGGATCATCGGTTGTGCGTCCCAAGCGGGGGTAACCTACGGGCGGAGTTGATGTACGAGGCTCATCATACCAAGTACTCAATCCACCCAGGGAGCACAAAGATGTACCGTGACCTCAAGAAGCTGTTCTGGTGGTCGGGGCTCAAGAAAGACGTAGCGTTGTTTGTGGCTAAGTGCCAAACGTGCGCCTTAGTGAAGACGGAGTGCCAAAAGCTGGGAGGATTCTTGAAGTCCTTGCCTATACCGGAGTGGAAGTTCGACGACATATCGATGGACTTTGTGCATGGTTTGCCGAGGTCGCAGAAGGGGAACGACGCCATCTGGGTGATCGTAGACCGGTTAACTAAAGTGTCGCATTTTATTCCGCATAGGAAGGATGACTCAATGGAGAGGCTGGCGAAACTATATGTGGATAATATAGTCAGACTGCACGGTGTGCCCCGCAGCATTGTGAGTGATCGCGATGGGCGTTTCACGTCCAACGATTGGAGGTTGGTGCAGCAGATGCTGGGGACAAAGTTGAAGTTCAGCACAGCCTTCCATCCGCAGATGGATGGACAGACCGAGAGAGTCAATAGAACGATGGAGGACATGCTACGCATGTGTGTTCTAGACTTCGGGAAGCATTGGGAGGACCACCTGTATTTGGTGGAGTTCGCATACAACAACAGCTACCAGGCGAGTATCCAAATGGCGCCCTTTGAGGCCCTATATGGTAGGAAATGTCGCCCGCCGTTATCGTGGCTGGAAACGGGTGAGGCAAGGTTGTACAAGAAGCTGGAGGTGGAGAGTGCTACTTCTTTGGTGCGGATCATTCGAGAGCGCTTGCTGATCGCTCAGGACAGGCAGGCTAAGTATTACAATGCCAAGCACCGGAACGTGGAGTTCGCGGTAGGCGATTGGGTGTACTTGAAGATAAAGCCGTTCAAGGGTGTTTCGCGGGTGAGACGCTTGAAGAAGCTGAGCCCAAGATACCTTGGACCCTTTGAGGCTCTGGAGCGGGTCGGCGAAGCGGCATACCGATTGAGGCTATCGGAGGAGTTAAGTGGACTACACGATGTGTTCCACATTTTCGTGTTGCGGAAGGCGGTGCAGGAGCCTTCGCTAGTGATCGCAGTTGATCAAGTGCCGGTGGACGAAGGGTTGACGACAAGGGTCAAGCCCGTTCGTATCGAAGACTCTGAGGTCAAGAGACTCCGTAACAAAGAGATCCGGATGGTTAAGGTCCGGTGAAATAATTGCGGTCAGGAGGAGCTCTCTTGGGAACGGGAGCAAACTATGCTGGAGGAGTACCCGGAGTTATTCCGCTCAGGTACCGTTAAAAGCTTTTAGTTCCTATTGTTTTCCTTAAGTAAATTTCGTGGGCGAAATTATTTTAAGGGGGAGAGAGTTGTAACACCCCGAAACTCAAAAGAGGGACGAGTGACGTTTTAAGCAAGTCTAGGACTTGGAGCAGGTGTCACGGGCGTGACACGGGCGTGACACAAGCGTGTCACGCTAGGGAGTTTTCTGAGCCATGACACGGGCACAGACACGGGCGTGTCACATGTGACACGGGCGTGTCGGGTGCCGTGTCGCAGGCCGTGTCCTCCTCGGGAAGCAAGAGTTGGTAGTTGTACACGGGCACAGATACGGGCGTGTCACATGTGACACGGGCGTGTCGGGTGCCGTGTCGCAGGTCGTGTCCTTCTCGGGAACAGAGTGTTGGTCGTTGCACACGGGGCGTGACACGGGTCGTGACACGGTCGTGTCGCATGCGACACGGGCGTGTCGGAGGCCGTGTCGAATGTCGTGTGCTGGTTATCGCGTCGGTCGAGACGGCGAATGGGTGACACGGCCATGCACACGGTCGTGTTGCAACCCGTGTTCGGCCCAGATTTTGTAATTTTATGCCGAATCGTGGCCGTTCGTTTCCTTGGCTTTGGATCCGACGACTGAGGGTTAGTGCTGGCGGTTTAAACCCGAAGTTAGGGTTTGAAATCCCTCATTTCATCCAAGTGCTTCTCTTTCTAAAGTGTAGAGAGAGGGGAGAGCAAGGTGGAGGAGGAGACCAAGATCCGGCCACCGGTGGAGCGTCGGAGCTCCGAATCGCGATCCGAGTCCAGATCCGCGAAGGCGACGCCGTTGCGGTGCTTTCCAACCGCGTAGATTTTTCATGGCGCCGCGGAAGAACGCAAGGGTAACGATTTCTCATCTTAGGGCATGTGAAGCCCTCTTTTCCTTTGCATAGGAAGCCCTCTCTCGCGAGTGAGCGAAGAGTTGGAGCGTTCCTTGGGGTAGATATGTAAAGTCCCCCTTGTGTAGAGTCCGTATACGTAAACGGACATAGGCATGGTGTGTGAAGCCTATCCGGATAAGTTGGTCTGGATCGGTGATGTGCATTGCATTTTAGCCGGAGAAGACTCCGTGCCCTTTGTTGTTTTCTGGTTTCTACGGGATAGATTGCAGCAGGGATCCTTAGGAAGTAACCCTAAGGCGCACCCGGAAAACTGGGCGGAAACGCTTTTCCGTCATCTTGGTGGTCGGGGAGCCAACCATAAACATAACTGGGTTATGTGCTTGTGTGATCGAACTTTGGGATCCGGGAGAAGCTTGGCCCGCGCGTACGTCTTAATATGACTATGCGATGTGAGCAACGGGCAAGTGGATGCGGACCCGGGCTATGCGGTTTGGTGAAAGACATCTGAAAAAGAGACTGGTCATTGGCATGGTCGAGTGAGTCTTAGGCTTAGACCGGAAAGACTATTTTGCTCACGAGTTTTGCCGTCCAAGGGATGGTGGTGAGACCGCGGTTACGGTCGGGTTCACCGAGTTAGTGCCCTGAGAGCACGGGGTGTGTGGTCGTTTGAGCCCGCATCTGTGATGTTATGCTTATGCTCTATTTTGATGCTTATACTGATAAAGTGCAGGGAAAGAGCATCGCCGCCCCGATTTTGGGGGCAGGATCGTTATAATTTGGTCAGCATAGCTGACCGTTGCTTTTGTTTACCACCGTGCGGTGGATTGTTGCTTGCAGGTGTTGCGGAGCCGAGCGGTAAATAGTGGGCTAAAGCTCAAGTTGCTGAGCCGGCCCTCGAAGGCCTAAACTTTTGAGTGTTTTCTTATTTACTCATGTATGGCCGGCCTGCGTGCCGAGGTTTGTAAGTCATGTTATTTTAAGCAAACATTGTAAGGCTTTAAGGCTAGTTGTTTTGTGTATTCAACATTCCTATGTTTTGGTTCAGTGGACATTCATGTTAGCAAGGTTCTTAACTGTGCAACTTAATAATTGCTTCCGCTAGGTGCTGTGTAGGACGTTGTGATTGGTTGAATGGTTTCAACGCGTAACCAACCGGTCTGTCCGTAGTATATGGCGTCGGGCCCCGGCCGGACCTACTGCTATATACCATGTGACGGATAGGGGTGTTACATTTTTGCAAGTGGTTTAATTTGTATGTTTTTATTTTTCGTGCTCAATTTTGCATTCGGTGTGACAAAAGTTTTCAAAAGGATGATGAATGGAGGATATATTGTCACATCAGGGCACAGCCGCACAGGAGAACCTCGTATACTTTTGTATCTCTCTCTATATATATTTATATATTTATTTATATTTATATATATATATATATATATATTTATATTATTTATTTTTTTATATTTATATTTATATTTATATTTATATATATAGTTTACTTCGTGTTATGTCAATCTCAGCTTTCTTTAAGGTGCTCATCCACCATCAACTTCGATTCTGTTTGACTTTTGAATTTTGGATTGAGGGATCTTTATCTTCCATTATTAATGACTTTCTGGCTTCCTGCTCTCTAACTTTCTACCATGCGTTATACTGTTATTACTTTTGGAGTATAAAATATTTATATTAGTTTAATAAGTTTAAAAGTTTAATAAATATTAAATTGTAAATTTGTTAATATTTATAAATTAAAAATGATTTTATTTATGTATAATTTAGTAATTGACACTTTGCACTCCTGAAAATTATATTAGTGGCACTTTGCACCCTAATTATTTAAGGGTGCTGTTATAAGCAAACCCATTTTGGTTGTTAACAAACCTTTACTACTAGCAAACCATAAAATCTTAAATTGGGTATTTAAAAACCCAATGGTTACTAGCAAATCACTCAAAAAACTTTAAAAAAAAACATAAAAAGTTTGTACTATACTATATCATTTAAAATTACAAAAGTTGACTAATGATCACGTCATTTTGCTACAAAAAAAGTTAATCCAAAAAGCAGTCATCTTCAATAGCTCCCAAAAACCTCTGCAATAAATAAAAATAATGTTACAATATTATGTATTAATGAATACGCTTAGGAAAATAAATCAAAATGTATACCTTTCTCAATTTCTCCCAAAACATTACAAAAATTGTTTGTCTTTAATACTCTCTAAAATATTCTGCAATATAATTAAACATTGTTAGTACAATTGTAAGTAATTTAGTGGACTATGAATTTTGAACTTAAAATTTATACCTTTCATGATTTGTTGTTGAGAATGCTTTCCCATGAACTCGCTATTTGTGTATGATATCTCCTCCATGGGGTGTAAAGTTGAGGCAATGTACATCCTTCTTTCATGCATAGCCTCACAAAATGATTATCATTCACGAAGCCAATAAAAATTACGTTTGGGAGTTGAGGAAGTGCGGTGTCCAATGGCAAAAACATCATACTCTGATTTTGTGAGATTAAAGCCACACCAATATTGTAACAAGAAGATATAATTAACCCCATATCTGGCATGGACATCCATTTTTCAAATGGTGCGGGTGAGTATTTGCACTCAAGGTTGTTTACTAATTCCATCTTTCTAGGAGCTCCAAAAAGAGCATCATATAGTGTTTCCCTTTTCACCAATTCATTCATTAAATCTTCTCTAACTTGTTATGCATTATTACCCATGTTGATTGATTCACTAATGACACGGAACCCACAATGGCCATCCGCGGGTACATTAAAAACATCAACCAATTGATCAGAAAAATAAGTAGGTAGTTGTCGGCGGACTCTATCATATACTTTGTTCTTTTGCTTACTATTTCCCCTTGATAACTTTGGCATTTTCTCTTGTGAAAGTGGTCCATCTGACAAAACAATTTCAAATAGTGACGGATTGCGTTTAGTACTTTTGTAGTCATCTTTAAACTTCTTCAAACTCCCTTTTGGTCTCCCCTTTAATTTTGTAGGCAAGAGAGGCTCTTTTGTTCCACTTGAAGTCGGATCCATGAGTTCACGTAACTTATTCTTAATCTCCTTTTGTTGATGCTCATTTGTGTTTTTGTACCTTTCTATGATCCCCTCCAACTCAAATGTTATATCTATATCTCCTGTGTTGACAAACTTTTGTGCTTGTGGTACTTCATAGCTATCTAATGAAAAAGACAATTGCTTCCAATGTTTATGAATTAACCAAATCGGACAAGGTGCCTTTTGTGTGACATATGGTGCTAATTCATGACCACATGGTAACCCAAGCGTGGTTCGGGTTGTATGAGGACAATCTATACATATATTTCTTGTCTTACGCAAGTTGTCTTCTTCTACTTTAATCAACTTTAATGCCTGCAATGACACATTTCCAATGAGTTCTGAATACAAAGAGCCATTGAATTCTTGACTAACTTGAATGGAGCTTTACCCAAAGGACCTTTTGATCTCTATATGTTGAAGATTTAACATTTGATTAAAAGCCTTCCAAACAGTTGATAAATTCCCAATTGACACTTCTAAAAATTTCTTCAACTTGCTATGACCACCTTCTACCCGATTTGTTGTTGAGTTGCCAAGATGTAAATATCTATCAATCCAGGCGCACACAAAATATTCTTTTAAAGGATTGATCCAGGTTTTGCATATATAAGTGACAACATCCGGAAATGAGGTGGAGTATGAACTCAAAATATGGTTGTATCTCATATTGTACTCGTTCTCATTTCTTGCATCAACTAATCGTTGCCAAGCATCAAGAAATATTTCGAACACTTTCCCATCCTTGAAATATTTTTTACAATGAGCCAAAATATTTCTATGCACGTGAACCTGACATAGAATATGTTTGACGTTTGGAAATGTAAACTTTATGGCATTCATCAAAGCCAAATCTCTATCTGTAACCAAAACATTTGGCAAGGAGGTTTCATCCAAGGTAGCTTTGAAATTCTCAAGTGCCCATCTATAACTCGACTCGGACTCATCAGATAGAAAAGCAAAAGCAGCGAAAAAAGTTTGCTGAGTAGATGTAACACCAACCACAGATAGTAATGACAACCGGTACCGATTCGTCTTGTACGTACAGTCCATTAAAAACACGGTATAAAATGTTTTACTTAGTATAATAGCAGTCGGATGTGCAAAGAACAAGCTCACTAAGTTCCCCTCATCATTCACTCGATTTAAGCTCAAGTAGCCGCTATCTGTTAGGCACTTATACAAAAATTGTATGGGTGTGGAACCATTCAATTCTTCTTGATGCAACTTATATCTCTCATTATAGATTGTCCGCATCACTGTATGATTTTCTGCATTTCTTTTTTTAAGCGTGGTTAATATGCTTCTTGGTTTCACATTAGAGGCTATCATGTCATGAACTATTTTTTTCTCCTCACAGTCCAATCTTCCCACAGTAGCATGTGCTTCCAAGTGAACCATTTCATGGTTATGCGTCCCACAATTGACTTGAATAGTCCATTCATCCGAGTATGCATTTTTTTCCCGGTCAGTGAAAAAGAACATCCATAACGCTTACTAGTACATTTTCTCAAATTTTGTTTAACCCAACCTTTTTTGCATTGCTTCTCACGGTATACACCACCTCTATCACACCCAAGAAACACACGTGGCCTTGCTCTTCCTCCCTCTAATTTGTCTGAACCTTTAACCGTGACCGCAAAACTTAGGCTTTTACCGACATTACGAGCCCACTCAATTAAAGCTTCCCTTGATGGAAATTGAATTTTGGTTTCAAAGTGTCTACTATAATCCGGATATACACTTGTTTCACTACAAATTAAATTTTTAAAAACAATTCAAACTTCTTATGTATTATACGGCGACAAGAAAAACCAAACTTCAAATAAAGCATTGATACCTTGTAGAGGATGAATGTTGTAGACCAATCTCCATTGGGAAGACACCGGCGATGAAATGCTCAATTAGATCACCTAGCCAGCAATGTTGTCAGGATCTCGATCCGGATCGTAGGATCGCACGATCCTACGATCCGGATTTTGCAATTCGATCCAGATCGTGTCCAGGATCGAATTTAAGCTGCACGGAGGCAGGATCGCGAGCCGGATCGCGGAATCGGTAGGATCGCGATTCCGCGATCCCGTGTCCTTATTAAAAGAACACGCATAAGCACGGAATAACCCCAAGCCATTCCGCGATTCCTCTCCTCCTCCCGATGGCGCACAGGCACGGAGTAACCCTGCGATTCCTCTCCTCCTCCCGACGGCACAGGTCTTTTTCTTCTTCTTCTTCTCTGAACTTCACTTCTTCTTCTTCTTCTTCTTCTTTGAACTTCACTTCATCTTCTTCTTCTTCTCTGAACTTCACTTCTTCTTCTTCTCTGAACTTCACTTCTTCTTCTTCTTCTCTGAACTTCGCTTCTTCTTCTTCTTCTCTGAACTTCGCTTCTTCTTCTTCTCTGAACTTCACTTCTTCTTCTTCTTCTCCTCTGAACTTCACTTCTTCTTCTCCTCTGAACTTCACTCCTTCTTCTTCTCTGAACTTCACTCCTCCTTATTCTCTGAATTTCTGCACTCTACTTATATGTGGATGATTTCTGACAAGAAATTTCTGGACCAGAATCATCCAGATTTCTGGATGATTTCTGGTCCAGAAATCATCCAGAAAATAGGATGATTTCTGGACCTTCTGCAACTGGATGATTTCTCTTTTTATTAGTTCATTGTATTTTTTTTGTTAACTAGTTTGAAAAAGATGGGACAGCTAGGACAAAAATGCTTACTCATCTTGGCTTTACAGTTGCTAAAGTAGAGTCAGAACTCAATGTTCCACTAGTACTCATGTACATTTATAATTATAAATGTTTCTTTATTCATGTTCTTATTTTGCCTTAGACTTAGAGTCAACCAATGAAAATGATTAATTACATAATTTTTTTATATAGATTATTTGTGTAATTGTATGATTTCAAATTCATTTTCATCATATAAGTCTGGCTTTATGAATGTAGTAGGATCTTACGATCCTCGATCCGATCCTACGATCCGATCCGATCCAATCCTTGAAACGATCCCACCTAGGATCTCGATCCTGACAACCTTGCTAGCCAGTGAAAAAAAAGGGAGTAGTAAATACACTAATTTGATGTTACTTTCTTGCTAAAAGATAAAATGAAATGATGTAATTAACTATAAAATGAAATGATGTAATTGGCGAGTAGGAAAGAAGGTTAAAATGAATTGTTTTATATATATTGCTCCAATCAATACCCAAGAGAAATTGGATAAAATTTTCTAGATTGATAGATAAAATTTGTCCTGGAGATTGAGTCTCGGTTAGAAGCTAAATGCGATACTTTAGCTGATATTTTCACAATGGATGACACAGGTATAACTCTAATTTCTGTTATAAATTTGTATAGTTTAGCAATAACTCTGATTAAGCGCCTCTTACTTCTTACTTATCTTCAGATTCTTCTTCCATAAGTCAAATTTCAGGTGCTCGGCTCCCAGAAAGGTATCAAGTCATCAAGTCATCAATACCCAAGAGAAATTACCTAGCTCGCTCTTTTATAAGCAAGATTCAAACAAAAAGTTAACTTATACGGACCTGTGCTTTGGGAAGATCGGAGGCGGAGCTGAGAAGCTGCACGCGATACAGCCGGTGGTGGCACTTTTCGGACCCTGACTTTGGGAGGATCGGAGGCGGCGGAGGCGAGACGCTGCACGCCGGCGGAGGACCTTTGCGGACCTTGGATTTGGGAGGATCGGAGGCGGCGGAGGTGAGACGCTGTACGTAGGCGGGCTTAACGCCGGCGGAGGCCCTTTGCTCCGGGCGTTGCGGGCGAGGAGGGGGCTGCTGCGGGCGACGAGAGGGCTTCTCCACTCCGGCGGAACTAGGGCTGCAGCGGGCGACTAGGGCAAAAGAAAAAGTCGGGAGGAAAGAAATGAGGTTTTAGGTTAGAAATTGAGTTATATAGTAGGTTTGCTAACAACCTTCTTTTTAGGTTAGAAATAAGAGGAAATATAGGTGAACCGGGTTTATTATGGTGTGCTAACAACCAAAACGGGTTTGCTTATAACAGCACCCTTATTTAATTTGACACATTGCACCCCTCAATTACATTTAAGGTGATAATTTGCATCCTATGCTCAAATTACATGGGTATTTTGGCCCGGATCTTAGGTTGTGATTTTTTTCAAGAGGGTTGTTTTTTTCCATGGAGCAACCTCCTTGCAGGCCCCGAAGATCAAATATACCGTTAATTAGTGATGCAGCCTCTGTATGCTGTCACAAATACTGTCTGCCCTCAAATGTCTTGAGCCCTCTCATGAATCAAATATGCAGTCCAGCTTCCCTCTCTTGCCTTCTCACAGCCAAAGCATAAACACAAACTTAGAAACAGTAAACTAAAGGCTCTCCTCTTGTTTTTTTATACATCACGGTTCAAGAAATCATATATAAATCAGGTTCTCTAGTCAGTGGACTCCAAGTCTATATCCAAAATAAAGAGATCTAGTAAGGACTATTTAGATACCCAAATTCAAAAGACTGTAACAGAACGTTACTTGTTGTTTAACCGCCAGCAATATTAAAAGGCAGCATAAACACAAAATGAATTGCAGAAAACATAAAATGAATTACAGAACAAATTACATTCACAAAGAAAAAGAAAATGTCTCTTTTTTCACCAACATAACAAATATGTTAAACATCCACAAAGAAACACAAAAATTATCTTTGTTCCCACCAACATAACAAACATGTTATACATGTTATACACCACAAAGAAACACAATTAAATTCACGATTAAGTCCACAATCAAAACAAACATTTGAGTGTTTTCCACCTTTAGCTTTTATATAGTAAATAAGCTTTGAGGGAAGCTTCAAATATCACATATTTCTTCGCACCTGCAAGCTGCATATTAATACCATGTGACTAAGAAGCATTCAAATACTAAAATATTGTGAAAGGAATATTAGATGGACTGCTTACCGTAAGTTGTGATGTAACATCCTAAAATTTTAAAGCAGAGATATAATTTAATTTCAGGGCCCAACCACTAGCAAGATTGATCGAGCCAGTACCTCGTCGAGGTACTACTGTAGTATGGTTAATTTTTGCGCGTTTAATCAATAGATTGATTGAAGTTATTGTAAATTATATTCAAACGTGTTTTAGTGTTGGTGCGAAAGCGCAACACGCAAACCTATCATTTAGTGAGGAAGTGACAAAATTGAAGAAAGATTTGGAAATGTCTTATTTTCGCGAGTAATGACATAGCCAAATCATGCCGCGATTTAGTTTATCCCCCCCCCCCCTCATTTTGGTTTCCTTCTATAACTGACCTAACACGCCTCTTAAAAACCCATGGGTGAGAAACCACTGCTCATTCCTCTCCCTCTGGACTCCCCCTCTAGGAGTTTAGGGTTTCCCTGCCGCTCCAGTCCGTCGACGTTGGGAGACGCAAGATCTACCCTAGATGTCGCCGCCCTACTCCCCTCTCTCGCTAGAAAATTGACGAAACCGTGGGGACTCGCAGTTGCTCCCAGCATTAGAACTGCCGCTCTTCTAACTCCTTTCTTGCAGACGGCGACTCCAGTCACGTTCCCGACAACAGTCGCTTGAGATGTCTTCTCCTTCACATGAGTCGATGATAGCAGGCGCAAAAGTCGTCGTTCCTTGCTTATCGATCGAACCCGACGACTGTTTCTGCTTCCCCGATTCTGCACAGGTAAGTGACGATCCTCCGTTCGTTACTGTTTTCCTGCCTGAATAGATGATGAAGTTTCTGCTCCTCTTTCCAGTTATAGTTGATGCCCTCTACCTTTCCAGGTTTCATCAACCCTAGTCGTTGGAGTCGTTCCAGCAGTAGGTTCTTCAGTAGAAAAAGCGATCTGACAGCCTTGTTCCGCATTTCAGTCCGTGTAAGGGAACTTTCTTACCTCGATTATTTCAGTCAATGAATCTCTCTATGAAATCAGAGTTTCTACTTCCCTTAAGCATGTTGTTAAGTGTCAAGTTCACCTCTGGTTGCAGAAATTAGAGAGATTGACTCCTCCCCGTTTAGAGATTGTCGATTTTTGTGCAGTTCTCGAATTTTTGGAAAGAGGAATAAACCCTTGCCCTTGTTTTCTTTCTTACTTCTGTTTTGTTGCAGTGTCAACTTTGGGTCATCGGAGTACTTTTCGGTGAAACCCTAGATTGATGAATTAGTGTCCCTATTATTTTAGGAAGAATGAGTTTATGTTTGATTTATCCATTGTAGGGATTTTTGAGGAGATTTGAGGAAGGGAGCCTCGCGTCAACTAGAGATCAAATTAGTGCTTCCAGAATATTTCCTAAATGGAAATCATGTCTCCTCAATGTGTCCACGTGCGCCGCAACACCAATGTAAGAAATTCAACTCTTTTTAGTTAAACATATCATTATGAATAATTCATGGTTTTAATATGTCAGTACATGCATTTGAAAGATACAAGTTTCCTACCATAAAAATCAAATCAGACCAACAACAAGAGAATAAATTATTACGATTGAGAATTAGATATTATTCAATCAAAATCACAAAGCAGATATTATGGAAATTATCATAGCGGGGTAAGGAACAAGATACTAAAACAGTAGCTTATTCCATGGTCAGAACTAATTTAAAGTGTAAGATGCATTTAGGCTAAAATATCAGATTCAATCACATGAAAAACATTAATCTAGTGTAATAAAGATGAACGTTACCCATGTATGTCTCACCGACCACTAATATAGATCAATTCAGATAATGACGAGAGAGGTTCTCCCTCATATTTTTGGTGGAGGCACACCGCCGTGTTCACAGGGCCAGCAACCCACCATACAAGTTTCAAACTTAGGGTCGATGACCCTTGTTTTCTAGATATGAAACTCCTTAGACAGTAGTCTATGATCCTCTTGTTGGACATTCAGTTCAGGGCACCACCAGGTTTGTCACTCAGACTACAATTTTCAGTTTGTGCGCAGTCGCCATTAATGATAAGGTTTAATAAGTCAATCATTTCCCCCCTCAGACATGAGTCTGTGTTTCTCTTGAGGGACTCTTAGTTTAAGGCACCATCAGATTTGCCACCCAGACTCCAAGTTTCAGTTTGTGCGTAGTCGCCGTTATAAACAAGGTTTAATAAGAGAATCATGAAATCTACTAGAACTTACAGCAGACAAAATTCAGAAACTCCAGAAAGCGTTATCCAGCAGAAACCAGATAATAAGACTGAACTCATAATAAGTCTATTACAAGATCAAATCAAGAGCACGAAATAACAAGATTAGCAGTACTCAATAGTACGTATTTTCTACACAAGAAAAAATTTATTTTTCTTTTAGTGTTGCTGGGAGTAGTTTTTCTTACTCTACAGTGGGTCTGACCCACTTGGAACTTATTTTTACAAGGTCTCAAGTCAGGGGATTCGCCTAGGTTAGGCGGTGCGGTGTACACCGTCATTGGTCCCGTTCAGTTGTACCTCCCTTTGGTTGTAATTCTTATATTTTCAGATTTTATGATTATTTCTTCATTTATGTCTTGGTGTACTAGTCTATTTCAGATTTTCAATATTGCAATTTCATACTGAAACTTTCAGTTCTAGATGGCTCTGTGGATTCAAAAATTTGAGATACACTTTAACCTTAGATTTTTTTGCTCTACTTCCGCTGTAAAGTTTCTTTTAACACTTTTATTTATGCATGTTGTGTACCAGTTTTAATACCGTTGCTTAGTTTGTTTCTTATCGCGAGGCCCGGCTAGACTGCCGATTTGTTGCTAAACTAGGTTGAGGTGTTACATGTGATCTCTAGAAGACATTGAAGACATTGTTGTATGTGGGATTTTGGTGGCTCCATCACAACTTTTTTTGTTATGTTCGCTCATCCCTCAATTGGAACAGGTATACTTTAAACCATATCTTTTTATTCCATATTTTTGGGCCTATATACTTTTACTTCTACCATGTTGTGATGTCCTTTCAGGCTTCTTTTTAGACTTCAAAACAATTAAATTCAAGTTGATTAATGACCACTCCTTATGTGCATTTATGGGATTTAATAAGTGTTTGTAAGCCCTCATAAACTTCTCCTTTTTGTACCAATGTTCTATGTAGTTTTCAACATTTTTCCTTTGATAGAAGATACATAATGTTGCATGCACACAAGGAATACTAGTGATATCCCACCTTCTGCAACTACGGTTCTTAAAATTAATTGTTCATTTGTCTCTTATCCACCCTTGAACATCAAATTTGTCATGGTAATTCCATCCCAAAATATAGTTGTGTGCATTCCTTTTGTTGTTTTCTAAAATTCTTTGTATGGAGGGGCATAACTCTCCATTAAATTTGAGTATATTGTTCCTCTGAGGTCACGGGTTTTAGTCCTGAAAGCAGCCTCTTGTTAAAATGCACAGTAAGGTTTGCCTATATTTCACCCTCGTGGTGGGACCCTTCCCAAGGCCCACGCTGCGCGGGTGGCTATGTGCACCCGTCATCCCTATATGTTCCTTTGAGTGTGGAGGCTCTTCATGAGAATCACCTCGATAGTCTCCAACATAGTTATTATGAACTTATCTTTAACCTTTAGGATCATTTTGTTGAAACTTTTGCAAAAATTATTAACATATTGCACTTTGGCAAGGTACTAAAATGAGACTTCACACAATGTATTTCTCTAACACAGTCGTAAGACTTCTTATCACATGCTTTCAACTTTTTCATTTCATTATTGAAATCTGCAATCCTGTTTGATTATGCAGCCCTCCATAGTAAATCTTTCAATTGCTGGCCTTTAATTTTTTACTTGAAATTGATGTATATATGCCTTAAACAAAATCTGTGTTCAGCATATGAAACATCCAAAATTTATGCGACGTCGCTCGTAATTTCAAAACTCGAGCCCATGCAATTCTTTCGGCGACAACATCGAATCGAGGTAACTACGCCTTTGCAATTGATTTCATTTGATTGCAATTGAATCAATGTATTTTAATTTAAAAAATGAAATAAATAAATATTATGTTGCTTCTTATTCATCTACTCGATTTAGAATTTGAAGAAGTTTGACGTACAAAATTAGAAGATTTTAAATGGATGGCGCAAGTTTGGTAACTTAAGAGGGAGGAATTAATTTGCCCCTCATTTTTGTAAGCATATCACAGTTTTTCACCCCTCTTAAAAACCGTGATCCACGGTTCATCCCCTACCCACGATTTTCATACCACTTGCAACCCTTTTTATTCCCCTCCCAACCGAAAACAAGTCAAAACCGTCGCAAGCCATTTTTTCTCTCGTAGACACCGACTCCTAGTCTCGTTCCAGTCGGTTGTCGCCAGAAGTGCCTCCTTTTTATGCATCGACGATAGAAGGTGCAGAGATCGATGTTCCCTCCCGCTCGATTGCAGCCGACCCTTTCTCTCTCACCAGTTTAACCCGTCGATCGCTTCATCATCAGGAACCATCGACAATCCTTGGGCCACAAATTTCTCCTCTCAGGAAAATCCAACCCCTCAGTAAGTTTTTTTTCCAGATTTCCTTTCTTCATTTCTGTTAGATAATATGAGGGAAAACGGTGTAAAAGCTCATGTATAAGGCCCATCTATAGGTCCGCTTCTTCTTTTTTTATTAGTCTCACATCTTTTGTATATGTTTTTTTCTCGCTCTCTTCTCCTATATATTTGTACTTACTCTTGTATTTTGATGATGAAGAAGTATATACAAGATTTGGCTCTACTTTTCTACATGATATCAGAGCCAGATCACGATTCCGGGCGGTTACCTGCTTTGTAACCGCGGCTATCTGCGCGACTTCTTTTCTTCTTCCCGTCGCTGTTCCGCGGACTCTTCTTTTTTGACCGCTTCTACTCCCCTCTCCGTGGCTTCCACCTCTCTTCCTCTCCCTCTATTTTTATAGCCCTCCTCTCTGACCAGTGGCCCCCCTACCCGCTGTTCATTCTTCTACCCGCTGTGGGTTGCCTAGCCGCTGCGGGTTTTCTTGCCGCTATGGGTTGTCTATCTGCTGCTTCTTGTTGTGGCTCCTTGACGCAACTTCTAGTCGTTGTTTCTTGCCGCTGCTTCTAGTCGCTGCCTTTGTCTGCTGCTTCTAGTCGCTGCCTCTGTCCGTGCAGCCTCTTTCCTTAACTTTCTCGTCGCAGTCTCATCTTAACTGCTGGCCCTTGGCTCTCTGCAAACTCTTCTAATTGATGCGACCTCTGCTAATCGCTCCGGCCTCTGCTAATCGTTGCGGCCTCTGCTAACCGTTGGCCCTTGGCTCGATGCGATCTCTGCTAGTTGCTGCCTCTGTCCGCTGCGATCTCTGATAATTACCGCCGCTACCGTCTCGTCTTTCTGTTTGTGCGGTCTCGTCTTAACCGCTAGCCCTTGTCCGCAGCGGCGTGGTGTTTGGCTAGCCGCGCGCTCTCTTAGCCGCGTACCCTTCATCGCTCTCTTGTCACTGCGCTTTCTGATTCACCGCGGACTTGCCGCTTCTTGCTCCTCTTTAACCGCTCGGTCCCTTTTTACCCTAGTCGCCGAGCTTGGCGTTGTCTGCATGGCTTCTGAGTCACCTACTGCTTCTGATTCAACTACTCTTTCCGGATATCCTCGTGTTGCTCATCTTGAGCTTCGTGATGAATTAAGAATTACCACCATTTCTCTCCATGGCAAACCAAATTTTGTTGAATGGGTTCACTTAGTTCGTCATGTGCTGCAGACGAAGGGCCTCATTCATCACCTGACAAGGCCTCCTCACAATGAACCTACTGACGAGTGGATCTGAGACGATGGGTGTGTCCAATCTTGGCTTCTCAATTCTCTGGACACTGAGCTGTATCAGATGGCCATGTACCACGAGACGGCTCACGTTATGTGGACGGACCTTCATTCTCTCTACTCTAGGAAGGACAGTCTTCAGCACTTATTCGACATTCTTACCGATCTTCAGTCTCTTGACCCTAGAGCTGCTGGTGACTTAACGTCTTTTGTTGCTCGGGCTAAAACTCTTGTGGATGCTTGGATCCAGCATCAGCCCCCCACCACGGACTTGGTTACTCAACGACAGCAGAAAGAAGCAGTTGGGATTGCTATGATGATAGTCTGTGTTCCTCCACATCTTCATAGTGTCCGTGCTCATATCCTATCTTCCGCTGTTACTTCGTCCCTCTCGGACGTTTGCTCGATGCTTCTGAAGGTTACTCCTCCTCTAGATGCTCCGCCTCTCTCTCCAGCTCTCCTTCAGCAACTCGTGGCTACTCTTGCACCTTCTACTCGTGGTCACCCGGCTCGTGGAGACCGCCAGTCTCTGGGACGGGGTCGTGGTGGTCGTACTCTCTTCAAGTGCTCTCAATGTCGGTATTGCGGGAGTTACGTCTCTGCTAGAGGGTTTACGCGAGATACAAGGCGGGCGCCGGATTCTATTTGGAAGAGATATCGGGAGAGGGGCGCGGTTATACAAACTGTAGGGGACGTTTCACTATATTTTTTTATATATATTTATATTTATTACCATTTTGCCTAATACTATGAAGGTTAATATTACTAATTGCCCTAAGACCATGAAGACGGATATTTTTACGAAGTAAACTCGCACGAAAAATTAAATCGTCGCGACCGCTACGGATTATTAACAATTATATACCGACTTTTAATTATCTGATTATCATGATTCATGCATAATAAAATAATTAAAAATAGATCCTTACCTCCACAAGTCGTCGACTTGATTAATTTTGCTCGCGGTTGGACCCTGAAATTTTAAATTTATCACGACGTTAAAATTTAGGGTGTTACAACTTCTCCCACCGGAGCACATTTAACTATTGATTGAGGAGTTTCCAACACTAGTTTTCCAATTACTCCGAAAATCGTCTTTGATATTTATGGTCAAAGTTTTTACTTAAGTCGAACAACTTTCCCTCAAATTCTTATTTATGTTTTGGCTCATTCTTGTATCCCCATTCACTTAGAAGTTTACCATCCTAAAAGCTTTTTAAGGGCTACTTTGTTTGAGCTTCACTACCCAAAAGCACTCATTGCCCTCGTCGGATCGCCCTTATTGAATTCAGGATGTTATATGCGCACCAGTTTTTGCATGGTTCGTCCTCAAATCACACATCGTACTGTAGGAGGTCTGGCTTTAATACCATTTGTAATGACTGAACCCTCACAATACCAGAAGTATTGTTTACTTTTATTCATCTCGGTTCATTGTGAGTTGAACCGCATGATTTTGTCACATTTCATATGTAACACTCCTTCCCAGTTTTACAATAATCAATCATCCGGTCGGGTCAGCGATATAAAGAGAACTAGGAAACAATTTTAAAACTAGCATGCAGCAGGTAAAAAGAAACAACTACTACGGATTTAAAACTTACAATGGAAGCTAAGAAAGTAAACTAAGGGTAATCACATACCTCATATCTGGATTTACAGAGCCACTAAACATGAATAGAATTGAAATGACAGAATATCTGTAATATCATAATAAGTCTGATACAAGGCATATAAAACATTAACAAGGTACATTGTCCACAACTACAAGTATATGCTGAAGGTAAAGACAAACTGAATGAGAAAACACTACAAATTGACGTCACCATAATGCTCATCCTAGGCGTAGTTGCCCACCTGGGTCACCTGTAAAAACATTTCCCACGAGGGGTCAGAGTAAAGAAAAATAACTCCTCCTAGTGACACAAAACATTTTCTCATATGATGAATGCATGTCTTTAGAAAATAGTTTTGTGCATTAAAAACATTTATGCTATATATTATGCATGTCTTCACAACACTTCCGTGTCAATACATCTACTTTTTCTATGTTCGTGACTTTCAGTTCACTAACCCAAGTCCCGGCGTTCACTAACTAGTGTACTGTCTCACGTCAGGTCTATACTTGAGTTCTAGGTGGCTTCTAGTCTACACATCTACTAGGAAGGCTCTAGGAAGAGTAGCTCCTAACGCGCATCTGAAACTGACGACCTGAGACCATCTTACGAACTCAATTGTCCTAGTGTCGCGCGGACACGGTCTCGAATCTACTAACTGTCTCAAAGGGGAGTCAACTCCCAAGACTGTACTGCTCATTGGGTACCATACGCCTTATGAGAAAGGTAGTGCGCCTTTATCTAGCACGAAAAGACTTATGTGTGCTTACTGACTTTTTTGGTCTGATGCTACTCTGTTTGGGACATCTCTTTTGGTGTACTACTGAGCGACCATTTGACTCTCTTGTGGTCGACTAGAAGGGACATTCACGCCTTTGGTTGAACAAATTCCAAGCTTACGTACACGGGTAAAGTTTCGTACCTAACGTTACCATTCATGATCTGACTACTTGGTCTTGGAGAAGGGTGTCATCCTACATTTTTCGCGACTGTTTTCCTACCACCACACCTTTCTATGCATGGTCATGATATTTGTACAAATCCTACACATGCGTATACAAAATATATTTTTTTGCTATGTCTAACTAACAGGAATTAGGTTTCCTTACAGTGGTGGTGCGGCGCTCGTACACTCGGCGCGGCGACATCTGTTTTCCCGAAGGAAATCCGACTGCTAGGGACTTTCAGAACCTTGTCCCGAGGCCACCAAAATCCTGCAATCCAATACAACCCTATTTTACATATTTTCTCCTTAGGGTTTTGTTGGAAAAAATTCCAATAAACTATGGTAACCAAAAACAAGAGGCTAACTTAGCGTATTACCTTTACGAGAAAGTGATTGAGGCTCTTAACGCGCCCAACTCCAATTTTGCGGCGGATTCCGTACTCCAAAACCTATTTATGGCAACAGGACGAGAACCTAGGTTAGACTAACTTCTAAATCGAAGGATTTCCATGAAAGAATAGAGATAAGGGAGAAATAAAACTCACCGGAAACAAACGTTTACATCTTCCATCGGTTAGGGTTGAATCCGACTCTTCCACGGCCAAGGAAGGAAAAGGAACACCCACTGGCGCTCGTAAAGGAAGGAGGAGAAGTCGGAGATGCACTCTGGAGGAGGATCGGCCGGCGGAAAGGGCTGCGGAAGGCGTCGGGTGCGGCACCTGCGGGAGACGGGCGGCGGCTTTTTCCCGTAAATACAAGCTTGCGGTTTTCTTTTCTCCCGAGAGAAATGAGAGGCGTGTGCGGGTTTTAATAATTACGGGCTTGCGGTTTTTATTATAATCGCATGAGGAGAGGGGGGGAACTGCTATTGGCACCCCCATTTACTCAAAAATGATAATTTAGCTAAACGCAACTCACTCTACACTTTACTAACGCCTTTGAACTTAAACGATTTCGCCGAACAACTTTACTAAAATGAAATGTGTCTTTCTATCATTATGACTAACATAAATCACGAATTAATGGGCGCGAACTTTAGGAATAGTAGCATTGTACCTTGACGACGCGCTGTCTCGATCAAAAAACTGTCGCGACACGACCCTACAATTAAAATTAAATTTCGCGTCAAAACTATGGATGTTACAAATCTCCCCTCCTAACAAAATTTTCGTCCTCAAAAATTGTAACCATGCTTGAATCGAAGAAGAAAGAATAGTCTGCATTGCTCTTAAGCTCATCCTCTCGCTCACAAGTATACTCTGGACGGCCACAGTTCATCTAAAGGACTTTGACCATGCGAATCTCTTTATTCATAAGCTTCTGTATCCTTGAATCCACGATTCTGACTGGTCTAACCTCAATATTAAGATCTATCTCGATTGGTGCTTCCTCGGTACTGATGATCGTACTAGAATCTCTGACTGCTCTCCTCAGATAGGAGACGTGGAATACATCATGTACACCACTCATTTCCTCAGGTAAGGCCAACCTATATGCAACCTCACCAACTCTTTCCAGCACCTCAAAAGGACCAACGAATCTGGGGCTCAGTTTCTTCATCCGCTTTATTCTAGAGTCTCCTCTGACTGGTCTGACCTTCAGATAAACGTAGTCTCCAACACTGAACTCTACTGACCTGTACTTCTGATCATGATACTTGGCATGACGATCCTGAGCTGTCTTCATACGCTCCTGAATGAGCTTGATCCTATCAGTGGTCTTATCAATCCATGACTCCCTGATCGTAGATCTTTCTTCACTTTCAACCCAACACAACGGTGTCCGACAACGCCTACCATAGAGGGCCTCGAACGGTGTCATCCCAATACTTGTCCGAAAGCTGTTGTTGTTGGAGAACTCGACAAGAGTAACATATTTCTCCCACTTTCCTCCAAAGTCCAAAATGCACATCCGTAGCAGATCCTCCAAAGTCCTATTTATGCGCTCAGTCTATCCATCTGTCTGGGGATGGAATGCGGTGCTGAAATGTAATCTGGTATCCAACCGCTCATGTTCGTATCTCCACTCCTTAGAGGTAAATCTGTCATCTCGGTCTGAAACTATAGTCTTGGGAACACCGTGAAGTCGAACTATCTCGTCTATATATAACTGTGCCAATCTGGGGCCCTGATCTGTCTTCTTAAGAGGAATGAAATGGGCAACCTTAGAAAGCCGATCAACTATAACCCATAAGAAATCATTCCCACTCTGCGATCTCGGCAGACCATGCATGAAGTCCATGGATATATTCTCAAAAGTCCAATCGGGAATGGAAAGTGGTTGCAACTTGCCTCCAGGCCTTTGGCACTCGGACTTAACTAACTTGCACGTGTCGCACTTCCCTACATAAACTGCAACATCACTTTTCAAGTCTGGCCACCAGACTACCTTCTTGAGATCTGCATACATCTTCGTGCTACTCGGATGTATAGAATATCTGGAATTGTGTGCCTCAAAAAGAATGTCTTCGCGAAGGTGACTTACATCTGGGATACACACCCTGCCATCATGGCATAATAAATCTTCCTGAATAATGAATCTCTCTTTCTGACCTGATTGCACTAAGATCCAAATCTCTGTCATCTTTGGATCCAAAGGTAGAGCTGTCCGTATTCTATCCTTAATGTCGCAAGTAATTTTCATCCAACTCAACCTTGCAGAACCAAAACTATAACGAGACACAATGATGATGTACAGTCTCTCCAGTTCTCGTACCAACTCCTTCTGCTGAGTGAGAAGGGAAAAACACGAACCTCTCTGGCTAAGGGCATCAGCTACCACATTCGCCTTTCCTGGGTGGTACTGAATGTCCACGTCGTAGTCCGATAGAAACTCTAATCATCTGCGCTGCCTCAAATTGAGCTCCCGCTGATCAAAGATATACTTGAGGCTCTTATGATTAGTGAAGATCACGCAACGCACTCCATAGAGATAGTGCCTCCAATTCTTCAGAGCATGTATGACTGCTGCAAGCTCCAAGTCATGCACGGGATGATTCCTCTCATGAACCATCATTAACTGTCTCGAGGCATAGGCTATGACCTTTCCATGCTGCATGAGAACACAGCCCAAACCCTGACCTGACGCATCGCTATAAATCTGAAACCCGTCAGGCCCTGAAGATAAACTCAAGATCGGTGCGGTCATCAACATGTCCTTCAATTCCTCAAAAGCCAACTCGCACTCAACTGTCCAAACCAAGCCCTTACCCTTCCTGGTGAGGGAAGTCAGTGGTAAGGCTATCTTTGAGAAATCCTTGATGAATCTTCTGTAGTAACCAGCAAGACCAAAAAGCTGCGAACCTGGCCTTGACCAATTCTTAATGACATCCATCTTCTTCGGATCAACACTTAGCCCTTTCTGACTGATGACGTGGCCTAAGAATGCAATCTCTGAAAGCCAGAACTCATACTTTGAAAACTTGGTATATAACTAGTTCTTCCTGAGGGTGCTCAAAACAATCTTGAGGTGTGCGGCATGATCTTCTGCACTCTTAGAGAACACCAAGATATCATCTATAAAGACGATGACAAAACGATCCAAGTACTCCTGAAATACCCTGTTCATCAGGTCCATAAATACTGACGGGGCATTGGTCAGCCCGAACGGCATGACCACGAACTCGAAGTGTCCACATCTGGTACTGAAAGCCGTCTTCTGTATATCCACGTCCCGAATCTTTAAATGATGGTAGCCCGACCTCAAATCTAACTTAGAAAAGGTGCATGATCCCACCAACTGGTCGAACAAATCATCAATCATGGGAATCGGGTACTTGTTCTTTACTGTCAGCTTGTTCAATTCACGGTAGTCTATGCACAGTCTCAGACTACCATCCTTCTTCTTCACAAATAGTACTGTAGCACTCCAAGGTGAAGTACTGAGACGTATAAAGCCCAAATCAAGCAACTCCTCAACTGGCTCTTCAACTCTGCTAGTTCCCTTGGAGCCATCCGATAGGGAGATTTGGCTACCGGTGTAGCCCCAGGCTGCAATTCTATCAGGAACTCAATCTCTCTATTTGGAGGGGCACCGGGGAGCTCTTCCGGGAAAACATCGGGGAACTCCTGCACCACTGGTACCTCTACCAAGTCTGCCTTAGACTCCGCGCTCATCAGTACTACGAAGGTTTCACAACCCTTACTGATGCACCTTCTCGCTTGGACTGCGGAGATGATCATCTTCACTACTCTCTGCAAGCCCTAAAAAGAAAACACAGTCCGGTTGGGGCCCTCAAACTGTATCTGCTTCGCCCTACAGTCAATCCTGGCGTTGACTGCCAAAAGTCAGTCCATTCCTAAGATCAGGTCGAATTCTGCAATAGGTAGCTGCAAAGCTTCCACGATAATCTCGGTATCACCAAACTGCACCGGTACCCTGCACTTATCTCTGATCTGCAAAAGGGATCCATTTGGCATCATGACTTCCAGCGGTACTGTCTCTGGAAAGACTTCTAAGTTCAGCTTACGTACAAGAGATTCCGCGATAAACGAGTGCGAGACGCCCGTATCAAACAGAATCTTGGAGGGTAAATTACGAATCATAAGGATGCCTACATGAATTATTTACAAAGATGAAAAGAGTGTCACTACGGAGGATTAAATAAACTTGTTAAGCAAATAAACACTTACCAGTCACTACATCCTCCTGATCCTTTGCCTCCTGCTGACCAAGCTTATACGCTCTGGGATGCACTAAATCTCGACCGGACAAGTGGGGTAGTCCTTGCTCCTGTCTCCATACTGACCACTCTTCTTCGCATCAGGCTTTTGCTTCTTGTTCCAGTTCTTCCCTTGGTCATTCCTGCTCTGTTGCGGCTGATGCGTATCCTGAGATCGCTTCATACGGAAACTACTTCGCTTTCGAACCTTCTGCTAATCAGCCTCAAGCCTGCGAGCCGTATCCACTAAGCTCCTGTAGTCAGCGTTGACCATGGTCATTAGCGGCTGCCTCAACGAGTCACGCAAGCCATCAATGAAGCCGCTGCACTTCTCAGCCTGATCTCCCTGCATCACGCCCGCATATCGAGCCAGATGGGTAAGCTCTCGCTCGTACTCAGTAACGGTCCTGTCCCCCTAGAAAAGCCTAAGATATCTCTCCTGGAGACTTCGTCGTGCGGAAGGAGGCACGAACCAACTTGCGAGGGATCTAGAAAACTCGCCCCACGTAAACATGTTTGACGTACGACCTGGCCAAAAGTATGGTCATACTATTTAAAAAAAACGCATCACTTCCAAAAATAAGAGGAAATTTCATAACACTTTACCTGCAAGATCATCTGCCCTGTACTTGTCCCACCAGAGCTTTGCGTCATCTCGGAGGAGGAAAACTGCCAGAGGAACCTTCTTGTTCTCCGGGCACTCCAAAACGTTCAACAGGTCTCTGGTGTTTGCTATCCAATCGTCTTTATCCATCGGGGTATCATCCCCACAGTAGTTCGAAGGTTGAAGCTCTCTAAAGTTCCTCAAATAGCGTTCCAGGGTCATCTCCACGGGTGCTGGGGCAGGAGCTGGTGCAGGGGCTGGCACTTGTACTGGAGCTGGAAACCCTGCAGCCAGTCCTCTCTGAAACTCCATCAGGGCAACAGTGACCGCCTTGGCAATCTGTGGTACCTGTAGCACGGCAGCGTCTCCCATAGTGGTGTTAAGAACAGGGTCCTGACGTGAAGATTCACCTGGTTCACTGACTCGTGATGCCTGATAGAAAATATAAAAGAAATATGATTTTTTATCATGCATCTGAGAAATCTGGCTTAGCAATTTATTTCGTACTCTTGCGAAAACTAGGGCTTAAACGCACTTAAAATACTCTGCTAACAAGAGTTTACTCTTACACATTCCTATGGCTCTGTGAATCTTTATTAGGTCCAGGGATCCTAAACCTGCCTCTGATACCAATTTGTAACACCCATTTCCAGTTTTACAATAATCAGTTATCCGGTCGGGTCAGCGATATAAAAGGAACTAGGAAACAGTATTAAAACTAGCATGCAACAGGTAAAAAGAAACAACTACAGATTTAAAACTTACAACAGAAGCTAAGAAAGTAAACTAAGGGTAACCACATACCTTATATCTGGATTCACAGAGCCACTAAACATGAATAGAATTGAAATGACTGAATATCTGTAATATCATAATAAGTCTGATACAAGGCATATAAAACATTAACAAGGTACATTGTCCACAACTACAAGTATATGTTGAAGGTAAAGACAAACTGAATAGGAAAACACTACAAATTGACGCCACCATAACGCTCATCCTAGGCGTAGTTTCCCACCTGGGTCACCTGTAAAAACATTGTCCGCGAGGAGTCAGAGTAAAGAAAAATAACTCCTCCTAGTGACACAAAACATTTCTCATATGATGAATGCATGTCTTAGAAAATAGTTTTGTGCATTAAAAATATTTATGTTATATATTATGCATGCTTTCACGACACTTCCTGGTCAATACATCTACTTGTTCTATGTTCGTGACTTTCAGTTCACTAACACAAGTCCCGACGTTCACTAACTAGTGTACTGTCTCACGTCAGGTCTATACTTGAGTTCTAGGTGGCTTCTAGTCTACACATCTACTAGGAAGGCTCTAGGAAGAGTAGCTCCTAACGCGCATCTGAAACTGACGACCCGAGACCATCTTACGAACTCAATTGTTCTAGTGTCGCGCGGACACGGTCTCGAATCTACTAACTGTCTCAAAGGGGAGTCAACTCCCAAGACTGTACTGCTCATAGGGTACCATACATCTTATGAGAAAGGTAGTGCACCTCTACCTAGCACGAAAAGACTTATGTGTGCTTACTGACCTTTTTGGTCTGATGTTACTCTGCTTGAGACACCCTTTGACTTTCTTGTGGTTGACTAGAAGGGACATTCACGCCTTTGGTTGGACAAATTCCAAGCTTACGTACACGAGTAAAGTTTCGTACCTAACGTTACCATTCATTATCTGACTACTTGGTCTTGGAGAAGGGTGTCATCCTACATTTTCCTCGACCGTTTTCCTACCACCACACCTTTCTATGCATGGTCATGATATTTGTACAAATCCTACACATGCGTATACAAAATATATTTCTTGCTATGTCTAACTAACAGAAATTAGGTTTCCTTACAGTGGTGGTGCGGCGCTCGTACACTCGGCGCGGCGACATCTGTTTTCCCGAAGAAAATCCGACTGCTATGGACTTTCAGAACCTTGCCCCGAGGCCACATAAATCCTGCAATTCAATACAACCCTAATTTACATATATTCTCCTTAGGGTTTTGTTGGAAAAGATTCCAATAAACTAGGGTAACCAAAAACAAGAGGCTAACTTAGTGTATTATCTTTACGAGGGAGTGGTTGAGGCTCTCAACGCGCCCAACTCCAATTTCGCGGCGGATTCCGTACTCCAAAACCTATTTAGGGCAACAGGACGAGAACCTAGGTTAGACTAACTTTCAAATCGAAGGATTTCCATGAAGGAATAGAGATAAGGGAGAAATAAAACTCACCGGAAACAAACGTTTACAACTTCCACCGATTAGGGTTGAATCTGGCTCTTCCACGGCCAAGGAAAATAAATACCCACCAGCGCTAGTAGAGGAAGGAGGAGAAGTCGAAGATGCGCTCTGGAGGAGGATCGGCCGGCGGAAAGGGCTGCGAGAGGCGTCGGGTGCGGCACCTGCGGGTGACGGATGACTGCTTTTTCCCGTAAATACAAGCTTGCGGTTTTCTTTTCTCCCGAGAGAAATGAGAGGCGTGTGCGGGTTTTAATAATTACGGGTTTGCGGTTTTGATTATAACCGCATGAGGAGAGGGGAGGATAACTGCTATTGGCACCCCATTTACTCAAAAAGGATAATTTGGCTAAACGCAACCCACTCTACACTTTACTAATGCCTTTGAACTTGAACGATTTCACCGAGCAACTTTACTAAAATAAAATGTGTCTCTCTATCATTATGACTAACATAAATCACGAATTAATGAACGCGAACTTTAGGAATAGTAGCATTGTACCTTGACGACGCGCTGTCTCGATCAAAAAACCGTCGCGACACGACCCTACAATTAAAATTAAATTTCGCGTCAAAACTAGGGATGTTACATCATAGGTGGTCCACAAGCACTTCATGAGAGGCTACCCATCCTGGGACTACTCCCAGTAAGGCTTGCTTAACTTTGCAATTTCTAACACAACTCCACTAGTTTCTTTCAAAAAGGCGTCTATGATATTTAGGGCCCAAGTTATTGTTTATGTTCAACAATTTTCCCTTCAATTTTGATGTAAGATTCGATTCATTCTTGCAATTGCTTTTACCTATAAGTCCATCCTAGAAGTATGCTAGAAGGTACTTTGCCTAGACTTCATTGCCCTCAAAGCACTACCCCTCCTCATCAGACCACCCTACCGGATTCAGGATGTCACATTTTAGACTGTCATTTCGCTATGTGATGAATGATGGATAAAAACAGACCTCATTTTGATTGTTCAAATATGCAAGGTTCTGAGTAGTACTAACATGCTGAATAAAATATACCAAGGGACATTTAAGTTGTTTTGAAATTAGCATTTTGAGATGCTAATGAGACCATGACGATGAGTCTCAATGTGGTATGAAATATTACATGACGATGAGTCTCAATGTGGTATGAAATATTCTGTGTGATTTCCACCTGTTACTAGGTGTCAAGCTGATGTTGAAATGTGTATAGCCTAATGTTATTAGGCGTGATGTTGAAATGCATGTGTTGTAATGTAAATACCCGAAGAGGCTCTTTGCTCACATTATTAATCATCGATTTGTGTCCAAATAGTGCCCCACGCTAGGGTCCTTAGCTAGAGCCCATGTTGAAGATTGCACATTTTTTATGTGTTAACACTAATAGATTCGTCATATAAGCTTCTAATTTGATATGATCATGTGAAACTCATTAACCCTGTTTTATCATACTTCACTTTAAAATTTATATATCAGTGTTTCCACCATGCTGACCTGCAGCATGAAGGTTTAGTAGACAATTTAGAGGTCTATTGGAGCGGTTGAGAAGACGGAAGAGTTACCCCCGTCAAGTTTGACTGACCCTTGTTTATTGATTTGTCTGCAGGGATTGGAGTTTCGTGGGTTGCCTGAGGTTCTCTTTTTTAAATTTATCTATAGTTTGGTTATGTATTTTTTTCCCTTTAGTCGTGTTTCTGTTGCGTGGACAGTATGTATTCGAGTTTATTGTACATTGTTCTGTGATTTGTATGATGAGATTGTCATTATTAAATTAAAGTGTTAGTGCTTACCTGTTTTATAGTATGTGTGTTATTAATTAAAGTGTTGTTGCTTTCCCGTTACCCAAACATCTCGTGGGAGCTGGCGTAATTGCAGGTTGCACCCCTGACCCCTCTATCTTTTGAAACTACCAAAACCTTCCATGTATGCACTTTCCTGCAGGGGTATTTTTATGCATGCATGTTATGAAATGTAAACTTACAGGGGAGGTTTTTGTAATTTCAAAAGATAGAGGTGTGCAACCTGTAATTATGCAAACATAGAGGGGAGGCCCCCCGGTAAACAACCCTATATTTGTGTACCACTCATATGCGCGTCATCTAGTTCTGACTTGTGATGCGTGCATCGGCCGGGTCCAATGTTTGATAAAGAATTGTATGAGGTGTTGCATGTAATAATTACGACCTTTTTCTCTTCGATTTCGCAGTAAACTCTTTGATGTTTTACTATTTCATAGAAGCCTATGACACCATCATAAGTACTGTAATTGAGTAAAAAAAGGCAAGGTGAAAAGAATATTGTTGATCTATATTGGTTGTCCATCTTTATTTTTTTTATTTAAAGGGAGAAAGTCAATGGGCCCTTTAAAGCTTAGGATTTCCTAAGAAAGCAAATTAGTATCCCTATTTTTTTCCCTTCTTTTCATTCATTTCATTGGAATGCTAGTTTGTTTACCTATCTCACTTGCATATCAATTGTAAGATGTTAACATTAGGCCTTGTTTGAGAGTGCAGTGTATTTGTAAATGGAGAAATTGTTTGGATAAGATTTGTTTAGAACAGAGGATCAATTTATTGTGTGGTAAAATAGTGGTGTGGTTGTTTGACATTGTGACTAAAATGTGTGCTTGTAAACTGATGTCTTTAAACAATTCTTTAAAATGTTAGGAACTGTGATAACAAAATATAAATTACACCCAAAGAAAAATATTTAAACCTTCTCACATTTCTTTGGCATTCAAATATTGATAATGAAAATATATTTACTATATATTAGCTTCATAGAGTTGTTGGGTAATGTAGTTAGGCAATGTTGTTATTTCTAACCTCCAAAGCTCAAAATGGAGGCGCGCATTTTATTATCAATTTGAGATTATCTCACTCTAATTTTATGCGCCTCTACATATATCAAATTCTTTGTATCATCATAAGCTAAGCTTTGAAATCGAGATTTGAGCGAGATATATGACTACAAATATAATTATGCAACATGACTAGCTTAATAAAAAAAACTATTGTGGCCTATCCCAAAGTATAACTCATTTTGTCATTCATATACCAAATACTTGCTCTATTATGTTGCACGGTGAGGGTGCGTTTGATTGAATATTTCATGTAATTCTGGAACCAGATGATTTTCATGCCCAAAATTTTGTAAATGAAGCGATTGAATGAGGGGCAGATCGATTGAGATCACTATTGTGCCTCACAAAATAAACTCCATCACGAAAAATCCATCTTGGTTTCGATAGTGATCATCGGGTTGGCGTTTCATTTTTCAATATTCAGAACTGTTCTAGAAGTGGTTGTGCCAAAAAGAGATGCTATGCACCTTCCCTCTTGGATTAGTTTCCCCTGCCTGCCAGAAACTTATGAGCTAATGTTTACGCTGGCTTCACTTATGGCTTGTAAGGAAGGGGAGGATCCTTTTTCGTGATTTGCGTAAATGAAAATTTTGGGAAAGATATCTCATCATCAGCTGAATAATATTTTCCGAAAAAAATTACAATGACTCAAAAAATCACAGAAGCTACACTGGCCCCCCCAAACATATACAACAGTGGTGTTTGACCCAGCAACCTTACATGTACACACAAGCTACCTTGCATTACTCAGTTGATATGTGAACTGTGTTTCACAAGAGATGTCATTACCATTGCCAACTATCTCATTGAATTCCAATGCTAACTCAATCCAACCAAAGAAAAGAAGGGCAAGATAAGTTGTGGGAAAGGTGGGGGAGATCGGCAAGGTAACAAGGATGGTCATTACAAGGGAGGACCTAGGACTTTTCCTAACACATGGAAAAAATTCGAAAAAAGGAAGAAGAATGTCGCACCAAGGGGTGGATACTATGTGTGCACGAGGTCACATCTAATGAGCAAACTATGTTTGTTGTCATAAATTGTAGAGAGCCACAATGCCACTCCATCTTAAGAAGGTACTCCCCAAAGTAGTTCATTGCAACTACTAAATACTTTAAACGTGAGGCCAACAAAGCTACATCAAGAAGAGATTGATGTATATCGAAGTTATTGCCAATGGGAAGACCACCAAGGCCTTATTTATTACACACTGGATCTTCTCACAACTTCACGGAACGCATGGACGCTTGATGGAGTAGTATGCAATGTGGAGTTGTGCATAGGCACTTGGAAGGGTCATATAGACTTTTTAGTAAGACACATGGACGACTTCAATGTTATACTTGCGTTGGAATTTTTAGAGATGATGCAAGACATAGTCATGTCAGCATATCGCTTGGTTTGCATCTTAAAAGGAGCTCCATGTATGGTCCCAACAGTTAAATGACCATCAAACTATAGCAAATAAGAGGTAAGACAAATATGGCATGCAGGTAGCAAAAGAATGGAAGAAGGGTGAACCAACATACTTGGTCACCCTAAAGGAGGAAGGAAGTGACGACATGATGAGAGAAATGCCTTGTATGATTTTTGAAGCCCTGGCACAAAATGAGTACGTCATGCCCACATAATTGTCATTAAAGCTACCACCTCTAAGGGAGGTGGATCACAAAAACAAGTTGGTGTCTAGAGCGAAGCCCCATACTAAAGAACCATATTGAATGACTCCACCGGAATTTGAGTTGCCACTAAAATTGATATTAGGGTGGGGAATGTTGAGACCGTCAAAGGCATCATTCGTAGGGTCTATACTATTCTAAAAGAAGAAGGTGGAACATTGCGGCTTTGCCTATACTATTGAGCGTTGAACATAATGACTGTGAAGAACAAGTACCTTAATTTTGACTATTGATGATCTCTTTTGTAGGGACACGGTGTCTTACCAACTCTCCTAAAATCCTGGACTGATAAGGAGGGCGTTACCGCTCCTTTATAGAGTTGGCTACCTTAGAGATATCCACGGGACTGCCAGTTAGGCTCAGGGGACACGCCCTTCTGTTTGACTAGTGTAGGTCATAATGTCTCGTGTCGTACTGCCCCACCGGGGGCATTGCTGAACCCAACCCCCCCCCCCCCCAAAATGACCCCAGGGTTTCGAACTCGTGACCTCCTCTGATACCACTTGTAGGGACACGACGTCTTATCAACTCTCCCAAAAGCTCGGACTGATGAGGAGGGAACTACCGCTCCTTTATATAGCTGACTACCCTAGAAGGATCCACGGGGAAGCCGTTAGGCCCAGGGAACACACCCTTCTGCTCGACTAGTGTGGGCCACAACGCCTCGCCCGATACCTTCCAACACTGGGGGAATTGCTAAACTTTACATCTTTGACATGTTGGGGAAGGCGATAATTTACTCCAGGATGGACTTACAAAAAGGCTATCATCAAGTGTAAATTTTTGAAGAAGATGAACCGAAGACAACATGTGTCATAAGGTATGAATTTTTTGACTAGTTGGAGATAGTTGTGTACATAAAGCCCGATCGGGCCGAGCTGGGCCGGCCCGATCGAACTCGGGCTTCTGGCCAACCGGGCTTTGGCTTAAGCCGGGCTCGGGCACCCTCTCGAAGAGGGGGCCTGATAAGGCCCTTCAGGCCAGGCCGGGTCGGGCCCGGGCCGGCTTGATTTACCAATAAGCGGGATTAATCCCGCCTAAATGCCTATTTAGGCGGGATTAATCCCGCCTATTTAAAAAGGCGGGATTAATCCCGCCTATGCTACATAGGCTGGATTAATCCGCCTAAAATAGGCGGGATTAATCCCGCCTATTTAGGCGAGATTAATCCCGCCTATTGAGGCGAGATTAATCCCGCCTAAATAGGCGGGATTAATCCCTCTGAAATGCTTATTTAGGCGGGATTTCAATTGAAATCCCGTCAGGAGGCGGGATTTTCTGTCGGGCTGGGTGTCAGCCCAGGCTAGGCCTAGCACCCGGGCCTAGACCGGGCCAGGTATCAAGTCAAATAGGGGCCTGTTAAGGCCCCCAAGCCCGGTCTTGGCCCGGGTCGGGCTTCTCCCGGCCCGAGCTTTTTCCTGGCCGGGCCCGAACTTTTTGCACACGCCTAGCTGGTGATGTCAATTGGTTTAACCAATACACCTTCCACCTTCTGTACCTTGATGAATCAAATATTCTTATTGGTGTCAAAAATGTCACCAAGTCCACGTTCCTTGAACGGAAGGGTGGGGTAACTGTTGAGTGGACGATTACTTCGGGTCACGAATAAGGAAGTGGGAGAGAGGGTGCCGCGAACAGCGAGACCATGTCTTCCCGAAACTGCAACGTGTTGTTGCGAGTGATTTTATTGATTGAATGCTTAAATTACATCGAATTTGGATTATATCAAGTTACATGTACAAAATAGTAAAAAGTAACATCCTAACGGGGAGCTCGCAATCTCGGAGGAGAGGTCACCCAAATTGCTTCTTGCAGCCTCAAAGTAGTGTTTGCCCAAACTCTTTTGTGCTCTGTGCTCCTTTCCCCCCTCATCTTTGCTCCCTTCTGGTTCTGCTTCTAGCACCAATTTATAGGAATTGAGAGTTGTCCGGATGGGCAGGCTCGAGAATCTCGAGCTTTAGGGTTTATGGTGTCCATAAAAGGGAGGTTGAACGGTCACTGAAAGCGAGTCCACGCGGACTACCTAGGTTGAGGCAAGCACTAGAGCGGGCTCCTTTGAGGAGGCAATCACAAATATCAAGGTAAACAATTCTTTCCATACGTCAACAAATTTATGGTGATATACTTTGATGACATTGTGGTATGCAGACACACCATTAACGAACATGTCATATATCTAAGTTTAGTGGTGTTACGGTTGAATAAATTTTACGTCAATTATTCAAAACGCTCCTATGTCCTGGAGAGACACATTCTTGGGCATGGACAAATGCGGATGGACATGACCAACGTACAAGTAATCGAAGGATGGGAGGCGCTAATGAAGGCACTTATGATCGTTTCTTGGCTTGTTTAACTACTATCATAGATTTATCAAGGATTACGCAAGGAAAGTAGTCCATTGACAGACTTGCTAAAGAATAGCAAGACTTGGCTTTGAAGAGAGGAATGTCAAAAGGTCTTTGAAGATATAAAAAATTTTGTGAGAACTGAACCTATACTTGTCTTGCCCGACTTTAATAAGAGATTTGAGTTACATACTGATGTGTCAGATTTTGATATTGGTGGAGTTTTAATGCAAGAAGATCACCCTATAACATTTGAAAGCCGCAAGCTCAATGAAGCAGAGTGATGATACATCGTCTAAGAGAAAGAGATAATTGTTATTATTCACTGCTTGTAGGTTTAGATACATTATCTACTTAGAGCGCAGTTCACCATCAAAATTGATAATGTTGCAACATACTTTCAGACATATAAGAAGTTGACAGCTAGTCAAGCAAGTAGGCAAGACTTCTTATTTGAATTTGACTTCATTCTGAAGCATAAGGCGGGAAAGACGAATGTCGTGGATGATGCACTAAGCTGTATAGCGGAATTAGCGGCTATATTGGTTTCTAAATTGGAGTTGCTTGACCAAATAAGGGAAGGGCTTTTTAGGATCCTCTTGTCAAATAATTCATGTAACTGGCCAAGGAGGTTCAAGCAAGAAGATTTTTGGTAGAGGATTGACTACTCTGCAACAAAGGGAGGCAATTCAATGAAGGGATTTAATCAAAGAATGTCATAATATAAAATGGGATATACATCCAAGACAGAATCACACTTTGGTTGTGATGAATAATGTTTACTTCTGGTCATGGATGAGGGACAACGTTGAGTTATATAGCAAGACTGGTCTTGTTTTTCAGTAAGACAAAGTGGGCAACAAACAAGAGATCAAACTCCTGGAATTTTTTCCCATATCTTAGCATCCACGGGAACCTATAACACTATACTAAATAAATGCTTTGCCAAAATCTGAAGGTTATAGATCTATTTTGGTGATGGTAGACTGCTTCTCCAAATATGACACTTTCATACCGAGTGTGAATGATACAATAGTCGAAGAAACAACATGACTCTTCTTCAAATACCTAGTGAAGTATTGGGGATTGCCAAAAAGCATTTTAAGTGATTGGGACCCCGACTTTATAGAGAGTCTATGGACAGAGCTACTCCAACTATTGTGTTCTGAATTGCACTTTTTACTAGCTTCCATCCACAAACAGATGGGGCAGACAGAGAAGGTGAATTTGCTACTTCTACTTGCAGCACTTTGTTAACCCAAATCAACTAGATCGGGTGAAACTTATGGATGTGACACAATTTTCCTACAATTTGCAGTTGAGTGAGGCTACAGGATGCAGTCTGTTTGAGCTTGCTACCGGGATATGACCATTAACACTGCTCATCTTAGCGACCACAGTGGATTATGGAAGGAGCTCAGGAGCTTGGAGGATGACTAAGTCATGGTAGGAACACACTGACATAGTGATCGTGCTTAAGAAAGTCCACGGGAGAATGAAAAAGTAAGCTGACACAAAGACATGGACGGTGGAATACTCAGTAAGAGATATAGTGATGGTGATGCTCGCACCTCAACAGTTCAAGGCCTTCTGCATGGTGCACGCTAGCTTGAGCGAAGATATGAAGGTCCATTTCCAATCATAGTTAAGGTGAAAAAGGTTGCATATCTCATAGACCTACCCAATTCTTTGAAGCTTGCAGTGTTTCATGTGAGTATGCTCAAGTCATACTATGTTGATAACGATGATTTTCAAGGAGGAGAATCTAAAAAGGCACCTCTGTCATGACTAAGTCTTTTGGCAAGACCATTGAGGAGATGTTTATAAGATAGCAGTATAGAGAAGTGTGCAACATAGCACACAACACTTAATCAAACAGAAGGGATTGTCGTAGTCTGATGCGACATGGGAGTGTTGAGGCCCCACCCAGGAATACGTTGGGTCGGTTCCTAATCCCGACTTATTCAGGAGAATCGCTGCCCCAAGGCCTAGTAGGTGGTCCCCAACAGGGTCGCGACCCATACACCCCAACCACTTCTCTGTTCCAAGTATAGGCAGTGACAGGTTGTTGAGGCTGGGGATCGATACTCAGACCTTCTTAATGAGAGCCCTTAGGCATGACTCTCACCACCAACTGATCCGCTTCTGTGAGCTCGGGAAAATGCACTGGAATACACTCCCGCAGAGGAATTCTTACGTGGACGCTTTCATCCAAGCTCCGTGAATGCTTTCATCCAAACTTCGTAGACGCTTTCATCCAAGCTTCGTGGACGCTCTCATCCAAGCTTCGTGGACGCTCTCATCCAAGCTTCGTGGACGCTCTCATCCAAGCTTCGTGGACGCTCTCATCCAAGCTTTGCGGACACTCTTATCCAAGCTTCGTGGACTTAGTTTATTTTTCGTATTTTTTATACTCAGAGCTTGTAACGGAGCGATGGTATGTCACCCTTCAAGGAAATTTTCAATATTTGTAAACTCAATCTAAATAGTAGATTTTGGTCCTGTACCGATCTGACCACGTTGTTTTTCACCTTTCCAGGTTTTTCACGGCAAAAAAAACCTCTCGTCATTGCTGTTGGATTTTCATTGATTGTTTGAACGCTCGGTCCGACTCCGAGCTAAGTCGGTCTTATTCTCTAGACCGGAGAAAAATCGGGTGACCCTCAACAATTACAAAGGGTCTATTTGGCACGGTGATGATGGTCGTGAACGCGGCAGTGGTTACAAACCGTCATCTGTTTGACGTGACATTTTTGCTCCGCAAAGTTGAGAGAAAAACACCACCATCATGAAATGCTTGTTTGGCATGACAATTATTTTTGACCGCCACCATAAAAAAAACTAATTTTGAACATAAAAATGAATAGAAATCCTTAAGTGAGTTCGAGTGTTCGTGAACGTCGATTTGTAGCAGTGGCGTCTATGGCCGTCACTATAGTGCCAAATGGACCCTAGGACTTTATTAAAGGATACTTAAGGGGATTGTTAACCGCAGATCAAATATGGCTATTCGCAGATTATTACTATTTGCAGATCCAAAGCTACTCAAAATTGTTATTCACAGAAATTATTATTATTCGCAGACCAACATTAAAAGTAAAAAAAATATCAAGAAGTATACCAGCAAGGACATAGTTCATTACCACCAAAATTGAAGTTTACATCAAAATATATAACCTGCATCAAAAAATATGAAGCCAAAGCACCACAAGTGCTCAAAAAATATCAAGTATATCAAAATATACATAACTTTCATCAAAAAATATGAAACACCATCCCTTTTTATTCTGATTTTCACGAACATATCCCGCTCTATCACATCCCAGAATACACGGGGGCGTGGTCTACCATCCAATTTATCAGAACTCTGTATGGTTATAACAAAACTAAGTATTCTGTCAACATTTCGTACCCATGCAATTAACTCATCTTTTGACCCAAACACAACATTGGACTGAAAATGTGTAAGCATATCTATGCAAAACATAGTATAAATATTTGCTCCTAACTCATATAAAAAATTGGAGAAAACATTTAGAACATTATCATATGCGGGCACATTTTCTTCGTTGGTCTTTGTAGTACTCTTCTTATCCATTGATCTTCAAGAACTATGTCAACATTTCACCTACAACAAAGTGAAGAAGCTCAATGCTCACTGGGAGCAGGAAGTTGATCTGGTCGGAGAAGGGCGCATGGGCCGTCGACAGTGCCCTAGGAATCTCTACGGCGACTGGAGCGGCTTCAAGCAGCCGCACTGGTGGACGGAGGGGCTTCCTGGTGTTTTCCGTCGGTGAAGAGGAGGGCTGGAAGGAACGACGAAGTTGTGGGGATTTCCGTCGGGGAGGAGAGGCGCGGAAAGGAGGCAATGGCGTGGGGAGCTCAGTCGAGGAAGAAAAGGCGATGGACAGATCGGCTTCGTAGGCTTTCTGTCGGGGAGAAACAGCGCGGCGGCGGGGTTCGTCGAGCAGGAGCTGAAAAGATGCAGGCGTGAGATCGTGGGTTGGGAGAGGGAGAGAGGGGAAGATGCGGAGGAAATGATTGGGCGGGTTGCTGGGAAGGGAAAAGGATTTAGGGTTGGTTTGTGAATAAAGGCTTTTAAAAAAGAAGGGGAATATTTAACGTGTTTTAAGAGGTCGTTTTTTGATCTGCGAATAGCCATGTTTGACCTGTGGTTAACAATCCCCGTACTTAAATGTATAAGTGATTGCTACTTTCTATTTCTTGTTTGACGAGTCAATGCTCTTTTATAATTTATAGGTCAACACAAAATAGTCTACTAACCTCTAAGGCTCCATTTGGTTCAGCGGTGGCGGGTCGATCCGGCGGGTGAAAACGGAGTGTTCGAACCTGAGGGGAGAGGTGGCTGCTCCAAACGGAACTTTTTGGGGCGTTTCTCAAGGCGGGCGGGTGGAAACAGAACAAACGCCGCCGGAGGTTCATTTGTTTATCCTCTTTCCGGCGGCGTTTGCCCAAAACGGAGCAGCGAAACGCCCAAACAAATAGAGCCTAAATACGGGTCATAATCAGATCTGTGTCGCCTACGACACGATATGGATATTCAGCTGAACCGATTCCTATTCGTATCGAGCCGATCCGAAACCGACCCGCTTACAAGCCTTGGTCATTTTTTTGTAAGTAATGAGCACAGAAACTATTCTTCGGAGCACTGAATTCAGCGAAAACATCGCATCTCCCGCACATGGCGTCGGGCGGCGACGGCTCAGAGAATGCGCCGGCGAGGTCGCCGGCGGTGTCATATGGAATCGCCGACGATGCGAAGCGCTTGGTAGAATTTGCCATTGGCGAGGCTATAACTTTTAAGCAGGTCGTCTCCACGTCCGCAGACGCCGTATTATTCTCCGCTCGTTCCGGTCTTTCTCAGATCCTGTCTTCTTCCACCGAGACCTTCAACGAAGCCGAGGTATTATATTTCCCCCATTTCCTTTTGTTTCGATTGATGTGATCTGTATTGTTGGTGGATTTGCAGGGCTTGGTGAAATTGTTGAAGAACGAGTACACTGCGTACGAGAATTTGGCGGTTGAGAAGATTAAGGGTTTTATTCCTTTGCTCATCCCTTTCCTTTCGATAATCAGTTTAGACTATGCTGATACTGTTATATTTGTAATTTTGTAGAGGGAATTTATGTTGCAGCTTCCCAGCCGGGCCTTTCCTGTGCCGTTGTAGGAGGAGTTGGTATTGTCGTCTTGAAGAGTAATGTTTTGTTCTATATCGAACAGTTGTATTTTCCCCTTTTCTCTCCATTTTCCATAGATTGCTTCGCCACTGGTTTGAGTGTGAATTATTGCTAGAGAAGAAGATACATATGATGAAATCATGTTTTCAAAAGTTATTTTTCTCGTTTTATGTTCTTCTACTTACTGTTTTTGATAGCACGGAAAGTTCAGACCACACTTCTGAGCTTTCTTCCTCCATTTTCTTCTCATGCAGGACCAAGAAGTTTTATAATCCGGAATACAAGGCGTTTGTTTTTGAGTGAAGAGGTGTGTTGGTCTACCTGAAATTATAGTGATTTGTGTTCTTAATTTCCATTGTTGATGATAAAGGAAACTAAACAATGGCTAGTTTTTTGGATTTAGGATTATGCAAATTGAATGCAAAGGTTTTAGAGACTTTAAAATATAACTTTCGATTTGATTTTGAATTTATTACTATGATGAATTATGTAGTTTTTTAATTGTTATGCTTTTTTTATGAAAACTAGATTGGTTATGCATGGAATGTTGTGAGAATGTGATTTATTTGTGTAAGGTCCTTGTGCATAGGGGAGGGGGGGATTTTAGGCATCCAAGATTTCAGATATTATTTTTAGGATCACTCTGTATTCCCATGATGAAGTCATGGAATCCAGGTGTCTAAACCTAGGTCTTTCCCACCCCTCATTTGCCCGGCCACCTCTCTCCTTACAACCCTCCAACTAGCCTGTCACCTTGATTGCACCAGCCGTCCACCCTTTCCCCTGCTTATAACTACCCAACTCCCCACTCCCCTCACGATAACTGCCATAGATATTGATCTCTCCTCACAACTACCCCCATTGCCTTCCAATAACTAGTTGCTTCCCTCCAGTACTTGCATATTTCCTCCACTAAAATCTCCAGTAACTATTCATAACCACTCCACTTCTCACTACTCTTCCAACAATTAATTTATCTACCCCCACTACCACTTCTCATAACTATCCACTTCCCCCACCCATTCTAACCCACAAATATCCCTACAACTATAAATCCACCTTTATGCCCCAGTCTCCTATGCTTGTGTAAGTTCTTATTTGGAGTTTATATTATGTCCATTTGTACGTATTGATATCATACTATTATGGATGCTTGCTTGTATTTGTTTTCTTTCTTGAATCCATCCATGCAAAATTTATTTGCTATCTATTTAATTTAAACTGTCATCTAACATGAACTTGAATTGTAAGCTTTCTCTATTGCTTCGCAGTCAATTGTCATATTTGTTGACTATCCTTAAATATTCTTTATTATTCACAATCTATCGCCTGGATTGTTGTCAAGTGCACGAGCATTATTATTAGGCCCTAATTGATATTCCCTTCACCAAACAGCTAGGGTTTCTTGTAATTCACCACAACACCTCTACCTTACCTTGTGTCACACAACCTTGGATTTTCTCAATAACCACTTGAAAGCTAGAATCATGTTGGATGGACTCAAACATAACAGAAACAGACATCATCACAGTTGTTGAATAATTTTAGATGTTAAATCGGTTGAAAATCTCATTTAAAATTCATTTTCATTTAGAATGAGAAAAATCATTTTATATATTTATAATAAACTTCTAATGACAAGTAATAGGAATAAACTCATAGTTACTATTATGTTATAGGAGTTCATACTCTTTATAATATTTTCATCCTTTACATGCAAAATGCATGCTATACATTTTTAAGTTGTGCTAAATGTATTTAAGAAGTGTTCAAGGTGAGTTGATAAACTCTATAAAAACAAAACAAAAGTAATATAATAATTATGGCTTACTCGATGTCTAGAGTGTTTGGTTATCAACTAGGCCTCGGATTTCATTGACGATATACTTTTCTGCTGCTTGACTTTAATTTTTGATGTTAAATTGTTCATCTTTTGTCAAAATGATAGTACACTCTTATTTCATTTATACACTTTCCACAACTCCTGCTGGATGTATTGTTGTTTCTGCGGACACAATTAATTCCTCATTCTACTATTATTTTGACTTGTATTGAATTTTCTTCAAACTCAAAGTCAAATATATTATCTTCTCTTGAAAGTTCTGTTTGACGATTTTTTTCCCTTTTTGAATATTAAGTTCATCTCTATGAGACTCTCTAGAGAAAATGGTAACTAGTTAGTGTTATGAGTTTCTTGAGCAAAATAAGCGCAGAATGATCAACCTTGCTACTCTAATGTGGTTTTGATTTTCTTTTCCACATTAGCATGCCACAGCCAAAAATTTCTTTACTCTTTTGATGCATTATATTTCCTTCTGCAGTCAATGCTTGCTGATGCAGAATCAAAAGTGAATGACTTGCGGCAATCAATCAATCTCGTGAAGAATGAAAGCAAAAAATTGGGGGTATTTCCACATCCACTCTCCTGATTGATGGATTGTAATGTTTCTTTTAGCGGCAAAATACAACTTTTGCTCAAGTATTTTGTGTATAACATTGATTACAAATAGATTAAATATGTATTATCATTTTCTATGGTTCCTGTGAGTTGGTAATGAATTTTCCATTACGGTTCTTAATTCTTGACTAACCTGATGGGAAGTTATGTTGAAATGTCAGTGATGGAGATCAAGAAGTTGAAATAGAAGTTCCCAAAGCTTGAAGAATGGCTGTAATTCAGAATTTTACACACCCATAGTTAAAATGAATAAGGTTTGTTGTGATTTCAGGCCACACACCCCTCTATATATAAATAGAGAGATTAACTCGGAATTACAAAGAAGCCTATTGGTCTTGCACAATACATTTGAATACAAAAGAATAAGACTAAATCTTACTCTGTAAATATAAATATATAATCTGACATCCTTCTTCGGCCTAGCAAAGGTAATCTCACAGAATTTCATCTTGACTGAGAGAATATATATCACATGCACCATTGGAGAGTGAGAAGATGCATTAACTCTTGACATTCAAAGAGGACGACAACGACATTGTCTAGAGAGCTCAATGCAAGCTATAGAGAAATTTTTTTGCTGAGGATGCACTTCAGTTTGAGGGAGAAAGATCAACGCAAGTTGCAGGAAATGCAAACTTCAGAGGATGCACTTTGAGGGCACAATGCAAACTGCTGATGACATTGTTTAACGGAGGAAGTGGGCACAATGCAAGAAAGTAAATTGTAGTGGAAAGACTTCAAAGGAGGTAGATAGTTCAAGGAGACCACTCGAGTCAATGACAAAGGGGAGGCACTTGCATTTCTTGCAGTATGGATTCCAGAAAGAAGCCCTTATGGGTGGTGATGGCAACACCAGAGTATCATCACCACCTACAAAAGAGCTTAATGATCAAATAAAGCTCCAAAGATCGTACATGAGAGGTAGTTGGAGAAGGAAGGTTGACAGCAGGTCACAAATATTGGCGACAAAATCACTGGGAGAAATAATACTCCATCTTCGATGTAGTGAGCAGTCCCGGTTAACTAGAAGGAAATGACCTTGAGGAGTAACATGAGGAGATTGAATGTGCTTATGATCCTCGCTTGCATTTATGATCTTCGATTGCACTTACCATCTTGAATTGAGCTTATGATCATCAAAGGAGAGGCACAATCTAGAAGAAGTGCAGATTCTACAATTGAGGTGGTCAAAACATAAGATTTAGTGTAACGACCCAACTCTCACAATATCAGAAGTATTGCCCATTTTGGTTCTTCCCAGATCATACTCAGTTGATCCATATGATTTTACCTTTTTTTATAGGTGTCCTACAAGGTCACTCATCCAGGGACTACTCTCACTAGAGCATAGTTAACTACGAAGTTTCCAACACAACTCCACCAATTGCTCCCAAAAGGCGCCTCTTTGGATAAACTGGTGGGGTTGTGTTGGAAAACTCATAGTTAAAGTGCTCCAGCAAGAGTAGTCTTGGGATGAGTGACCTCCTAAGAAATGCTCGTAGATCACCTATGGAAAAGGACAAACTGTGGGGTTCAGCTGGGCTGAGATAAATCAAGCAGACAATACCTCTGATTTTGTGAGGGTTGGGTCGTTACAAATGGTATCAGAGTTGAACCTCATGCAGTACTGTGTGTGGTTTGGGGACGAACCAAGTGGAAGTTTGTGAGATTGTACCCGAATCAAATGATGGTGATTCGATGAAGGTAGGGAGTGCTTTTGGGGCAGTGAAGCCCAAGCAAAGCAACTATTGGCAGACTTCTAAGATGATAGTTGGGTAATATTATCATAAGTGCCTTTTCGGAGTTTGTGGTGGTGGTGTGTTGGAAACTTCATAGTTAAGCGTTCTCCGGTGTAAGTAGTCTTGGGATGTGTGACTTACTGAAAATTGCACATGGTCTACCAATGGAAAAGGCAAAACCGTGTGCTTCAGCTCAGTGTATGTTGGGAGGAACCAAAGCGGACAATACTTTTGATATTGTATAGGTCAGGTCATTATAGTTTAGTATCAGAGCAGGCCTTCGATCCGCGAGTGGGCTAAATTTGGGGACAAAATCTCTGTAACGAGTGGTGAGCACGTGTAGTGCGAAAATCCATTGTAGCCATGAACATGATTGTTAAGATTAGTCCTACATCGCCCAAAGTGCATGAGATCCTGGTAGCTAAAAGGTAGAGTCATGTCTTCTCATTGAGAGGCGCCTTTTCAGAGCAACTGGTGGAGTTGTGTTGGAAATTTCATAGTTAAGCGTGCTCCGATTGAAGTAGTCCTGGGATTGGTGATCTCGTGAGAAGTGCTCGTAGGCCACCTGTGAAAAACGGTTAAACTGTGTTCTTCAGCTCAGTATGGGTTGGGATGAACTAAAGCGGACAATATTTTTGATATTATGCAGGTCGGGTCATTACAAATGGTATCAAAGTCAGACCTCCTATAGTATGGTGTGTGGTTTGGAGACGAACCAAGCGCAAGTTGGTGGGCCTGTAATATCCCAAATTCAATGAGACTAGTCATTGATAGTGTTTTGGGGGCAGTAAAGTCTAGACAAAGCAACTCTTAACAGGCTTCTAAGATGGCAGACTTCTAGGTGAAATGAGATGTTGGAATGAACCGAGTCTCACATCGGAATTGAAGGAAAAGTTGTTGAGCGTAAGTAATATTTCAGATTCTCAAATATCATGGGCGACTTTTCGGAGCATGTGGTGGAGGTGTATTGAAAACTCTATAGTTAAGCATGCTCTGGTGAGAGTAATTTTGGGATGAGTGACCCCTTGGGAAGCGCTCGTAATACACTTAGGGAATAACCATGCGGTTCAGTTTAGCATTGGTTGAGATGAACCAAATCGGACAATACTTTTGATATTGAGTGGGTCGGGTCGTTACACTTAGTGAAATCAATGAGCGGAGATGACACATCTAAACAAAGGGAGGACATGGAGTGATGAATCTCTCATCAAAAAAGTGAACCAAATGGAACTATTTAAGCAGGCAATGCATGCAAGAATTCAATGATTGCAGGCTGAGAGCGACAAATGCTCTTTCAAAATTTGTGGGAGACGATGAAACAAGAAACGTCCTACAAAAGAAGGTGGGTCCCAAAAGCACGTTAATTTGAATAATGTGTTTTGCATTTTGGCCACCTCCTATATAAATAAGGGAAATAATCCAAATGGCAAAGAAGCTCTTATGGCGTACACAACATTGCTAAATACCAAAGACTTAGTATAAAAGTTAGATAAACAATAGAAATATATAATATTATTGTTATTTATGTTGTAAAGAAATTGGGGAGGAAATCCAGTTGATTATTTTGGGGGCATTAACCGCTCAATAAATATAAAGAGAGGTACCGTACATGAGTTATACAAACAATAAATTTAAGAGTTACAAAAAATAAGATGAAAGCTGTTAATTTCAAATGCTCCTTGCAAGCTGGAGCATGCTTGGTGTATGAGGCAAGCTTAGAAAGAAACCGAAGATATAATGGCCTAGAATATTAGTGGTTTGAGATTGGATATACTGAAATTGAATCTCTCGAAGGTTTACTTTGTTTATGATGAAGTGACAGTCAATTTCAAGCTACTTTGTACTCATGAAGGGTTCTCGCAATGTGAGTGATCGTTTGATTATAAAAAAAATCGTTTAAGAAGATAGAGACGTCAAGATCGATAAAGAGGCTGTTAAGCCAAGCAAGCTCAAAGTCGTAAGGGCCACACAATATTCAACCTTAATCATAGAAAGAGCGACAATGAGTTGCTTCATATTCTTCCGTGTGACAAGATTGCGGCCAAAATAATTGTAGAAGTCATTAGTGGATCGATGATCCTCAGTAGATCTGGCATAATCAACGGGCCACAAGAGATAGGATATAAAAAGGGCACATAGATAAATTCATGTCTAGGAGCGCACTTCAAATACCAAAGAATGCGCACAACTGCTTGCAGATGAACATCTCTAGTATTGTGCATGAACTGGCTCACAACACTTATAACAAAATAGATATATGGATGAAAGCTATATAAATTAGGTTTCCAACTAAACAGCGTTAATACTCTTGAATAGATTATAGTGAACCAGATGCATAAGAAATAGAGAAGTGTTTCACATTTGTATCCATGGAAGTATCAGTTGGTTTTCACCATAAATAACTAGTTTCCTGAAGAAGATTCGGTCAATACTTCCTCTGCAATTAAATAAAGGAGTTACCCTAGGAAATAACATTGTTCCCCAAAAGGGTAGCAAAGAGGGTCAAGATCCTGTCTGGTATTTTTTGACTAGATGATGTTGTACCTTGGAGATGCCTGCTTGTTTTTTATAATAATATCAATGACATGCACCAACTAAATCACGGTACCCTCCTGGCGATGATGAATAAATATAGAAAAGTTACAAGAGTTGCGACGAAAGACAATAACTTAAACTACATGATTGAACTTCTCAAACCCAACTATGGGGTGTCATTTTAGGTCATGTGGAGATTTACAAAATGGCACATACATGTGGCTTTCGTAGTGTCATAGCCGAGAGGTTGTTGCATGTAAACTATTTTGGTTATATCACACGAGAAAGATATTTTTGATATCAAGTTGATATAGTTTTTAACGGTGGTTAATTGCAAAAGAAATTAAGACTTGAACTGTGTCCAACTTCACAATTGGAGAGAAGATCTCCTAATAATCAATCTTTTGTTAAGTAAATCTTCATTCCATGAGTCCTTTCAATGCTCAACAGAACCATTTAATTTGTGTTTCACAGTGAACACCCAACAAGAGTCTGTCATGGCGGCAAAGCGACCAAATCTCATGTTCAATCCCAAAAACTGCATTTTCTAATCCATCCCCACCCGCCACCCAGATGTTGTAATGTCTCACGAAGAAAGGAAGGAGTGGTAACCAAAGACAAATAACAAACGAATTTGGTACAAGGGAGGAGTCAAGTGATGACAGTTTTTTTTAAAATGGACAAATAATAAGCACTACCTGAGCCTTTGCCTTTGAGAAGGTGATGCAGAGCAGAGACAAGGACCTGCAGTGGAGGACGAATTTTGGGCCCGTTCGGGGCCAAAAGGAGACTTCATATATGGCATGCCCGGATCGACGATCGGACTCCGCAAATGTGTCTGGATTCGTGTTGCGAATCGATTTGATATATTACTTCATTAGTTTGCATTGTATTTTGATTTATTTGGGTGGCCCCACCTCCGACCAATCATAGTCGTTGAAGGTTGGATGCCCTAGCCTTTATTTTATTATAAATAGATAGATAGTGGGTTGATTGAGGCTATTGCAGAATTTGGAGAAAGCTATTCTCGGATTCCCCCGATCATCTCATGGTCCCGACTCTGTGGAACCCTAGGTGATGACTCCTAGGCTTGTATCTCCCTCCCCAAGGTTTGCCCTAACCCTAGGCTCCTTCCTCTCCCTCCAAAACCCCTTGCCTCCACCTTCAACCCCCCCCCCCCCAAATTCCAGCCACAGTTGGTTGTCCAGAATTGCTATTTCTTTTCCATTTCACTGTTCATAAATGAAATTTACTATTCATAAAGTTTAGTTCTCCCCCCTATTCCAGTTGTCGGCCAATTTCAGTTGCTCCTACCAGCCACCGGCCCGCTGCTCCAAATTCTCTACCGTCTGCCTCTCTCAGCCCCTCCTATCCCCAGGCCGACCACCTCTCTTCCCCCTAAAGCACCGCCACCTCCCCCTTTCTCTTCTATAGCCACCACCCATTTTAAACCCATCAATCTCCTTGTCGTCGACCACCCCTTACGTGGAACCACCACCCTAAACCCTCCTCCTCCCAGATCAGCCCTGATCTAGCCTCGATCTTGAGATTTTAGCCCAGATTCGATCTCATATTGTCGGATCTACCCTCTCCCGCCCGGATCTCTACCTACGTGGTCGGATCTATCCATTTTCGGTCTGATTCCATCATCCACCGCCGAGGACAGCCACCTACATCGTTTTCCACGCCTCTGGTTCCACTTCGGATCGCCGTCCACGCATCTCTTGCTCTGGATTCTTCAGTGTCTTGGTCAGCCCACTATTTGGTGAGATTTCGTTGTACTGGATTATTATTTTTTGCATATTTATATTAGATTGGATCTTATGTTTGTTGTGGATCTCTTGTATGGTTGTTGTTTGTTAGATAATTATCGTGATTTGCAGGATTTATTCGTCGTGCGCTCCTTCTTTGACCCTCCACGCGGAGGAAACCCTAAGCTTTCCTCGCTCAAAAAAATTATCTGTCTTGTTTTGAATATTCTACATGTGATGATCGTATTTATTATTCAATTCTGATTTTATCCGTCAGGTTTTGCATAGCATGTAGGGTTAGGTCATCATTTATCCGCCTCCTTTAGATTCGTCTTGCGTTAGAAGGCAGTGTGAAGATGTTTTGTCACATGAATATCTTAGTAAGCGACAGTTCCAAGATAATAAAGCCTACGACAAAAAAATATTTTAAATTTATCTGAGGTGGTTAAAGGATGAGCAGGTGGAGATGTGGGACCACTGAGCTGGAGAACTGGTGGAGATGGAGGAATTGTTGGAGTTGGAGGAACTTGTGGAGCTGAATGAAATTGTATACCTAGAGGAATTAGCAGAGGAGTTGAGGAATCAACGATAGCAGGTATATGACGAGGCCTATCAGTGGCAGAAGACATGGGAGTGCATGGAAGAATCCTCAAGGAAGGTAACATCAGCAAAATCCTCTGGGATGCAGGGAATATCATATGTAGCCATTTTGTGTCCTAGAGTACTTTGTAAAGATACATTAGTTTCATTGGTACCAATTTTTCCATGGGAGGACCTAGGTGTTGAACATAGCGTGTGCAACCGAAGACTCGAGGATAACATGAAAGGGATGGGAAGATGGAAAAATATATAAAAGGAAGTGACGAAGTCAAAAACATAGGAAGGAACACGATTATGAGGACCATGTGTGACCACCATAAAATGCCAATATGGGAAAGGAACATTCATTTGGAATATGAGAGAGTGTGCTACCTCAAAAAGATGATGATTCTTTCTTTTCACAATGCCATGTTGTGGTGTATAAGAACATGAATTCAGATGAATGTTGCTTAAAGAAGTGCAAGTTTCCTGAAGCTCATGACTTACACTTGGACATAGTCTGTCTTGATTACCTTAACAGTGAGTTGGGTGCTAGATTCAGCAATGAATTGGCAAAAAAAGCTAAAAAATCTGAATGATCTCGAAGAATATATAACTAGTTGGTCAGGAATGACCATTTATAAAAGTAATGAAGTAGCATAATTCAGATAAATTAGGAGTTTAATAAGCACTCTAAATATCAAAATGAATTAAAGAAAAAGGAGTATATCACTCCAGGAGGATGAGGTGGAAACTCGGGCAACGTGTTTGCTATAAATGCAAGATTCACAACTAAAATCAGAATGATAAAGATTGCAGAATGCCCAGCGAAGGGTAGGAAGAGGGGCATGTCCAAAACGATGATGCCAATTTATAGTGGAATTGTAAGTAAGGGGAGAATTGTTCTTGATCATTTATTAACTGCCCCTACCAATAAAGTCATGCGTCTGAAGATCATGTATTACAAGAGGGATGCAAAAAGATTATTGAAGACTTACGATCACGAGTAATGTGACTAGCTGAAAGTAAATGGAAGTTAAAATCAAGAACATAAAGAATTGAATGGAGCTAAATGGTAACATTAGGAGGCATTGTCCCTCATCCATTAACTAGGGATGGTTTTCCATGTGCAACAGTAACATATCTGAGAGTTATACATTTGGTGTAATGTAAAGGTGGATGATAGCGCCAAAATCCACTATCCTGGAGTCATTGTGAAGAGACAAGATATATCTTCCATCGAGGCCAAAATGGCCAATGAAAAAGGAACATGAAATGGTTGATGAGTAAAGAAGTCCTCAATACCCAGAAAAATATTCTCAACAGTAGTACAGAAGAATGGGTCACCACGACTGTTGTGAACCCTATTGATTCTCAATGGATACTCCACAGAAACAATCGTCATGCCATGAAAAGGCTAAAGTTCTTCACAAGAACGTCCCTGCCACGCTCAAGCGACAATAATGCAATAGCAAGCCACGCTCAAGCTATGCATAAAGTAAAGAACGGTTATGTTGAAAGTTCAAGAAAGAAGAGCTAAATAATGTGTCTCAACGATCGCAGTAGAAGAATCTCAACAATCGTGGCAGAATGTGCTGGACAACTGATTTGGTCCGTCGACAGTGGTTGAAGCCTGAAGGTTGATAGTTGTGAATGACGTGGAAAACAAGACCGCTTCCTGTTACCTTGGGAATGGGTGGTTGTATTTGAAAGCAGACTCTAAGGAGAATCTTAAAGTTGTTGATGAAGCCCTCAGGTGGGAAGTACGTTGGAGCTTAAGAACAAAGTGGGAGCTCAATGGCGTTGTCTGAAATAGAGCAAAGTCTTCAGAAATGAAACAGAAGCTTAGGCACCTGTGAAGCTTGACAATGACAGCACCGGACGCAGAAGCTAGACAAAGTGGCAGAAAGTGCTCGATAAAGTGACGGATGAGGCTCAAGTGCTCGACATCACAATTAGGGCTCAAATAGTTTCTCTTGATATCGTGTAAAGAAATTGAGGAGAAAAGCCAGTTAATTATTTCAGAATACAAGAGTTACAAAATTGTCAAAGAATAAAATAATAATAAGTGCTAAAATATTCAACAAATGTAATTTTATATTATGCCATCTCTTTCTTGATGTTACTCGTTTTTAGCATTGGGATGGGGGTTGGAGTGGGAGAGAACATTTTTCGAAGGTTAGGACTCTTAGCGACACAATAATATTGGCGTGTATCTGTGAAGTATTATACACCAATGTTCATTGGAATATGGAGTGAATTAAACATATAGGTGTGGGGAGCGCAATGTTTCATTGGTACTTTGAAAGTAAATGAGCCATTTTCACTATGCACATGAGGTAAAAGAGGGGTAAGGCTACGTACATGAGCCCATCTTGAAAGCAAAGTTGGCATTAGCTAAATGCACTCGTGTGCATTTACATGAGAAATGGGATATCATCACAAAATATTTTACGAGGTTTAAATTGAACATTGTTAAACATATATAGAGTATTACCAGTTATTACTAACTACAAGTTCTGAACACTTGCACCAACCAGCAGTTAAGCACATCAATGCTTCATAAATGCATTTGAATTGCATGACAGGAGCCTTGGATTTCCTACCATTCTTTGTATTTGTTGAGAGAAGCCAAAACTTGTATGTATTGCTTATGTAAGTAAATACAAGGAGAGAATACAATTATATAGGAGATGAGAAGAGAGGAAAAATCCTATACAAGATGTGGGACTAAAGAAGAGAGAATACTAGGGCCTTTATGGGCCTTTATACATGGGCTTTTCTAATACTCCCCCGCAAGCTGGAGCGTACAAATCGTATGCACCAAGCTTGGACAGGCATTGATAGAAGAGGGTACTTGACAAGGTCTTTGTGAGGACATCCGCAACTTGTTCAGTACCAGGAACATGTCTGAGGTCGATCTTCTTTAGCTGAACCTTTTCCCGGATAAAATGACAGTCGACTTCAATATGTTTAGTTCTCTCGTGAAAGACTGGGTTCTTGGCAATGTGTATAGCAGCTTGACTGTCACAGAGGAGAAGAGCCGGTGACGGAAGCTTTACACCCAGATCGGTGAGAAGGCTTTCAAGCCACGTTAGTTCCGACACCACTGATGTCATTGCCCGATATTCTGCCTCAGCTGATGATCGAGCAACGACCGCTTGTTTCTTGCTCCGCCAGGTAATCAGATGTCCTCCAAAGTACGTGCAGAAGCCACTGGTGGACCTTCGATCATCGAGGGACCCAGCATAGTCCGCATCAGAGTATGCTACCAGAGTAGGAGTAGAAGAAGAAACTTTGTACACCAGTCCTTGTCCAGGAACCGTTTTGAGGTATCTGAGAATACGTTCAACCGCCTGAAGATGAGAGCTTCTAGGGGCATGCATATATCGACTAACGATACCAACAGCGAAGGAGATATCTGGTCTGGTTACTGTGAGGTATATCAATTTTCCAACTAGGCGACGGTAGTATTCTGGATTTTCCAGTAGGATATCTGAGTCAGAGGCCTGCGCGCATAACTTGTGATTGACATCCATTGGGGTGTCAATTGGCTTACAGCCTGAGTAACCCGCATCATGAAGAAGGTCAGTACAGTACTTTCGCTGAGAAAGGATCAAACCATCTGGCCGTCTGGCGACTTCTAGGCCCAAGAAGTACCGAAGGGGCCCCAGATCTTTTGTTTGAAAAACGGTGCTCAGATGACGTTTGACTGCCAGTATTCCATTCGAGTCGTTCCCAGTAATAATAATGTCGTCCACATAGACTAGCAGAAGGACGGTCCCGGTAGATCGGTGACGAGTGAAGAGCGAGAAGTCGGCTGAGCTTCGAGTAAAACCAATCTCCCGGAGGGCCTTACTGAACTTGTCAAACCATGCCCGGGGGGACTGTTTGAGACCATAAAGAGCCTTTCGAAGATGGCAGACTTGAGACTCCCCCGTGGTCTCAAACCCGGGAGGTTGTTGCATATACACAGTTTCCTGGAGATCACCGTTCAGAAACGCATTTTTGACATCCAGTTGGAGTAGGGGCCACTGGCGATGTACCGCAACAGAGAGGAGAACCCGGACTGTATTAAGTTTGGCCACCGGGGAAAAAGTCTCTTCGTAGTCGAGCCCCTGCTGCTGGGTGAAGCCACGAGCCACAAGGCGGGCCTTTAGGCGGTCAATAGTGCCATCAGCAGTATGTTTAATCACAAAGACCCATTTACACCCAACGGGTTTCTGACCGGGAGGAAGAGGGACGAGAGTCCAGGTCTGGTTAGTCCAGAGAGCAGCCATTTCCTCCTCCATGGCAGCCCGCCAGCCAGGATGTTCGAGCGCCTCCTGCACAGAATTAGGAACAGATACCGAGGAAAGAGAAGTAGCAAAAGCGTGAAGATGGGGAGATAGGCGATGTAGAGAGACGTAGTGAGCCAGAGGATGAGCGGTGGATGTCTGTACTTGATCTGCCGGGCGCGGAGTAACCATGGTTGAGGCGGACTGCAGCGGGGCCATAGAGCAACGGGGGCGACGGGTATAGACCCGGATGATGGGTGGTGCGGGGGGGACAGGAGGTAGAGCTGGTGGAACCGGTAGCAGCGGCGTTGTAACGGGGAGAACTGGTCGTGGGATGGAAGGAGGTAAAGGAGCCGAAGGGATAGGAGTAGTGAGAGAATCCGAAAAAAATGGTTGAGTCTCGCGGAAGGTGACATCTGCAGAGACGGAGAGCTTCCGAGTGACGGGAGAATAACAGAGATACCCCTTCTGAGTACGGGAATATCCCACGAATATGTGTTTAGCCGCCCGGGGATCCAATTTGTCCGAGGGCGGGCCCAGATGGTGGACGTAACAAGTGCTACCAAAGATACGGGGCGGAAGAGGGAAAGCCGGAGTCGAGGGAAACAACAGGCTGAACGGAGTAGCATAATGGAGGACGGAGGAAGGGAGACGGTTGATGAGAAAACAAGCCGTGGAGACCGCAAAGTTCCAGTAATGCTTGGGCACATGCATTTGAAGCATGAGGGAGCGAGTCACATCAAGTAAGTGGCGGTTTTTACGTTCGGCAACGCCGTTTTGTTGAGGCGTGTAGGCACAAGAGGTTTGGTGGATAATCCCGAACTCAGAGCAGATAGTAGCGAAGTCGTGGCCAGTGTACTCACGAGCATTATCAGTGCGCACAGTTTTGATAGTTGTGTGAAATTGGGTACGAGTTTCAACGACAAAGGCTCGAAAAATGCGAGGAAGCTCGGAGCGATCACGAAGTAAGTACAACCACGTCATGCGAGAATAATCATCAATGAAAGTAATAAAATACCGGAAACCAGAAATACTAGTAGTTTTATATGGTCCCCATACATCAGAATGCAATAAATCAAACGGAGCGGAGCTCCGGGTACAATGAGCAGGATAAGATGAACGCGGCTGCTTGCCGAGGATACAAGACTCACACTGAAACGGATGGAGAGAGATATCAGGGAGTGCCCGCTGGAGAACAGGTAGAGGAGCGTGGCCAAGACGGCGATGCCACTCGGTGGAGGAGACGGAGGAGACGGAGGAGAGGATGGTAGGAGGTGTGTCGAGAAGGTAGAGCCCGTTCCGTAATCCGCCTTTACCAATGGTAGTCCGCGTCCTGCGATCCTGTATGACAAAAGAAGAGGAAGTGAATATGACAGAGCAATCCAGATCAGCAGTAAGGCGACCAACAGAAAGTAAATTGAAGGGGGAACTCGGAACATGAAGAGCCGAGCGGAGAGGAAACGACGGGCTGAGGGAGATGTCCGTCGATCCGGAGACGGGAACAAGGGCCCCGTTAGCCACGGTGATAGACCGCGGATGAGGAGAGTCCGAGTATGTGGCAGGCTGCTGGGACGTAATGTGATGAGTGGCACCGGAGTCCATGATCCAGGACGGACCGGTGGAGAGACAAGCCGTACCTGCTTGGGAGACGAAGGTGGAGGCCAGGGAAGCAGGAGGCGGGTTGAGTAGTCCCTGGAGGTGCTGGAGCTGGAGGCGGACAGCTTCAAGGTCCGGAGAGGCAGGAGAGGAGGCATCTGCGGCCACCGAAGCCGTTGGTCGAGGAGGATATCCATTCTTGCGGTAACAGGTCGCTTCAAGGTGGCCGTCCTTGCCGCAGTAGGTACACTTCGGCCGCCCCCTGCCACCACGCCCGCGGCCCCGAGAGCCGGAGCGGCCACCACGAGCAGCGGGAGGCAAGGGAAGCAGGGGCGGAGGGGCCTGCTGAAGAAGGGCCGAGGGAGTCGACGCAGGAGCATCTGGAGGAGGCGTCACGCGGAGGAGCATGGAACAGATCTCAGAAAGGGATAGAACGGTGGGAGATGCCAGAACCTGAGTCCGGATAGTCTGAAGGTGAGGCGGAAGACGGGCCATCATAATAGCAATGCAAACCGCCTCCTTCTGTGCGCGCTGGGCAGCATGATCACTGGTAGAAGGCTGGTGCAGTATCCAGGCCTCGGCCAAAGTCTTAGCCCGAGCGACAAACGACGTCATGTCCGGGGCGCCACCGGCGTCGAGAGCAACGAGATCGGTGAGGATGTCATAGAGGTGCTGGGTGAGGTAAGACAGGAGACCCTTGGCCTGGAGAACCCGGCGCACAGAATGCGCCCGAGGGAGAAAATTTTTCTTCCCGGAGAGAGAGATGGTAGTGATGCGCAATTCATCGCGCAGGTCGGTAGGACAAGTCGGGCGGTCTGCGGGCGGACTAGCCGCCTGGCCGGTGGAGTCAACGGAGGAGCCCATAGTCCTGGAAGACAAGCCGCACCGACTTGGAAGGAGGCCGCAGCGACCAGGCAGGGGGCCGCTGGAGAGACAGGCCGCAGAGACGGGAGGAGACCGCGGCGACTAGGATCAAGCCGCAGCGACGAAGCAGCGAGTTGAAAAAGGCCGGGAGAAAGAACCCGCACGGTCACGATGCGAACACCAGCGGCCAGACTGGCCACGACCAGAGCGGGTAAGAAGCAGACCGCACGGTCTGGAGGCCGCGAGAGGGCGGGAACAAAAGAAACGAGACCGTGAGTTAACGAACTCGAGCGGATAGGAGAGAGAAGCCGCGAGTTGACGAACTCGAGCGGGAGAGAAAAAAGAGACCGCGAGTTAACAAACTCGAGCGGATAGGAGAGAGAGAAGCCGCGAGTTGACGAACTCGAGCGGATAGAACAGGAGACCGTGCGAGACGCGCGAGAAGTGGGGTCCACGGGATAGAGGAGAAAAAAACTATAAAAAGGGGGGGAAGAGGAGAGAACCTGGATCCACGGAGAGAGGCAGCGGACTGTCCGCTGAGGCCGCGGATAGTTAGCGAGGAGCGGCGGATAGAGGCAGTTAGCGGACTGTCCGCTGAGACCGCGAGAAGGAAACCGCAAGGAGGCAGACCGCAGGAGACCGGCGGCGGGTAGATGCGGTTAACAAGAGCACAGGACGGTTAGAGGATGGAACCTGGCTCTGATACCATGTTGAGAGAAGCCAAAACTTGTATGTATTGCTTATGTAAGTAAATACAAGGAGAGAATACAATTATATAGGAGATGAGAAGAGAGGAAAAATCCTATACAAGATGTGGGACTAAAGAAGAGAGAATACTAGGGCCTTTATGGGCCTTTATACATGGGCTTTTCTAATAGTATTTACTGGTCTTATATGATTGGCATTACATCATGATTTGATTCAAAAAGTACCAAGTATTCATGCCATTTCTTGATTATTTTATCTTACTTGCATACTTGATCATACTTGTAATTGCACACAGGCCCCCATGCACAATGTGCTGCGGTGGCAGTTCCTGATCGCCGACAAGATTATTTTTGCCGCACATATTATGACAAATATGAAGAAGCATCTGAATATTGTCATCGTTCGTGCAATGCACTTTTGTACAATTTATTTACTTATATTTATTATTATATCTTACTATTAATTACCTAAACTTCTCCTGGGATTTAGCATAATATAGGTTGCACCCCTTTATTATTTGAACCTCTAAGGGGGTATTTTTGTGCATGCGTGTTATGAAATGTAAAATTAAACTGGAAATCTTTGTAATTTCAAAGATAGATGGATGCACTATGTAATTTTGCAAATTTATAGCAGAGGTATCCATAAACGACCTTATTTCTTATTATAAATAATAGTTGTAGATTAAAAAATAGATAATTAAGCGGAAATGATGAGAGTAAACTTGTAAAAAAACAGTCTAAAAGATAGACTTCCTTAATAAATAGCATAAATATTTTGTGATAGTAGGAATTATATTATTGTTTATTTATCCATTTTTTTACCATTATTGTAGGAGAGGGCCTTAAAGGCAGAGGAAGAAATGGTGCGGGGGAAGAAAGCTCTCATGTTTGTTACTACCAATATATCACGACCCAAATCATTTTTACATTCAAGTCTATTTGTTTTGCTACATTAGCACGTTATTTTTATGCAGAGAAGAAGGGCATGGAATTCAAGCTGAATTGCGTTTTGTCAGGAAAATCGAGAGAAAGATAGTGGGTATGATGCAGGACTTTAAATTCACTATCTATATGTATTCAACCACATTTGATGAAATTAAACCTTGCTTCTTTTATTTTGAATTGCATTTCATTTTTCTATTCAGGCCTGAAAGATCTCATCAATGAACTTCCTCGAAGAGAAGCATCTCAATATAGAAAAACGGTTAGTCATAAAGTACTTTTTCCTCTTGAAACTTGACTTTTAGCATAGATTTAAAATCCAGAACGGCCATGATAGTTTATTTGGTTGACACAATGGTGTGTGCTCTGGAAAGGGTTGGGTTTTTTCAGTTGCCATGTAAAAAAATTCCTACTTGTTCTCCTAGTTTGCAGCATGGCATGGAAGTGATAACCCAGCTCAGGTTTTTTAAATAAGCAGAAATGTGTAGGAGAATCCTTCTCTAAAATTGGAAATTCTAAGGCACTTCTTAGTGATCACTATGATAATGTAGGGAGATGTTAGAATAAATCCTAAAATAATATACTAACACAATTGAAGTAAAATGTTTTATATTAGGGTAAAGTACCTCTAGCACCCCTGAAATTCATAGAGAAAGCATACGACACCCCCAAAGTTTTCAAATGACACCTGTGCCCTCTGCATTTTCAAAATTAGGACAATTTGTTTTAAATAAAAAAACAAATTCAATTTAAAATATTTGTAATTCAAACTTCCTTTTACCCATTAAAAATTACAACACTTGAGCCTTTATCCCACTATAGTGGGGTCGGCTATATGGATCCTTTGTCGCCATTGTGCCTTATCTTTAGTTATAATCTCACTAATGCCTAAGTACATCATGTATTTCCTTATAGTTTCATTCCAAGTCTTTATTGGTCTACTCCTCCCCCGTTTAACATGCCTAGTGACTAAACTCTCTGAACGCCTAACAAGTGCCTCTAATGGTCTCCTTTGTACATGTCCAAACTAGGGTTGATATCGAATCGAGTTCGAGCGATTTTGGCTCGGCTCGAAATCAAAATTTTCGACTCGAACTTGGCTCAAAATCGAAATTGATTTTGAGTCGAGTCGGCTCGACTCGAAATGGCTCGATTCCGAGTCGGCTCGAAATCGAATCGAGTCGGCTCGAAATTGAGCAATTTTCCTCTTTTTTCCTAGTTGGCTCAAAATTAAATTGGGCAACCTATAAATTTAGCAAATGAAACACTTAAAGCCTTTATTCTTTTTTATTTAGGTTTAAATTTTATTATTTTTAATTTTAAAATAAGAATATATTAATAAATACATAATAATTTTAATTAATTCTGGTTGATTCGAATCATATTTCGAGCGATTCAGGGTTGACCGATTCCGATTCGGCTCAATTTTCGAGCGGCTTTTGAGTTTTGAATAATATACTCAGCCCTATTCCAAACCATCTTAGTCGAGCTTCTCGCATCTTCTTTGCAATTGGTGCTACTCCTGTCTTATCCCTGGTACATTCATTCTGAATTTTATCCAGTCTCGTGTGTCCACACATCCACCTAAGCATTCTCATCTCCATAACTCTCATTTTTTGCTCATGTACACAATTCACTGCCCAACACTCGGAACCATACTTGCATAATAAGAGCATAATTTTAAGGAGCACATGTTTCCACGCTCCTTAAAAGATGGGATTGCAAGAAAAAACATAAATATTTGTTAAATGTTACCATAGCATTTTTACAGGAGATGATTGTGTTTAAGAATTTATGGCATAAAGCTGTCTTGATGTCTGTGTACTAGATCAACCGTATACCATCATTAGTTCTTGGTAACAAAAATCCCCTACAAATTCTTAAACCTCAAAAAAATGTCTTCACTCTTCTCCATACCTCTACAAGTTTTTTGGATTTATTGCATTTGTTCATAGTGTTGGTTCTTTCAATTTACTCATGTTGACTCTCCATCATGGAATTACACCAAGTTTGCTATGGTGATTAGACCTCCTTATTCCTTTATTAATTGTCTATTATGTTTGTAGTCAATGTAATTGTCTATCAATATGTGATTTGTTTATCCTGCAGATTTCAGGCTATGTTTCTCAAGTCAAGCATGAAAAGAAAGCTCTTAGTAACACTGCGTCGAAGATCGTCAACAATGGCATCCCTTTGTGATGGCCGCCATTATATAAAATTGAGTAGATTCCCCGTATTATGACCGAAACTTAAAATGCACTGCGAATTTTATAGATGAAATCTCCCCTTTTTTCAGTTCTGAATAATTTGTATTTATTGACTCCCAATGATTCTTTGAAAATAATTCAACTAGAATCCTCGGAACGAAGTGATTTTTTTCGTGCCAGATTCTAGCCTTAACCATTCATCTTCTTAGGAATGTCGTCCAACACGAAAATTCGACAGCATTGTATTCTAGGAATCAATCATTTTATTTTGTTTCACCTGATTGTGAATTTTGTTACATACATGCTACCTGTTGTTTTTCTAATTTATTTATTTGAATGGTTCTAGCATGTTGCCTCTACAATTCTAGTTCACCCTAAGTGGATATTTATATTACAATTTGATATTTTTGACCATTTAATTACCCAAATCTCCCTGGTGGGTTTGCATAATTTCTTATATTGCACCTATCTATCTTTTGTAATTTGCATTTCATAACATGCATGCACAAAAATACCCCCTTGAGGAAAGCCCAGGGGGTGTTTTGTGCATGCATGTTATGAAATGTAATTGACAATGAGTTTTTTTTATGTAATTTCAAAAGATAGAGAGGTGGAGCATGTAATTTTGCAAACTTAGAGGGGAGGTCCCGGTAAACGACCCTATTTTTGACATAAATATTGAATTTGCCAAATGGATGGTTATGTGTGTGCGCGCGTGTTTAAACTGTTTCGTGGGGGAGATTGTTTTGTGCATGCATGTAATGCAATTCTTTCTAATGGCTAAATCATGATCAAGAAATGAAGGTTTTTTCGGGTTCACAAATCATAAAATATGTACGAGTTAACATTCAGAATTCAACGAGAGCGGTTCGATGTGGGGGAGAGGAGCAGTGAAGCTTGAAGAAATATATGAAAAGATGTGCATGAATTAATTGAATTTTGAATCAAAAATAAATAAATAAATAAAAGTTATTGAGTTTAAGCAATAATTTAGATATTTAACTATTAGATGTGCTTGTGGAGCAATTTGTATGGAATTCTATGAATAAGTGTATTACTTTCTATAGATGAGTAATTTTGAAATGGGTGACTTCATGGGAAGTATTTAATGTGATTTTAGGAAAATGATTAAATTGTATGATTCTGTTTAATACTGATCAGATTGTATTAAAATAGATAATATTTCAAATATTATGATTGTAACAAAATGAGGGGAAGTTTGAAAATTTGAATTATTTATAGTCAGATTTGTGATTGTTTGAACATAAAAGTGAATGAAGTTTCTTAGGTGGGCGTTAACGAATGACAATTTAACCCCATGTTCATGACCGCCACCACCGTGCCAAACGGAGCCGTAATCTGGTGGGCGAAATTTTCACAAATCTAGAAAAAGAGTGTCCATTTTTGCTACGATGAGTTTTGGCAAAAACACTACCGTCGTAGAATGCATGTTTGTCATGACAACTGTAATGACCGCCACCAAGAAAAAAAACTAATTTTGAACATAAAAGTGGATGAAGTTCCTTACGTGAGGTCGGACATTCTGTTCATAACTCCTACGTTCACGATTAGGAAAAAAATTTGGTGTGTCCGGCGTTCACTTATTTATGTGCGCCAATGTGATTTCTATGCACTAAATCACATCTTTCGTCTTATAACAAATTAATTTTACAAAAAAAAACACAAAATATCAATGTTCATATTTTTACACACATTTTAAGTATCATATTACTCAGTCTTATTATAATTTGAAAAGTGAAAACATTATTAGTTCCCTATAAATTTTACTAAGGGAATAAAATAAATTATTCAAAAATTATATTACCAAGAAAGTTTTTTTGTGTGAAAAGTGAAAACTACCGATGTATTAGTACATTGCAGTTTAAGATGTCAATAGTTGTGATGTTAAGGTGATGATATAATTGTTGTTTTCTTTGTAATTGTTTTTTTATACAATTAATTTTATAATTAATTAAAAATAAATATTTCATATTATGTAGGGAATTTTCATTTAATATAAAGTATAGCTTAGTCTTCAATAAATTACATTAATTGAACATTAAGTTCTTAGGCTATGTTTGGGAGGACTTATTTTCACCGGTCAAGCGGTTACGATCGCATGAATTGGGCCATAATTAAGGTCCGGTTCATGCGGTCGTAACCGCTTGACCAGTGAAAATAAGGCTTCGTTTGGGAGGACTTATTTTCACCGGTCAAGCGGTTACGACCGCATGAACCGGACCTTAATTAAGGTCCGGTTCATGGCGTCGTAACCGCTTGACCGGTTTAAATAAGTCCTCCCAAACGGAGCCTAAGTCCTCCCAAACGGAGCCTTAGTATTGGCTGTGCTCTAGTGCAGACATTTAATATGGTACTTAATGAAAAGCATGGGTATGGGATGTGCTCAAATTAATAGGGAATTGATAATCCTACATCCTAATTGACTATTTATAACCTATTTTATTTATAGACCGCAAAATTATAACTGTACACAACGATGCTATTCGTATCGAAAAAAATTCTTATAAATTAATATTTTAGATCAGACTAGGCATATATATTAAGTGTAGAATACAAATAATTTAAGTCCGCTGATATTAGCACCGCACTTTTGACTATCCGTGCTTTTAACTATCCGCAATAACGGCTAATCGCAAGCATAGTTTTAAGAGGTTGGCTATATGCAAGCAATTTTCTATTAGCAAATGTTCTTTTATGAAGTTGGCTATCCGCAAGCATTCTGTCACTTTTCACAAGACTTAAAGATACTGAAGGATTACCAGCTCCATGCTCTTTTTTCTCCATTTTTTTCAGAAACAGAAAGATCGAACCCACTATCCTTACTTTCAGAAGTTTTTACTAACAAAATTTAACTATAAATGTTTTTTAAAAGCAAGGGAAGGGGCAAAACTTCGGGATTAGGGGAGCAACAGTGGCTTAGAGGGAGATTGGGAGCGACGGCGGCAGAGAAGGTAAAATGCAAGAGGGAAGTTTGGGGCCTCTGACAGTGAAGCACGGCCGATCGCAGACATCGGCGGTGGTGGAGATTTTGGAGGTGTCTCTGACGAGCTTTACGTCATCGACGTCTGCGGAAGCAGGGTGATGGTAGTACATCCATGCGATGAAAGATTCAGCAGGACGGTGCAGCTAAGTGAGTGCGGTGCGAATATGAATTTTAAAAATCTAAAAAAATTCAAATTTTTAGTGCGAATAGCCAAAAGTGTGGTGTTAATATCAACGTCTTAATTTATTCTAGTTTAATTTATGAGCTAATTTAATACATCTTTCCTCAAAAATAATATTGTTCCAAAAAACATTGAAATACATATATTCTATCAAACATATTTTTGATCTACAATATCCAAGTAGTTGATGAAATCCCAAATTTTTTGCAGTCGACCTGGCTCAGACAATTAATTTTTCTTTGCTCGATAAACTCATATTTGTGCAAAAAAATTTCCAACATCAACCAAATTATCTTGAAAACATTCATCAATTGTCAACAATTTAACATCCTTTGAATTCATTTTTAATCTAAAAAAACAAAAAAACTTTGAACACATCAATAGTCTAAAAAAATCTTGGGAAAATTAGAAGGATGGGGTACAAATAGCTATTTTGTGGTTAAAACAAAGATCTATTTTTAAAAATAAATGATATACAAATAGTCAAATACTGTGTAGGATTATCAATTCCCAATTAATATGATAGCTAGTGGTTGTTGCGATCTAACTCGACATCTCAGTCAGATGGGAATAACCTGGACCGTCTTAGCTCTCGGAACGATCGAGCGCCCACACAGTCAATAAGGTAGATCGATTGTACACACAGTTTTAAAGTGGAAAACCCCTCAACAGGGTAAAAAACCACGTGATCGGATCTGTGCCGGTCAAAGTCCATTATTTTCTGGTTGTTACAGCTTGCTTGTGAAGTCGAGGGTGACAGGCCACCTCTCGTTATAGCTTTGGGGTGAGAGAACACTTGGCACACGTCGGACGACAAACCGTCGCACCAGGAGTTGTTACAAATTGCGCTTCGCGTTGATGGTCTTCGGTTTGCGACTTGCTGATTCTGACGTGGGAGCGGGGCACCTGAACTTGCGGTTGCGGGGGCCACTTGGAACTTGAGCGATTTGGCTTCGTCGGGTGGCTTTGACTTGACTCGCACTAGACCGCACCGGTTTTAAAACGCAACAAGCGGTCTAGTTGTGGAGCGGTTTTGTTGGCTGGAATAAATGGCTGCTAAACTGCATAGTTTGCAGTGCAGTTTTTGGTAGTGCAAAACCGACAAAACCGCATCACATCTCTATCATTAATGTATAAAAATCGAAGCCGCACCGCAAAAACCGACTCCAAACCACACCAATATCAAACCTCATCGCATGGTTTTGGTGCAGTGCGGTTTTGTTCAGTCCAAAGCCGACCCTCTTTGGTGGGATTGTGGTTTGAGCTCAAACCGCACTAATTTCACCACAAATAGTAAGTATATATATTATAGATAGATTATAAAAATATATATAATAATAATATTAATAATAAAAAATATTATAAAAATAATAATAATAAACGGGTTGCGGTTCGATTCTGCTTCGGTTCGGATCGAGTTTAAAAATCTTGAAATCACTTGAGACTTGTATGTTGCGGTTCCGGTTCGGATAATAAAATGAAAGAACCACACCCGGACCAATGTTCACGGTTCCAAAATTCAAACCGGAACCCGAATAATTCACGAATGGTTCGGTCCGATTCTTTGCGATTCCGGATTGGTTGCGGTTCGATTTACGATTTTTGGTTTTGAGTGACAGATAGAGGAGTTTCGATGAGTTCTCCCTCATAATGACCGACTGTGGAGGTGAATTCATACTATGGAGAAGGAGCAGAGACTACAAGCCGAAGAGCTTACAAGCTTATCAATTAGGCTCAAGTGTCACATGGAGAAGCAGTCTCAGTCTCCTCCTTCAAGACCTTCAAGCGCGTTGACGAGTACTTGGCTCGGATGTTGCTCGTAGGAAGAATTCGGCAGAGCTTCGACCTGAGGAAGAAGAAGACTTGAAAGGAAAATGTAAGAAATAAGGAAGTCTGAGCTCCTTTTATAGACTCTAGGTGGTGGTTATGGTAGTTACGCGGCTATTCACATAGCATAACCACCATCATGATTATTTTCATTATAGTTTAAATGTGCATATTAGGATATTAATTTCGCTATTTAGAGACCATTTCAATAAATCATAAAATTATTAATTAAATCCCCTCACTAACTCGGTGGATAATAGGTGGTTACACGCAAATCGGACGGTTGGGGATATTTCCAACCGATCAGACGACGGGAGCGGGACTCTACGGGCGGCCGGCGAACTCGTTGCCGAGTTTGTCGGCGAGGGGAAGACTGCCGACGGCGGCCGGGGAGGAGCGGCTTGGGCGGCCGCTCCCTTGGCCGTGCCGTCGGTCGAGGGAGGGGGCGGCCCAGGCGGCTGCCCCTAGGCCGCGCCGGCGGCCAAGGGAGGGGGCGGCCCGGGAAGCCAGTGGCCGCCCCCTAGGCCGCGCCGGCGGCCGAGGGAGGGGCGGCCCTGGAGGCCGCCCCCTTGGCGGCGTCGTCGACCGAGGGATGGGGCGGCCCGGGCGGCCGCCCACGGGCCGCGCCGACGGCCGAGGGAGGGGGAGGCTGCCCCCTTGTTCGCACTGGCAGCTGAGAGAAGGGGCGGTCGGCCAGCGTCCGGGGAGGAGGTCGGCCACCCGCCGCCGGCGAGGTGGGGCTCGCGGCATTTTGTCCACTACGCATGATGGGATCAGTGCGCGAAGGATCATGCGCGGTGATTGCGCGCGCGTTCAATCCCATGATCTCATTTCTTTTGAGGTGAAGATAATGGGTATGTGGTTATGTGCACACCTAATGTTATAAAATGGGTCTCAACCCCAACAATTGCCCCCCAGATCCTTGTTGCACGAGACCGCTTTGGACGAAGAAAGACAAGGTTCTTTTTTTGCTCGTCTTTTACGGCGGCGACGATGGCGAGCAGTGATGGACTTGAGATGGCGAGTAGTGATGCTCTGCAAACTCGGATAAAAATGTTAGAAAATATTATGGTGGAGGAGAGGCGATGAACGTGCCTAGGGAAGGAAGCTGACACACCCGTAGTTGCGATGGTGCGTGCGCGAGGTTGCGCATGGGCGTCCGCGGTCTTGGCTGCGCGCGGACGCGTGCAAGACACCGCATGGGCGCACCCGCGCGCTCCCGCATGGACGCACGCGGGCGCGTGAGTGCGCGGGTCTGGTCGTGGGCACGTGCGCGCGCGCGGGTCTGGCCGTGGGCAGGTGCGCGCGAGCGGGTCTGGCCGTGGGCACGTGCGCGCGCGCGGGTCTGGCCGTGGGCACGTGTGCGCGCGCGGGTCTGGCCGCGCGCGCAGCCATGCGGCCAGGCCGCGCACGCGCTTGGCTGCTCGCGTGCCTGGCCGCTCGCGTGCCTGGCCGCTCGCACACCTGGTCGCGCGCACACCTGTCCGCGTGCGTCTGGCCGTTATCTTCTTCTTTTAAGACGATGAATGAAGTGGTAAGCGAGCTTGATTATTCTTGGATCTTCTTTATTGATTTATTATGCTGACTTCTTTCCGTCCTTTATTTTGCAGATTGAGGCTCAGGTTCAAATTATCGTCACTTGGAATGATCATTACGTGAGTTTGAAGGACGAGTATCTGGCCCTCCAAGAGAAGTTTCGAGTGGCAGCGAACTCTCTTGTCACTGTGAGGGATGATCATGGCCAGGATGTTTCTCGATTTCGCTGGATTGGATCGGAGCTGAAGGCGGAATCGGAGGAGACTCGAGCTTCTTTAGAGGTGGAGAAATCTCTGGTGGAAAGGACTACACAGATGCTGAACCGTGCTCCAGAGGAGACTTCTCATTTGGAGACGGAGCTTTGTGCGGCGAAAGCCCAAGTGGAGGCGTTATCTTCTGATAGCCGCATGTTAGAGTTGAAGGTTGCTGGTCTTACAGAGTACATGGAGTCTTTGGATTATATGTGAGATCGTTGCTTGATTAGCGAAGAAGTTCGTGAACAGATCTGGAGCAAGGAGGTGGAGCCTCAATTGAAGATGTTCGAGAGCTGGTCCTCAGGCGTGGAGTCTCGAAGGCTTTTCGTCTTGTGACAGGAGCTTGGGATGCGACGTATCCGACCTTAGCTTTGATGATATCTCTGGCGACGAGGGTTCTGATGTTGACGTGGCTAATGTGTAGCAGCGTTATTTTCTTGTATTAGTGTGTTTGCATCTTATGTTTTTCTAGTCTGGTGTCTTGTATGTCGTTTTTATAATTTGACGGTTCTTGATTGGCGCGTTTGCGCATGTATTTGCACGTTGTTGTGATGATTATATTCTTTTTCTTCTTCTTTCCTGAGCGATGTTTGACTCACGGTGTTGCTTTGTGTGGGCTATAATTGTGTCTGTAGCTAGTTAGTAACCTAGTTCGCACGAGGATCGCTCACGGCTTAATTTGTACGAGAATCTCTCGCGGCTTGGTCATGAGGGGGGCAGGCCCTGACGACGTCCTGGCTTTGAAAGGTAGGTTCGGTCAATAGCTTTTGTATTCAAACTGCATGCGCAGTCTTACTTTTTACACGAGAATCACTCGCTGCTTGGTCGTGAGTGGGGCAGGCCCTGACGACGTCCTGGTGTAGAAAGGCAGGTTCGATAAATAGCTTTTGTATTCAAATCACATGTGCAGTCTTACCTTTTGCACGAGGATCGCTCGCGGCTTAGTCTTACCTGAAACTGGTCGGTCACTGTTGAAAAGGAAACATAATGTTTGAATAACTGATTTTCTACACGTATCCGGGCTTGCGGTTCTTATTCGTCATAGAGTTCAAACATGAAAGAAACACTTTTTTGGAAGTTCTAAATAAGGAATCACTGATAGAATCGACCGGGTTCTGTGCGTTCCATGTTCGGGGTAGGATCTTTCCCTCTGCGCTTTTTAGCTTGTAGGTTCCTGGCTTTACAATTGCAGTGATGACGAACGGTCCTTCCCATAAGGGAGAGAGCTTGTCTCCTTGCGGTCCTTTGCCAGCAGCTTCTATACTTCGAAGAACCAAATCTCCTATGTTGATGGTTCGGGATTTCACCTTTCGATTGTAATGGCATGCTACTCAATGTCGATAGGCGGCGGTGCGAAGAGTCGCTGTATCTCAAAGTTCGTAGATCAGATCCGGATTTCTCGGAGGGTTTCATCATTCTTTTCTTGGTTAAAGTTGGTGACTCGCGGACTTGGGATGCCGATGTCGACTGGAATGATTGCTTCTATTCCGTAGCAGAGGTTGTACGGTGTTTCTCCGATCGGGGTTCTCTGTGTGGTATGATATGCCCATAAAACATTCGGGAGTGCGTCGACCCATTGCCTCCCGGCCTCCTGCAGTCGGGTTTTCAATCCTTTCAAGATTGTTTGATTAGTCGCCTTAATTGTCAATTAGTTTGGGGGTGCGCCATAGCGATGTGTCGCATATTGATCTTCAAGTCCTCACACATTTTTGTGAAGGATTTTCCCGTGAACTGGGTCCCATTGTCTACAACGCTGATTGATGGGATGCCAAAATGACAGATTAGGTTCTTTCATACGAATTGTCTGGCGTTCCCTTCAGTGATCTTGGCCAGAGGTTCCGCCTCGACCCATTTAGTGAAATAGTCGATAGTCATTATGATGAATTTCTTCTGTCCTGAGGCTTGGGGTAAGGGACCGAGGAGGTAAATTACCCATTGTGCAAAGGGTCAAGATCCTTGCAATGTGGAGAGGGCGAATGGCGGTTGTCGAGGAACGTTTGCATGCAAATGACAGCTTTTGGATCTTTGGATGAACTCAGTGGCTTGCTTCTTCATCGTGGGCCAGTAGAAGTCCTGGCGTAATATTTTACGTGTCAGGGCCTTTCCACCTAGATGCTCTTTGCAGACTCCTTCGTGAACTTCTCGCAAGGCGTACTCTGCATCGGGCTCTGACAAACATTTCAAGTATGGTCCGGATAAGGACCGTTTATACAACTCCCCATTGATTAGGGTGAAGGTGGACGCTCGCATCCTCAGGCGTCGTGCCTCCCCCTGGTCTTTTGGTAGTGACTGGTATTCCAGGTAAGCCATCATCGGATCAATCCATGATCTTTTCATTTCTTCGATCTCCATGATTTCCCAAGGTCCTTGGATGTTGAGGATGACGATTTCTTCCACTTGGCGTCTCCTGGACTGATATTGGATAGGTGGCGTGGCAAGCTTCGAGAGGGCGTCTGCCCTGGAATTCTGTTCTCTAGTGATGTGGAGAATTTGGAACTATGGTATTTTAAGCAGGAGAGACTTTACCAATGAAAGGTATTGAGTTAGTTGCTCGTTCTTTGTTTCGTAGTCACCTTCTACTTGTGAGACGACGAGTTGAGAGTCTGAATAGACAATCAAGTTTCTTACGTGGCAGTCGATGGCGAGCCTAAGTCCTACGATCGGGGCCTCGTACTCTGCTATATTGTTGGTAGCTGTAAATTTTAGCCTAAGTCCGTATTCTATGATGTCCGTCTCTGGGCTTATTAAGAGTATTCATGAGCCTGCTCCTTCGATTCCTGATGCTCTATCGACACATAAGACCCATTGAAGGTTGTTTGCGGCATGTGTAGTGGTTGTTTCTGGTGGAATAGTATTCTCTACAACAAAGTTTTCTAGCACCTGCGACTTGATGACCGGCTGAGGTGAAAAATGGATATCGAACTCGCCTAACTTGACCGCCCATTTCACCAGTCTGTCGGAGGCTTATGGCTTTTGAAGGATTGCATGGAGGGGGAGTTTGGTCAATACTTTAACCATGTGGGCTTGGAAGTATGGTCGGAGTTTCCTAGTCGAGAAGACGAGTGTTAGAGCTGTCTTGTCCGCTGCAGGGTATCGGGCTTCCGTGTCTGAGAGAATCTTGCTGAGGTAGTAAATCAGACGCTTAACTCTGCCTTCATCTTTAACCAATACTGAACTCAATGTTGCGGGCGTGATTGCTAAACATAGATAAAGTGTCTCCCCGAGGACAGGCTTCGAGAGGAGTGGCGGGGAAGCCAGGTATCGCTTTAGGGATTCGAAAGTGGCCTGACACTCATCCTTCCACTGGAATACTGCGCTCTTTTCTCCCCAAAGTATTTTGAAAAACGGTAGATACTTATCCCCAGTTCGTGCTAGGAATCGCGAGAGTGTCGCAATCCTTTCGTTTAGGCGTTGCACTTCCTTCAGAGACCGAGGGGGTGCTATATTCTCGATGGCTTTAATCTTCTCCAGATTCGCCTTTATCCCTCGCTGTGTTACCATGAATTCTAGAAATTTTCCTTACGTCACTCCAAATGTGCATTTGCTCGGGTTGAGTTTCATGTCGGGCTGTCAGAGAATTTTGAAACACTTTTCCAAATCCTCCACATGGTCTTCCCGGTCGATGTTTTTAATAGCATGTCGTCTATGTTGAAACCGGAAACCGGCCTCTGTGGAGTTCGACCCTTGGGGAAGGGGTGGTCTCGCACTTACTTCGCTCCCGCAAGAGAAATAATGAGGGGGAGAAGAACAAAAGACAAGACCAAGGGCCCGGCTCAGAGGTCCCACCACACACCCGGAAGATCTTAGAGCGCTTCCCCTCCTTAACCAGTTACCGGGCTAAGGTACCTCAGAGAGCGCTATAAGACTTGAGAACCGAAAGCCTCCTCTGAAGTACCCCTTGGGTCCTATTTATAGATTATCTCGGATGGTCTGCGAATAACCCGCCTCTGGTGGTCTGAATTTACTAAAGAGCCCCTCGGATTGGCCTGCCAACAGCCAAACCCCCACTGTTCTGGCTGGTTATACGCACCTCTTGCCTGGTCACCTCCTGTGATTTGGGGGGAGGTGGGCAGCAGCTGTTCCGCCTGGGAGAGGCGGCTGGGGCCGGCTCGCTTGAAAGAGGCGAGAGGGGGGCTGGCCCGCCTGAGAGAGGCAGCTGGGGCCCGGCCCGCCTAGGAGAGGCGTGCGGGGGCTGGCCCGCCTGAGAGAGGCGGCTGGGGCCCGGCCCGCCTAGGAGAGGCGAGCGGGGGCTGGCCCGCCTGAGAGAGGCGGCTGGGGCCCGGCCCGCCTAGGAGAGGCGAGCGGGGGCTGGCCCGCCTGAGAGAGGCGGCTGGGGCCCGGCCCGCCTAGGAGAGGCGAGCAGGGGCTCGATCCGCTGGCCTGCTTGGGCCCCTTCGGCGGACACGGGGTTGTACACAATCCCCGATCTTTACGCGCTTTGCAGAAGCTCGGAAAGAAACGTCCAACCCTCGTGTCCGGCGACGAGCTTGCTGAGCTGGAGGGAATCTTTTGGTGGGACCCACCTTTTAGCTATAAATAAGCCACCGGGCCTTCAACGACTGGCCCTCTCCCCTTGCTTCCTGCGTGGTTTGAGGCCAGGAGATGCCTGCGTCTGAGGAGATACGTGCTCGGTTGGCAGCCGCTAGGGAGGAGAGTCGGGAGGAGGCCCTCGCGGCCGCCCCGTGGTTGGCGCCCAGATCATCCGGCCCACAGTTTAAGCCGGTAAAGGGAAAGGTTGTCCGCCATCCCACGCCGAGTGATGACCAGGGCTCCGGCGGCTCCGAGGTTGAAACTGGGTACGTGGTTTCGCCCTTCGACCTGTGCTTTCCACTGACTTTTCCCTTTGCAGGAGACGCCCCCTGAAGACGCATTGGGAGGGGGCTCCGGGAACCTCGCGGATCTCTCCGTGGAGATGATCGACCTGGGCGTTAGTCCTCTTTCTCCCGCGCGCAGCCTTCCTGCGACTCCTCCCCCGCTGAGAGTCCAGGGTCTGGGGAAGCCGCTCGTCGCCCCGGGAGGGAAATCATTCCAAGGTCGGCCGGGTTCTTCTCGGCCAGCTGACGACGCGGGAGACGTGCAGACGCCGGGTAACCCCCCTGAAACTAACCCGCTCGCCGCTCGTCTGTTTCTGACCTTGCTTCTTGCAGGATATCGTGTCGTTTCTTCTGGTGTCGAGATGAGCGAGGGGTACTCGCCTCCCGTGGAGCCGGAAGACATTGCGGACTTCTTGGGAGACCCGCATGATAGCGAGAAGATGAAGGCGCAGGTGGCGCGAATGTTTTAGAAACACACGATGCTGCTCAAAGAGGCCTTCATGGGGATGGAAAGAGACAGAGTCAGGGCGGAGGAGCGACTCGCTGCTTTGGAGGGGGCAAGGGGCTCGGCTGAGGATGATGAGCCGGCATCTCCGGGCGCGCACATTACGCGAGCAGAGGAGCGGCTGACAAACATTTCGAAACAGGCCGATCAGACCAAGCGGGAGCTGGCGGCGGTTCGAGAGTATCATGACTCTCGCGTGCCGCCTCGAACCGGCTCGCAGAGGCGGGGTAGGTGGAAATGGATTGAGTACTAAGCCACCTGCCTCGCCCGCCCGTGCCCGCAGTTGCTCGCGGGGTCTGAATCGTCTCGATGCGATCCGTCCCAGGTTATCGGAGGCGGATACTATCTAAGAACAATTGCTATAATAATTCAGGGTTCTTCTCGCCCGTTCCAGGGCGCATGCTGTTATTATTATTATTATTATTATTGTACCTTTATTATTCTTATTATTTGCTGGACTCCTGGCTTCAACTTTGGAGAGCCTGCCTAGTAGGGGCGGGTGAGGGTCGGCCCGCCTAGAAGAGGCGAGCGAGGGTCGACCCGCCTAGGAGAGGCGAGAGAGGGTCGACCCGCCTAAGAGAGGCGAGCGAGGGCCGGCCCGCCTAGAAGAGGCGGGCGGTTCGCTCGTCGCCCCTCGACTGGGCCTTCCTCTCAAAATCTGCTCTACGCGGGAGGAGGGATGGCTCGCGGCCGGGAGACTCTCGCGGCCGACCGGCGATTTGACGCGGACCCGGGCGGGGCTCGGGAATCGAAGCGTCGGGGTTGGCCCTGCTGTCAGTTCGCTTTCCCGCCTTTTCCGATTTTTCCCGCTCTTTTCCCGGCCCTATAAATAGGCCCTTATTTATTATTTTACCTACCGCATTCAAGAGCCCTTCCAGCTTTACCTCGCGAGAACTCTCTCTTTTCTCTTTCCTCTCGCTCGGCTCGCTTATCAGTTCCGCGAGATGACGGGCGGCAGCGGCGAAGCGGACGGGAGGGGCAAGTGTGCCTGGATCTTCGCCGACCACAGCTTCCCTCCCGCCGTTATCTCGGAGAAGGAGTTCTTGGACACCGTCGGCAACTTCATTCCGCCGGGTTTCGTGGCGAGGCGGCCCGGGAAGGAAGAACGGATCAACGAGCTCTCTGGTGATGAGCTGGCTCTCCCGACGGCCCACTTTGAGGCGGGGCTCCGGCTACCTCTCTGGCCGGAAGTCCGCCAGGTCTTCAAGTATTATGGGGTTGTCCCGGGGCAGTTGACCCCGAACTCGATCGCCGTCGTCGTCGGGTTCGCCTGCTACCTTCGCGAGGAGAGGATTGAGTTCAGCCTTGCGGTCTTCCGCAAGCTGTTCTCCTTCCGCGCGAACAAAGACGGGACCGCGTGCTTCGCGAGCATGCATGCCAAGGTGCGGGAGACGGTCAACAAGAGCCACAACTGGCTCAAGAAGTTCGTCTTCGTCAAGGGCGACTTCGGCAACGTTCCTTTCTCGCCGGTGCAACTTGGCGAGGCGAGCTATCGGCCCCCTAGCCTGGGGGGCCATGAGGCGAAACTATATGAGTTCTTCGCCGGGAAGAACTTCGAGGTCGCCTTCCTCCGTCGGAATCTGGATGACCTCGTTCCTGTCCCGCCCGGTGAAGGTAGGCGGCTCGCTCGCCTCTGCTTGAATCGTACCTTTGATTTTTCTAACTCTTGTTTCTGCAGACGAGCGCGACGTCCCCCTCTGCCCGCCTTACGAGAGCGCGCGGTCCGCTTTGAGCGAGCATGGCCGTGCTGAAGCGGCAGCCTTAGCCCACCGCGAGCTCTCGGCTCCCGCCGGCCAGAAGCGCTCCGGAGGTGAGCTGACTCAGGGCCCTCCCCTTTCTAAGAAGCCGAATAAAATGAGCGGTCAGGCTCCTTCAGCCGGCGCCAAGGGCAAGGCCCCCGCGGATCAACCGTCCTCTGCCCCCGCCCCTGCGGTTCCATCGGCCGCTGATCCCGCCGGCGGGGCGGCAGGGTCGTCGCGGTCGCTCGCGGCGACTCGGCCCGCCGAGGAGCCGGTTCCCCGAGGTCATCCCAACTTTGGCTATGGCGAGGGGCCCACGGACAGATCCGGTGCCCCGTTGCTTCAGTGGGACAAGGAGGCCAACCGCGTCTCGATGTCCTCGCTGCTGCCTAGTTGGGCGGAGCAGGACACCGCCTCCAGGGACGCCTTCAATCTCTCTTTCGGTGTATACGGGCGGGAGGATGCCTCCACCTACGGCGAGGAGGCCACGCGGGTGCTCATCTATGAGAGCACGCGGGCGCAATTTCAAAGCCTCGCCTTGGCCCACATGGTCGGCCGGCGATGCCTCCGGCTGGACAGGAATGTCCCTTCGCTCAACAAGTTGATCGACGGGAAGGAGGAGGCCCGCAAGCTCGCCCAGGAGGAGGCGGACGACCTGCGAAGGCGGCTCGAAGCGGCTGACGCCGCCCTCGCGCAATATCAGGGGGGCGTGGTAAGCCATCTGACTCGCACCCGCCTCTATTCCGCGATTCGTCCTAATAAATTTCTTTGCAGGATGCGGCGACCGCCAGCCGACTTGGTACCGAGATCGCCACCCTCCAGCTGGAGAACCAGACCCTGCAGGCGCGGGTGGGTGCGCTCGAGGCTGCTGCTGCCGTCCCGCCGGCGTCTTCGAGCGGCTGTCAACTCGTTCATCACAGCGAGTACGACCTGGCGGTTCTGATGCAACAGAACGGGGCCGACGCGGTGACGTATCTCTTCAAGACGCTGCAGCGGGCCAGGCTCCTCAAGGACGAGTGTTCTGGCTTGCGGGTGACCGACGTGGTACCGGAGCTGTTCCTCCCAGTACCTAAGTCAGGCGAGTACCACCGCATATGAAGGGCTCGCCGCCTTGAGGCTTTTATCTCCCCCCCCCCTTTTTTGGACATGTATTTTGTTTATTTTTGTGCGATTGCCCCGTGGGCCGCAGTTACAATTTTGTAAAAGAATATATTCACTGCATTTACTTTCTCGATTGTCAATTATTTCCCGCCTCGCAATCGCTACTGTGCGTTGTTTGTTGATTCTCTGATTTTCGTTGCTGCGAGCGAGCGAGTGAGACCGCCCGCCCGTTTGAGGTTCGGGATGTAGATCTAGGTTCGAGGGACACTAAAGCTGGCGCGACGCGAGTGGCGATCGCGCCTTCCGCTCGGGCTCACCATTTTGACCATATCTTAGAGTGGACTGGGCCCGTCTTCCATGCGTCAAGACTTCGCGCGGGCCGGCTTCTCGGGGGGGGTCTTGGCGCTTCCGTTCCTTTGCCTCTAACTTACCCCGGGGACCCGCCGGACTGTATAGGTTGGGGCCGGCGTTGCGGCCTCATAGGGTCATCCTGACCGGCCCGCTCACCCGATTTCTGGCGACGTGAGAGTCTAATCCCTCCACTCGCACACCATGCTTAGGGCTCGCCCCTTTATGCCCCGGGGCCGGCCTTCTTGGCTCGCCGTCTTGCCTGGGCATCTTGGCCGGTCCGCTTCGTTCAACCTCTTGCGCCGCGAGAGCCTAACCCCTTCCCTCACGCGTTGCGCTTAAGGCTCGTCCCTTTATGCGCCGGGACCAACCTTCTTGGCTCGCCGACTCGCTCGGGCATTCCCTGGGGATGGTATCCAATCCCTGGTTGCTCGTCGAGAAGTCGGCGGCCCGATCCTGCCCAGGGTCTGGGGTAGACCCCTCCGAGTGACATCCATCCCTGCCAGCTTGGTGAGAGCCTGGCAGCGGGATCTGCTCGGGGTCTGAGGCAGACTCCTCCGAGTGACATCCAGCCCTGCCAGCTTGGTGAGAGCCTGGCAGCGAGATCTGCTCGGGGTCTGAGGCAGACTCCTCCGAGTGACATCCAGCCCTGCCAGCTTGGTGAGAGCCTGGCAGCGGGATCTGCTCGGGGTCTGAGGCAGACTCCTCCGAGTGACATCCAGCCCTGCCAGCTTGGTGAGAGCATGGCAGCGAGATCTGCTCGGGGTCTGAGGCAGACTCCTCCGAGTGACATCCAGCCCTGCCAGCTCGGTGGGAGCCTGGCAGCGGGATCTGCTCGGAGTCTGAGGCAGATTCCTCTCGAGTGACATCCAGCCCTGCCAGCTTGGTGAGAGCCTGGCAGCGGGATCTGCTCGGGGTCTGAGGCAGACTCCTCCGAGTGACATCCAGCCCTGCCAGCTTGGTGAGAGCCCGGCAGCGGGATCTGCTCGGGGTCTGAGGCAGACTCCTCCGAGTGACATCCAGCCCTGCCAGCTTGGTGGGAGCCTGGCAGCGGGATCTGCTAGAGGTCTGAGGCAGACTCCTCCGAGTGACATCCAGCCCTGCCAGCTTGGTGAGAGCCTGGCAGCGGGATCTGCTCGGGGTCTGAGGCAGATTCCTCTCGAGTGACATCCAGCCCTGCCAGCTTGGTGAGAGCCTGGCAGCGGGATCTGCTCGAGGTCTGAGGCAGACTCCTCCGAGTGATATCCAGCCCTGCCAGCTTGGTGAGAGCCTGGCAGCGGGATCTGCTCGAGGTCTGAGGCAGATTCCTCTCGAGTGACATCCAGCCCTGCCAGCTTGGTGAGAGCCTGGCAGCGGGATCTGCTCGGGGTCTGAGGCAGACTCCTCCGAGTGACATCCAGCCCTGCCAGCTTGGTGAGAGCCTGACAGCGGGATCTGCTCGGGGTCTGAGGCAGACTCCTCCGAGTGACATCCAGCCCTGCCAGCTTGGTGAGAGCATGGCAGCGGGATCTGCTCGGGGTCTGAGGCAGACTCCTCCGAGTGACATCCAGCCCTGCCAGCTCGGTAAGAGCCTGGCAGCGGGATCTGCTCGAGGTCTGAGGCAGACTCCTCCGAGTGACATCCAGCCCTGCCAGCTTGGTGAGAGCCTGGCAGCGGGATCTGCTCGGGGTCTGAGGCAGATTCCTCTCGAGTGACATCCAGCCCTGCCAGCTTGGTGAGAGCCTGGCAGCGGGATCTGCTCGGGGTCTGAGGCAGACTCCTCCGAGTGACATCCAGCCCTGCCAGCTTGGTGAGAGCCTGACAGCGGGATCTGCTCGGGGTCTGAGGCAGACTCCTCCGAGTGACATCCAGCCCTGCCAGCTTGGTGAGAGCCTGGCAGCGGGATCTGCTCGGGGTCTGAGGCAGTGACATTCATCTCTCCTCGCGGGGGGGGGGGGGGGGAAGAAACAAGTTTATTGCAAGAAATTCCATTCGAGATTGAGCATGGTTTACATGATTTTAGGGAAAAAAACGCTTCAAGTCGTCTCCACTCCAAGTGAGACTTAGGGTCTCGCCTTCCACATTCCGGAGGCGATACCCCCCCGACTTCAATGCCTCCTGCACGATGAATGGTCCCTCCCAATTGGGGTGGAGCTTCCCCACTGCGGCTGATCTCCCTGCCGCATCCACCTTCCTCAAGACCAAGTCTCCTTCGGCAAACTGCTTGACTCTGACGTGCTTGTCGAAATATTTGGCCATTCTTCTCTTTATCTCCTCCTGCCTCACGGCTGAAAGGTCCCGCAGTTCCTCGGCCATGTCGAGAGAGAGCCGCAGCTCTTCTTCATTATTGGCTCTCCATTCCTCCTTGTGCTCTCCGGCCCCGACTACCCGAGGTGTCCGGACTTCAAACTCCACCGGAAGTACTGCCTCGCACCTGTGGGAGAGTTTGAAAGGCGTCTCCCCTGTTGCTGTGTTGGGTGTGGTTCGGAGGGCCCAGAGAACCGAGGGGAGTTGCTCCACCCAGCTTCCTCTCAAGTTCTCCACCTTTTTCTTGAGGAGGTTCACGATAATCTTGTTTGCCGCTTCCACTTGCCCATTGCTTCGGGGGTGATGAACTGAGGCAAACCTGAGATCGATCCCGAGCTGCTCGCAGAAGCTGGTGAACTCGGCACTGGCAAATTGAGGGCCATTGTCCGTGACGATGGCCTGGGGCAACCCATGGCGACAGATGATCTCCCCCCACACAAAGTTTCTGACGACCTGGGAGGTCACCTTGGCCAGCGCCTTAACTTCCAGCCACTTGGAGAAGTAATCAATCATCACGAGCAGGAACCTCCTCTGGCCGCTGGCTTGGGAAAAGGGCCCGACCAAGTCCATTCCCCAGATGGCGAATGGCCAGGGAACGGTGATACTCCTGAGGCGCTGGGCTGGTTGTAGCTGGAGGGGAGCGAATAGCTGGCACTTATGACATTCTTTTGTGAATTTTGCCGCGTCGAGACCCAGAGTCGGCCAGAAGTATCCCTGCCTGACGATCCGGCCTTCCAAGGTTCGACTTCCGGAGTGACTCCCACACTCCCCGGAGTGGACTTCTTCTAAAATCTTCGGGACCTCTCTCTCGCCCACACAACGCGCCAGCATCCCTGAGAGAGTTTTCCGGTATAACTGGCCGTCTCGCATGAGGTAGTATGCCGATTTGTACTTGAGTTTCCTTCCGTCCATCCCCTTGGGATACTCCCCGATGGTCAGGAAAGTGACGAATGGGTCCATCCAGGAGGGGTGCTGTTCCACCTCCATCAGCTCCCCCTCCTCGATGGATGGGCGAAAGAGGTCTGTGATGGTACCCCCCGCCCGGGGTCCATGCTTTGCCAGCTGATCCACCTGCTCGTTATCCTCCCGAGGCACGTGCCGGATGGAGAAAGTCTGGAAGGTGCCGATGACTCCCTTTACCTTCGCCAAGTAACGCTGCAGGGTGGGTTCCCTTGCCTCGAATTCCCCGTTGATCTGGGAGGCCACCACCAGGGAGTCAGTGAGGACCTCCACATCATGCACCCCCAGTTCCCTGGCTAGGCGTAGACCCGCAATCACGGCTTCATACTCAGCCTGATTGTTGGTGATGGGAAAATGCACCACCACGGTTTGCTCGATCCTCGCCCCCTGGGGGCTTTCCAAGATGACCCCAGCCCCCCGGGAGTGTTTCCCCGACGCACCATCCACCATGACCTTCCAGGGGACCGGGCGAGTGAGTTCCTCCTCCGCCACCTCGACCACATAGTCAGCCAGGAAATCGGCCATGGCTTGGGCCTTGATCGAGAGGCGAGGTACGAAGGAGATGTCGAACTCGCTCAGCTCCACCGACCACTTGGCCAACCTGCCGAAATGCTCCACCCCCTCGAAGATGCTGCGGAGAGGGTGGTCAGTCACCACTCGGATCGAGTGTGCCTGGAAATAGGGCCGGAGCCTCCGGGCCGAGATGATGAGAGCGAAGGCCAGCCTCTCTAGGATGGGGTACCGAAGCTCGGCCTTCCTCAAGACCCGACTTACATAGTAAACCGGGAGTTGTCTTTTCCCTTCTTCCCGAACTAAAACGGAGCTCACGGCCTCGGCCCCAGCCCCTAAGTACAGGAACAAGTCCTCCCCCTCCTTTGGCCCTTGGAGCAGGGGGGCCTGAGTCAACTGCTTCTTTAGGGCCTGGAATGCCTCCTCGCACTCCGAGGTCCACTCAAATTTCTGGCCTCCTCTCAAGCTTTTAAAGAACGGAGAGCACTTCTCCCCGGCTCGGGAGAGGAACCTGCTTAGTCCTGCCAGCCTCCCAGTCAATCGCTGCACTTCCTTCGCATTCCGCGGAGACTCCAACTCTAGGATTGCCCTCACCTTGTCGGGGTTGGGCTCTACGCCGGCAGGGGTGAGGAGATGCCCCAGGAATTTTCCTCTGCCTGACCCGAAGGTGCATTTGAGGGGGTTCAGCCTCATCTTGCACCCGCGGAGAGTGGCAAAGGTCTCTTCTAGGTCCCGGAGGTGGGAGTCGAGGTCCGGACTCTTGACCATGAGATCGTCTACATATACTTCCAGGTTCCTTCCCTTTTGCCCTTGAAAGACCCTGTCCATCATTTTCTGGTAGGTCGCCCCTGCATTTTTCAGCCCGAAGGGCATCATTTTATAACAATAGCACCCATCTCCTGTGATGAATGATACGTCTTTGACGTCGGGAGGGTGCATCCTGATTTGGTGATAACCTGAAAAGGCATCCAGAAAACTCATCAAAGGGAAACCGACGGCTGAGTCAACCAGCGCGTCGATCCGAGGCAAGGGGTAACAATCTTTAGGACATGATTTATTAAGAAGAGAAAAATCGATACACATCCTCCACCGGCCGTCTCCTTTTTTAACCATTACAACATTGGAGACCCAGCCGGGGTATTGGATTTCGGATACAAAGCCGGCCTTGAGGAGCTTTGCTACCTCCTCCCTGATGGGCTCGGCGAGCTTGTCCGCGACGGGCCTCTTCTTTTGTCGGATGGGGGGAGCCTTCGGGTCTAGGTTGAGGCGGTGGCAGGCGATGTTGGAATCGATCCCGGGCATCTCCGCGGCACTCCATGCGAAGATGTCCACGTTCTTCTGGACGCACTCCAGCATCCTGCCTTGAGCCTCCGGGGTCAATCCTCCGCTGATGCGGATCTTCTCCACCCTGCCTCCGGTGGTTAGAACCTCCATCTCTGCCACCTCCTCTGCCGCCTCCAGACGGGACCGCGCCTCCCACTCTTTAGCCTCCCCCTCATCGAAGGCGAGGACCTCCTCCTCAGCTTCCGTCACGGCCATCGCCTCGGCCGGCTCTGGAGTCTCTTCCGCGACCTTCTCCTGGGCGCAGCTCTCCTCCACCTCCATCTCATCCCTGCCAGCTTCCGGCTCCGCCTCCTTCAGCCTCCGCCCCATCTCCTCGGCCCCCTCCAGCCAAGAGATGGAGTTCACCGCCGTGACATAGCACTCTCTCGCTTCTTTGGGATCTTCTCGGACCCGGACCTGGACCCCATCGACGTTAAATTTTAAGCACTGGTGGAAGGATGAGGGGACGCAGCGGAAGGCGCTGATGAGAGGCCTCCCGAAGATGGCGCTGTAGCTGCTGGGGGCGTCCACGATGACGAACTTGCAGTTGCGGGACTGCCCCCCCAGAACGACATGGAGTCCCACTCCTCCCTCAACCTCCTTCCTCTCCCCTGAGAAGCCAAACAGAGGTCAGTCTGAGGCCAACACCCTTCGGGCCTCCACCTTCATTGCGTCGAACGCCTTCTTGAAGATGACGTTGACCGAGCTCCCGTTGTCGACGAGGATCCGGGGGACGGTGAAGTCCTCGACGGCTGTCTGGATGACCAGCGCGTCGCAGAAGGGGTCCTCATGGCTCGGCATATCCTCCCTGGAAAAGGTGATTTTCTCGTCCGGGGGCGGGGACTGGGACGTGGAGCCAACGCTCCTGCGGTACATAGTGTGGAGACTCGACTTGCGGGAAGCCTCGATCCCAGCCCCCCCGTGGATCGCTCCGATCCTTCCTCGGGAGCCCACATCCACCCGGTCTTCGCACCGACCCTCCTCCGCCCGAGGCCGGATCTCCTCAATCCGCACTTCCGGACGCTGTTGTTGTTGCTGCTGCTCTCGGTTGCCCCTCATCTCGAGGAACTCCGGACACGCGGCTGTGGCGTGCCCCTCCTCCTGATGGAAGTCGCAGTAAGGCAACTCCACCCTCACCTCCCTTCTCCTTCTCCATATCGCTCTTCTCCTCTCCCCCAGTGCTATGGCCATAGCCTGCTCCTGGTCGGGAAGGGCCGGCCTCTGGCCCTGCATCCCGCCTGGAGGGTAAAACTGGCCCTGTCTTCCTTGACGGTAGTCCCCTCCACGGAACCCTCTCCTTGCCCCGGGCTCCTGCCACTCGGGTATCCACCCCAGCCGGAAGTTCGGCTCATGTCGCCCCTGCCTGGGCTGCTGCTGATGCTGCTGCGGCGGCGGCTGTTCCCTCTGCTAGGGCTCAGCCCTTCTTTCTTCCTGCCCTCGGCCACCCCTTGGCCTCTCTTCCTCCACGGCCCACCTGGCCAACCTTCGGGCAAACTCCGGATGCGCCGCCTCCATATCGGCCTCCCGAGCTGCCCTCTCCAGGAGCGCCTCAAAAGATACTGGGGGGGACCTCTTGAGTTCCATTGCAAAGAACCCGGATTGGAGACCCAGGGTGAAGGCCACCATCATGGTGTGCCCTGGCATCTCCTGCACTTGGGACAACTCCTCTTGGAATCTATCCAGGTAACTCCCCAGGGTTTCTCCCACCCTCTGCTTGACACGGAACAAGGACTCCACCTCCTTCTTCCTCTTCTTGGAAGTGGTGAACCTCAACATGAACCCCCGATACAGGTCCTCGAAGCAGTAGATGGACCCGGTCGGGAGCTGGTGGAACCATTCTCTCGCCTTCTCTCGGAGGGTGATGGCGAAGAGTCGGCACTTGAAGCCGTCTGACATCTGTCGAATAGAGACCATGTCCTCGAACCACTGGATGTGGTGGACGGGGTCTCCCTTCCCGGAGTAGTAGGTCATCTCCAGCTCACGAAACCCCTCTGGGACTGGGGCAGAGGAGACGAACTCGCTGAAGGGGCTTCCTCCCTCAGCAGGGCGAGGGGGGAACTCTCTCCCCGCTGTCTCGCCAAAATGGTATTCTGCGGCCGAGCCGGGGAACAGAACTCGCCCCTGGAACTCGCGCTCGCCCCTCTCGGCGGGTTCCTTCCCCGGTCGCCTGAGCGGCGCGTCGTCGCCGAGCGCGGGAGCGGCGACTACTGGAACTACCGGTGTCGCGCTCTCCGCTCGCATGTCGAGGGCGGTCCTAACGAGCCCGAGGATCTCCTCCCTAAGTTCCGCCGACACGCTCGCCGCTGGGGGTGGGGGAGGGGGTGGCGAGCTGCCCCTGCCTGATCCTTGTCCTTCTTCTCCAGTCATCGAGCCTGCTGAAGGTTTTCCTTGCTGACCACGCTCCACGCTCACCGCACCAAAATGTTGAAACCGGAAACCGGCCTCTGTGGAGTTCGACCCTTGGGGAAGGGGTGGTCTCGCACTTACTTCGCTCCCGCAAGAGAAACAATGAGGGGGAGAAGAACAAAGGACAAGACCAAGGGCCCGGCTCGGAGGTCCCACCACACACCCGGAAGATCTTAGAGCGCTTCCCCTCCTTAACCAGTTGCCGGGCTAAGGTACCTCAGAGAGCGCTATAAGACTTGAGAACCGAAAGCCTCCTCTGAAGTACCCCTTGGGTCCTATTTATAGATTATCTCGGATGGTCTGCGAATAACCCGCCTCTGGTGGTCTGAATTTACTAAAGAGCCCCTCGGATTGGCCTGCCAACAGCCAAACCCCCACTGTTCTGGCTGGTTATACGCACCTCTTGCCTGGTCACCTCCTGTGATTTGGGGGGAGGTGGGCAGCAGCTGTTCCGCCTGGGAGAGGTGGCTGGGGCCGGCTCGCTTGAAAGAGGCGAGAGGGGGGGCTGGCCCGCCTAAGAGAGGCGGCTGGGGCCCGGCCCGCCTAGGAGAGGCGAGCGGGGGCTGGCCCGCCTGAGAGAGGCGGCTGGGGCCCGGCCCGCCTAGGAGAGGCGAGCGGGGGCTGGCCCGCCTGAGAGAGGCGGCTAGGGCCCGGCCCGCCTAGGAGAGGCGAGCGGGGGCTGGCCCGCCTGAGAGAGGCGGCTGGGGCCCGGCCCGCCTAGGAGAGGCGAGCAGGGGCTCGATCCGCTGGCCTGCTTGGGCCCCTTCGGCGGACACGGGGTTGTACAGTCTACATATACTTCCATGGACTTTTTGATATGATCTTTGAATACCTTGTTCATCAGTCGCTGGTAGGTGGCTCCGACATTTTTAAGACCGAAGAGCATTACCGTGTAACAGTATATTCCCCTGTCTGTTCAGAACGTTGTATTCTCTTCATCCGTCGGATTCATTCTGATTTGGTTATAATCAGAGTAAGCATTCATGAAGCTAAGAAGTTGGTGTCCTGCGGTTGAGTCGACAAGCTGGTCGATTCTAGGAAAGGGGAAGCTGTCTTTTGGGCAAGCTTGATTGAGGTTTGTGTAATCCACACACATTCTCCACTTTCCAGAGGATTTCTTTACCATCACTACGTTTGCTAACCAAACGGGGTATTCAACCTCACCTATGAAACATGCCTCGATGAGATTTCCTACTTCCTCTTTGATGGCTTGAAGTCGTTCGGGGGCGAAATTTCTTTTCTTTTGGATGACTGGTCTACATGTCGGGTTTATGTTCATGGAGTGTTGAATGACTTGCGGATCTACACCGGGCATATCTTCGAGATTCCAAGCGAAATGTCATTGTTTGCCTGGAGGTAAGCCGTCAATTCTTCCTTCTCATATTGTGGAAGGAGCGATCCAAGTTGGACAGTGCGGCCTGGGACTGACTGCGAGAGAGGGACCTCAATTAATTCCTCGGTTGGCGCTCCCCGCTGTAAGATCATTTCGTCTCGTAGGTCAAAGTCATCGATATTCATGGTTGTGGCTTTTACCGGCTGGGTTTGCTTTAAATAACAAGTCCTGGCGGCTTCTTGATTTCCCCGCACAACACCTACCCCTCCGGTAGTGGGAAAATTCAGGGCGAGGTGCGGGATTGAAGGAAGGGCTTTGAAGATTGACTAAATGGGTCTTTCGAAGATCGCATTGTAGGCTGAGCTTGAATCAACCACGGCGAACTGGATTTCGTGTGTGGCTTGCCTCAAGAACTCTCCCATGGTGACAGGCAGGGTTTATCATCCCCTGTACTTGGACTTGATAGTTATCAAAGCCATACACAAGCCCTGCTGTCGGAGCGAGGTGTTCGCTAGTAAGCTTCATGTTCTGAAGGGCGGAAAGGAATAGGACGTCGACCGAACTCTCGTTATCGATAAGTATTCGCTTGAAATTATAGCAAGGGTTGTAGATCCCCGCATAGATTACTAGAGGATCTTTGTGAGGTGTCTGGATTCCCTCAAGATCCTCGTCCTCGAAGGTTATGGTGGAGTCTTGCTTGCACCTCTTCTCTTTGTGGACGTCTTCTCGTACCCTCACTGAGAGTACCTGGGTAGGAAAAATCGGAGATCCGGCGATGGTTTCCATGTTCCTGACCGCTTTCCTGCCACCGGCTCCTCCTTGTCATGCGTTTTGCTGATCTTTTGCCTGCCGAACTCGTCCCTCCAATGATGTTACTAGTGCGAGAACAATTTCTGCTTTAAGGGGCACATCCATGAGTAAATGGGAGTGGGTTGGCTCTGTGCGCCCTCCTAGGATGGATGCTTCTGTCGTTCGGGTGCTTCTTGTTGCCATTGAAGCTGTTCCTTGGGGACTGTTGGGTTGAAAGTTTTATCTTGAGTATCGTTTGTTGGGTTTCTACAGGGTGGCACAACAGTTGTGTACGCAGCGGAAATAATAAAATCAAGAACAACCCAAAAGAGATTTGGGATCGGGCCATGAAAATTGAATCAAGAAGTTAAGAAATAACTAGGTAAAATTACCTTAGCGCTGTTGAGTCACAACTCAACAAAGATGCTTCAATGTATGAGTTCTATCGGCGGCGAGTCCCACGTAGAATAGCGTCTACGCCTCTGCAGGAATCCACACGAGCGGGAGATCGCCGATCTTCATCGCACGAAAAACGGGGAGGGAGATCGACTGCACCTTGCACTTCCACGGACTGCTAGGTCTGCTCCAGGAAGACAAGCACTGGCTACTATCGTCGGAGAGGTCAGCGGAGCGAGCGAATCGGCGGAACACTTCCGTCGGGTCGGGGGATTTACTTTTTGACCCTCAAACCTAAGTCCTAATTTATACCCGAAGCATAAACAAACCTAGAAAAATCGCTATCCACAGACCACAGAGAATTAGGGTTTCTGGAATAATTCGTCGAGTATCAGCATTCGTCGATTATCGAACAGTTCGATAGTCGACGAATCTCGACAATACTCGACGAATCTCGACGATACTCGACGAACCATATTCGACGATACTCGACGAATCTTGACGATACTCGACGAATCTCGATGATACTCCTTGGCAACATTTGTCGGACCCCATTCTGTATGGTGATTGGTAACCTTTATCAACACAGTCAATCTTCCAACTTCTCCACATGCTCTTATGTGCGACCCTGCAGGCTCATATCGCGTTGGCAGTGAGATTACATGTTTGACCACTTCTAGATCACCATGGTAACTCCAACAGTCTCACACTTGATCTTGAAAGTATCATACCAAAAACCTCACAAATAATGAGCAGCATCTAGCAATGCATCATTGCTACCCAAGCAATAAGAGTTCATAACTCATAAGCCTTTATGAACAATGTTCCAGCGTTGTCTTTGTCCCTTTGTCCCTTACATCCGGAAAGAACTATAGGCATGGACTGTGTCACCCTCATAATAGCTCAATCCAAGTATCTTGATCTAGAACGGACTTCCAGAGAATGGTGAATCCAATATCACATATTGACTCAACCAAGCATGGTCATGCATTTCTCAGTCCAGTTCCATCAAGGGGCCCATGGATGCAATCCATGTCATATAGGAGGATAAATCTCATATCTGCTCACATGCAAATGCCCAAATGATTCGTAACGTGCCCAACAACCACCCTTATCATCAACCTTTCTCAAGGAAGACTTTAGATGGTATCAAAGCATGCTCTTCCTCACTTGATGAATGTTGTGACTTCAGGTCAAAGGATGACAACACCATTGTCAATTGAGACCTACTCGTGACATGTTTAGATAACAATCCACAAAGTAGTCTCAGGTTGGGTCTGTCCAGTACAACTTGTTCATTAACAAGTACCCACGTGATGACTTGATATCACAATATCATGACCTGTGAGAACTGGTCATCAGTCAACGCACGTGCTAGTCTTAATGTATCGTCATCACCCTTAATTTCTATGATGATACTACGATCAGGGATCTTTCAAGAATGAAGCTTCAAATAAATCATAAGCTCTCACATTCAAGTCACGTACTTGATGTCCTATGGAAGTGAACATTCTAAGGGTATTTATTATGTTAACATTTAACTATCGCATAGAGAAATTATAATAAAAGAACTTGCCATTAATTATAAAAGAAAAATCTTGGTACATAATTCATCATATGAATAAATAACAAATAGCCAACAGAATATATGTTTACACGCAACCCACAAGACTCTCACTAAAGTTGATCATTTAGGTATCGTATACCCATTGATCTAGTATGACCATCATGCTTTCTCTACACGAGAGGCTTTGTCAGTGGATCCGCAATATTCTCCTCAGTCGGCACTCTGCAAATGTTCACATCTCCTTGTTCGAAAATCTCACGAATAAGATAGAACCGCCGAAGTATGTGCTTGGAGCGCTGATGGGATCTAGGTTCCTTAGATTGTGCAATTGCACCATTGTTATCGCAGTAGAGAACTACGGGACCAACAATACTAGGAACTACATCAAGCTCGCCGAAGAATTTCCTAATCCATACAGCCTCCTTCGCTGCGTTAGCTGCAGCGATATACTTGGCTTCTGTTGTAGAATCAGCAACTGTCTCTTGCTTGGAACTCTTCCGGCTCACAGCTCCTCCATTAAGGCAAAACACAAACCCTGACTGAGACTTTGAATCGTCCCTATCAGTTTGGAAGCTAGCATATGTGTAACCACTTACAACGAGCTCTTTCTCTCCACCATACACCAAGAACACATCCTTTGTCCTTCTCAAGTACTTTAGGATATTCTTGACTGCAATCCAGTGACACTCACCGGGGTCTGACTGATACCTGCTAGTCATGCTCAAAGCAAAGGAGACATCGGGTCGAGTACATAACATTGCATACATGATTGATCCAATTGCTGAAGCATATGTAATCAACTTCATGCGGTCCTTATCTTCACAAGATTTTGGACACTGGTCCTTAGAGAGATTCACACCATGAGACATGGGTAAAAATCCTTTCTTGGACTCAAGCATGTTGAACCGCTTCAACACCTTCTTGATGTATGTACTCTGGGTCAAACCCAGCAACTTCTTCGATCTATCTCTATAGATCTTAATACCGAGTATATAAGTCGCTTCACCCAAGTCCTTCATAGAAAAGCAGTTCCCTAGGTTGTTCTTAACAACTTTCAGGGTATGAATGTCATTCCCAATCAACAGTATGTCATCTATATACAATATCAGGAAGACAACAATGCTCCCACTGATTCGCTTGTAAACACAAGGCTCATCTTCATTCTTGATGAAACCAAACTCTTTGATTTTCTCATCAAAATAAAGATTCCAACTTCGAGAGGCCTGCTTCAGTCCATAGATGGACCTATTCAGCTTGCATATTTTAGTGACTTCATTTGGGGATACAAAACCCTCGGGTTGTGTCATGTACACTTCCTCAAGGAGGTTTTCATTAAGGAAAGCCGTTTTGACATCCATCTGCCAGATCTCGTAGTCATAATACGCAGTAATAGCAAGCAATGTCCTTATGGATTTTACCATGGCAACAGGGGAAAAGGTCTCATCATAGTAAATACCATGAATTTGCTTAAAACCCTTAGCCACCAGTCGCCCTTTGAATGTCTGTACATTCCCATCCATGTCGGTCTTCTTCTTGAAGACCCATTTGCACCCTATGGGTCGTACCCCTTTAGGTGGTTCCACCAAGTTCCAAACTTGGTTTGCATACATGGAGTCCATTTCATATTTCATAGCCTCAAGCCATCTGTCGGAGTCCGGTCCATTCACTGCCTCTTGGTAGGTTGCTGGTTCATCATCATGATCCATAAGCAACACATTACCTATTTGAGACACAATAAATCCATATCTCTCAGGCTCAAATCTTGGTCTACCAGATTTACGTAGGACTTGTGTTTCTTGAGTAGGTTCTCTAGCTACAACATCTTGTAGTCCTATCTCAGAATCCAATTCCGGTTCATTCACTACTTGTGGTTCTTGAACTTCTTCAAGTTCTACCTTTTCAGTCTTTCTTGATAAGAATTCTCTCTCCAAGAAGACGTCAGTCCTTGCGACAAATACTTTGCCCTCGGATGGTAGGTAAAAGTAATACCCTTTCGTTTCCTTAGGATATCCCATTAGATAACATTTATCTGATTTGGGTTCCAGCTTGTCAGGAATTTGACATCGCACGTATGCTTCACAGCCCCAAATTTTAATGAACGACATACTAAAACGCTTCCCAGTCCATATCTCATATGGTGTCTTTAGAACCATTTTTCGTTGGAGCGTGATTCAGTGTCATTGCAGCAGTCTTTAAAGCAAAACCCCAAAAGGAAACAGGCAAGTCTGCATGACTCATCATCGAACATACCGTGTCTAACAGAATACGATTTCTCCTCTCAGACACACCATTATGTTGTGGTATTCTAGGTGGAGTTAGCTGTGATACAATACCACACTCTTTCAGATGATCACGGAACTCATGACTTAGGTATTCGCCACCTCGATCAGATCAGAGTGCTTTAACCCTTTTACCCAACTGGTTTTCTACTTCATTCTTGAACTCTTTGAACTTTTCAAAGGTCTCGGATTTGCACTTCATAAGATACACATATCCTGTATCTACTGAAATCATCAGTAAATGTAACGAAGTAGAAAAACCCACCTCTAGCCATAGAGCTCATGGGTCCGCATACATCACTATGTACAACACCAAGAGATCCTCAGCCCTCTCAGTATAACCAATTAAAGGGGCTTTAGTCATCTTGCCTAACAAACAAGATTCGCATCGCTCAAATGATTCATAATCAAATGAGTCTAAAAGTCCATCTTTTTGGAGCTTGGATATGCGCTTCTCGTTTATATGGCCTAAATGACAATGCCAGAGATATGTATGGTTTGAGTCATTTGTTCTTAGTTTTTTATTATTTTCTACATTATAGATCAGATGGTCCAAGTTCAAAACATAAAGGCCATTAAACAATTGGGCTACAGCATAACAAACATCATTCTTAAATATAGAACAACAGTTGTTCTTAATTATAAGAGAAAATCCAATCATGTCCAAGCATGAAATGGATATAATGTTTCTAGTTATGGCCGGAACGAAATAACAATTATCTAGTTCTATTACAAGCCCACTGGGCAAAGAAAGACGGTAAACCCCTACGGCTACAGCAGAAACTCTTGCTCCATTACCGACGCGCAGGTCTACCTCCCATTTACTCATCAATCTTTGCCTTCCCAGTTCCTGCATATTTGTGCAAATGTGAGAACCAAATCCGGTATCCAATACCCAAGATGAAGGAGCAGAAAAGTTTATCTCTATAACGTAAATATTTGAAGAAGAAGTCATACCTCCCTTCATTTTCTGCAGACCCTCAATGTAAGAAGGACAGTTCCTCCTCCAATGACCAGCCTTGTCATAGTGGTGGCATTTCCCTTCCTTCACCGTGTTCTTCTTTTTCTTCAGTGCGGAAGACTTGGGCTCAAGATATGACTTAGGTCCCACCTTCGTCTTCTTAGAGCCCTTGGCCTTGCTCTTGCCCTTATGCACCATCAGTATGGGGCTGGCAGGCTTGACCTTCTTCATGTTGATCTCGACAGTTCTTAACATGCCTAAGAGCTCGGGCAGTGTCTTGACTATTTCATTCATGTTGTAGTTCAAGACAAACTGCTCATAACTGTCCGGCAACGATTGCAGGATCAGATATGTGGCCAACTCTTGACCTAGAGGAAAACCCTGTAAGACCCCCCTCCCGGAACACAAAACACGGCACGAGGGGAGTCTTATGCCCAGAGTAGCCGCCTTGCGGTAGCACTAACACACGGGTTAGTCTGTATTACAAGACGCCTATTCCGCCGGCTACAACTAATATCAATGTACTATGCCAACCCAATCATAAGATAAAAAGAAAGTCAATTCACACATTGTTTTAAGTCCATAACGAAGCGGAAAATAAGAAGCATAACGAGCTTCTAAAATATCAGAGACTAAAAACTGTTTGCCAAGAAGACTACAACAAAACACTCGCAACTGTCACGGACGGTATCGACGGTACCGTCACCTCAGGTCCTGCCGTCCGGGCCTGGATGTCCTGCTGCTGGCCTATCTGCGGGGATTCCTCCTAAAATGGAAGACGTAGCAACTGTTAGTCATAAAAACTAAGTGGCTTCACATCCGCTCCCCCTGCGACTCCTCGGCACCGGGCGGAGAAAGGAAACAAGTGCAATATGTATATATATATAACAGGAGTAAACAAGCAGGTGACAAGGAACTGGTAAGAATAATATCTCTACGAAGTAAGCTAGCAGTTCTATTAAATCAAATAATTAATCAGCAGGTAATCTACAATAGGAACAGTAAATTAACTTATAAGAGTGCCCATACAAACTTATAAGTTAAGGTTCGGCTTAACAGAAAAGTAACTTGTCGTATAAGAGTGCCCATACAAACTTATACGATAAGAATCTTTGTGCATGATATGAATGGTATGGTATGAATGTTATGCAATGACCGACCCATGTTCACACACATGCAAGTTGATATATCGACACAGACTTGAAGTTCCCACTTTTCGAGCAGGTAGCTAACCTCTCAGGCGTCTACCGTCGTGGCCAGACGGTGATAGTGGAGCGGGCGTCTCCACTACTAGGTGGTATCCACACTACCTGTCTTAGGCCTCCGTACGCCTCAACGCTAAGAACACAACAGCGGAGCTCACACGCATACTACGGCTCAGAAGGGGTCTTGGGTAGATGTGCACCAAGAACACAGCCCAACCTGGCCTTCGATTTCGAATCGGAAGGAACCTCGGAATCGCACGATGCGCAAGCCCAACCATTCTCATGGCGCGGATGAGACCTCGGGTTATGGACACCAAGTGTCTAGCTCTACCGCCCAAGGTCTGACTATTGGCTCCTATCGGTGTAACGACTGGCGAGCCCGTAGACCTGCCGCATTCATTATCTCAGTATCGCGACACATCGGGTCGTCGCACACCACATGCACCATCACAACTCACTCGATGCTACCTGTAGGGAGACTACATCTCTAAGCATCGGTTATCAACAAAAACCCATTAGGCTCAGATCCCGGGTACAAAATACTCTCCCAATAGAGTTCCTCTCATTCACAACTATCTATTCAATTGATCACCTCAATTCATCACAGGATAGATATAATCTACAACCAAGCTCAACCTCCCTTGATCACTAGCCATCATATCTCAATTCACATCACCATTAACCTAGATGTCTACCAATGTTGAGCACAACATTCCTAAGGTTAACTGTAGCATCATAATCAAAGGGGCCAAACGATATAAATTGCACATCATAACTTGAGTTAACATGAACATTATTATTATATAGCTTGCCACCAAAACTGGAATTCCTGGAGCTACAGGAATCCGCTATAAACGCTCAACCCCTCGTTGGAAAGTTATTCGTGAGGGCTACGACTTTTGTGTTGAGTCGGAAGCCCAGATCTGGTCACATCACATCAGAAATTTGACTCGAAGTCTGCTGCGTACAGGATATAGATTTCCTGGACATATTTCCCCCAATCGCAGCAGACTCGAACGGACTTTCCCGTGGCTACAGGTATTGCCTGGAAACGTGCAACCATCCGTTAGAAAGGTATCTTTGAGGGCTACGACTTTCGTGTTGACTCATAAACCCAGATATGAACATAATGCCTCCAAAACTGGAGGCGAAGATCGCTGCGTGCAGAAGTCAGATTTCTGCACGCATCTTAAGGTGAGATGAACGGCATCCGTTCATCTTCCTTCTTGCACCGACCTCCCAAAACTCCTCCAGACATTCGTCCACCCTTATTCACCCTCACAAAGCCGTACTTCTCCACGAATCACTCTCTCATCTTCACTTTGAATGATGGAGAGGTTGAAGAAGACTAAAAGCCTAGAAAACAACCTAGGCATGGCTTTCCCTAAGAAATCTCCTCTTCACCATCAAGACTCTATGGAGTCGATATCTCTCCTAGAATATAACTACAGATCTAGCACCAAGGGAGAGGGGAGGAAGCTCATCTCGTTTCTGGCAGTACCAACATTCCCGGCCATGGATCTAGTCGTTCTTCTTTGCGGCATCCCTTGCTTGGTGCTTGTTCTTCACGGTGTAAAAATAGAGAAGAACGACTAGAAAAACAGGCCGGAAGCTTGAATAATTGAAATTTTTATTATCCAAAAAGATATCATTTACAAAGGTATGGCCTCCCTTTTATAGAATGGAGGAGATAGAGGAGAGTACAAACTAACAATGTGGGACTAAATAAATGTACAAAGACTGGGCGGTTTGACATGTACAGACCGCACAGTCCGCGCGGTTAGATAACAGGCTAACTGCCCGGACAGACCAGAAGAAGATGCCGTAGGAGACCGCAAGACTGCCAGACCGCCAGACCGCCAGATATACAAGTCGCTGGAGACAACCCGCAAGACCGCCGAACCATAGCAGCCACCAACTGGATATTTAGCCCGTCAGCCCCAGACCGCTAGACCGCGCGGTCTCCAGACCGTCATATTCAGACCGCCAGACCGCCTACTTCAACACTCCCCCTCAAGCTGGAGCATAGATATCGATCATGCCCAGCTTGTCACAAATGTGGAAGAATGAAGTAGACACAGGCTTGGTAAAGATATCTGTCAACTCTTTGTCGGAGGTGACGAACGGAGTGCAAATCTGTTTCTTCAAGATTTCTTCCCGGATGAAATGGCAGTCGACTTCAATATGTTTGGTTCTCTCATGGAAGACCGAATTTTTGGATATATATATAGCGGCCTTGTTGTCACAGAACATAGGAAGAGGATAGTCGTAGACCTCTCCTAGATCAAGCATGAGAGCCCGCAACCATTTTAGTTCGCAAGTGGTGGACGCCATGCTCCGATATTCAGCTTCAGCACTAGACCTTGAAACTACAGACTGCTTCTTGCTCTTCCAGCTCACAAGATTACCTCCAACAAATGTGCAGAAACCAGATGTAGATTTGCGGTCATCTTTATCATCAGCATAGCTAGAATCTGAGTAGGCTTCAACTCTCAAATGACCATTCTTCTGAAAGAGTAGTCCTTTGCCCGGTGCTGCTTTAACATACTCTAATATCTTCAAGGCAGACTGAAGATGACATTCCCTGGGAGCTTGCATGAACTGACTTACCTTGCCAACAGCATAGGCAATGTCAGGTCTGGTCACCGTGAGATAAATGAGTTTACCCACCAGACGTCTATACTTTGTGGCATCAGATATAAGAGGAGAGTCATCTGTCCACGTTTTGTCTTCTCCAGTAGCCATGGGATACCGTGCCGGTTTGGCACCGGTCAATCCTGCATCCCGTAGAAGATCAAGTGCATACTTCCGTTGGGAGAGAACCAGAGAGTCGGGCTTCCGACAGATCTCTATCCCCAAAAAGTATTTCGGGGAGCCCATATCCTTTGTGACAAGATGTTGACGGAGGTGCTTCTTTGTCAAGTCCACCCCAGCTTGATCATCACCGGTAAGAAGAATGTCGTCAACATAAACCGCCAAAACTACAAGGCCCGATGCGGTTTTGCGAATAAACAGGGAATGATCAGCCGTACTTCTTGTAAAGCCAACAGCAGCCACAATGCTGCTGAACTTGTCGAACCATGCCCGAGGGCTCTGCTTGAGGCCATAGATAGCCTTCTTTAGCTTGCATACACGGGTCTTCCCCTGAGCAACATACCCCGGAGGTTGCTCCATGTAAACGTCCTCATGAAGATCCCCATAAAGAAAGGCATTCTTGACATCAAGCTGGGAGATAGTCCAATTGCGGTTGACAGCCACAGAGAGAATAACCCGGATGGTGCTGAGACGAGAAACCGGGGAGAAAGTATCAAAGTAGTCAACCCCATAAGTCTGAGTGAAGCCTTTGGCCACCAGTCGGGCTTTGTAGCGGTCCACAGTCCCGTCTGGGCGAAACTTCACAACAAACACCCATCGATAGCCAACCACATCAGTACCCACTGGAGGAGAAACAAGGGTCCAGGTGCCCCGTTCAGTAAGAGTAGCGATTTCCTCATCCATGGCAGACTTCCAATGAGGAATCACAAGTGCCTCCTGGTAGGTACGGGGAGTAGTAGTAGCTGAAATAGCTAAAGCAAAATGCCGGCGAGAAGAAGTAAGCCGATCATAGGACACAACTGCCGCAAGCGGGTGTTGAGTGCATGCCCGCACCCCTTTGCGAAGAGCAATGGGGAGATCCAGGTCGTCGGGGGCTTCAGGGACCGGAGCGTCCGTAGCGGAGAAAGCTGGCCCGGGACTAGAGAGAGACGGCTCCAGAGACGGGGGGAAGAGAGGGGAGAGGAATAGATGGAGGAGGGGATGAGGAAGGGGGTGGAGAAACGTGGATAGGCTGAGAGGGAACAGACAGGGAGGGTGAGGAGTCAGGAACAGGAGGAAGAAGGGGTGGAGAGGAGAAGTAGGCTGCATTTTCGAAGAAGGTGACATCTACAGAAACAAACTGTTTGCGCAGAACGGGGTCAAAGCAACAGTAGCCTTTCTGAGTCACCGAGTAGCCCAAAAAGACACATTTGGTGGCACGGGGAGAAAGTTTGTCACGGGTAGCAGACGGGGCATGCACAAAGGCTGTACAGCCAAAGATTCGAAGAGGGAGGGGAAAAGGTTCCTTGCCGGGGTAGAGAATGGAGAAGGGAGTCTTACCCTGAAGAACAGTAGAAGGAATACGATTGATGAGATAACAGGCGAGGAGAACAGCATAGCCCCAATAAGAGCGAGGCACATGCATCTGCGTTAGGAGAGTGCGAGCGACATCGAGGAGATGACGGTTTTTACGTTCCGCCACCCCATTCTGCTGGGAGGTGTAAACACAGGTGGTCTGATGAATAAGACCATGTTGCATACAGAAAGATGAAAAATCACGACTAAGATATTCTTTAGCATTATCAGAGCGAAGACATTTAATAGAGACATGAAACTGAGTTTTAATCATATTATAAAAGCATTCCCAAACAGAGAAGAGTTCAGAGCGATCTCGTAACAGATACACCCAGGTACACCGAGAAAAGTCATCAATAAAAGTTACAAAATACAAACTACCCCGACCAATGGTTGGAGTAGGAGCCGGACCCCATACATTAGAATGGATGAGATCAAATGGGCTAGAGGAACTGCGAGCATGCTTGGGCGGGAAGGAGGAGCGGTGATGTTTGCCAAGTTGGCAGGCGTCACAGTTGAGCGGAGGACTGGTTGGCGGTAAGTGGGGCAGAAGCTGTCGAAGAATGCGAGCAGGAGGATGTCCAAGGCGAAGATGCCATTGAAGCAGATCAGTAGATGAGGAAGTGAAGGCGGACAGAGCAGAAACGTTGTCGAGGAAGTAGAGGCCGCCGCTCTCAGTCCCAGTAGCAATCGTCCGTTGGATTCTCGGGTCCTGAAAGCAACAAGAAGTAGGAGTGAATACAACAGAGCACTGAAGTTGCTTGCATAAAGTAGTAACAGATAGAAGGTTGCAAGGAAACTTCGGGACATAGAGAGTGTCCACCAAGCGCAGCGATGGGGTGACTTGAACCATGCCTGTCCCACGAACCGGGGAAGGAGAACCATCCGCAACAAGGACAGGAGGCAACCGATCATGCGTTTCGAGAAGCGAAAAACATTGAGGATTGCTTGTCATATGATTTGTAGCACCAGAATCAATCAACCATTTACCTTGGATAGCGACATGAGCACTACCTGAGGTCGTCGCCACCGAAGCAGACAACCGAGAGGAGGGGTTCGGGGAGGTCGAAGTATCACCAGATGGGCGCAGATGAGGATGTTTCTGCCAACATCGGTCAATGGTATGACCGGTACGACCACAGTGAGAACAGAGGAACCTGGACGGACCGCGCGCCCCAGAGTGGCTGCGGCCACTATTGCTGCCGCGCTGAGTGTACTGAGCATAAGAGTCCTGCGGAGGAGGGGAGGATAACAGAGGGCGCTGGAGCAGAGAAGTAACGGCGGCTACGCGAGCGGCGGTGGCATCCAAGGTGGGAGACTCAGCTTCACCCAAGATCTGCTGGCGGATGAGATCAAAAGACTCGGGAAGTCGCAGAAGATAACAAACAACCAGGAGTTCCTGGAAGTGTTTGTGTTGCTGAGCCAAGTCCGCAGAGAAGGGGCGATTCTGGAGGATCTCAGCGCCAAGAGCCTGAACTTGTTGATAGGCTGCAGCGGGAGTCATGGACGAACGGGCGAAGAGATCCGCATAAAGAGAATAAATCCGGGAGGTCTGCGTCCCCTTGGAGTAAAGAGCAGCCAGATGAAGCCACGCGGCCTTTACCGTCTCATCATGACGGATGACGGGAAGGCACTCATCAGAGAGGCTATTAGCCAGCCATGTGCGGACAAGCGCATCACTCGCATCCCATTCGTCAAAGAGAGGAGAATTAGGAGGAGGCGGATCATCGGTAAGATGATGACGTTTGCGCTGAGAACGAAGGAGGAAAGTGAAAGAGACGCTCCAATCCGGATAGTTGGAGCCAACGAGCTTGGAAACAGTGCCCAGATTTCCGGAAGGAGTAGGGATAGAAGGTGGAGCCGGAGTGGCTGCAGGAGTGGTGGCAGTGGAATTGTCAGAGATATCCATAGAAGAAGACTGAAACCGGACGGTTAGGAATCAAGCCGGGCGGTTAAGAGAGAAGGGAAAAACTGCAGTGGTCACGATGTCAGACACCAGCGGCTAGAGAAGCCACGACCAAGCCGCAGAGCCAAAATAGAGGGTAAGAGGTCGGGCAGTTGGAAGACAGACCGCACGAACGGGAGAGAAAGAGGAATCTGGCAAACAGGCCGGGGCGATAAGAAAGAGAAGAAGGAAGGCTGCGACAAGAACAGATCGCAAGCAGACAAAGAGAAACAGGCCGCGCAGACAGGGCGCAGGCAAACAAGATAGGCCGCGGGAAGAAGAAGCAGGTCGCACGGCTAGAAAGGAGCACAGAATCAGGAGCCAGAGATCGAGTCCTCTGATACCATGTAAAAATAGAGAAGAACGACTAGAAAAACAGGCCGGAAGCTTGAATAATTGAAATTTTTATTATCCAAAATGATATCATTTACAAAGGTATGGCCTCCCTTTTATAGAATGGAGGAGATAGAGAAGAGTACAAACTAACAATGTAGGACTAAATAAATGTACAAAGACTGGGCGGTTTGACATGTACAGACCGCACAGTCCGCGCGGTTAGATAACAGGCTAACCGCCCGGACAGACCAGAAGAAGATGCCGTAGGAGACCGCAAGACTGCCAGACCGCCAGACCGCCAGACCGCCAGACCGCCAGATATACAAGCCGCTGGAGACAACCCGCAAGACCGCCGAACCATAGCAGCCACCAACTGGATATTTAGCCCGTCAGCCCCAGACCGCTAGACCGCGCGGTCTCCAGACCGTCATATTCAGACCGCCAGACCGCCTACTTCAACACACGGCAAAGGAAAGAGAGAGAGAGAGAGAAGGCCGCCTCCAAGAGCTCCGACTTCCCTCGGATCCGACGGTTCGCGAGATCCACGATGACGGCAAGGGTTGATCGGCGCAAGGCTAGGGTTCGGCTTTAACGTCCCTTTATAGGCCGATGTATTAGGTTACATCTTCATCCATGTGTCAACGCCCCATTGGACCGCTCATAATGGGTCATATTGAAGTGACCCGGTCCAAGGAATCATCCAGCACGAATCCCGAAGCCCGGTTCGGTCCGCCTGTGCAAGCCAGCGAATCTGCCTGGGCGAAGAAAACGCACAAGTCAAATTCGGCGGGAATCAACCGTCATTCTCGACGATCGGCGAGAATCGTAAGGCATTCTCGACGAATTCGTCGGGTATCAACAATGATACCCGGCGATTTTCCCTTAGCCTAACTTATCATAAATCTGGCGTTGAGTGCGTTGAGTATTCTCATCGATACTCGACGATCGGTGAGAATCACCAGGTATTCTCGACGATTTTCCCTTAGGCCATTCCTATCGGAAATCTGGCGTTGAGAGCGTTGAGTATTCTCACCGATACTCGACGATCGGCGAGAATCACCAGGTATTCTCGACAATTCTCCCTTTGGCCATTCTTATCGGAAATCTGGCGTTGAGAGCGTTGAATATTCTCACCGATACTCGACGATCGGCGAGAATCACCAGGTATTCTCGATGATTTTCCCTTAGGCAAATCTGGCGTTGAGAGCGTTAAGTATTCTCATCGATACTCGACGATCGGCGAGAATCACCAGGTATTCTCGACGATTTTCCCTTAGGCCATTCTTATCGGAAATCTGGCGTTGAGAGCGTTGAGTATTCTCATCGATACTCGACGATCGGCGAGAATCACCAGGTATTCTCGACGATTTTCCCAAGGCCATTCCCTTTCGATCCGTTGGATATCACCCAACCCTACACTCCATCCAACGCACTTGACACCTTTTGCCAGTGCGCCCCGAGCCCGAGTCAAGTTTCTTGACTCAAAACTCGTGCGAGGGGACTAGCGCGAATTGGGACGTTACAAATCCTATAAACAAAATAAAAGATTTCGTCCCCGAAATCAGGCTAGGGCTATGGGGATGCAAGTACAAAATAATATGCGCTATAAAATGTTACCTTGGGAGAACAGCTCCGGGTAGCACTTCCGCATTAAGTCCACCAGCTCCCAAGTAAATTCTTCCTTTCCATGATTAGACCATAGCACTTTTACTAGAGGCACACTTTTACGGCGCAGAGCTCTCACCTCGTTGTCAACGATCCGCACCGGCTCCAATCACACAGACCTATCAGACGCCACAACACCATCAATTATGGGAGTGTATTGGTCGGGCCGCATCAATGCTTTCCGGAGAGATGATACACGGAACACGTCGTGGAGGTTCCCCAGTTCTGGTGGCAACTCTAACCGGTAGGCCAACGGGCCGATCCTTTCCACTATAACATAAGGTCCAACGTACCTTGGGCTTTGCTTCTTCACGCCTCGTACTAGTGATACTCCATGCATCGGCCGGATTTTCAGAAATACCCTGTCTCCCACTTGAAATTCCACCATCCGGTGTTTCGCGTTATAATACCTCGCTTTCCGACTTTGAGCCTCAAGCATGCGATCCCGTATCAATCGGACTACCGCATCAGTATCATCAATATACTCTATGCCCAATGCCTTCGGGTCTTCGTCTTGCATCCAGGACAAGGGGTTCCTACACCTCCTTCTGTATAGAGCTTCATGGGGTGTCATACCAATGCTAGCTTGATGTCTGTTGTTATAGGAGAATTCCACTAAGGGCAAGAGTCTTTCCCACAGCTCCCCCCTATCTATCACACACAATCTCAACAGGTCCTCCAATGTTCGAATGGTCCGTTCAGATTGCCCGTCCGTCTGAGGATGAAAAGCTGTGCTGAAAGTGAGACGCGAGCCCAAGTAAGCTTGTACAGCCCTCCATTCTCTTGACGTAAACCGACCATCTCGGTCATAGACGATCGTCTTCGGCACTCCATGATACCGCACAAACTGTTCTACGAATAGGCGCACCAAAACATCCACATGCGCCTCCTTCTTCATTGGGATAAACCGGGCTACTTTGGTCAAGCGATCGACAATCACCCACACTGAATCATTCCCCGAGCGTGAGCGAGGTAATCCGTGGACGAAGTCCATGGAGATATCCTCAAACTTCCATTCTGGGATGGGCAATGACTGTAACATTCCACCGGGACTTCTGCACTCTGCCTTCACCATTTGGCAAGCCACACAATGTATAATAAAATACTTGACATCCCTCTTCATGTCTGGCCAACATATCGTCTTCCGCAAATCGGTGTACATTTTTGCGATCCCAGGATGTACTGAATATTGGGAGCAATGAGCCTCCTTTAGGATATTCTCTCGAATATTGCCACCTTCGGGGATATAAAGCCGTCCACGAAAATGGACGAGGCCGTCTTTTAAGAAGTACTCTTCCGTCGTCCCATCCTCAATTGACTTGAAAACCGGAATTAGAGCCACGTCCTCCTTCTGCTCCATCCGAATCCGATCCCGTATGTTGCAAACTATACCCATCGCGGCCAAGTATTCCGTATACTCTTCCGGTTGATCCTTAAATACCAACTTAATCTCCATCTCCCTAAGTATCCGGACTAACTCCATGCTCATCAAACGGGACTCCGTGCTCGATTCCGGTACTTTTCGACTCAAGGCATCAGCTACGGAATTAACTTTTCCGGGGTGGTAGTTCAAGGTGAATTCGTAGTCACACAAAAACTCCAACCACCGCCGTTGTCTCAAATTCAACTCCTTTTGAGTATGGACGTACTTTAAGTTCTTATGATCCGAGAAGATCTCGCAGTGGACGCCATACAGATAGTGTCTCCAAATCTTCAGGGCGAACACCACCGCTCCCAACTCCAAATCATGCACCGGATAGTTGGCTTCATGCTTCTTCAACTATCTTGAAGCATAAGCAATCACGTGCCCATTCTGCATCAACACGGCTCCCATCCCTTGGTACGACGCATCCGTGTAAACTTGAAAGCCTTCCTTCCCCGACGGCAGGTCCAACTTGGAGAACCAATGTGATCCCACCAACTGATCAAATAGTTCATCGATGCGGGGTAGAGTGTAGGTGTTCCGCACCATTAACCGATTAAATTCTCGATAATCTATGCACAACCGTAGGGTGCCGTCCTTCTTAACGAACAAAACAGGAGCTCCCTAAGGTGACGAACTTGGGCGAACGAAGCCTGCTTCCACCAACTCCTGAAGTTGGACTCTAAACTCCACAAGTTCCTTCGGATCCATTCGGTAAGGAGCCCGTGAAACGGGCTTGGCACCCGGAACTAGCTTGATTTGGAAATCCACCTCCCTATGCGGGGGTAGTCCCGGCAATTTCTCGGGGAATACCTCGGGGAAATCCCGCACCACCCGCACATCTTTGACATCTAATGTCATCTTCTTCAACTCGAAACAAATTACATAGACTTCGTCCCCCTCCATATGAGATTTTATAACCTGAATTGAAGATAACAGTTTACGAGATGCGAATCTAATACCTTGGAAGACGACTTCCGAGTCTCCATGCCTCAAGGTAACTTGCTTCTCCGCACAATTAATTCTGGCGTGGTGCCAGTCCAACCAATGCATGCCCAAAATGAGGTCGAACTCCGGAATCTTCAATACTGTCGCTGCAGTTTCAAAGAACTTCCCTCCTATGAGTGTGTCGAAGTCACAGCTGGCAGACGACGTCATCTCGGATCCATCCGGGAGACGCACCCTTTGCGTAGTGCCAGTGAAATGGTGCACCCTCTCTAAGTCTATCACGAAGTCCGCCGAAATGAACGTGTGAGATGCGCCCGTATCAAATAACGCATAAGCGGGGCTCCCACTAACCATGACGGTGCCTAAAATATCAAGATATAACCACTAGCTAGGGATGTGCATGTTCCATGTATCATAAAAAGAAACATGTCCGAGCACTATTAATAAACTCAGTACGTACCTGCGATAACCTTTTGCGGGTTCCGCGCTTGGGTCATATCCAATGCGAACACCTGCTTCCGCGCATGTCCCTGATTTCTCCCTGGTGGTCCCCATCCCCGACCACGCATATGCCCCCGTCCACGAGGAGCTGCTGGAGGGAGAGCAAGAGGAGCATTCGCGAACAACCGCGGGCAGAAACGCCGGACGTGCCCCGGTTGGTTGCACTCGAAACACACTATGTCTCGTCGGCCCCCAGGTTGTTGAAATTGTTGTTGTTGTGGTGGTGGAGGCAAAGCTGGTGGCTGCAGAATCGGGTGCTCCATTCTATAGTTCCGGTTGAACCACCGGCCGCCTCTCTGATTTCCTTCTATTACTGGGGCCGACTTCCATCACCCCTTCTGCAGGTCTCTTATTACTTTCCATATGATCTGCCTCTAGTCTCTTTGCCATGTCAATAATTTTCGTCAGGCTAGCGTCAGCTATAAACAAAAGGGCCTGTCTCAGGGGGTCCCTTAACCTTTTGTAAAAGCGCTTCGCATAGCCTCTATCATCCAAGTCATAAGAATCGGCAAACCTAGCGAGGTGTTGGAACTCTTGCTGGTATTCCGTCACCGATTTCGATCCCTACTTCAGTTCTAGAAATCTCTCTTCAAGTCCATCCCGTGCGGAAGAGGGGATGAAATGTTCCAAGAAAGCTTCCGAGAATTCACTCCAACTAATGTCTGTGTACACTCGCCCTCGAAAGGTGGAGCCCATGAGGGAATTCCACCATCGTTTGGTGTGCAGCTCCAGCAACGTCACCACCAAGGTCACTGCCATAGTACTCGGGCATCTTATACCGGCCATCAGCTCTTCAACGGTATCAATCCACTCTTCGGTGCGCACCGCCGACTCTGTCCCTAGGTAAGCAGGAGGGGACAGGGCACGGAAGGTGCTCAACCAGTTAGAGCCCGGAGCTTGTTGCTGCACCGGAGCTTGTTGCTGCACCGGAGCTTGTTGCTGCACCGGAGCTTGTTGGGCTCTAAAAGCATCTAATATTGCTGACAGCGTTTGCCCCAGCTCTGACTGTTGGAATTGTGAAGGAACGGAAGGGGTAGGAGTACCCCCAACTGGCTCCACCTGCGCTGGGACCTACGCATAAGGTACGAACTAGGGTCAGGTTGGCTAAAACTAAGGTCAAAGTTGGACGAACTTAGTGTGAATTACATATGGGCACACCACTGCTTCCGCTAAGTCAGTTTGTCCCCAAGCTAACTAATCGAACGGGAGTGGCCCATTATTAAATGACTTCTTTAGATGAGGATCGCGACAAACTGATGCCATTTGTAAGACCCCCCCTCCCGGAACACAAAATACGGCACGAGGGGAGTCTTATGCCAAGAGTAGCCGCCTTGCGGTAGCACTAACACACGGGTTAGTCTGTACTACAAGACGCTTATTCCGCCGGCTACAACCAATATCAATGTACTATGCCAACCCAATCATAAGATTAAAAGAAAGTCAATTCACACATTGTTTTAAGTCCATAACGAAGCGGAAAATAAGAAGCATAACGAGCTTCTAAAATATCAGAGTCTAAAAACTGTTTGCCAAGAAGGCTACAACAAAACACTCACAACTGTCACGGACGGTATCGACGGTACCATCACCTCAGGTCCTGTCGTCCGGGCCTAGATGTCCTGTTGCTGGCCTATCTGCGGGGTTTCCTCCAAAAAGGAAGACGTAGCAACCGTTAGTCATAAAGACTAAGTGGCTTCACATCCGCTCCCACGGCGACTCCTCGGCACCGGGCGGAGAAAGGAAACAAGTACAATATGTATATATATAACAGGAGTAAACAAGCAGGTGGCAAGGAACTGGTAAGAATAATATCTCTACGAAGTAAGCTAGCAGTTCTATTAAATCAAATAATTAATCAGCAGGTAATCCACAACAGGAACAGTAACTTAACTTATAAGAGTGCACATACAAACTTATAAGTTAAGGTTCGGCTTAACAGAAAAGTAACTCATCGTATAAGAGTGCCCATACAAACTTATACGATAAGGATCTTGTGCATGATATGAATGGTATGATATGAATGCTATGCAATGACTGACCCATGTTCACACACATGCAAGTTGCTATGTCGACACAGACTTGAAGTTCCCACTTTTCGAGCAGGTAGCTAACCTCTCAGGCGTCTACCGTCGTGGCCAGACGGTGACAGTGGAGCGGGCGTCTCCACTACTAGGTGGTATCCACACTACCTGTCCTAGGCCTTCGTACGCCTCAACGCTAAGAACACAATAGCGGAGCTCACACGCGTACTATGGCTCAGAAAGGGTCTTGGGTAGATGTGCACCAAGAACACAACCCAACCTAGCCTTTGATTTCGAATCGGAAGGAACCTCGGAATCGCACGAGGCGCAAGCCCAACCGTTCTCATGGCGCGGAGGAGACCTCGGGTTATAGACACCAAGTGTCTAGCCCTACCGCCCAAGGTCTAACTATTGGCTCCCATCGGTGTGACGACTGGCGAGCCCGTAGACCTGCCACATTCATTATCTCAGTATCGCGACACATCGAGTCGTCGCACACCACATGCACCATCAGAACTCACTCGATGCTACCCATAGGGAGACTACATCTCTAAGCATCGGTTATCAACAAAACCCATTAGGCTCGGATCCCGGGTACAAAATACTCTCCCAATAGAGTTCCTCTCATTCACAACTATCTATTCAATTGATCATCTCAATTCATCACAGGATAGATGTAATCTACAACCAAGCTCAACCTCCCTTGATCACTAGCCATCCTATCTCAATTCACATCACCATTAACCTAGATGGCTACCAATGTTGAGCACAATATTCCTAAGGTTAACTATAGCTTCATAATCAAAGGGGTCAAACGATATAAATTGCACATCATAACTTTCACAAGAGTATACTTAACCATGAGTTAACATGAACATTATTATTATATAGCTTGCCACCAAAACTAGAATTTCTGGAGCTACAGGAATCCGCTATAAACGCTCAACCCCTCGTTGGAAAGGTATTCGCGAGGGCTACGACTTTCGTGTTGAGTCGGAAGCCCAGATCTGGTCACATCACATCAGAAATTTGACTTGAAGTCTGCTGCGTACAGGATATAGATTTCCTGGACATATTTCCCCCAATCGCAACAGACTCGAACGGACTTTCCCGTGGCTACAGGTATCGCCTGGAAACGTGCAACCACCTGTTGGAAAGGTATCTTCGAGGGCTACGACCTTCGTGTTGAGTCGTAAACCCAGATATGAACAGAATGCCTCCAAAACTGGCGGCGAAGATCGCTGCCTGCAGAAGTCAGATTTCTGCACGCATCTTAAGGTGAGATGAACGGCATCCGTTCATCTTCCTTCTTGCACCGACCTCCCAAAACTCCTCCAGACATTCGTCCACCCTTATTCACCCTCATAAAGCCGTACTTCTCCACGAATCACTCTCTCGTCTTCACTTTGAATGATGGAGAGGTTGAAGAAGACTAAAAGCCTAGAAAACAACCTAGACATGACTTTCCCTAAGAAATCTCCTCTTCACCATCAAGACTCTATGGAGTCGATATCTCTCCTAGAATATAACTACAGATCTAGCACCAAGGGAGAGGGGAGGAAGCTCACCCCGTTTCCGGCGGTACCAACATTCCCGGCCATGGATCTAGTCGTTCTTCTTTGCGGCATCCCTTGCTTGGTGCTTGTTCTTCACGGCAAAGGAAAGAGAGAGAGAGAGAGAAGGCCGCCTCCAAGAGCTCCGACTTCCCTCGGATCCGACGGTTCGCGAGATCCACGATGACGGCAAGGGTTGATCGGCGCAAGGCTAGGGTTCGGCTTTAACGTCCCTTTATAGGCCGATGTATTAGGTTACATCTTCTGCCACGTGTCAACGCCCCATTGGACCGCTCATAATGGGTCATATTGAAGTGACCCGGTCCAAGGAATCATCCAGCATGAATCCCGAAGCCCGGTTCGGTCCGCCTGTGCAAGCCAGCGAATCTGCCTGGGCGAAGAAAACGCACAAGTCAAATTCGGCGGGAATCATCCGTCATTCTCGACGATCGGCGAGAATCGTAAGGCATTCTCGAAGAATTCGTCGGGTATCAACAATGATACCCGGCGATTTTCCCTTAGCCTAACTTATCAGAAATCTGGCGTTGAGTGCATTGAGTATTCTCATCGATACTCGACGATCGGCGAGAATCACCAGGTATTCTCGACGATTTTCCCTTAGGCCATTCCTATCGGAAATCTGGCGTTGAGAGCGTTGAGTATTCTCACCGATACTCGACGATCGGCGAGAATCACCAGGTATTCTCGACGATTTTCCCTTGGGCCATTCTTATCGGAAATCTGGCGTTAAGAGCGTTGAGTATTCTCACCGATACTCGACGATCGGCGAGAATCACCAGGTATTCTCGACGATTTTCCCTTAGGCAAATCTGGCGTTGAGAGCGTTGAGTATTCTCATCGATACTCGACGATCGGCGAGAATCACCAGGTATTCTCGACGATTTTCCCTTAGGCCATTCTTATCGGAAATCTGGCGTTGAGAGCGTTAAGTATTCTCATCGATACTCGATGATCGGCGAGAATCACCAGGTATTCTCGACGATTTTCCCTTAGGCCATTCCCTTTCGATCCGTTGGATATCACCCAACCCTACACTCCATCCAACGCACTTGACACCTTTTGCCAGTGCGTCTCGAGCCCGATTCAAGTCTCTTGACTCAAAACTCGTGCGAGGGGCCTAGCGCGAATTGGGACGTTACAAACCCAGCCTTTCAAGGTTCTCTATTTACCCAATCATCTTGAGTACGTGAGTCCCTACTGAGTCTCGAACTCCCATCTTGCATTGAAATAACGCTTTTGTGACGTCGAAACTCTCTTGACGAGCCTACCCTTGAAACATTTTCTTGAGATGCTCGTCAATCTCCTTGCACCCCATGTTCTCATGTTGCTTCTGAAGCTCAGAGTTCATGGTGGCAAGCATAAGGCATTCAACGTCTAAGGCGTCATCAGTATACTTCTTATAAGTATCCTTATCAGCACGGGAAGAGTTCCCGGTCGGCACCTCGGGGGCTTCTTCTTCCAAGACATAGAGCTTTCACTCTTGCCTGAGAACAATTCTCAAGTTCCTTTACCAGTCTATGTATTTGGTCTCACTGAGCTTATCCTTCTCAAGGATGGCTCTCAAAGACAAAGTGGAGTGTGAACCACTTGCCATGGAATTCTACAAGAATTTATGCAGAATAATATCAGTATCAAAATTTTAAAATAAAATTTATTTTTAATTTGGACTTCAATTAAAACTCCCACTATTTTTATTCGAAATGATAGCCCTCACTATCAATTCGGAGAGTTCATGCGAGCTACTCTCTTAGTGGACAAGATCCGTATTTCACCAACACAATGAGTCAGCTTTGACTTTTCTCTCACGATGTGGTTATTTAGGTAAGCAACGCTTGCCTATTGCATCCTCATGCAATTCTTGTATGGTTGGTGAATAACTCCTTATTCGCATCCATCATATGGTGCATGCCAACCCTATGCCTCTAGGCACTCAACCTTTGAGGTCACCTAGTTAAGTTAGACCCGATGTCGACAGTGGGATATCACAATTATCCGCTCGCACCCTTACCAAGATAGATTAATGCACCTTGCTTTGGCAAGCCCACACTTCATCGATCGAGGCAGGAAGAGTGTCATCCATCGGAAGGCGTCTGAACACTTAATATTTGATGAAGGGAATTTTGATAATAGGTTAACAATTAACCATGATCAACATTTGATCAATGTGCACATCCATAGAAAAACACTTTTCTAAAATCCACATGCATCCCTTATGTGCACTACATGGTACTATCAATATTTGATGGATGAAAGGGTTAAATCTGAACATCCGGACTCTTCCAAATCTTCAGATTTACATGCATTGGACAAAGACAAAGGCAACTCGACTTAAAGCAGTAGACAAGCTCATCTCTCCTTGTTGGATTCAAAATCCAAAACAATACACGAGTTCATTAACCACTCGAGGGATGGTTACTGCTAAGGAGACAACAATTTCTAACAATTAGAAATTACCACGAAATCCCAGTTGTTCCTAGCGGGGTTCCAAGGGGCCGCGCCCCTGGCGATGGTCCAGAATTAAATCTAGACATTTAGAACACTTCTAAATCCCTAGCTTTACACGTACTGGAATAACCTAACTTCCAATACAACAATCATGGCTGCAACCTGGCTCTAATACCACTTTTTGGTTTTCTACAGGGTGGCACAATAGTTATGCACGCAGCGAAAATATAAAAATCAAGAGCAAACCAAAAGAGATTTGGGATCGGGCCATGAAAATTGAATCAAGAAGTTAAGAAATAACTAGGTAAAATTACCTTGGCGGTGTTGAGTCACAACTAAACAAAGATGCTCCAATGTATGAGTTCTTGTCGGCGGCGAGTCCCACGTAGAATAGCGTCTACGCCTATGCAGGAATCCACACGAGCGGGAGATCGCCAATCTTCGTCGCACAAAAAATGGGGAGGGAGATCGACTGCACCTTGCACTTCTACGGACTGCTAGGTCCGCTCCAGGAAGACAAGCACCGGCGACTATCGTCGGAGAGGAGGTCAGCGGAGCGAGCGAATCGGCGGAACACTTCCGTCGGGTCGGGGGGATCTTCTTTTTGACCCTCAAACCTAAGTCCTAATTTATACCCGAAGCATAAAAAGACCTAGAAAATCGCTATCCACAGACCACAGAGAATTAGGGTTTCTGGAATAATTCGTCGAGTATCAGCATTCGTCGATTATCGAACAGTTCGATAGTCGATGAATCTCGACGATACTCGACGAACCATATTCGACGATACTCGACGAACCATAGTCGACGATACTCGACGAACCATAGTCGACGATACTCGACGAATCTCGACGATACTCGACGAATCTCGACGATACTCCTTGGCAACATTTGTCAGACCCCATTCTGTATAGTGATTGGTAACCTTTACCAACACAGTCAATCTTTCAACTTCTCCACATGCTCTTATGTGCGACCCTGCAGGCTCATATCACGTTGGCAGTGAGATTACATGTTTGACCACTTCTAGATCACCATGGTAACTCCAACATCGTTGTGCTGGGGGTGCAGTACTTTGAGGATGTTGGGAACTCGCTTGCCACAGACGGCGCCAAACTGTTGCGGTCTAACTCGACGTCCCAGCCGGACCGGAATAACCTAGACCGCTTTTGTTCTCGGAACGGTCGAGTGTGACACAGTCAATAAGGTAGATCGATTGTACGCACGGAGTTTTAACGTGGAAAAACCTCTCTACTGGGTAAAAATAATGTGACCGGATCTGTGTTAGTCAAAGTCCACTATTTTCTGGTTGTTACACCTTGCTTGTGAAGTCGAGGGTGACAGGCCACCTCTCATTACATCTTTGGGGTGAGAGAACACTTAGCACACGGCGGACGACAGACCGTCGCACCAGGAGTTGTTACAAATTGCGCTTCGCGCTGGTGGTCTTTGATTGGCGACTTACTGATTCTGAACATGGGAGCGGAGCGCCTAAACTTGCGGTTGCGGGGGCCACTTGGAACCTGAGCAATTTAGCTTTGTCGGGTGGCTTTGACTTGACTCGCTTGTAGCTCGGGTGCGGCTTGGGTGCGGCTCGGATGCTGCTCGTAGGAGGAATTCGTTAGAGCTTCGACCTGAGGAAGAAGAAGACTTGGAAGGAAAAGGTAAGAAATGAGGAGGTCTGGTGCTCCTTTTATAGGCTCCAGGTGGTGGTTATGATTGTCACAACCCGCATTTTTCTCACTATTTATTAAATCAGAGTAAGAGAAAATCTACGCGCTGTGATGCCACGTCGAGCAGGGGATAACTGCCGACGTTCAGGCGACACTCCAAATCCTTTCAAATCATGACTTTATTGATTATAAAAAAAAAAAAACTTGATTAATTTATTGGCCGTATCCCTCGGCTCAGTGGACCAAAGAGTCCACGGTTTCAAAACTGATTTTTTTATACGTAGCGGAAAATACTTCATTTATGGCAACATCCTAAATGAGCGCATAAGTGATCCCGAAGGACCCTTACGCTGAACCAAAACTCTAGTTTTAATTTATGCATATATAGAAAAAAAATCATTTGTTATACGTAATTAAGAAAGTACGCTAAGTGAGTTCTTTTTAGAAATCATGCTGATCATGCTTTATATACATAATATGGTTTTACTTTTATAGTTTTAAAATAGCTAGCAACCTAACATAAAACTTCCCAGAGCAAGTAAACTAAGTCCCCAAAAACAGGGTAGCAGTAAAAGTAGACATATCCAGTGCAAAGGTAAAAAAACTACCAGGGGCGTCACATACGACAATAACCCACTGGCAAGTACACAAGTCTGTAGGAAGACAGTAAAACTACCTCACTATGACTCAAGAGAGTCTCAACAGCCAACAGAAAGGAAACCTCCAACAGCACCACAGCAAGCCACCTACTGGCTACTGTCCTGAACCTGAGGCATTCAGAAAAGTAGAACACCTCAGAGCAAGGAAAAAGGAATGCAAGTGCTAAAAAGAAAAGTAAGGTAAAAGCAGGTAAAGTGAAGTAAAGAGAGTACAACTAGAGTAGAACAACAATGCCCAAGGAAGGGCGAAAAACAAACCTGCACCAGGTGCGGGTAAACAGCAACTACTCTGCCTAACAACCTGCAGAGTCAACATGGCCATGATGCCAAAATGCTGCAACACCTACGGAAGAAACGCCTAACATCCTAAACTGTGAGAGGCGGCAGTAGCAAAAACAAGAAACTTGGAATCAGGTTGAAAGCGTTCCAAATCGCCCAACCACTAATTCCGAGTCAACAAATTGCTCAAGGGTTGACACGTGAAGGCACAAAAGACCCATCACTCACTTGCCCAGAAAACTACTCGGGTCAAGGTAAAGAGTGTGGTCAAGGCTACATCACGCCACACAACCCCTAAAAGAGCCATCCACCACCACTACTGACCACAACCCACGATTCGGCCTTCGAAAAGTAACAGCCGACAAGGGACTCTCGATACACGAGCAAAACACTCGGGGAGAAATCAACGCTAAGGGATTAGTCGTTGCGATTACGCAACGCCGCTGCGAGTGAGTACACTCACTCGATCCTAAGCCTAGCGTACGAGCACCGACATTGGGTCGCACGATTTAAAAGACGCACGACCATAGGCCGTGCGTGCACAATTACACCTAAACACCTCAAATAGGCAAACTAGGCAAAAACCCCAAACCCTAGACCTACACCTAGGCCTAACATAAACTCAGCCCGACGCTAACCCATATCTACGCGACACACCTACCGCGACGCCGTCCTAAATCGGAAGCTACTAGCGGGAGGGTAGAAATCCTAATTTTTCTAGCGCGCTCCAAGTAGGGGTTAGGGTTAGGAGAAATCCAATTAACAATTTCTATATGCACGACTAAAAGAAATTATCAAGGAATTGAACAAAAAGGGAGGCCAAACGGCGAAAAGAGGAGAAGCACTTGCCTCGCACGTATCACCGAAAAAATTCGCCAGCACAACGGCGCTATGGCGGACGCCCAAAAACTCCGAAAGTTCCCAAAATTCACCAAAACCACCAAGGCAACCTAAGATAGCAACTAATCATGAAAGGAGAACAAGAATATCCAAAAAAAAAAATCAAAAAAAAACCAAATGGAGATTCAACGAAATCATGGAGGAAAGGGCAAAATAGGTTACCTCGGCTCGAAGCTCTCGGCGAGGGGAACGCGGATCCGGGCTCGGATCGGAAAGGGGAGGTCGGGGCTGCCGGCGGCGGGCGGCGGAAGGGGGGTCGGCTAGGGTGTTTGCCGCTCGGCTCGGGGTGCGCACGGGAGGAAGAAGCTGCGGTTTTATTTTTTGTAAAAAGGGGGGGCCGGCTGTAGCTTTTTATTAGGGGGAGGGGGAGGTTAATTTCTTATACTTTATTATATAAATTATAATTAATATGATTAATAACCATTATCACTTAATTATATATTATACCTTATATAATTATTAACTAATATAACTAAATTACACACTAACACACATATGTATATACATACTAACACCCATATATATATAAATACATACTACACAAACGCCGACACGCACGCGTAAATTTTCTTACTCCGCACGTACATACACGCACACTAATATAAATACCGGCACGCATAAATTACGCGCCACGCTACTCATGCGTAAATAAATATATATGCCATCATAAAATGACGGCTCGCTAACTAGCGACCGCCAAAACGACGCGATTATGCGACGTTCTCGGATTCCGACCAAATTCGCACTGTAGCTAAAAACCCGGGCTACGAGAACAACGGCGAAGTCAAAAACGACCTCCGACGAACAAAACTCGAGATAACCTTGCCCGAAGCCAAACACGAGAATTCCCTGAAAGGCTCAACCGGGTCTCCAAAACAGACACCGGCTAGCTGGGGAAACCCGCAACCAGGCTAAACCTCTAAGAACACCTAACGAGGTACTCTAGCAACGGCTCGAGACGGAAAACGTCAACGTAACGCCGAAAAAGGATTTAAAATAAATCATCGAAAATTCGGGGGCGTTACAGTCACTCCCCCTAACAAAAAGTTTCGACCCGAAACTTTGCGAAAACTACTCCTACAACAGAAGGAAAGAAACCAACTACTAGAGAGGAAACGTACCCGACAACTCAGGGGAACAAATGAGGGTGAGCCTCCCTCATAGCCGACTCTAGCTCCCAAGTCGCGCTCTCCAATTCCTGGTTCTTCCAAAGAACCTTCACCATAGGAATAGACTTCGTCCGCAACACTCGAGCTTGAGCTTCCAAGATGCGGACCGGCACCTCGACATACGAGAGATTGGGCTCCAACTGGGGCACAGCGTCCACGACTTGCCCACTGCTCCGCACGCACTTCCGCAATTGGCTCACATGAAAGACATTATGAACCCCCGGGAAGCTAGCTGGCAGATCCAGCCTATAAGCAGCCACACCAAAACGCTCCACAATCCTGAACGGGCCCACAAATCTCGGATCCAACTTCCGATTCTTGCCGAACCTCTTCACTCCTACCATCGGAGATACCTTCAAGAAGACCAAATCATCCACTGAAAACTCTAAATCGGACCTACGCCGATTGGCGTTCTTCTCATACCTCTCCTGAGCAACTCGAAGCTTCTCCCGAATGAGCTTCACGGAAACCTCCATCTCCTCGAGTGCATCAGGACCCAAAACAGGCCTCTCACCGGCCTCGGCCCAAAACAAAGGGGTTCTGCAGCGCCTCCCATACAACGCCTCGAAGGGAGCCATCTGTAGACTCTCTTGGTAGCTGTTGTTGTAGGCAAATTCCATGAGCCGTAAACGCTCATCCCAAGCACCTCCATGATCGAGAATATAGCACCGGATCATATCCTCCACAATCTGATTCACACGCTCGGTCTGCCCGTTGGTCTGCGGATGGTAAGCTGTGGAATACCTCAAATCAGTGCCCAAACCCTCCTGCAAACTCCTCCAGAAACGAGATGTAAACCGAGAGTCTCGATCTGAAACGATGCTAACAGGGACGCCGTGCAATCTGACGACCTCATCCAAGTACAACTCAGCAATCTTCTTCATCGAGTAATCGATCTTATAAGGTACGAAGTGCGCACACTTCGTCAATCGGTCCACGATCACCCAAACAGAATCAAACCCTCTCGGAGATCTCGGTAAGCCTGTAATGAAATCCATCGAGATGCTTTCCCACTTCCAAGTCGGGATCTCCAAAGGTGCCAACTTGCCACCAGGCCTCCCATGGTCGGCCTTCACCCGCCTGCAAGTGTAACACTCCGAGACAAAACGAGCTATATCACCCTTCATCCCATACCACCAGGCGATCTGCTTCAGATCATGGTACATCTTCGTAGATCCCGGGTGGTAGGAAACACTGGATCCGTGAGCCTCTTTGCAAATCAATACTCTGATGTCTCCAACTGCGGGGATGCAAAACCTGCCGCGGTACTTCAAAGTACCCGCCTCGTCGATGGAGAAATCTGGCAACTCTCCCCTCTCAGCTCTGAGGTACAAGTGCAACAAATCCGGATCCTCTTTCTGGTGCAATCTGGTGAGAGAAATCCATGATGGCTCTGCCACTACCAAACTGCTCTGCAACTCACAGCGTCCTGCGGTGATATCCATCAATAGAAACTCCTCCACTAACCGATCCGCGGTGAGATTGAAGACTTTCCCCGTCTTCCGGCTCAAGGCGTCGGCCACCACATTGGCCTTGCCCGGATGATACTGAATCTCCACATCGTAATCAGCAACATACTCAAGCCACCGCCGCTGGCGCAGATTCAGCTCCTTCTGTGTGAACACATACTTCAGGCTCTTGTGATCTGTGAAAATCTTGCACTGAGCTCCATAGAGTAGGTGTCTCCACAACTTCAAGGCAAAAATCACCGCTGCGAACTCGAGGTCGTGCGTAGGGTAATTTCGCTCGTGAGTCTTCAACTGCCGTGACCCATACGCGATCACCTTCCCCTCCTGCATCAACACGCCACCGAGCCCGACATGCGAGGCATCCACATAAACATCATAGTCCTGTCCCTCCGCCGGTAAGGTCAACACAGGGGCAGAACATAACCGGCTCTTCAGCTCCAGAAAGGCCTCCTCGCACTTATCACTCCAAACGAACGCCGCATGCTTCTGCGTCAGCTTTGTCAAGGGCGCTGCCAAGGTAGAAAAGCCCTCGACGAATCTCCTATAATAGCCGGCCAACCCCAAGAAGCTCCTGATCTCCTTGGGTGTGCTCGGCCTACTCCAATCCATCACTGCTGAGATCTTCTCCGGGTCCACTGAAATACCATCTTTGTTCACCACATGACCCAGGAAGGAAACCTGAGGCAACCAGAACTCGCACTTGCTCAGCTTGGCGTACAACTGATGATCCCTCAAGGCGGATAACACCAACCGCAAATGCTGATCATGCTCCGCCGCATTCCGAGAATAAATCAAAACGTCGTCAATGAACACGACGACAAACTTGTCCAGAAAGTCCTTGAACACCCTGTTCATCATGTCCATAAATGTTGAAGGCGCATTGGTCAGCCCAAAAGACATGACCAGGAACTCGAAATGACCATGCCTCGATCGGAAAGCCGTCCGTGGAACATCCGACTCTCGGATCCTAAGCTGATGGTAACCCGAACGGAGGTCTATCTTCGAAAATACTGAACTGCCACGCAACTGATCAAATAAGTCGTCGATTCTGGGCAGTGGATACCTGTTCTTGATGGTGACTTTGTTCAACTCTCTATAGTCGATACAAAGGCGCATCGAACCATCCTTCTTCTTCACAAAGAGAACCGGAGCACCCCAGGGCGACGAGCTTTGCCTTATGAAGCCCTTCTCCAATAACTCATCAAGCTGAGTACGAAGCTCTTCCAGCTCTCGCGGGGCCATCCGATAGGGCGCCTTGGCAATCGGACGCGTACCAGGCTCCAAATCAATCACGAACTCCACATCCCTGTCTGGAGGAAGACCGGGAAGATCGCTAGGAAACACGTCAGGAAACTCTCGCACAACCGGAATCTCATCCAAAAGCGGCACACTGCTAACAGTCCCCAACACTGAGACTAGACAAGCAAAACAACCAGCAGGAAAAACCCTCTGAGCACATACCGCAGAAATCGCCGGAGAGTCCCGACGCGAATCACCGAAAACACTCCCGGGCTGACCGCTGTCCTTTCTGAAATCCAAGCGCTTTCCCCTGCACTGAATCACTGCATCATATCGGGACAACCAGTCCATACCCAGGATGACATCGAAATCCTCTAAGTCCAACACTTTCAGATCAGCCTTGGCCAGATAATCCCCCAACAAAATAGGGCAGTCCAGAATGCCCTGATCTGATATCACGGATTCACCCGAGGGGAACTTGACGCTAAAGGCACCACCAACACGATCAACAACCCACTGGCACCGCTCGACAAAGGCTCTAGCCACAAAAGAGTGGGTAGCACCTGAGTCAAATAGAACGCGGGCCCGGCGGTTCCTTACCTTAAATTTCCCTATACACAAACAAAACCATAAACGCACAAGCAACAAACAAAACAATAGCAACACTAAAACTGCTACAAAAGAGAAAGCCAAGCGAGGGGGGGGGTTTACCTGAAATGACCTGCGCCGAAGTCTCAGCCTCCGCTGAAGATACCACATTCAGCTTCCCTTTACCCTTGTCCACCGGCTGAGGCGGAAGTAGAGCCTGAAGCGGAACGGCATGCAGAGCGGACTGAACCTGAGGGCACTTCGATTTAATGTGGCCCTTCTGGCCACACTGGTAGCACACACGATCCTTGGACCAGCACTGAGCAGCCTCGTGACCGGGTCGCTTGCAGACAGGACAAGGAACATCCCTCCTAGGAGCACCCTGGATAGCATGCACATGCTCCTTCTTCTGGACCCTTGCCCTCTTGAAGCACCTCTCAGCTGGGTGGCCCGGATGGCCACAGAAACTGCACACTACCTTGCTCTTCTTCTCAGAAGCAGCACCAAGAACCTGGGGACCCTTTTCCTCAACTGACCTCCTCTTCTCGTTTCTCGCCTGCTGACCACGCTGCTTCCCGTTCTCGATAGCCTCTACCTTCAAAGCGGCCTCAACTGCTCCCGCATAAGTAACCGCGCCGTGAGCAACCGCAAGCTGCTGGACATCGCTCCTGAGGCCACCAAGAAACCGCTTCACCCTGTCCTCCTCGGAGCTCACCAAGCTAGGACCAAAGCGACTGAGTTTGCTAAACTCAATCTCGTAATCGCTGACGGAGAGCTGCCTCTGCTTCAGATGAATAAAGTCATTCATCAGCCTGTCTCGCTCTACTGACGGTAGAAACTTCCTCATCAGGATCTCTTTGAAGGATGCCCAAGTACATCCTCCCACCATGCCTTCCTTCTCTCGCATCCACCAGCTCTTCGCTAGCCCCTTCAGCTGATAGGCGGCTAACATCACCTTCTGGTCCTCAGTCACCCCGGAGTAATGAAACATCTCCTCCATGGTGATCATCCAGTCATCCAGTACCATAAAGTCCGCCTTACCATCGTAGGTAGGAGGTCGCAGCCGCTGAAACTGGGAGATGAACGCCATCCCGGGGGGCACCACCACTGGAGGCACGAGAGGAGCAGGAGGGGCAGGAGGGGCTAGAACAGCTGTACCCACGGCGGGGTCCTGAACTCCCGGAGTCTGACCCGCCGCTCCGGATAAAAAGGACTGCATCTGGGCCTGCAACTCCACCACCTGCCTTGATAAGGCCTCGTTACTCTGCCTCAGGCTTTCCACCAACGCATCACTTTGAGCACCGGAGGACTCACCCTCAGACTGGGGAGTCGACCTCGTCACTCTACGCTTCGGCGGCATCCTAAAAGAAACAAACATCACAATTATTAGAACGCACTTTAACTACTAGAACGAACAACAGACACGTACAGACAATATGTACATAAATATGATCTTCTACTGCTATATTTGCTCTGGGATTTTATTTTATTTATTTACAAAGGAAATGATATGCTTAGCCTAAGATGGTTCACCACCATCACTGACACTTGTGCCTAGATCGGTAATGCATGAATTTATATCCTTTTTGACTCAAAACTATGTGTGTACACATGTCATCCTGCAAGTCTTGGCTTGGCGCGTTGTGCTTATGTAATGTTATGCTATGCATGATTATGCTATGCATTCTAAAAAGGCCCTAGTGCATGCCATGGCGGAGTACACATGAAAATGTTATGCATCCCATAATACATAACATTCTCATGCAACTAAAAAAAGAAAACGTGCTAGTCGCATCCATGCGGTGAGGTTATGCACCCCATAATACATAACCCTCGCATGTTGCCCCTATGGTGGATCCATATACAACCACATATTATGTATCGTAAAATACATAATATGCCCCGTATACTTCATGTTATGCTTATGCGTGTAGTGCAGTGTTCGTGCTTCAGCCAAAACGTGCCGATGACATGTCGGTGTGTGTATGATATGACTCTAAACATCTAACACAAACAAAGGAAGGTTGCCCGACCAATTGTCAAGCAACCTCCCTCTGATACCAACTGTCACAACCCGCATTTTTCTCACTATTTATTAAATCAGAGTAAGAGAAAATCTACGCGCTGTGATGCCACGTCGAGCAGGGGATAACTGCCGACGTTCAGGCGACACTCCAAATCCTTTCAAATCATGACTTTATTGATTATAAAAAAAAAAACTTGATTAATTTATTGGCCGTATCCCTCGGCTCAGTGGACCAAAGAGTCCACGGTTTCAAAACTGATTTTTTTATACGTAGCGGAAAATACTTCATTTATGGCAACATCCTAAATGAGCGCATAAGTGATCCCGAAGGACCCTTACGCTGAACCAAAACTCTAGTTTTAATTTATGCATATATAGAAAAAAAATCATTTGTTATACGTAATTAAGAAAGTACGCTAAGTGAGTTCTTTTTAGAAATCATGCTGATCATGCTTTATATACATAATATGGTTTTACTTTTATAGTTTTAAAATAGCTAGCAACCTAACATAAAACTTCCCAGAGCAAGTAAACTAAGTCCCCAAAAACAGGGTAGCAGTAAAAGTAGACATATCCAGTGCAAAGGTAAAAAAACTACCAGGGGCGTCACATACGACAATAACCCACTGGCAAGTACACAAGTCTGTAGGAAGACAGTAAAACTACCTCACTATGACTCAAGAGAGTCTCAACAGCCAACAGAAAGGAAACCTCCAACAGCACCACAGCAAGCCACCTACTGGCTACTGTCCTGAACCTGAGGCATTCAGAAAAGTAGAACACCTCAGAGCAAGGAAAAAGGAATGCAAGTGCTAAAAAGAAAAGTAAGGTAAAAGCAGGTAAAGTGAAGTAAAGAGAGTACAACTAGAGTAGAACAACAATGCCCAAGGAAGGGCGAAAAACAAACCTGCACCAGGTGCGGGTAAACAGCAACTACTCTGCCTAACAACCTGCAGAGTCAACATGGCCATGATGCCAAAATGCTGCAACACCTACGGAAGAAACGCCTAACATCCTAAACTGTGAGAGGCGGCAGTAGCAAAAACAAGAAACTTGGAATCAGGTTGAAAGCGTTCCAAATCGCCCAACCACTAATTCCGAGTCAACAAATTGCTCAAGGGTTGACACGTGAAGGCACAAAAGACCCATCACTCACTTGCCCAGAAAACTACTCGGGTCAAGGTAAAGAGTGTGGTCAAGGCTACATCACGCCACACAACCCCTAAAAGAGCCATCCACCACCACTACTGACCACAACCCACGATTCGGCCTTCGAAAAGTAACAGCCGACAAGGGACTCTCGATACACGAGCAAAACACTCGGGGAGAAATCAACGCTAAGGGATTAGTCGTTGCGATTACGCAACGCCGCTGCGAGTGAGTACACTCACTCGATCCTAAGCCTAGCGTACGAGCACCGACATTGGGTCGCACGATTTAAAAGACGCACGACCATAGGCCGTGCGTGCACAATTACACCTAAACACCTCAAATAGGCAAACTAGGCAAAAACCCCAAACCCTAGACCTACACCTAGGCCTAACATAAACTCAGCCCGACGCTAACCCATATCTACGCGACACACCTACCGCGACGCCGTCCTAAATCGGAAGCTACTAGCGGGAGGGTAGAAATCCTAATTTTTCTAGCGCGCTCCAAGTAGGGGTTAGGGTTAGGAGAAATCCAATTAACAATTTCTATATGCACGACTAAAAGAAATTATCAAGGAATTGAACAAAAAGGGAGGCCAAACGGCGAAAAGAGGAGAAGCACTTGCCTCGCACGTATCACCGAAAAAATTCGCCAGCACAACGGCGCTATGGCGGACGCCCAAAAACTCCGAAAGTTCCCAAAATTCACCAAAACCACCAAGGCAACCTAAGATAGCAACTAATCATGAAAGGAGAACAAGAATATCCAAAAAAAAAATCAAAAAAAAACCAAATGGAGATTCAACGAAATCATGGAGGAAAGGGCAAATAGGTTACCTCGGCTCGAAGCTCTCGGCGAGGGGAACGCGGATCCGGGCTCGGATCGGAAAGGGGAGGTCGGGGCTGCCGGCGGCGGGCGGCGGAAGGGGGGTCGGCTAGGGTGTTTGCCGCTCGGCTCGGGGTGCGCACGGGAGGAAGAAGCTGCGGTTTTATTTTTTGTAAAAAGGGGGGGCCGGCTGTAGCTTTTTATTAGGGGGAGGGGGAGGTTAATTTCTTATACTTTATTATATAAATTATAATTAATATGATTAATAACCATTATCACTTAATTATATATTATACCTTATATAATTATTAACTAATATAACTAAATTACACACTAACACACATATGTATATACATACTAACACCCATATATATATAAATACATACTACACAAACGCCGACACGCACGCGTAAATTTTCTTACTCCGCACGTACATACACGCACACTAATATAAATACCGGCACGCATAAATTACGCGCCACGCTACTCATGCGTAAATAAATATATATGCCATCATAAAATGACGGCTCGCTAACTAGCGACCGCCAAAACGACGCGATTATGCGACGTTCTCGGATTCCGACCAAATTCGCACTGTAGCTAAAAACCCGGGCTACGAGAACAACGGCGAAGTCAAAAACGACCTCCGACGAACAAAACTCGAGATAACCTTGCCCGAAGCCAAACACGAGAATTCCCTGAAAGGCTCAACCGGGTCTCCAAAACAGACACCGGCTAGCTGGGGAAACCCGCAACCAGGCTAAACCTCTAAGAACACCTAACGAGGTACTCTAGCAACGGCTCGAGACGGAAAACGTCAACGTAACGCCGAAAAAGGATTTAAAATAAATCATCGAAAATTCGGGGGCGTTACAATGATGGTTACGCGGCTATCCGCACACCATAACCACCATCATGAATATTTTCATTATAGTTTAAATGCGCATATTAGGATATTAATTTCGTTATTTGAAGACCATTTCAATCAATTATAAAACTATTAATTAAATCCCTCACTAACCCGATGGTTAGTGAGTGGTTACACGCAAATCGGACGGTCGGAGATATTTCCACCCGTTCGGATGACGGGAGCTGGACTTCATAGGCGACCGACAAACTCGTCGTCGAGTTTGTCGGTGAGGGGAAGACTGCCGACGGCGACCGGGGAGGAGCGGCTCGGGCGGCCGCTCCATTGGTCGCGTCGTCGGCCGAGGGATGGGCGGCCCGGGCGGCCCCCCTAGGCCGCGCCGGCAGCCAAGGGAGGGGCGGCCCGAGTGGTCATCCCCTCGACCGCACCGGCGGTCGAGGGAGGGGGCGGCCCGGGCGGCTGCCCCCTCGGCCGCGCTGGCGGCCGAGGGAAGGTGCGGGTGGCCGGCGTCCAAGGAGGAGGTCGGCCGGCCGCCGCCGACGAAGTGGGGCTCGCGGCGGTTTGCCCACTACGCATGATGGGATCAGTGCGTGAGGGATCGGGCATGGTGATCGCGTGCACGGTCAATTCCATGATCCCACTGCTTTTTGAGGTGGAGATCATGAGTGTGGTTATGTGCACACCTAATATTATAAAATGGATCTCATCCCCAACAGTGGCTAAAAGTGAAATTCACTTTAGCTTAAATAAATATAAGATGAGTCAATTTGGGCTTGTTTGACTAATTTGTTGCAATGCAGAAAGTAGTGATGAGAAACAGTGGTGCTGGAATCAGCTGCTTTGCACTGGTGAAAAAATTTATGCAACTGTTTGGAAAACTGTATTTGCAGTGTTGTGTGAAACAGTGGTGCAGAATTAAACAGTGATAGTAATAATTAAACATTCCGGAGAATTTACGAAATCTAAAAATAAAAATACAATTTGTTCGACATTTATTTTATTTAATTATAAAAGTAAATATATTAATATTGTCGGGTGGCTTTGACTTGACTCGCTTGTAGCTCGGGTGCGGCTTGGGTGCGGCTCGGATGCTGCTCGTAGGAGGAATTCGTTAGAGCTTCGACCTGAGGAAGAAGAAGACTTGGAAGGAAAAGGTAAGAAATGAGGAGGTCTGGTGCTCCTTTTATAGGCTCCAGGTGGTGGTTATGATGGTTACGCGGCTATCCGCACAACATAACCACCATCATGAATATTTTCATTATAGTTTAAATGCGCATATTAGGATATTAATTTTGTTATTTGAAGACCATTTCAATCAATTATAAAACTATTAATTAAATCTCCCACTAACCCGATGGTTAGTGAGTGGTTACACGCAAATCGGACGGTCGGAGATATTTCCACCCGTTCGGATGACGGGAGCTGGACTTCACAGGCGACCGACAAACTCGTCGTCGAGTTTGTCGGTGAGGGGAAGACTGCCGACGGCGACCGGGGAGGAGCGGCTCGGGCGGCCGCTCCATTGGTCGCGTCGTTGGCCGAGGGATGGGCGGCCCGGGCGGCCCCCCTAGGCCGCGCCGGCAGCCAAGGGAGGGGCGGCCCGAGTGGTCATCCCCTCGACCGCACCGACGGTCGAGGGAGGGGGCGGCCCGGGCGACTGCCCCCTCGGCCGCGCTGGCGGCCGAGGGAAGGTGCGGGTGGCCGGCGTCCAAGGAGGAGGTCGGCCGGCCGCCGCCGACAAAGTGGGGCTCGCGGCGGTTTGCCCACTACGCATGATGGGATCAGTGCGTGAGGGATCGGGCATGGTGATCGCGTGCACGGTCAATTCCATGATCCCACTGTTTTTGAGGTGGAGATCATGAGTGTGGTTATGTGCACACCTAATGTTATAAAATGGATCTCATCCCCAACAGTGGCTAAAAGTGAAATTCACTTTAGCTTAAATAAATATAAGATGAGTCAATTTGGGCTTGTTTGACTAATTTGTTGCAATGCAGAAAGTAGTGATGGGAAACAGTGGTGCTGGAATCAGCTGCTTTGCACTGGTGAAAAAATTTATGAAACTGTTTGGAAAACTGTATTTGCAGTGTTGTGTGAAACAGTGGTGCAGAATTAAACAGTGATAGTAATAATTAAACATTCCGGAGAATTTACGAAATCTAAAAATAAAAATACAATTTGTTCGACATTTATTTTATTTAATTATAAAAGTAAATATATTAATATTGTTGGGGTTCCCCAAAATATGTTCGGACGAACCGAAGATTTTTTTTTCGCGATCTCGTCCGGCTCGACACTACAATTTCAAAAGGCACATTCTCACACAATTTCAATGTTGTTTGATATTTCAAACGGACGCCGGAACACACGTATGCGCGCTCGACTCGCTCATGAGCTAGGGCGATTCATTTTGACCGATTTACAAGTGTCTCGAGTGACGCATAACAAAAATTATTAAACATTAAAACATTAATTAATTATTAAAAAAAATAAAATGTTAAAATGTTTTAATTATAAATTAATATAAGTTTTATTTATTAATTGTTGAGTCTCTCCCTAGAGATTTTCAAACCAAACATGCTCCGACTCGGGGTTACAGCGATCCGATTTTCAAGTCGGGCGACAATCAATATTAATAATAAAATATTAATATATATATTAATTAAAACATTAATACATAAATAAACATTTTGCAGTACTAGCACGGTTCGTTTTCGCCCGATTCACGGATGACTCGTGTGACCCGCAATCAATAAACTTTTCCTCGATCTTGTCCGGCCTGACGCTACAATTCTAATGGGCACATTCTCGCACAATTTCGAGTACATTCAGTATTCCAAACGGACGTCAGGACGCACGTATGCGCACTCGATTCGCTCACGAGCGCTGCTTTTTTGACGTAATAATTAAAATTAATTTATATTAACGTTATTATAAATTAAATATTAATTATAGTTAAATAATGTTAATTATAAATTATAATTATAATTTAATATATTAATTATAAATTTAAATTGAGGTTATTATAGTTAAATAATGTTAATTATAAATTATAATTATAATTTAATATATTAATTATAAATTTAAATTGACGTTATTAACTTATTATAGTTAAATAATGTTATATATATAAATTTTAAATTAAAATTTTAATTTTTTTTAACAATACAGCGCTACAGCTCTCACGCTTTTTGAGAGCTACAACACTGCTGCCTGCTGCGGGCGGTGGCTTCTTGCCACCGCCCACACCAAATTGTTGTTTGGCGGGGCGGCAGCAGAAGCAGTTGCATGCAGCTATGCTGCCGCTCCGCCAAACATGGCGAAAATAAGGCTTCGTTTGGTTCGGCGTTTCGCCGCCTCCGTTTGGAGCAAACGCCGTCAGACAACGGGTAAACAAACGGGCGCCGACGGCGTTTGCTCCGTTTGCACCCGCAGTAAGGAGGAAACGGCCCCGATCCGCTCCGTTTCGACCCCCGCCTCTCCCCATCCGGTTCCAAAGTCTCGTTTCAACCCACCGGCTGCACCCGCCACCGCCGAACCAAATATTGCCTAAGTAAATAGTGGTGTTCAAAATGCCCCCCGGGCCCGGGCCTAAACCGGGCCTCCCGGGCCCGAGCTTTCCTGAACCGGGCCCGGGCCCTGACTATAGCCAGGTCGGGCCGGGCCGAGCATCTGGCTCCGGGAGGGGGCCTGGTAAGGCCCCCGGGGCCGGACCCGATTTTTTTTTAAAAATGTATTTTTAAAATAAAAAAATTAAAAAAATACTGAAAAAAATGCACTGAAAAATAAATGTTATTTTGAAAGAAAAAATAAAATTTTTATTAATGTTGAACACTTGAACGAAAGTATACAAAATTATAAATACAATGAAAAAAAATACATTTGATTGAAAAAATCAAAATTACAAAATTTACAAAATTATAAAATTTAAAGTATTCCAAAATTACAAAATTTACAAAATTTTAAAAATTCGTCTCGTCGTCTTGACTTTAAGCTTTAATTTAGGTTGATCGCGTGCATCTCATCTTCCATGTCCGACGAACTATCATCGATCGATGAAATATGTTGCTTCCTCTTGATCGCATCCAAATGGTCCTTGTAGCATATGCAGATTTCGAGCGATTCTTCGCTTATGCGACTTTTTCGCCCGTTCAACACCCTGCCACTGAGGCTTCATTTGGTAGAGCGTTGCGATTGTAAAAGGAGCTGTTGTAAAGGCAGGATTGTAAAGGGAGCTGTTGGAAACTGGATGCTGGAAACGGAGATCTGTTTGGATAATCTGCGTTTACAGAGCTGTTCAGAACAGAGAACCGTTTGTCAAAATAGCGGTGGCGTTTTAAAAATAATTTTTATTATAAAATAATTTTTATTATATAATTATTTATATTATTTTTGTATTAATATATGTATTAATTTTTTTAGTATATATACATATTTCTGTTATATATATAAAAATATATTAAATTATATATATAAATATCTAATATTTATATTTTTATATATTGCTTTTGTAATTAAATTTACTGTTCAAACTTTAGATTTAAATTTTTTTGTAATTTTTAATTGTTTTTGTAATGTTTTTCCCTCCGCCTCCGCCTCTGCCTTGCCTTCCCCCTACCTCTGCGTGCCTCCGCCGCTGCCGGTGTATTCGAAGCTCGTCGGTATGGTCGTCGGACCCCGACGAACCCACCAGGGGTAGTACGACGGGGCTCCGGCAGGGCCCCAACCGCCGGCGGCCCTAACCGTGAGGCCCAGATCTGCCGGCCTTGCGGTAGCACTAGCACTCGGTCTAACCTGTACTACAAGACGCCTATTCTGCCGGCCTTTACCAATATCAAATATTGTCAACCCAACCATGATATAGAAATAGAAGTCAAAAGCACGCATAAGTATATAAATCCAAATATAACAAATAAAGAAGCTACAACAAGCTTCTATAATCAGAGTACGTAAAATATTTTGCCCAAAAAGACTACATCAAGTCTCTCTCACACTCACATCGGTAACCGACGGTAACGACCGTACTGTCCCCTCAGGCCCTGTCGTCCTGCTGCAAAACATGTTGTTGCTCCGCCTGTGGGGTTTTCTCCTAAAAAGAAAGACGTAGCAACCGTTAGTCATAAAGGCTAAGTGGCTTTACATCCGCTCCCCCGAGCGAATCATCGGCACCGGGCGGAGAAATAGACGTAGGTATAATATATATAAAGCATGTAAGCATAAGTACAAGCAGGTGGCATAGTGTAATCAGAAAACATTGTAATAGTGCAGCAGTATAATAAATGAAATATCATTACCCTAGCAGTTCTATCAACTATAGCAGAGTATGAGGGAGAGTAAGCTACAACTGAAAGTAACTCAACTTATATGAATGCTCATACAGACATATAAGTTGAGGATCGGCTCAATAAAAAAGTAACTCATCGTATAAGAGTGTCCATACAAACTTATACGACGAGGGTCTTGTGTATGCGATGTAATGTTATGCAATGAATGTTATGTTATGACTCACCCATGAACATGCACAAGCAATTGATGTGTCGACACAAACTCTTAGTTCCCACTTTTTGAGTAGGTAGCTAACCTCTCAGGCGTCATCCGTCGTGGTCAGACGGTGACAGTAGAGCGGACATCTCCACTACTAGGCCGACATCCACACTACCTAGCCTAGGCCTCTATGTGCCTCAATGCTAAGAACACACAACGGAGCTCACGTGCGTACTACGGATCAGCGGGTGTCTCGAGTAGATGTGCATCGAGATCCTAGCCCCGAACTGGCCTATGTTGTGACCCGGAAGGAGCCTCAGAAATGAGCACGAGGAACAAGCCCAACCGTTCACTTGACACAGAAGGAGCCCCAAGAATGAGCACCGAGGGCCAAGCCCAACCGCCCAAGGTATAACCGTCAACTCCCGTCGGTGTGACGACTGGCGAGCCCGTAGACCTGACATACTATCCTTAACTCAGGATTACGACACCATATGTCGACTCACACCACATGCTATTTCACATCTCGAGCTCAACAGCTCACAAGGGTTCCTTACCAAATCCCTTATCATCACATACGATCAGGTACGACAACCATTCACGCACTATCAACCCTTTACATATCCATGCACTAACATTAATCAATCCTCTTCCAACATTTCGAGCTCACGTTACCGGTTCACTTATCTAGTTGTTTATTCAATCCAACTTGTCTACTCACTAGTGAACATAGGGATCTACCATCCAACCATACCGTTCAAGTAGGTTTACTTTATCATTCGAATATAAAAGATCAACCAACAAGTCACAATAATCTTTCAAGTTATCTACCTTCAATTTCACTACAAATCCTAGTAGGGATTACATAAGCAATAGAACAAGGTATGCAATAATCATATAAAATACAGAACTTCAACCCGGTATTCCTGAAGCTACGAGAATCCGGTGAAAATGTGTAACCCATCGTTGGAAATGTATTACTAAGGTCAATGACTTTTGTGTTTAGTCAGAAGCTCAGATTTAGCCGTATCATACTTGAAATCGGCTTCTAAGACGGCTACATCCAAATTACAGTTTAAGCATGTTTACATTATCAGCCGTCAATTTCGATCAGGCTTTACCGTGGCTAAAGACCTCATCTGAAGATGTGTAACCACTCGTTGGAAAGATCTCAAGTAGGGTCGCCGGTTAGGGCCGCCGGCGGTTGGGGCCCTACCGGAGCCCCGTCGTACTACCCCTGGTGGGTTCGTCGGGGTCCGACGACCATGCCGGCGGGCTTCGGATATACCGGCGACGGCAGAGCTGCTGGCACGGGAGGGCGGCAGAGCACGGGTACGGTAGGCGGCGGAGGAGCCACCGACGACAATCATAACAGGGAGAAACGTGGCGGTGGGCACGGGAGGGCGGCGCTGCGCTAGGCACGAGCGGGCGGCACTGCACTGGGCACGGGAGGGCGGCGCAATTTCTTCCCCTAAACGCTGCGAACTGGAGGCTTGCTGCAGTGGTTCGTCCCGCGCAAGTTCTGAGCGCGAAGAAACGCCGCGTGGTTAGAATTTTGAGCGGAAAAACAAATGGATTCGTACGCATCTTCACGTTTTGACAAAACGCACCGGACCAAAACGCAATACCAAATGGAGCGTAAGAGAAAAAGCAGACTCCGAAGCTACCGTGCTAGCTTGGATCGTTAATAAATCTCGGGTCATGTAAGTCATAATAGGATATGTATTTACTTTACTTTTCCTCCATTTTAAAATATCGAAATTTTCTAGTTCGTACGTACTCATAAAATCATAAAATGTGGTTTTTGTGTGCAAGTCTAATACATTTAAACTACTAGATGTGGTGCGCGCTTTTTTCTGAGAAGCTAACTCTAACATTTTATTTTTAAAACTATCGCGTGTTTTTGGTTGCGACACATCCTCTCGGGACCGCGATCCGTATAAATTATCATAAAAATTATAACATTCAGTAAAAACAATGTTAAAATTTAAAATACTAAGATTATCCAAATCCGTATCACTAAGATTTACGCCTAAATTATTATTTATTTATTCTATAAAATTTTCTACGCCGTCTACGCCAAAAAGAGAATTTAAAGCAGCGGCGCATGAAAATATTACTGGGATATCTCTATAATATTTTAAAATTTTATTTTCCATTATTTCTATTAATTGGTTACATCCAGCGTGTTGCTTAAAATAGTTTAATTTTTGAGAAATATTAACAATATTTTCAATAACTAGCGGGCTGGTAGGATAATATACGTCAGATAGAGAATTTGTTGCCGTATAAAAAACTTTTAATAAATCCATATAATTTTCTAAAACAGCCAATCAGACTCGCTTAATTCATATTGATATAACATAGTATAAAATTCCATTAGTAGTGTTTTTTGACGAATCGTTCGTTTTAGCATTGTAAATGTCGAGTTCCATCTAATTGACATGTCAAATAAAGGTTTCAAAAAATTTTAACCTTGAGCGTTTACGAATTTTTTAAAATTTTGTCGTTGTTATTTTGAACTATAAATAAATTGTAACATTAAACGTATTTTATTAATGTACGGTTCTATATATGTTAAACTATATTGTACGACCAAATTTAAAACGTAACATGCACAACAAGTATGAAAAAAACACCGTTTAACATAGGTTTTAAATCACGTTTTAACCACTCAATTGCGGTGAAATTATTTGTGGCGTTGTCGAAAAAAATACTCATAATTTTATCTTTTATTTTAAATTCTCGCAAACATTTTAAAATAATTTGATAAATCGCAACACTAGTTTGCGGGACTTCGAAACCTTCAAAACATATTATACGCTTATTTAGGTGCCAGGAAACTGGATCGACCCAGTGACAAGTGATGGAAATATATGATAATCATAATTTAATACTACTTGTCCAAACGTCGCTCGTTAAACTCACTCGACCCTCAAAATTTTCAAAATAATTAATTAAAGATTGTTTAGCTTCTAAATAATATTTAATTGCGTCACGTCTAATGGAAGATCGACTTACTTGATGATATTTGGGTTGTAGCCCTTGGTGGATGTACTCGGTTTCTTGCTCATCATTGTAGTGGCTGAACGACAACCCACGTCTGATGACGTTCTTCACCTGCAGCTCCCGCTGCCGGCCTTGATCGTACGTCCATATTTGTCCAGATGCAGATAATTGCGCCTGACTTGACTCGGGAGGAGCTTGTTTGGCAGTGCAAGACTTAATGTGTCTTGCGAGTGTTGAGTTGCCACTTAGAGTAAGCAATTTCGAGCACTGTTTGCACTTCGCCTTATGCTCGGAGCCGACTTCCACTTTATCGAAATATGTCCAAACCGGCGCCGTATGCTTGTGCTCCACCACTTCGTGCGCGACCGGTGATGATGAAGACGTCATCGTTGATGTCGAATTGTCGACGTAAAAAAAATTAGGATGGGAGGGGTGAGACTTGAAGTTGGGAGTGGGGGGGGAGTGGGGGAGGGTTTTATAGGATTTTTTTAAAAAAATTTTAAAAATTTATTTTATTAATTTAATAAATTAAATTATTAAATTATATAATATATAATATTATATTATATAATATATATTATATAATATGTAATATATATATATAATATATTATTATATATATTAATATATATTAGTAGCATGTTGCCAGCCCTATTATAGGGCTGGCAGCATGTTTAGCCAACGACTCTAAGAGCCGTTGGAGGAGCCGTTGAGCCGTTGGTTCCTCCAACAGCTCTTAGAGTCGTTGGTTTGTTTAATGAAATAAGGGGTCAGGCTTTGCCCGACCCGGCCCTGGGATTAGCCCGGGCTCATGAAACCGGGCTTTGCCCGGCCCGGATCCGGGCTGAGCCCGGGCTTAGAAACCGGGCTTTGCCCGGCCCGGGTACCGGGCCGTGCAAATGCTAGGATATGGGGCCTTGTTAGGCCCCATGGCCCGGCCTGGGCCCGGGGCAGGCCTAGCCCGGGCCCGGGCCTAGCCGGGCTTTTACCGGGCCGGCCCCCCGGGCCCGGTTTTTATTAGCAAGTCTATAAGTAAACAAAAAAAAATCATAAATAAAGAAATTCTAGCGCAAGTCCTTTTTTTGAAGTTGAAGCTCGCAACTACTTGTCCAAACAATTTTTGGCTAAAAATTATGCTCTCTTTGAGGTGTCCGAAATGGTTAGGAGAACCCCAAATTTTAAGTATGTGTAACATTCAATAGTGCAGGTGTGACTTTGTGAGACATTTTTGGCTCGCAACTTTATAGTTGTAACGCCATTTATGACTGTAAAATGATTTTTTATTGTAAATTAGAACGGTAATAATGTAATATTGCCTAGAATTACAACTACAATTTTTGGTTTAAATGATTTTGTATTTTTTCCCCAAAACATACACATATGAGATCTTAAAATAACCGTAAAAATGCATAGATTAATATTCCGTGATTTTTTAAAATATATATTGTATTTTGGTCTAAGAATATGATCAGCAAATGTATCTTTAAGTTACACGTATCTCAAATTTTCTCGTCCAATAGTGTCATAGTTCGGTTGTGAACTTTAAGTTTGGCCCCTTTTTGCATTTATAATTGAAATCAATTAGTTTGACATAAATGAATTTCATTGAATGCATAAAATTTTTTGTTGAATGATTAAATGAATATTCCAATGAATGAGTTGCATGGCAAAAACAAATTTTGACTTTTATAATATATATTGAATGTGTGTGCTATGCTAGATGGTGGGGTAAAATGTTTTACTTCTCCCAGCGTGTGTCGACATTGATCCATAAATCATTTAAGGAGTGCATAAAACACTACAAACACAAAGTAATTATCAATTTTCACTTACTCCACCGCAATATAACATAGTATGAAAATAACATAAAATAATTGAGTTTTGGCACTTTGCATTCTGAAATATGGGATTTGACTTTACACCTTAAATTTTTAAAATTGGCACTTTGCATTCCCCAATTACAAATTTATGGCACTTTGCACCTCCAAACGAAAATTTCAGAGGTATTTAGGTCCGAGCAACGTCAAAAATGCCCATTTTGACACTTTGTACTTCCGGATTATTGGCGTTAGCGGGACCTAAATAGCCTTGAATGAGCATTTTGGTGTTTCACAAACCTAAATACCCTTGAAATTTTGGCCTGATGGTTCAAAGTGCCCGAAATTGATAATTGGGAAATGCAAAGTGCCAATTTTAAAATTTTCGGACCCTAAACCCCAAGTGTCAGAACCTTGTATTTCAAAGATGCAAAGTGTCAAAAGTCCATAAAATAAGAGAATTGTTAAAGACAAATCAAATTTGACTATCTGTAAACCATTGTTAACCACAAATCATATATTTTGAAAAATACTCGATGCAAACCAAAATGTTAACCACAAACCAATATTATTAAAAACAAACCAATAATACTAACTAAATAAACAACCAATTACAAGAAGAGAAAAACATTTCAAATAAGGACTGGAATACAACTTCAAAAATCATTCCACACAAGAAAGAGGATCATGGTGTGAGGCCTTCATTTTAGCCCCTACAAGAATTCTTTATCTAAGCTACTTTCAAGTTATTCGTCCCAGGATGAAGTAAGGCTAGTGAGTAGAAAATAATACACATAATAAAACATAACTCATACCTTGAATTATTCGTCGAGATTTTTCTGTCCTGCCACCATCACTTCATTTTTCTTTACGTATCCAAAGTCACGTCAGCTACCTAAACAAAATTTGGAGACGGGCTTAGTCATAAAAATATGACTAAGTGAGTAATATACCTCTTTTATTGTTGTATATACAAATAGAAAAGAGTAAACATAACAATAAGCATAGTTCAATACTAACCTTTTTCTGTATCGGTAATGAAACTATGAAGCAACATTATAACTATATGAACATGGTAGTAGCAATAAAGCAGTATAAAGAGTTATAGGACAAATTTAGTATCTATATCATAGTGTCAGTGTAAGTAAGAAAATTATGCAACACCGTATCTGTATAACAGTACCAATAAGCAAACTGTGAAATAATGTATCTATATAACATATTTCTATAAGTAATATAGTAGAGGGGAGAAAAATAGTATGAGTGTATTTGTAGCAGTGTAACAATGTGATAAATAATAATATAACTTCCTATATGAATCAGTATATGCGATAGAGTAGTGTAACTGTATAACCATACCCGTTCCCATTTTTATGCAATGTATCAGTGTTCAATATCACAGTATCAATTCCTATGTTAGTAATATGTGTAGTATAACAATGCATTAGTGGAACTGTATAACTGTATGCGTTCTTATGTTATCCTTTCATCTTTTACGTTAGGTAATGTTAAGAGTAACTATTACAGTATCAGTATTTCATTCTTTGGGCTTAACCCCTCGGGGTCTACAGTACAATGTCCAAATCAGTACGTTCAACACACGTCTATGCCTTTAGATCAACTGATTTGGCAAACCATCAATATCCTTTATGCGCATTTACATTCAGTTATACACTTAACATTTCCATGCATCGATGCATTTTCATTTATGTTAGTTGTATTCAATTCAGTAATATACATAGGTTTATTTTTTTTATTAATCCCCTCAGAATACAATCACTAGATTGCCTTCGTACAAGACTATATGCTATAGTGATTTATGTTATCAGTGATATAGAAAATCCATGATATCATATGAAACCAACTATGTATTTATAGTCTAAAAAGTAACGGTGCACGTAAGTCAAAATAGGGAAATAAAGCATAAATTAAACAGGTAGCTCTCACCATCAGTCCTTCCTTTCTTTTATGAAACTCATATCATTGTCGCGTCTATTTGGAAATGACATCCTTCACGATATCTGTATAAGAATCATATTATTTAGGATTTTTTATATCGGGGTTGCACCTCGTTATAGTTATGACGTTAACTATGATGACATCATTTGGAAGCAACTCAACCAGCCTATTTGATTTTCATAACCATAAAAGAGACACATGGTCGAGGTAATAACAATACTCAATCCATACTACCCTACTTATCAGCCAACTGAGAAAGCTCAACTAAATATTCAACACTTTCGATAACACATAGGTCCAAACTATAAAAGAGTGATGACCAAGAGGAAAACCCACATTAGACCCTATATAAGTAGAAAATCATTAGATTTGACTCACTTTACTGACCACTACCCAAATCAAATAAAAACATGTAGTCGGTAAGAGGGTAAATCAAACCCAAAAGCAATAAATAAAAATAGGCTGACCCAATTGCAATACAATAGCCGATCAACATAAACATATAGCTTCTTAATGAATATACTCACCATAAAAAGAGGGACAACAACTGCTGGTCAACGATAGGTTAAAGGCCAATCATAAATAGATAACATAACCATAACTGGAAAGATGAGTAAAAACACAGTCGGTTCAGTAAAATATCACCCGACCTAGCCACACCAGACAAATTAAGCTTAAAACTCTCATTGATATCATAACACCCATAATAAGAAAAAGGAGCAATATCAACAGGTTAATTTCAGTAAACTTTCCCACAAAATATGAGGAGCAGCTCCCCTAACAGTAGCTGGCAAAGAGTACACTCAAACCCCTTCCTCCAATTAATCCCCAACATTTAAAATCAGAAAGCATAATCCCTTTAAATGGCAACTTCGACTGCATATTTGTTCAATTCCAACAACAATAAAGGAGAAGTTGAATAGGGGAAGGGAGTAGGAGACTCACCGTGGAAGCTTTTTAGTCCAAAATTGTTAGTCCAAACCAAAATTTTGGCTACATACTGCAGCAATGAAACAAGAAATACCAGCAACAGAATCAACAAACAGCAGCAACAACACTAACAAGACAAAACCCCATCCACAGGAGTGGTATCGAGCAAGGGGGAAGAAGATTGAAGAAGCCCTAAGACGGAGCACCGGTCGAGACTTCAGGCGGTGTGAGAATACCGACTCCGAAGAGGGAAAAATAACAGGATCAGTATATAGCGTATTCTATTCAATCCACTGCCTCAAAACCCAAATCAGTAAACTATAGGACCGATCAAAACAAGAAAAGCCAGCCCAATGTTATACTTAAATGAACTATATGTTTCCAAACTTCAGCTAATACCAAACATCTACCCAACCATCATGTCATCTTTCAACTGAATTTTTACATAACGAAATTTAAACGAAAGAGATACCAACATACCAAAACTAAGCAGAAAATTTTGAACTTCTTATTTAATAACCGCGACGACTTAACACTGATGTTTTCTTATTTTCATCATACGGGATATACAATAGTTTAAATTGAATATCTTAATTATCCATTCAGATCACTTCACATTTTAGGCCGTTAAACATGGTGTCTCTTAACAATCCAAAATCTGAAATTGAAAACCAAAATATACATCATAAATAAAAAATGAAATATACATCTGAAATTAAAAAAACATATTGAAATCGGAAATCGAAAACCAAATTTACATTTGAAATCAAAAACCTTGAAAAATCCTCCATCTACAACGTGTCGAGCGGCTCATTGGAAGCCTCACAAAATACCGACGACGGGAGAGACAGTGTGAGGGGCGACCAGAGAAATGACAGGAGAGGCGTCAGGAGAGGCGGCGGGAGAGGCGATGGCAACTTCTCCATTCCGCGATTCGTCGAGGGTTTGCGATTTGCGCTGGTAGTGTTTGTGTAGAAAAAAGCCTGCGAAGAAAAGACTTGACTTTAAGACTTTGATTTGCGCATAGCAAAATTGGAATTGCCTTTAATCTATAATATGCACAAAGAAGTATGGTTTTGCCATACCGCCTAATTCGGAGGACCATCGAAGTAAATTGAGCTGTTCATTTCACTTGGCTTTCAAGATCAGCCGTCCATTTTTAAGATGACATACCATGGTAATGGTCCGCCAATAAATTTTCCTCCCAAAAACCCTATCCAGCAAAACTCGCAGAGCCCGATACCTGGCAAGCCCCCCTTCTGCCTTCACTATTGGTCCACGCCGCCGCTGGAGGAGTCACTGGCGACCTGCCTGGAGATCACCGACGGGTTTGCCGGACCCTGGCGAACCCGCTGGTGGTCTCCGGTCAGGCTGGTGGTGGCCTTCGGTCAAGCCGGTGGTCTCCGGTCAAATCGCCGGCAGAGTCGCCCGAGGCCTGAACCGTGCGGCCCCACGCTGTATTTTTTTTATTTTCAATTTTCCAATTAATTAACATTTAATTTTTTAAAAAATATATAAAATAAATTAAATAATATTAAAAACAATATTGAAAAATATAAAAAAATATTAAAAATATAAAATTTATTTTATATTTTTTATATTTTTAAAAAATAAAGAGTCGCCTGACAAATAAAATCTGTCAAAATACTGTTGTGCGGGGCACAAGAACTTCATCCGTTATTGGGGGCACTAGAACTTGCACTATCACCGGTAATGCTCTAAAATAATTAATTAAGGGTGCTGTTAATTACACCCCAAAAATAGATATTTGTAACCCAACGATATTTGTATCCAAATAAGCTATTTTTACCCATTTAGGATATTTGTACCCACAGTACATAACCTAAACCATCTATTAATAGCCTCACATATCTTTACCTTGGCGCATGTACTAACAAACAAAATAATTTAGGACAAAATGATAATATATTTAGTGTTAGTGTTCTTTTACATCAAACATTTGATCAAAATGTCAAAATGTCTCTCATATCCTCCCATATCAAAATGTCAAACTGTCTCTCATATCAAAATGTCAAAATACTATATTCTTCTTTGCCTCCCATATCATTCACTTGCAAGAAATAACGGTTCAAATTAAATGTGCAAATGCTAGTCAACAAATTAATAAGTCATTTTTTTACCTTGTTTGGAACAAAATGTAGCGGGCTACTTCAAGTAGTGACAAGACAATTTGCACTCTGCAAAATACCAAACAATATGTTGGATTAATTCTCTAAACATTAGGATTTAGGGTAAATCGAATATTTTAAATTGACATACCTGGCTAACTAAATCAAACGTGTAATATATGGAATGTCCCACTCTTCGGCTACTTGTTGATGATACCTTCTCCACACCGGAAATAAAGAAGGTGGTGGGCATTCTTCCTTCATGTTCAATAGAACAAAGTGGTTATCGTTTATAAATCCAATATGAATTGTGATTTGAACCGCCGGTGGAGCCGAATGAAGAGGTAGAAACGTGAATGATTGGTTCCTAGAAAAATGCACAAGCTGTATGTTGTACCTTGACGCGACAATTAGACCCATGTCGGGCAATGTCATCCACCTATCAAGCGGGGCTGGCACCACCCAACAATCAAGAGAATGCAGTAATTCTAATCTCCTCGATTCTCCAAAAATTTCTATGTATAACAATTTATTTTCATGCAGTTCTCCCACCAAATCATGTCTCACTTGCATCCAATTTTCTCTCATATGTAGAGCGATGCTAATGACTCTATATCCGCAGTGCCCATCGCCTTGTACATCAACAACATCCAGGAGATGTGGTTGCGCCATCAGTGGTAGTTGGTTGCGTACATTTTCTACCAAACCGCCCCTTGTTCTAATTATTTTCCTTGGCAATTTCACTTTCTTAATCTTGAAGACCGCATGTTCTTCCTTAAGAACATGCTCGAAATGTGACGGTTCTCTTCGTGTAGATTTATAATCGTCAATGAACTTTTTCAAACTTCCCCTTGGACGGCCTCTCAATTTATTTGACAATTTAGGATCCTTTGTTTGGCTAGCGTCCGGGGCGACGATTTCACGCAATTTTCTTTTGATTTCCCTTCTTTGGAGATCACTTATACTACTGTATTTTTTCAATATTTCCTCGACATCGTTCTCTATCTCCACTGACTCATATTGTTCCTCTTTTATTTCCAAATCCGGTTTCTCATGCAACGTTAGAAGTTTCCATTGAGTGTGCACCAACCATAACGGTATAGAATTACAATCTTTCATGTAAGGAACAAGCTCGTGTGCACAAGGCAATCCAAGTGTATACCTGATCTTATGTGTGCACTGCCCTGCTTGAACGACCCCGGACTTGACGGATTCTTCCGTCTTTTTGATTATATCCAAGGCGGCATTAGAGAGACTACCTACAAGATTTGCGTACAACACACCTTTGAAACCTGCAAAAAACTGTATTTTACTTTGCCCAAATTGTCGCCTGATTTTTGTATGCTGCAAATTTATCATGTTATCAAATGTTTGCCAAACGGTTGTAAGATTTCCGATAGAAACTTCAAGAAATTTCTTAAGTTGGCTATGCCCGCCCTCTACGCGATTTGTATAGGTGTTTCCTAAATGTAAAAACTTATCAACCCACGCTGAAACAAACATTTCCTTATATGGTTCAACCCAAGTATTTTTAACATATTCTACCACTGCGGGATACTTGCTAGAGTACGTGCTCAACAACTGATTAAACTGCTTTTGAAATTCATTTTTTGTACTTGAGTTGACTACAAGTTGCCAAATACCAAGGAAAACATCACATTCTTTGCCATGTGTAAAAAATTTTCTGCAGTTCGCCAAGATATTACGGTGTATATGAACTTGGCATAGAAGGTTTTTGGCTTCTAGAAAAATATATTGTATTGCATTCATCAATGCAAGCTCGCGGTCCGTCACAAATAAATTTGGATGCACATTTTTATCAAAAATAAGCTTAAAACATTCAAGTGCCCATTTGTAACGTGCTTCATTTTCAGTTGACATAAACGCAAATGAGCAAAAAAAAGACTGGTTGGTTGAAGTTACACCAACTATTGAGAGCAGAGACAATCGATAACGGTTCGTCTTATATGTGCAGTCCACCATATAAACACTTGAGAACATATTAGCCAAACGAACCGCAGTTGGGTGAGCAAAAAAAATATTTTCTAGTTGTAGCGTGCTCTCATTCACTTGTGTAAAACTGACATAACCGACTTCATTAATACATTTGAACAGGTACTGAATAGGAGTTCCACCTTCCAATTGTGCTCTTAAAAATTTAGCCCAACACCCTTAATTAATTATAGTGAGCATCATACAATTGTTAGAAGCTTGAAGACGCCGGGGGTCGCCTCACAGGCAGCTCGACCTCAGTCCACGCCTACGCCCCTCCATTTCCTGCACGTTGAAGGTCCACCTTCCTCGATTCTCCTCCGCCGCCCCTCCACCGGGATTCCCAAAACCCTAACAATGGAATCCGAATCGCAACGCCTCGTCCACTCCCTCACCGCCCACCTTGCCCTCTACCATTCTCACGTTTCTCGACCAAACCCTAACCCTACACACCGTGACTCCATCCTCCGTTGGTTCTCCTCCCTCTCCACCGCTCATCGCCAGGCCGCACTCACCATCTCCGATCCCTCCTTTACTCAAATCGTACTCCAGATGCAGTCCCGTCTCCGCGGCCAAGGGCATTCACACTTCCTCCTCCTCCCCGACATCCTCTCCTCCTCCCACCCATCGCTCCCCTCCCTCTCTTTCCGCCCCTCTCGCGGTCTCCTCTCCCGCTCCGCCGCTTCCAACTCATCCGCCCTGCGCCTCTCCAACTCCATCCTTTTCTTCTCCTCCACCTCGTCCGGCGCCGCCTCAGCGGACGCAGTAATGGTTTCCGAGTCCCTTGTTACAGATGTTGACTGTTTCGTGGGTGTCATGGATGGACTCTCCAGTGGCAGGTTCCTCTGCGAGGAGGTAGATATCCTGGGACTCACTGTACAATGGGTGGAGCTGCCATGGTTGAAGGATATGGGGTACTATACCTTGGAAGCTTTCACAGCGAACATGCTTGAGGTGGTATTGAGGCTGGCTTGGGTTAGCTCACAAGGGGGGAAGAAACCCAAGGAGAAGAGGTTGAAGGAGAGGGCTGCAGAAATTTCAGGAAAGGCAGCTAATGAATTTTGGAGGATTAAGGGTTGTCTTGGTTGGTGGGTTGGGTTGGATCCAGGTATACAGAAGAAGATCATTTCGACTTTCTTTGGGAAATCAACACGAGCTCTGGTACTTCTTCAATTCCTTGCATTTTTCATGAGTATGGTTACTTATGAAAACAATTAGTTCTAAATGATTGAGTTTATTCTTGGATATTCTAATTTGAAGCAGAATCCTAAACTTATTATCTCTGTGGATTTTGGCAAAGATTTGACTTTATTGAACTCTCAATACACCTACAATTGGGTTGGGCTCTTAAGTCCGGAGAACAACTCATGGCTGCCAAAGCTAGACGCTGAGTGTTATACACGGATCCAACACCAAAGAAGGATGAAATCTACAAGGGTAATCAATCACCCCTTGCGTGTGGGGAAGTTTTACCCGCGGAGGGGCGATGCAATATGCAAATTGCAATTTATCTCGAAGTCGTCCCAACCCAAACCATGCTTCCTCTGTTGTAACTATGGGCACCACAATTGTATGGAGCCCATGAGGTCGAAATATGCGACACAGTTCTACTGTCGCAGTGAGTGCACTAATTCATAAAGTATTGTTCTCAGCGCATAAGAAAAATTAATGAGATTTCATGTCCATTGAAGAGAGGAAATTCCATCTTCACATAACACGACAAGTCTCTACCTTCCGTGCGGTTTCACCAGAATTCACAACACTAGCCACATAATGTCCATCACGGGAAGAACATGTTGGGGCCTGTTGTGGTAGATGCATGCCATCTATTTGGGCAGAGAGGTTAGCTAACATGTTCTGTTGTTCTGTGGCCCGAGCGACATGATTGACCGTCATTTTCTGAAACATCTTCATTACTTGAACGAGAGTGAGGCCACTTTCTTCCATCAGAGTGAGAGCTTACGAAAGTCTATGTAGCGGGTTCAGATCAAGAATCATAGGGGTCGATAGCAGGCTCGTGTTGCATGGATCGATCTCTAGATCGTTTGGGATATTTGGTGTCGATAAATGCCTTCATCAGTTGTTTCTTGGGTTGGACGGTAGGTCTGAAACACCCATAAGAAGCATTATGTGTGATACTGGAGTCATGGTTGCCAAGCTGTTAATGCCCGTTTTGTCTTGTTGTCGTTCTGTCGGCCGAACGACGTCATTGTGGAAGGAAAAAAGGTGTAAAGCTTCGGTGATGTCATTTGACTATGATACCAAGTTATTACATGCCCGATATTTAGATCTTGTAGGCGGACGAGGTATGAAGAAGTCTCAGAGAGGATTACAGTTTGTCTTCTTGGAGCCAAAGGGGCGTGGGTGGCATTGCAGAAGGGAGCTCGCTGGAGAGGAAGACAAAGCAAGACAAATGTTCAGTGGGAACAGCCCCTAGCGGGCGGTCGTTGATCTGTGTTATCAAGGTGCTCGTCTAGGCGCGCCTGAGGCGCCGGGCGCACTGGGCGCACTCCATTGCGCCTCAGCAAGACTTAGGCGGGAGATGTTCCTGAGGCGCACCTAGGCGCCCAAATTACTGAAATTTAGTGAATTGAGCGCCCAATTCATGAAAAATCAGCGAATTCGGCGCCCAATTCGCTGAAATTCAGTGAATTGAGTGCCCAAATCATGGAAAATCAGCGAATTAGGCACCCAATTCGCTTATTTCAGCGAATTGGGCGCCCAATTCGCTTATTTCAGCGAATTGGGCGCCCAATTCGCTGATTTTCCAATTGAATTCGCTGATTTTCCATGAATTGGACCCCCAATTCGCTGATTTTCCATGAATTGGGCCCCCAATTCGCTGATTTTCCATGAATTGGGCCCCCAATTCGCTGATTTTCAGCGAATTGGGCCCCCAATTCGCTGATTTTCAGCGAATTGGGCCCCCAATTCACTGATTTTATTTTTCCTATTTTTGCGGCTCATGTGCCTCAAGCGTGCGCCTGAGCCTAGGTTCCAGGGCCCCTTTGCGCCTCGGCGCGCCTTGCGCCTTGGATAATACAGTCGTCGATTTCCTGCTCGAAAGATGAGAGCAAGAAAATAGAATGTGAGAGATATTTTTGATTAATTAATTTCATAATAATCCTCCTGCCCCTTGCCTAGGCTAAGGCAAACAAGGTTTTGTTAAATTTATCCAAAATTTCTCCTCACAAGGCTTAACAAGTGATGTCAAAGTACACAACATATAAAATTTTAAAATAAAGATACACACCCCACCTCTTTTTAAACTTATTGCGCCTTCCTGCATCACTGGTACGTAATACCTAAATGTCGACCTGTAAGTTATAACATTGTGATTCTCATTCGTGGCGATTACCATTCCGTAATATTAGTTGTTTTTTCTAGGCTTAGGTGAAAATCAAGTGTTAAATTTATGGGGCTTAGGAGTGCTTATTTTTACTGCTGGTTGGGCTAAGATTTATTGTCACAAACTTGAGCCCTAAACAACTCTTAGTGAGTTTAGCTTATTTTCCCAAGCCCTGCAACTATCTGATGTATTCAAAAATCTAGAGAATGATTTTAAATAGGAAATTAAAGCTCGATGTAAAATTATGCAATGCAAGTTAGGCTTTCATAGATAATAACAAGCGACAATCGATCTCAATCGTAAACGTGCATAAAGGTAAACATTCGTGCGCATTTCACACTATAGAAAATTCATCCACCCTAATATTTTAGGGCAAACTCTAAATTATAATGTTCATAAACAATTAAGCATAAAACCATAATATTAGTGTGCGAGTAGGGAGAGAAGTAAGAGGTATACCTCAGGCGCACCAAAATAAAATAGTATTTTTTTCGAAATCAAATGGGAAGAGCCTGGTGTTTTATTGGCTTCAACTGAGAGGTGCTAGCTGACTAGGAGGTGCCAAAGTGGCTATTTGTTTGGAGGTCAAATTGCTAGTTGGAAGTCGTTCCTGAATGCTCGAGCTGTTTGATTTACGGCGACCAATAGAGGTGAGGTTGCCGGAGGAAAGAACCGGAGAGGAGGGTTCAACAGAAGCAAAGGTGGTAATAGGAGGCGGTGGCGAGGCTTGGAGAAAAGGTATCAGGTGGCTGAAAGGAGTGTAGGTGATAGAGGACTCGTCTAATTTGTTGAAGGATGGAATAGGTGAGTTCACCGGAGCCACATGGGTCGGCTGGTAGTTGTGAGTACTGGTGATTGCGTCTGGGTCGGAAGAGAGTCCATTGCGACTAGGGGGGCTGGCGACTTGGAGATCGAGAAACAAAGAGTTTCTTCTGTTTCTTAATATTTGCCTAGCTAACTAAATAAGAGGGGGCCATTTATCTTTATAATAGATAGTTTTTTTTGGAGGGGGGGGGGGTTAATAATGACCTTAAATGATAATAAAAGATGAGATGTTTCTTTCTACGGTGTTTGTCGATGGAAATTGTTGAGAGAGCACAAAACTTGTATGTATTGCTTGTGTATGTAAATACAAAGAGAGAATACAAATATATAGGAGAGAGAAGATGAGAAGAAATCATATATAAGATGTGAGACTAAGAAGAGAAGAAGGAAAAACAATAAAGAAAGGGGCCCAATAATGGGCCTTTTACATGGGCTTTTCTAACAGTCCCCCGCAAACTGGAGCGTACAAATCGTATGCGCCAAGCTTGGACAAGCACTGATAGAAGAGGGTGCTGGAAAGAGCCTTAGTGAGGACATTTGCAACTTGTTCAGTCCCCGGAACATGCTTCAGGTCTAGCTTCTTCATTTGAACCTTTTTCCGGATGAAGTGACAGACGACTTCAATATGTTTTATTCTTTCGTGGAAGACCGAGTTCTTGGCTATATGTATAGCAGCTTGGCTGTCACAGAGAAGGAGAGCTGGGGAAGGGAGCTTTACACCCAGATCGGTAAGAAGACTTTCAAGCCAAGTTAGTTCAGAAACCACCGAAGCCATTGCCCGGTATTCTGCCTCAGCTGATGATCGAGCAACGACAGCTTGTTTCTTGCTTCGCCAGGTAATCAAATGTCCTCCAAAATATGTGCAAAAACCACTGATTGACCGTCGATCATCAAGGGAACCAGCATAATCAGCATCAGAATATGCCACCAATGTTGGAGCTGAAGATGAGATTTTGTATACCAATCCTTGACCAGAAGCCGTTTTAAGGTATCCGAGAGTGCGTTCAACGGCCTGAAGATGAGATCTTCGAGGGGAATGCATATATCGACTAACAATACCAACAACGAAGAAAATATCCGGTCTGGTAACTGTGAGGTAGATCAATTTCCCAACGAGACGACGATAGTATTTTGGATTCTGGAGTAGGAGATCTGAGTCAGATGTCTGAGCGCATAACTTGTGATTTGCATCCATTGGGGTGTCAATCGGCTTACAACCTGAATAACCAGTATCATGGAGGAGGTCGAGGCAATACTTCCTTTGAGAGAGGACGAGACCATCCGGCCGTCTTGTAACCTGAAGACCCAAGAAGTACCGAAGGGCCCCCAGATCTTTTGTTTGAAAAACTGTGCTCGGTGTAGTTTGACCTCCTGTATTCCTTTCGAGTCGTCTCTAGTAATTATGATATCATCAACGTATACTAACAGAATAACCGTTCCCGTTGTTCGGTGACGAGTGAACAATGAGAAGTCTGCCGAGCTTCGAGTAAAACCAACCTCCCGAAGGGCCTTACTGAACTTGTCAAACCACGCCGTGGGAATTGTTTGAGACCATACAGAGCTTTCCTAAGGTGACAGACCTGAGACTCCCCCGTAGTCTCAAACCCGGGAGGTTGCTGCATATACACTGTTTCCTGAGATCGCCATTCAGAAAGACATTCTTAACATCTAGTTGGAGTAAGGGCCACTGGCGATGGACAACCACGGAGATGAGGACCCGAACGGTGTTCAGTTTGGCCACAGGAGAAAAGGTTTCTTCATAGTCAAGCCCCTGTTGTTGGGTGCAGCCACGAGCCACCAGACGAGCTTTCAGTCTGTCAATTGTCCCATCAACAACATGTTTGATGACAAAGACCCACTTACACCCAACCGGTTTCTGACCCGGAGAAAGGGGGGCGAGAGTCCATGTCTGGTTGGCCCAGAGAGCAGCTATTTCCTCCTCCATGGCGGCCCGCCAGCCAGGATGTTGGAGTGCCTCCTGCACAGAGGTAGGAACAAAAGCGAGGACAGTGAAGTAGCAAATGTCCGAAGGTGGGGAGAGAGGCGATGTAAAGAGACAAAGTTCGCCATCGGATGAGCAGTAGAGGCGGGCACCAGATCAGCAGGGCACGGAGAAGCCGAGGTCGAGGCCGACTGCATAGGGGAAACAAAATGAGGAAGACGGCGAGTGTAGACACGGATAACAGGCGGCTTGGACGGAGCAGGAGCTGGGTCAAGAAGAACCTGTGGAAGAGGCGTAGTAACGGGGATGACAGGTCGTGGGAGGGATGGCTGTAGAGTTGTCGGTGATAGAGGTGTGGGTAGAGGAGGAGGGAAGAAAGGTTGATCCTCCCGGAAGGTAACATCAGCAGATACAGATACCTTCCGGGTAGCCGAGGAATAACACACATAGCCTTTCTGAGTACGGGAATAGCCGACGAAAATTTGTTTAGTCGCCCGAGGATCCAACTTGTCCGTGGACGGACCTAGAAGATGGACGAAGCAGGTGCAGCCAAAGACCCTGGGTTGTAATAGGGAAGGCCTGAGCGGAGGGAAAGACGAGGCTGAACGGAGTGACATGGTGGAGAACCGAGGAAGGGAGATGGTTGATGAGGAAGCAAGCAGTGGAGACCGCAAAGTTCCAGTAAACTTTGGGAACATTTATGTGAAGCATGAGGGAGCGGACAATGTCAAGCAGGTGTTTGTTTTTTCGTTCGACAATGTCGTTTTTCTGGGGGGTGTAGGCACATGATGTCTGATAAATAATACCGAACTCTGCGCACAGATTGGCAAATTCGTAGCTAGTGTATTCGCGAGCATTATCAGTGCACAACGTTTTTATGTTAGTGGAGAATTGCGTACGAGTCTCTAGCACAAAGGCTCGGAACACGCGAGGAAGCTCGGAGCGATCACGTAGTAAGTAAAACCACGTCATGCGAGAGTAATCATCAATAAAGGTGATAAAGTAGCGATAACCAGAAATACTAGTAAGTTTGAAAGGACCCCAAACATCGGAGTGCACTAAATCAAAAGGAGGCGAGCTCTGAGTACAATGTGCGGGAAAAGAAGAACGCGGTTGCTTGCCGAAAATACAAGAATCACATTGAAAAGGAGGAAGAGATACATCAGGAAGCGCCTTCTGGAGGACTGGCAGAGGGGCATGCCCAAGACGGTGATGCCAATCGACGGATGAGACGGAGGAAAGGATTGTTGGAGAGACATCGAGAAGGTAGAGCCCGTTTTGCAGTTGACCCTTACCAATGGTAATCCGCGTCCGCCGATCCTGTATCAAAAAAGCGGAGGAGGTGAATGTGACAGAGCTAGAGAGATGGAGGGGTTGAGGGAGATGTTCGCACAGCCGGAGATCGGAACAATCGCCCCATTAGCCACGGTGATACACTTTGGATGAGGAGCATCCGAGAACTTGGGCGGCCGCAACGAGGTGATGTGATGAGTGGCACCCGAGTCCAAGATCCAGCGCAGACTGGAGGAAAAACAAGCCATACCTGCAGTGGAGGTGGAGGCAACATAAGCGGATGGAGGGCTGTGCAGTCCATGGAGTTGCTGGAGCTGGAGGCGAACGACCTCAAGGTCGGTGCCTGTGGCAGAAGAGCCGTCAGCTGCAACAGCAGCAGTCAGACGAGGAGGGTAGCCATATTTCTTGTAGCAAACGGCCTCAGTGTGGCCGTCCCGACCGCAATAGGAACACTTTGGGCGGCCCCGACCACCACGCCCCCTTCCGCGGAAGCCCGAACGTCCACCACGAGCAGAAGACGGTGGGGGAAGTAAGGGGGAAGGGTCTGCTAGAGAAGGGCCGGAGAGGAGGGTACAGGAGTATCCGGGGGCGGTGTCACTCGAAGGAGCATAGAGCAAACATCAGATAAGGAAGGAGTAGCGACCAAAGCCAGAACCTGAGCGGACACGAGCCATCATCATAACAATGCAAACGGCCTCCTTTTGTGCGCGCTGAGCAGCAAGGACCAGTGGTAGAAGGCTGATGATGAATCCAGGTCTCCGCAAGAGTCTTAGCACGAGCAACAAACGATGTCATGTCCGCAGCCCCGCCAGCATCGAGAGCCTGAAGATCGGTAATAATGTCATAGAGGTGCTGGAGGCTGTCCTTGCCGGAGTATAAGGAGTGGAGCTCATCCCACATAGCGTTGGCCGTCTCATGATACATGACCATTTGGTAGGGCTCACCCTCCAGGGAATTGAGGAGCCACGTCTGAACACGACCGTCGTTGCGCAACCAATCGTCGGTAATAGGAGAAGGAGGTCGCTCAGTGAGATGATGAACAAGGCCTTTGGCCTGAATAACTCGGCGAACCGAGTGCACCCATGAGATGAAATTCTTCTTTCCAGACAGGGAAATGGTGGTGATCCGCAGCTCATCGCGGATTTCAGGAGGAGCCGGGCGGTCTGCAGAGGGGTTAGCCGGGCGGTCTGCAGAGGGGTTAGCCGCCTGGTCGGTGGAGTCAACGGAGGATCCCATGTAGCCCGAAGAGGCCTCAGCGAGAAGAAAAGAGGGCGCGGCGGGAAGAAGAGGGCGCCGTGGGAGAGAACTCTTGCACGACAAGCCCACACGGTTTATAGACGAGGCCGCAACGGGTAGTCAAGGCGACAAGAGCAGCGACAAGCACTGAGAGAGAAAGGGAGGCCGCGACTAGAGTGCGGATAGATAAACCGCACGGTCACAGTGAACACACTAGTGATGAATATTTTCACATAAGATGGTAATAACTTGATGCGAAATCATTCTATAATTTAATAATAACTATGTAGACAGGCATAAGCTAAATTGATTTAACATTTCAGGCAAGTGCACCTATCAATCATAGTATAGGAGAATTCTACATCTCGTGTCGTATTCCACAGGGTCTTTTCAAATACTCGTACTCACCCTCACTCTATTATCATACCGATAATTAACATTGAATTCTAACTTATATTAATCTAACTATGACTATTTAGATAAAGATACATTGGAGTGTTAAATTGATGAAAAGATGAAAGTTAGGAGCATTCACATGAAACTACTTTTGCATTGAGTCAAATCTATTTAATCATGTAATAACAACATTATCAAATTCATTGTAATGTAAGGGTAAAACATTCATTAAATTCTCTCTCGAGCAATTCAAAATCTAATCTAAGTGAGTAAACTTTCTCTCGAACAATTTACAATACTCAAATTTTCACTAAGTACGTTACCCTATTTACTACACAAACTTATGAAAGGTTATCTCTAACATATCATAAATTCATTTATACATATCAAAATTGTACAATTAACATATCTCTCGATCATGAAAATTGCAGTGTAAACAAAAATAACTCCTAATTATGAAATTATTAACATCATTGCAAACATCCAATTTCTCAATCTAGAGGTTTGAAATTCAAGAATAACAAAAGTTAAATTCATATTTAGGATAATCATTTTTGTTCCAAGAAATATATACGCATAAACTATCACAAATTTGAGGAAAACAATGCGATGCATGATTAAACAAAATGTTCAAATACAAAGTTCATGTAAAAATATAAAATAAGGAAAGTTGAATCACCAAGATAAGATCAAAATTAAGAAGATACAATGAAGAATTAAAGGCATACAAAAATCCTCTTAAATTATCATCAAGTTATTACCATGTTATGTGAAAATATTCATCAAGTTTTCTCATGGTGTTGAGAATCATCACAATCTTTAGATAGTGATGATTGTTGCTATTTTTCTCATGGTGTTGATGATTTGATGACTTCTATTGATTCTAACTTTTATTATAAAGATCTTTTAGAAATTTGCATTACTAATTGTGTTCTAGAAGATGAAATTAGTGAAGACATTGTTGATCATTTACTTTTTCTAGATAACTCTGTTTTGATGAATGGAAGTACTGAATATAACTTACTTACAGAAGGAGATCATGAAGTTCATAAGAATAATACTAAGAATCCACCTGTAGTCGAATTAAAAAATTTACCGGATCATCTTGAGTATGCATTCTTAGGAACTAATTCTTCTTACCCAGTTATCATTTCTTCTAATCTTTTTGAGATGGAAAAAACCAAATTATTAACTGTGTTGAAGAAATGTAAAGGTGCAATAGCCTGACAAATATCTGATATAAAAGGTATTAATCCTAGTTTTTGCACTCATAAAATCCTTTTGGAAGAAAGTTATAAGTCATCCATTCAACCGCAACGTAGGCTTAATCCTAATATGAAAGAGGTAGTTAAGGCTGAAATTGTTAAATTGTTAGATGCTGGTATGATATACCCTATTTCCGATAGTTCATGGGTTAGTCCTGTCCAAGTCGTTCCTAAGAAGGGTGGTTTAACTGTGGTAGCAAACGATAAAAATGAGTTAATTCCAACGCGAACAGTAACAGGCTGGCGTGTCTGTATAGACTATAGGAAGCTAAACGATGCCACTAGGAAGGACCACTTCTCTTTACCCATTTATTGACCAAATATTAGAACGCTTGTCAGGACATTCATATTATTGTTTTCTAGATGGACTTTCTGGGTATTTCCAAATCCCCATAGCCCCAGAAGACCAAGAGAAAACAACGTTTACATGCCCATTCGGTACCTTTGCCTATAGGCGTATGCCATTCGGTCTATGTAATGCCCCCGCCACTTTCCAAAGATGCATGTTAGCCATCTTCAACGAGTATGTTGAAGATATCATGGAAGTGTTTATGGATGACTTCTCCGTCTTTGGAGATTCCTTTGATTTATGTTTGAATAATTTAGAGAAAGTTCTGAGGAGGTGTGAGGAGACAAACTTAGTGCTTAGTTGGGAGAAGTGCCATTTTATAGTACAAGAAGGGTTAGTACTAGGTCATAAAATCTCCAATCAGGGAATTCAAGTAGATAGAGCGAAGATAGAGACAATAGAAAAGTTACCACCACCCACATCCGTTAAGGCACTGACAAGTTTTTTAGGCCACGCCGGATTTTACCGCCGGTTTATTAAAGACTTTTCCAAAATTGCTAAACCACTTACGAGACTTTTAGAAAAGGACACACATTTTCTCTTTGATCAAGAGTGTCTACATGCTTTTGAGTTCTTAAAAGAGAGATTAATTAATTCTCCTATTATGATAGCGCCTGATTTTACTCAGCCGTTTGAGATCATGTGTGACGCTAGCAGTTTTGCGGTAGGAGCTGTTTTAGGACAACGCCGAAACAAACATTTTCATCCTATATTTTATGCTAGTAAAACACTTAATAATGCACAAGAGAATTATACTACTACTGAAAAAGAACTTTTAGCAGTAGTTTTTGCCTTTGATAAATTTAGATCCTATTTAACATTGTCCAAGGTGGTAGTTTACACGGATCACTCTGCACTTAGATATTTGCTAGCCAAGGCGGAAGCAAAGCCTCGTTTAATCCGTTGGGTTCTTCTATTGCAAGAATTTGATTTGGAAATTAGGGATAAACGAGGAGCAGAAAACTTAGCGGTAGACCATCTTTCACGTTTAGAAAATCCATTACGAGCAATGTTAGATGAATCTGAAATTTCTGATACATTCCCCGAGGAATCGTTATTTGCCTTATCTTCGAATGTAAATCATGATTATCCATAGTTTGCAGATTATGCAAACTATCTTGTGGCTAAGGTCCTCCCAAAGGTTTTTTCATATCCGCAGAAAAAGAAATTTTTCTTTGACTTGAAATATTACTTTTGGGAGGACCCTTTTCTTTTTCGGATATGTGCAGATTCCGTGATCCGAAGATGTGTATCAGCCGAGGAAGGGTGGAGAATCCTGGAGCAGTGTCATTCAGGTCCTACTGGTGGTCACTATGGAGCAAATCGCTCTGCGAAAAAGGTTCTTGATTCGGGTTTTTATTGACCCCTTCTATTCAGGGATGCCCAAAGGTATGTGTTTTCATGTGATTCTTGTCAGAAATCAGGTAATATTTCCAAATTACATGAAATGCCGCAAAACTTTATTCTTGAATGTGAAGTATTTGATGTGTGGGGGATAGATTTTATGGGTCCATTTCCAGTTTCATTCGGGAATAAGTATATCTTGGTAGCCGTAGATTACGTATCAAAGTGGGTTGAGGCGCAAGCTTTACCTACTAATGATAGTAGAGTAGTAATCCAATTCCTGAAATCTCTATTTGCGCGATTTGGCACACCACGTACACTTATTAGCGATAGGGGTTCTCACTTTGTAATCTACAGCTAGATAAGGTATTGCAGAAATATGGAGTCACACATATGATAGCTACACCATATCATCCACAAACTAATGGTCAAGTTGAGGTATCCAATAGAGAACTTAAGCGAATCCTAGAAAAATCTATAGAAGGGAATAGAAAACAATGGCCTAGGAAACTACACGATTGTTTATGGGCTTATAGGACCGCATTTAAAACACATATAGGGACCACCCCCTTTAGATTAGTCTATGGTAAATCTTGTCACTTACCTATAGAGTTAGAGCACAAGTCATATTGGGCAATACACTCTCTAAATTTTGATACTAATTCTATAGGGAAAAAATGCAAACTTCAACTTAATGAACTAGATGAATGGAAGACTATGGCATATGAGAACTCCAGAATTTATAAGGAGAAAACTAAACTATTTCATGACCGTCACCTCTGAAAAACCAAAACATTCAAAAAGGGTGACCAGGTACTCCTTTTTAATTCTAGACTGCGTCTATTCCCAGGGAAGCTTAGGTCTAAGTGGTCCGACCATTTCAGGTTAAAGAAATCTTTCCCTTTGGCACCGTCGAACTAACTAACCCTGAAAAGGGAAATTTTAAAGTCAACGGGCACCGGTTAAAACTTTATTACAGTGCACTTCCCCAAGACTTTGCTCGACTAGAATCCTGCCTTCATCTAGACTAAGAGACTGTATAGAATAGTACAGTAACTTGTCTATATAGTTTATAGAAATTTTAATGAAAACTTTAGTTAAATTTCTACCTAGAAAAGAACAAATAAAGCACTTAGGAGAAATCGCTAAATCAGAGGAGTACACGGCCAAGCACACGCCCGTGTGCATGGCCGTGTCTAGCACACGCCCATTCACCCAGCCGTGCCCCATATAAACCAGGGAAAGGCGCCATTTTTCCAGAGCACCACACGGGCAAGGACACGCCCGTGTGTGTTGTCGTGTCATACAACGCATTTTCAATTAAAAGCCAGAGCAGGACACGGGTCTCTACCCGGCCGTGTTTTGATGTACACGGCTGTACACCCAGCCATGTGCACATCCGTGTCGACACGGCCAATTAAATTGTTTTCGTACAGAGCAGAACACGGGTCCACACACACCCGTGTTGTGGACCGTGTCCGCGGCCATCACCTGTCAGTTTGACCACACGGGTTGTGGACACGGCCGTGTTGTCGACCGTGTCCAACTGACACGAGCACTTTCCCGCGAAATGACCACACGTCTCCTTGAAGACCGTGTTTCCCGCGCTCGTCGATTCCCTAACACGGGTGCACACACGGCCGTGTGTACACCCGTGTTCGACTTCTTTTTATAGGGGCAGATTTTTTTCATTTCTCTCCATCATCCCCACCTTCTCCTCTTTCCATTCCTGCACCTATTCCAGCCGGGAACAACACCAGCCCCTCCAAATTCGTGGATTCGCCTCTTTTCTTCGCAATCAAACGTCATCGGTACAATTCCTGGGTTTACATCCATCAAATCTCTTCTTATTTTTCTTCTTCTTCTTCTTCATTCTCTTTAGAATTTTTCCCTTTGTTTTCAGATCATGTCGTCATCACGAAGCCAAGGCGGTCGCCGACGTCGGTCGGAACTTCAAGCGTTGTCTACTGAGAGGCGCGACGTCGTTCAACCGCTAGTCTTCACAGATGCAGTCCATACAAACCGCTATAATCGCCTGCAAGCCAAGAAATTCCAGGATATACGGATAATAGACTGGGACGTCCTGGAAACCATAGATCTTGCGGCTAATGTGCGGGAACTAATTTCTGTAGTAGGGTGGCAAGAGTTTTTTGCCATAGAGGAGATAGGTTTTCGAGAACTCACGCTCGAGTTCTTGTCCACTTTCTATTTGAACCTTCGACCCTCCTTGACCGAGAATGGAAACCAACCGAGGGAATTATCTCCTTTCGGGTAGGAAGCACTTTCTATACACTATCTCTCCTCCAGTTTTCACAACATTTAGGAGTGTATGAAGAGGCATTCCTCTTTAGTGCCGCCTACTCTGATCTGAAATTTGGTCTCCCCAGTCGCGACCAGGCGGGCGATATTTCGCGCCGTCTATCCTTTGACACCGAGCCCTACGAAGCCAAGAGGTCTAAAGCCTCAAAGCTGGATTCCCCCGCCGTACATTACGTCCATCATCTACTTAGTCATACCCTGAGCGGCCGGGGCGAAAGCTCCGGCGTTGTTAGTCGTCAGGACATCCTCTATCTACATAACATGACAGCCCGTTATCCTATCCACCTAGGCTATATGCTTGCCTAATTCATTCTTCATCTGGCGGAGAACTCCCGCGTCGGGTCTATTTGTGTAGCCCCCTACATCACGCGCCTGGCAAGGAATATGGGCAAATTCTTGCCTCTTCCCCCGATGACGGTGGTAGCGAAGACTGTGCCTATCACCATGGCCAGTCTTCGATCCATTCGCCTCGTCACCGCTCGTCAAGGCCGGGGTGGGATTACATATACCATTGCGAGTCGTGGACGACATATACCTGTCCACGACGACGATGATGAGGTAGATCCAGACCTGGATGAGCCTCTCATCCCCCCAGCCCGCTCGACGTATACTCAGGAGGAGTCCTCTACTGCCCAGCCTCCGCTGCAGTCTCGTTATGCACAGGAGTTCCAGCACTTCTATGACACTCAGCTATCGCCGCGCCTTCAGCGTATCGAGGAGACGCAGCAGCGGACTGAGGACGTCATATATCAGATCCGGCAGCACTTGGGGATTACCAGCCCACCACGGCCAGCTCCTCGTCGACCTCACACTCGGGATGATCCGGATGACCAGGATGACACGCCTATGTACTTCTGATTTATATCCCTGTATATCTGGCTATGTAGTGCTGTATTTATTATTATTATTATCATGATCTTATACTAGCATGTTCAGTATATCTAAATTTTTTTTTTACCCTTGTTTCGTTATGTGATTCTTTATATTCATGATCGTCAGTTCTTTATATCCTGGTGCAATTTCTATCTCAAACTTTTTTTTATTTTTTTGCAATGAGGACATTGCAACACTAAAGTCTGGGGGTGGATGCATGATTACAATTACTTATATTTTCTCTATCATAGTACTCTATGTTGTTATACACCCCCCTCGAAAAATTTCGTTACTTCTATTTAAGCTTTCATTACTTCTGTAACGGCCCCAACAACCGCCACAATTTGAATAATTCGCTCGAGTGGGTTTTTCATATAATTATGCGCAGCAAAATGAATATTCGAAATGTACCAGGGCAAACATAACATCACATGTCATTTATTTCCAAAATATACACTATTTACAAGTATTCTACTACAAATCAAGCCAACCAGAGTACAAAAAAATATATCATGCTAACCCGTGGACGAGTCACGTCTTCAACTGGTATCTGATCGGCATCTTCCTGAGCCCGTCTAGCGGGGTTTGGTGCGCTGGTGCTCGGTTCCTAAAATAAATTAAAAATCTCATTAGTTTAGAAAACTAAGTGAAATCCTTACTTTTTACCTGTAGCGCCGCACTGCAAGCAGACAAAAGAGTCAGCTGCAATAAATCTGTATGATCATCTTTCTAATCTAAACAGGTAAAATCATCTATATCTGATATCAATTCATATTTTCATATCAATTTCCTTTTTTCATATTTCATTCTCGAAATACTAAGGGTCATTCGAATAATTATTCATCCAGGTCCGTCGACCCTTCATATCAGTATTCATTTTAGGGCGCTTCCATGTGCAACAGGCTTCGACGCCTCCTAAAGGAATTCATATCATCTGTAGGAGTTCGACCCCCCCTACGAGGTGTGAGAGTTCTACCCCCCTTTCGAGGTGTAGGAGTCTGAAACTTTCCCCCTACTAGGCCGACCCTTAGCATTCCGTTGCGTCGACGCGTGTTCAATTTCATTTTTATTTCTATCAGTTCATTTCATTTATTTTATATCAAAATAGGATATGTTTTTATTTGTTTCCCCTCAGAATTCTATCGCTAGCTAACCCGTGTTAGCGTTTTCGGCGATTCATCATTTCAATAACAGCTGAAAATAAATAGCTTCACAGGAAAAGAGGGAAAAGCAGTAAGGACTCACTCCAAGTTTTCCTTTGCCCTTGTCCCTCGTAGGATTCTCGCCGCGTCTATCGCCGGACGCCATCCTCCGCAGTATCAATTAATCATTTACTTAGGGTTGCGTCGCAAAACACATGAGCGGACATAAATACCCAAGAGAAACTTCCACTTTGCTCCAACATACAACCGCAAGGGTTGCCGTCATGGCAACTCCCAGGGTTGTGAATTGCAGCTCATCATAAGGGATAATCCTATCATTCCTCACATAATCAGCCCACACCAACAGCACAGCCGACACACACACACAAATCAGCCCACATACACATCATAGCCGGCACGCACACACAACTGGCATCACAACACACAGCCGGCAACATCACAGAAAAAGGGGTAAAACAAAACCCTAACTTCACCTTACCCAAAATGGCTCAAAATCAAGAGGTGGGGTTTTGGAAGCCATTTAGAAGCTTTTGGAAGCCAAAAAAAATAAAGAAGCTCAAAAACTCCAAAACCCTAGATTTCCAACCACCTCCAATCCATACACCAACTCCAAAATCAACACAAGAGGAGTGGAGGAAAGAAGATTACCTTCCTAAAGGAGAAGAAATCGCACGAATCGGAGGAGATTTGAGGCGGCTAGAGGGATCGGCGCAGGAGCGGCTCCGCCGGGTTTCGTCTCGTCGAAATGAAGAAATGAAGAAGAAAAGAATAAGTGTCAGGATATATCACGGGAGCCTCACCGCCGAACCCAAACAGCCGGTCAAAATTACCGGTTCACCAGTGCACAGCCACAGGATCGCACATCCAGCCAGTCAACATTACCGGGTCCACAGTGCACACAAGCAAAACAGCCAAGTAACAACCGGTTCAATTCATATCAATTCCGGCCAACTCAACCCATTTAAATGAAAACGAAGCGGCTGTCGCAAGTAACAGAAAAAAATTGAAATATCAAGTGGAAACAAATATCCAAACATCCAAATTACTGTGCACATTGCATCGGCACTGATATCAAATTTCATCATCGGGGATATTATTTTCACAGCGTTAGATTATAAAATTTTCGGGTATTACAAACTCTCCTCTCCTTATTAGAATTTTCGCCCTCGAAAATCACGCATCCTCACGATTCCCAAAGAAAGAGGGAAAGATAGTCAACATTACGTCTTCTCGTTCCTAAGTAGCTTCCTTGGCAGGGTGGCCGGTTCACCAAACTTTGACAAAGTTCACTTGTCGATTCTGAAGATTTTTGCTTTGCCGATCAACAATCTGGTAAGGTGTTGTCGGACTTGATAAATCAGCTTCTATCTGCACGTCACTGGCAGAGATCATTAAGTCTGAGTTCGGAATATATCGTCTGAGTGCAGATACATGAAAAACATCATGCAACCTTTGTAATTCGACATGCAGAGCTAGGCGATAAGCTACTTCGCCTACTCGTTCAATCACAGGAAAGGGACCAACATATCTCAGACTCAATTTTCCAATTCGTTGCAATCGAGAAATCCCTTTGAACGGTTTAATCTTCAAACATACTTGATCGCCCACCGCAAATTCCACCAGACGATGTCAGGCATTATAATACTTCTGCTGACGATCCTGAGCAATTTTCATTCTTTGATGAATGATGCAGACTTTCTCTTCAATTTTCTCTGTCCTCTTTTGTGGGAACAGTTTCGTTTCTCCATCTTCTGCCCAACTCAAAGGAGTTCTACATCGCCTCCCATATAGAGCTTCAAACGGGGCCATTTGGATCGTTGCTTGATAACTATTATTATAAGCAAATTCAGCTAACGATAAGTATTTCTCCCAAGAGCCTTTCAAATCCAACACGACCATTCACAACAAATCCTCGAGCATCTGAATGGTGCGTTCAGACTGGCCATCTGTTTGCGGATGGAAGGCAGTACTGAATAATAATCTTGTTCCCAACCTGTTATGTACTCGCCGCCACAAGTCAGATGTAAATCGTCCATCACGATCTGATACGATCGTACGTGGAATACCATGTAATCGTACAATTACATTGATATAGAGTTCTACCAGTTTTTCCGTCGGTCCACTTTGCTTAATTGGTATAAAGTGAGCACTTTTTGTCAATCGATCAATGATGACCCAAATTCCATCATTTCCCGCTTTACTGCGAGGCATGCCAAACACAAAATCCATCGCAACATCATCCCATTTCCATTTCGGAATGGGAAGAGATCGAAGATACCCGGCAGGCTTCTGATGTTCTGCTTTCACTACCTGACAGGTATGACACTGAGCAATATACTGAATGATATCTTTTCTCATATGAGGCCACCAGAAGTCCTGTTTCAAATCATTGTACATTTTAGTCCGACCGGGGTGAATCAAATATGGCGTATTATGCGCCTCGTATAGGATATCCTTTCTCAGACTATCAGAATCTGGGACACATAATCTGTCATTCAAAAACAATAGTGCATCCTTTTCAACAAAGGCACTCGCTTCTCCCTTCTTTAATTTCTCAAATATTCCCATCAAAAAGGGGTCTTGAGGTATCGCTTTCTGGATCCTCTCTTTAAGCGAATATTGAATCCGCATCTGGTATAAGTGTGTTTGTCTTTCTTCAGGCGTCAATACCCACTCGAGCGAATTATTCAAATTGTGGCGGTTGTTGGGGCCGTTACAGAAGTAATGAAAGCTTAAATAGAAGTAACGAAATTTTTCGAGGGGGGTGTATAACAACATAGAGTACTATGATAGAGAAAATATAAGTAATTGTAATCATGCATCCACCCCCAGACTTTAGTGTTGCAATGTCCTCATTACAAAAAAATAAAAAAAAAATTGAGATAGAAATTGCACCAGGATATAAAGAACTGACGATCATGAATATAAAGAATCACATAACGAAACAAGGGTAATTTTTTTTTTTTAAGATATACTGAACATGCTAGTATAAGATCATGATAATAATAATAATAAATACAACACTACATAGCCAGATATACAGGGATATAAATCAGAAGTACATAGGCGTGTCATCCTGGTCATCCGGATCATCCCGAGTGTGAGGTCGACGAGGAGCTGGCCGTGGTGGGCTGGTAATCCCCAAGTGCTGCCGGATCTGATATATGACGTCCTCAGTCCGCTGCTGCGTCTCCTCGATACGCTGAAGGCGCGACGATAGCTGAGTGTCATAGAAGTGCTGGAACTCCTGTGCATAACGAGACTGCCGCGGAGGCTGGGCAGTAGAGGACTCCTCCTGAGTATACGTCGAGCGGGCTGGGGGGATGAGAGGCTCATCCAGGTCTGGATCTACCTCATCGTCGTCGTCGTGGACAGGTACATGTCGTCCACGACTCGCAATGGTATATGTAATCCCACCCCGACCTTGACGAGCGGTGACGAGGCGAATGGATCGAAGACTGGTCATGGTGATAGGCACAGTCTTCGCTACCACCGTCATCGGGGGAAGAGGCAAGAATATGCCCATATTCCTTGCCAGGAGCGTGATGTAGGGGGCTACACAAATAGACCCGACGCGGGAGTTCTCCGCCTGATGAAGAATGAATTGGGCAAGCATATAGTCCAGGTGGATAGGATAACGGGCTGTCATGCTATGTAGATAGAGGATGTCCTGACGACTAACAACGCCGGAGCTTTCGCCCCGGCCGCTCAGGGTATGACTAAGTAGATGATGGACGTAATGTACGGCGGGGGAATCCAGCTTTGAGGCTTTAGACCTCTTGGCTTCGTAAGACTCGGTGTCAAAGGATAGACGACGCGAAATATCGCCCGCCTGGTCGCGACTGGGGAGACCAATTTCAGATCAGAGTAGGCGGCACTAAAGAGGAATGCCTCTTCATACACTCCTAAATGTTGTGTAAACTGGAGGAGAGATAGTGTATAGAAAGTGCCTCCTACCCGAAAGAAGATAATTCCCTCGGTTGGTTTCCATTCTCGGTCAAGGAGGGTCGAAGGTTCAAATAGAAAGTGGACAAGAACTCGAGCGTGAGTTCTCGAAAACCTATCTCCTCTATGGCAAAAAACCCTTGCCACCCTACTACAGAAATTAGTTCCCGCACATTAGCCGCAAGATCTATGGTTTCCAGGACGTCCCAGTCTATTATCCGAATATCCTGGAATTTCTTGGCTTGCAGGCGATTATAGCGGTTTGTATGGACTGTATCTGTGAAGACTAGCGGTTGAACGATGTCGCGCCTCTCAGTAGACAACACTTGAAGTTCCGGCCGACGTCGGCGACCGCCTTGGCTTCGTGATGACGACATGATCTGAAAACAAAGTGAAAAATTCTAAAGAGAATGAAGAAGAAGAAGAAAAATAAGAAGAGATTTGATGGATGTAAACCCAGGAATTGTACCGATGACGTTTGATTGCGAAGAGAAGAGGCGAATCCACGAATTTGGAGGGGCTGGTGTTGTTCCCGGCTGGAATAGGTGCAGGAATGGAAAGAGGAGAAGGTGGGGATGATGGAGAGAAATGAAAAAAATCTGCCCCTATAAAAAGAAGTCGAACACGGGTGTACACACGGCCGTGTGTGCACCCGTGTTAGGGAATCGACGAGCGCGGGAAACACGGTCTTCAAGGAGACGTGTGGTCATTTCGCGGGAAAGTGCTCGTGTCAGTTGGACACGGTCGACAACACGGCCGTGTCCACAACCCATGTGGTCAAACTGACAGGTGATGGGCGCGGACACGGTCCACAACACGGGTGTGTGTGGACCTGTGTTCTGCTCTGTACGAAAACAATTTAATTGGCCGTGTCGACACGGATGTGCACATGGCTGGGTGTACAGCCGTGTACATCAAAACACGGCCGAGAACACGGCCGGGTAGAGACCCGTGTCCTGCTCTGGCTTTTAATTGAAAATGCGTTGTATGACACGACAACACACACGGGCGTGTCGTTGCCCGTGTGGTGCTCTGGAAAAATGGCGCCTTTCCCTGGTTTATATGGGGCACGGCTGGGTGAATGGGCGTGTGCTAGACACGGCCATGCACACGGGCGTGTGCTTGGCCGTGTACTCCTCTGATTTAGCGATTTCTCCTAAGTTCTTTATTTGTTCTTTTCTAGGTAGAAATTTAACTAAAGTTTTCATTAAAATTTCAATAAACTATATAGACAAGTTACTATACTATTCTATACAGTCTCTTAGTCTAGATGAAGGCAGGATTCTAGTCGAGCAAAGTCTTGGGGAAGTGCACTGTAATAAAGTTTTAACCGGTGCCCATTGACTTTAAAATCTCCCTTTTCAGGGTGAGTTAGTTCGACGGTGCCATAGGGAAAGATTTCTTTAACCTGAAATGGTCCAGACTACTTAGACTTAAGCTTCCCTGAGAATAGACGCAGTCTAGAATTAAAAAGGAGTACCTGGTCACCCTTTTTGAATGTTTTGGTTTTTCGGAGGTGACGGTCATGAAATAGTTTGGTTTTCTCCTTATAAATTCTGGAGTTCTCATATGCCATAGTCCTCCATTCATCTAGTTCATTAAGTTGAAGTTTGTGTTTTTCCCCTATGGAATTAGTATCAAAATTTAGAGAGTGTATTGCCCAATATGACTTGTGCTCTAACTCTATAGATAAGTGACAAGATTTACCATAGACTAATCTAAAGGGGGTGGTCCCTATAGGTGTTTTAAATGCGGTCCTATAAGCCCATAAACAATCGTGTAGTTTCCTAGACCATTGTTTTCTATTCCCTTCTATAGATTTTTCTAGGATTCGCTTAAGTTCTCTATTGGATACCTCAACTTGACCACTAGTTTGTGGATGATATGGTTTAGCTATCTTATGTGTGACTCCATATTTCTGCAATACCTTATCTAGCTGTAGATTACAAAAGTGAGAACCCCTATCGCTAATAAGTGTACGTGGTGTGTCAAATCGCGCAAATAGAGATTTCAGGAATTGGATTACTACTCTACTATCATTAGTAGGTAAAGCTTGCGCCTCAACCCACTTTGATACGTAATCTACGGCTACCAAGATATACTTATTCCCGAATGAAACTGGAAATGGACCCATAAAATCTATCCTCCACACATCAAATACTTCATATTCAAGAATAAAGTTTTGCGGCATTTCATGTAATTTGGAAATATTACCTGATTTCTGACAAGAATCACATGAAAGCACATACCTGTGGGCATCCCTGAATAGAAGGGGCCAATAAAAACCTGAATCAAGAACCTTTTTCGCAGAACGATTTGCTCCATAGTGACCACCAGTAGGACCTGAATGACACTGCTCCAGGATTCTCCACCCTTCCTCGGCTGATACACACCTTCGGATCACGGAATCTGCACATATCTGAAAAAGAAAAGAGTCCTCCCAAAAGTAATATTTCAAGTCGGAGAAAAATTTCTTTTTTCTGCTGATATGAAAAATCCTTTGGGAGGACCTTAGCCACAAGATAGTTTGCATAATCTGCAAACCATGGATAATCATGATTTACATTCGAAGATAAGACAAATAACGATTCCTCAGGGAATGTATCAGAAATTTCAGATTCATCTAACATTGCTCGTAATGGATTTTCTAAACGTGAAAGATGGTCTGCCGTTAAGTTTTCTGCTTCTCGTTTATCCCTAATTTCCAAATCAAATTCTTGCAATAGAAGAACCCAACGGATTAAACGAGGCTTTGCTTCCGCCTTGGCTAGCAAATATCTAAGTGCAGAGTGATCCGTGTAAACTACCACCTTGGACAATGTTAAATAGGATCTAAATTTATCAAAGGCAAAAACTAATGCTTAAAGTTCTTTTTCAGTAGTAGTATAATTCTCTTGTGCATTATTAAGTGTTTTACTAGCATAAAATATAGGATGAAAATGTTTGTTTCGGCGTTGTCCTAAAACAGCTCCTACCGCAAAACTGCTAGCATCACACATGATCTCAAACGACTGAGTAAAATCAGGCACTATCATAATAGTAGAATTAATTAATCTCTCTTTTAAGAACTCAAAAGCATGTAGACACTCTTGATCAAAGAGAAAATGTGTGTCCTTTTCTAAAAGTCTCGTAAGTGGTTTAGCAATTTTGGAAAAGTCTTTAATAAACCGGCAGTAAAATCCGGCGTGGCCTAAAAAACTTCTCACTGCCTTAACGGATGTGGGTGGTGGTAACTTTTCTGTTGTCTCTATCTTCGCTCTATCTACTTGAATTCCCTGATTGGAGATTTTATGACCTAGTACTAACCCTTCTTGTACCATAAAATGGCACTTCTCCCAACTAAGCGCTAAGTTTGTCTCCTCACACCTCCTCAGAACTTTCTCTAAATTATTCAAACATAAATCAAAGGAATCTCCAAAGACGGAGAAGTCATCCATAAACACTTCCATGATATCTTCAACATACTCGTTGAAGATGACTAACATGCATCTTTGGAAAGTGGCGGGGGCATTACATTGACCGAATGACATACGTCTATAGGCAAAGGTACCGAATGGGCATGTAAACTTTGTTTTCTCTTTGTCTTCTGGGGCTATGGGGATTTGGAAATACCCAGAAAGTCCATCTAGAAAACAATAATATGAATGTCCTGACAAGCGTTCTAATATTTGATCAATAAAGGGTAAAGGGAAGTGGTCCTTCCTAGTGGCATCGTTTAGCTTCCTATAGTCTATACAGACACGCCAACCTGTTACTGTTCGCGTTGGAATTAACTCATTTTTATCGTTTGCTACCACAGTTAAACCACCCTTCTTAGGAACGACTTGGACAGGACTAACCCATGAACTATCGGAAATAGGGTATATCATACCAGCATCTAACAATTTAACAATTTCAGCCTTAACTACCTCTTTCATATTAGGATTAAGCCTACGTTGCGGTTGAATAGATGACTTATAACTTTCTTCCAAAAGGATTTTATGAGTGCAAAAACTAGAATTAATACCTTTTATATCAGATATTTGCCAGGCTATTGCACCTTTACATTTCTTCAACACAGTTAATAATTTGGTTTTTTCCATCTCAGAAAGATTAGAAGAAATGATAACTGGGTAAGAAGAATTAGTTCCTAAGAATGCATACTCAAGATGATCCGGTAAAATTTTTAATTCGACTACAGGTGGATTCTTAGTATTATTCTTATGAACTTCATGATCTCCTTCTGTAAGTAAGTTATATTCAGTACTTCCATTCATCGAAATAGAGTTATCTAGAAAAAGTAAATGATCAACAATGTCTTCACTAATTTCATCTTCTAGAACACAATTAGTAATGCAAATTTCTAAAAGATCTTTATAATAAAAGTTAGAATCAATAGAAGTCATCAAATCATCAACACCATGAGAAAAATAGCAACAATCTTTACTATCTAAAGATTGTTTCATAATATTGTCAATTTGAAAAGTGACTTCATCCTCCCCTACTCTCAAAACTAATTTACCATCAAAAACATCAATAAGAGCTCTAGAAGTGGCTAGAAATGGACGACCAAGTATAAGTGGCAATTCGATATTTTCGTCCATATCTAAAATAACAAAATCGGCAGGAAATATAAATTTGTCTAGCTTAACTAATACATCCTCCACTATACCTCTGGGGTACTTAACCGACCTATCTGCTAATTGAATGCTCATCCTAGTCAGGCTAAGTTCTTCTAGGCCTAGTTTCAAATATAATTTATAAGGCATCAAATTTATACTAGCTCCTTAATCCGCTAAAGCTTTATTAACTTGCAAATCACCGATTAAACATGGAATTGAAAAAGAACCGGGATCCTTAAGTTTTTGTGGTAATTTATTTTGTAAAATAGCGGAACATTCTTCACTAAGTGTGACTAAAGATAATTCTATTATTTTCCTTTTATTAGAAATTAAATCCTTCAAAAATTTTGCATACTTGGGCATTTGAATTATATCAGAAAAAAGTAAATTAACATGCAATTGTTTAATCATAGATAAAAATTTACCATATTGCGCATCCATGCGCTCCTTGTTCATCTTTGTTGGATATGGTACGACTGGTTGATATTCCATTGGTGTCACGTTCTGTGCTTCTCCACTGGATTCCTCTTGAGGTGCATCCTGTGCAAGCCTTGGGTCTTGTAACTCCTTCCCGCTCCTCAACTGAATTGCTCTTGCATGTTCTTTCGGGTTTGTCTCAGTATTTCCTGGAAGTGTCCCTTGTTGTCTTTCAGTTACCATCCTTGCCAACTGCCCAGTCTGATTCTCCAAATTTCGAATAGAACCCTCTTGATTACGGAAGGCAACATCGGTAGTTTGCATGAACTTTGCAAGGACATCTTCCAATGTTGGCTTCCTTGGCTCCAATTGTTGTTGTTGTTGTCCAAACATGGGCTGTTTGCCTTGATTGCCTTGCCCTCCTCAAGAGAAATTGGGGTGGTTCCTCCATCCTTGATTGTATGTAAAACTATATGGGTTGTTTCCAGGATTGAAAGGTGGTCTGGGATTATTACCCATGTAGTCTACATGTTCTTGCACTTGAGGTTCACCACTAGGCATTCCAACAAGGGAAGGGTCCCATTGTTGAGGTACCATGGAGGGTGTAGCTAAAGAAAGGTTGTCCATCTTTTGGTGGAGCTTCTCCACTTGAATTGCTAAGGCTGTAACGGCATCCACTTCATACATTCCGGCAGGCTTAGTAGACTTTGGCTGCACGGCAGTCCATTGGTAGCTATTCATTGCCATTTCTTCTATCAACTGCTGGGCTGCCTCAGGTGTCTTATTATTCAAGGTGCCTCCACTAGCCGCGTCAATCATCTGTCTGGTGGCTGGATTGAGACCATTGTAGAAGGTCTGAATCTGAAGCCAAGAAGGTAAGGCATGATGGGGGCATCTCCTTAATAATTCTTTGAATCGTTCCCATGTATCGTACAATGATTCAGCCTCCAATTGAACATACGTAGAGATGTCGTTCCTTAACTTTGCGGTCTTTGCCGGTGGAAAATACTTCATCAAAAACTTCTCAACCATCATGTCCCAAGTAGTAATGGAGCCTCTAGGTAACGAATTGAGCCACTGCTTTGCCTTATGCCTTAATGAAAATGGGAACAATCTCAATCGAATGGCATCGTTAGAGACACCATTAATCTTGAAAGTATCACATATCTCTAGGAATCCGGCTAAGTGTGTATTGGGGTCCTCGTCTTGTAAGCCATCATATTGAACATATTGTTGAACCATTTGTATCACGCTCGGTTTCAGTTCGAAATTATCGGTTGGAATGGGTGGTTTAACGATGCTTGACCCAGTTCCTTGGAGATTGGGTCTAGCAAAGTCAGACATGGTTTGCTCATTTTGGTTTGCCATGGTATCTAAATATTCAGGATGGTGTTCTCCTTGATTCACCGTTTCTTCTTCTAACAGTTCGTTTACAATATCTGTGGTGTTAATACCCACGTCTCTTTGATTGGTGTTGTGAATAATTCGTTCTGGATCAGAATGAAATGGTTCTAGGCCAGAATTTTTCCCCTGGTCATAGACTAACAAACTACAAAACAGAGATTAAGTAATATAATTATACTATAAACTAAGTTACAAATATTTATTAGTAAACAAAAATGGTAGATTAATAGAGTTAAAGCTTTCAAAATATTGAAAAGGGTTCCCCGGCAACGACGCCAAAAACTTGATGAATATTTTCACATAAGATGGTAATAACTTGTTGCGAAATCATTCTATAATTTAATAATAACTATGTAGACAGACATAAGCTAAATTGATTTAACATTTCAGGCAAGTGCACCTATCAATCATAGTATAGGAGAATTCTACATCTCGTGTCGTATTCCACAGGGTCTTTTCAAATACTCGTACTCACCCTCACTCTATTATCATACCGATAATTAACATTGAATTCTAACTTATATTAATCTAACTATGACTATTTAGATAAAAATACATTGGAGTGTTAAATTGATGAAAAGATGAAAGTTAGGAGCATTCACATGAAACTACTTTTGCATTGAGTCAAATCTATTTAATCATGTAATAACAACATTATCAAATTCATTGTAATGTAAGGGTAAAACATTCATTAAATTCTCTCTCGAGCAATTCAAAATCTAATCTAAGTGAGTAAACTTTCTCTTGAACAATTTACAATACTCAAATTTTCACTAAGTACGTTACCCTATTTACCACACAAACTTATGAAAGGTTATCTCTAACATATCATAAATTCATTTATACATATCAAAATTGTACAATTAACATATCTCTCGATCATGAAAATTACAGTGTAAACAAAAATAACTCCTAATTATGAAATTATTAACATCATTGCAAACATCCAATTTCTCAATCTTGAGGTTTGAAATTCATGAATAAAAAAGTTAAATTCATATTTAGGATAATCATTTTTGTTCCAAGAAATATATACGCATAAACTATCACAAATTTGAGGAAAACAATGCGATGCATGATTAAACAAATTGTTCAAATATAAAGTTCATGTAAAAATATAAAATAAGGAAAGTTGAATCACCAAGATAAGATCAAAATTAAGAAGATACAATGAAGAATTAAAGGCATACAAAAAATCCTCTTAAATTATCCTTCTCTTGGGTGCTCCACTTTCGTCCTCCAGAAAAGCTCCAATGCAAATTGATCCAAAAGTGCAGAATAAAATTTTCTCCAGGTTTTTATAGTCCCATAGCAAACATGGTCGAACACGGGTTACAACACGGCCGTGTTGTAGGCCGTGTTGGCAGTTCCAGGGCGGTTCCACACGAGCAGACGTGTTTGTCGTGGGCCGTGTTAGATGACACGGGTACTGACACGGACGTTTTGTCGAACACGGCTGTGTTGTTCTTCATGTTCTTCAGACACGGGTAGGCTGGATTTAATTCTTCAATTTGTCCCGAAAAGGACACGGGCTGGGAACACGGGCGTGTTCCCACCCGTGTGGTGCTCTGACTCTTCTTTCATTAAATCGTTTCAGCTAGGATAGAACACGGGTAGGAACACGGGCGTGTTCCTACCCGTGTTTGACCAATTCTTCTCCTGTGATCAGCCATGTTGGTCCCGTCAACTCCCCTGTTTGCTCCAAGACTTTTAGTTCCACTGATTCGTCGTTCCTGCATTAGAGAAATGAAGTAGTAAGTGGGGAGCTCAATACATGAAATAGTAAAGACTCTAAACTATGCTCTACTATTCATGACAATACCAATTCTTAACTATTCTGCGCAATTACTTGATAAAGAGGTAGAAAACAGTGGACATGATTACAATTATGATAGTAAAAAGTCTACCATAATAGTACTCATCAACTAGCGACCAGAGAATGAGCGACAAGAGAGGTCGGCTCGAACAGAACACGAGATTAGGCGCAACGGTTAGGGAGAGAGACCGCGCGAGAAGGAGAACCGACGAAAAGGAGAACTCGAGCGGTAAGGAGAGGCTGCGGGTAGGAGAAGCCGCGAGTAGAACTCGAGTGGAAAGGAGAAGGCAGCGGGTAGGAGAAGTCGCAAGAAGAAGTCGCGAGTAGGAGAACTCGAGCGGCAAGGACGAGGCAGCGGGTAGGAGAAGTCGAGCGGCAAGAGAGGAGCGGCCTTCGCGCGACAAGAAGAAAAGTTACGTGTGACAAAGAGACCGCACGACAAGAAGGAAGCCACAGTGGATAGAAAAAGATAGGCCGAACTGGAGGGGGTCCCACGAGTCAGGGGAGAAAAAGGCTATAAAAGAGAGAAAGAGGGAGAGGGGTGGCACCACGGAGAGAGAGGGAGAGGAAGCGGGTAGACCGCAGGCAGGCCGGCTAGAAGAGGAACCCGCGGATAGAAGCGGGTAAGAAAGGAGAGGCCGCAGAGCAGTCCGCGGACAGAGGAGGAAGGCGGTCTGGGCGGTTAGAAAATGGGAGACCGCAGGGACCGGGAACCTCCCTCTGATACCATGTTGAGAGAGCACAAAATTTGTATGTATTGCTTGTGTATGTAAATACAAAGGGAGAATACAAATATATTGGAGAGAAAAGGTGAGAAGAAATCCTATACAAGCTGTGAGACTAAGAAGAGAAGAAGGAAAAACAATAAAGAAAGGAGCCCAATAATGAGCCTTTTACATGAGCTTTTCTAAAAGAAATAAAAGTGGGGACTTCAAGAGGCTTTTTCATTTCATATTCCTCGTTAAATTAGAATTTAATTTTAAATTTAGAATTTAAAATATTGAATTATAATTCCAGAGTTTAAAACATCTAAATTTAAATTTTCATTTTTCAAAACTTGCCTTATTTTAACATTTTATTTGATTTAACAAGCAATTCATTCAGATTCTTATTGGTCGATCATGAAACAATTCATGCGAGCTGTCACGAGTGACATGTATGATACAAAACACGGATACCCTACTAGCGTGCACAAAATAGTAAAACACAAATATGTGCAAAGACATGCACTACACAAAATAAAAAAATGTGGTAAATAAAAAATGAAATATAGATGCAACTAAGGTTGCTTCAATTCTCCCGAGGTTGAAGGAACTCCGAGAATATGATAGAACCAGCCACTGAAATATCCAAATTTTGGTCTGAGAAAATGGGCTGCCATTGTTCTGTCGTAGTAGATAATGAGACAAAGGAAATACTTGTCGCTGCAATGCATGACTTGTAGGTAAACCCTCTTTTCTGAAAGATGCATGAAACCAATCTCCATTGAAAATATTTTACTCCCGGTGATAAAATCAATCATGATATTATTGTTTTCTAGTTTCTCGCAAACTGTTATTCATAATTTCATGCATAATATATAAATGACCAGTAAAAATAAGAACATCAAATAGATTGTGGATCGAAAAAACAAGGTAAGAAGCAATGCAAGAAGTAAGCTGTTATAGGCTCCAGATTGAGATCGGGCGAGAGACCTTGAGAGGGAGGGATACCTTAAGGGATTGTTGTTCTCTTTCTTAGAGTTGGTCGACGTAATGACGTTGATGGAGGGGGAGATTGATGGGGAGATGGTGTGCGGCTAGGTCACGCAGAGAAGGGGATGGGAGTTCGGGTAGAGAGAGAATAGAAATTGGATAAAGCATCGGTAGAGAGAGATTACAAATTGGAAAAATAGGTTTCTCGTGAGCACTTATCACAAACTACTTCAACGGCGGTTTAGTCGTTTCTAGGCTATGAAGCATCGGTACTCGTACAAGTACCAGGTACAATGCGTATCCGGACATGGTGGTACGTGAAGATCAGAAAAATAAGGATATGAGTACTTTCAAGGCACAATGTTAATAAAATTGATTTATTTATGTACATATGCATATATGCCATCTTTTTAAAAAGAGGGAAAATATAAAACATAGAAAATTCATATTGAGCAAGTAGAAAAAACATCTAATCCTAAAATATATAGTAAATTAACAAAATATTCAAATTTAAATCAAATTCTTCGTAGTTTTAATGATAAAAAGAAACTTCGGTCAGGATCACATTTTGTTACTACAATAAACAAACACAACTAGTTGCATTTATGAGTCATTTTTTTTCTAAAATACATGGAGAAGTTTTTGTTTACTTTAAAAAACACAGTTATATCACAAAAAGCAGAACAATCTATCAAATTCAAGCTTATCCTCATACTAGAATAGCAGGTGTATCTGTCGAGTATTGGGTACATACCGTTACCGAAAACGTACCTGGTACAGGTACGCGGCCCCCGGGAAAGTATCCGTGCTTCATAGTTTCTAGGTAAAAAACAACTTGGTTCAAATGTCTATCTCTTAGATTTACCTATTGAATGTGGTTCCTTTCCTATTGTTTACATTGTCGATCTTGTGTCTTTCTTCGACGAGCCTCTAGTTATTATCATACACCTTAGTGCCTTATTTAGGCATGATCCAGCTAAAAGTCCTTTTGCTTCTCCCATGACTTAACCATTTTTAATGATCCTAGGTATCCTCCATCATTAAGTATAAGGGATTGTTGCACAATCACATGCTCAAATTAGGCTTCCACTCGTGGCCTCGATTCATTACTGTTAGAAAAGTCCATGTAAAAGGTCCATATTTGTGGCCAATTTAGTCTTTTATTGTTTCTCTTTATACATTAGTCCCACACCTTGTATAGGGGACTCGTCTCCCTTTCTCTCTCCTATATATATATGTATTCATACATTGTATTTGATAACAAAGAAGTATAGACAAGATTCAGCTTTTCTCTACATGGTATCAGAGCAACCGGTCCTACTTACGGTTTCGGGCGAACACGTCGTTTTCTAATTGCCCAGCTTCTGCGGTTACTCCCTTGCTATCCGCCCCTTCTATCTAACCGCCCCCTTTTGCGATTACTACCTTGTTATCCGCCCCTTCTGTCTACCCGGCTTCTCCTCTCCTCTCGTGGAACCACCCCCACTTCGCTTTTATAGCTTTCCTCTCGTGAAATCACCCCCCTTCTCGCGCGGTTTTCCCCCTAGCCGCGTTTCTCCTCTGCTGTAGCCGCGGCTAGTCTGTTGCCGATCTCTCTTCTACTCGCGGCGACCTCATCTCTTTTACTCGCGACAACCTTCTTGTCGTTGGCCTCTCTTCTACTCGCGACGAGACCTTCTTGTCGATGGCCTCTCTGCTGCGGATTTCTTGCCGCTACAATCTCCACTGTCTTAAACCGCGACCTTCTCTTGCGCGGGCTCCTCTTCTAGCCGCTATTGTCTTGTCGTGCGGTTTGTCCCAGAGTCCCTCTTGTTCTAACCGCGCGGTCTGTCGCGCGACTTGCCTTTGCCGCCGCTCTTTTCGCCGTAGTCGCTGCGCTCTTCCCTGCTTCCTGCCTCTCAGGCCGCGCTAACTCTCCTCGTCTTGTCGCCGCGTGCTTATCTTGTCGCCGCGATCTCTGCTAGTCGCCACGGTCTTATCGAAAACTCTAGTCGCTGCTCCTCGCGACATGTGCTTCCCTTGCCGATCTCTTCTAGCCACGCGGTCTGGGCGCATTGTGCGACTTGTCCGGTGCTCCTGCTTTGCCGCGCGGTCTGTCCGGTGCTCCTGCTTTGCCGCTGTGACCTTTGCCGCTATGACCTTGCCGCTGTCTTGCCGGTCTAGCCGTTGTGACTCCATGGGGTCCTCAATTGATTCTTCAGAGCAGCCCACACCTCCTCCTCCAACCCGATTGCTTCCTGCTCCGGAGCTGCGTGATGAGTTGAGAATCACCACCATTTTCCTCACTGGAAGAAGAACTTCATTGAATGGGTGCATTCTGTGAGACGCATTTTTCAATCGAAGGACCTTCTGCAGCATCTCATTACGGATCCTCCACCAGTGGGTGTCTGGCTTCGTCCTAATGGACGTGTTCAAATGTGGCTCCTCAACTCCCTTGCTGATGAACCTTACCACATGGTCATGTATCATGAGATGACCAAGGCGATGTGGGATGAACTCCATTCTCTATACTCTGGCAAGGACAATTTTCAACACCTATATGACATCATCACATATCTTCAGACTCTTGACATGGGTGGTGCTGCTGACTTGACCTCCTTTGTTTCTCAGGCTAAGACACTGGTCTGAGGCTTGGATCCGCCATCAACCCCTACTATAGATCTAGCTGCCCAGCATGCTCAGAAGAAAACCGTCTGTATTGCCATGATGATGGTTTGTGTCCCGCCTCATCTTCAGAGCGTTCGGGCTCAGATCCTCTCGTCAACTACTATCCCCTCACTCTCTGATGTGTGCTCTATGCTGCTCAAAGTATCACCACCTCCTGATACTACTGGACCCCCCTCGCCGCCCTCCTATAACAAACTTCTGCGCCCTTACTACCTCTCCCTCCTCCTGCCCATGGAGGGCGTTCATGCTTTCGAGGGAGGGGCCGTGGTGGCCGACCACGTCCGAAGTGTTCCTTATGTGGAAAGGACGGACACCTTGAGGTGACCTGCTACCGCAAAAATTGTCTTCCTCCTCGTCCGGCTGCGTCTGTTGCAGCCGACAACACCTCTGCCACTCGTGCTGACCTTGAAGAAGTCCGCCTTCAACTCCAACAACTTCACGGACATGCTCAGCCGCCCGCCCGCCTCCGTTGCCTCCGCTGTCTCTATCTCCAATGAAGATATCGCTTGTCTCTCCACCAGTCCATGCTGGATGGTGGATTCAGGTGTTACTCAACATATCACCTCGCTAAAAGCACCTCAATATTTGGATTCTCCACATCCTAAGTGTATCATAGTGACCATTGACGACACCGTTCCTGTATCCGGCTCCGCTGATATCCTCCTCAATTCCTCTCTCACTCTCCGCTCGACTCTTCATGTCCCGGGCTCCCCGTTTAATTTACTTTATGTCAGTCGCCTTACTGCTGATTTGGATTGCTCTGTCACATTCACACCTTCTTTTCTGATGCAGGATCGACGGACGCAGAATTTCATTGGTAAAAGACGATTGCAAAATGGGTTTTACCTTCTTGATGTCCCCCCTACCATCCTCTCATCCATCACCTCTGTTGTTTGGCATCGGTGCCTTGGGCATGCTACTCTTGCCGTGCTCCAGAAGGCTCTTCGAGAGATCTATCTACCTGTGTTAAAGTGTGATTAATGTATTTTGGGCAAACAACACCGTTCTTCGTTTCCTCCTCATTGTACTCGGAGCTCTGCTCCTTTTGTTTCAGTACATTCTGATGTTTGGGGTCCGTACAAAACTACTAGTGTATATGATTATCGATATTTTATTACCTTTATTGATGATTATTCTTGCATGACATGACTATATTTACTTCGTGATTGCTCCGAGCTTCCCCGTGTGTTCTGGGCTTTCGTTCTTGAAACTCGCACACAGTTTTCCACACCAATAAAAACTCTCCGGACGGATAATGCTCGCGAGTACACGAGCCATGAATTGTCACTCTATGCTCTGAATTTGGCATTATTCACCAGACGTCGTGTGCCTATACCCCCCAACAAAACGACACTGCTGAACGTAAAAATCGACATCTTCTCGACGTTGCTCGCTCCCTCATGATTCACATGCAATTTCCCAAGGCTTACTGGAACTTTGCGCTGTCGACGACATGCTGTCTCAGTATCTCATTAACCGTCTCCCTTCCTCTGTCATTCAAAATGCCACTCCGTTCAGTCTTCTCTTCCCCTCTACCCTGCCATTCTCCCTCACCCCTCGCATCTTTGGTTGTACCTGCTATGCTCACATACTTGGTCCGTCTAAGGACAAGTTGGATCCTCGGGCAGCCAAATACATGTTCGTTGGCTATTCCCGTACTCAGAAAGGGTATGTTTGCTATTCTCCTACTACCCGCAAAGTGACGGTCTCTGCGGATGTTACCTTCTGGGAGGATCAACTGTTCTTATGCCCCCAAACCCACCTATTCCACCACAATCCGTCCCAAGACCTGCCATCCCCGTTACCTTCTCCTCCACCACGGCTCCTCCCTGACCTGGCTCGCGTTCTCCACAACCCCCCTCTTAACCGTGTCTATACTCGTCGCTCTCCTTGCTCCGCCACCCCCGATACAGTCAGCTTCGACCTCTGACACTCTGCGACCTGCTGATCTGGCATCAGCCTCTACCGCTGATCCCATGACGAACTATATATCGTTACATCGCCTATCCCCACCGCTTCACACCTTTGCCACATATTTATCATCTATTTCTGTGCCTAACTCTGTGCAAGAGGCTCTCCAACATCCGGGCTGGCGGGCAACCATGGACAACGAAATGACAGCTCTCTAAGCTAACCAAATATGGGATCTAGTTCCTCTTCCTCCAGGCCACACGACTGTTGGGTTTAAATGGGTCTTTGTCATCAAGCATGCTCCTAATGGTACTATTGACCGTCTTAAAGCCCAACTGGTGGCTCGTGGCTTTACTTCAACAACATGGTCTCGATTATGTGGAAACGTTCTCTCCAGTGGCCAAGCTCAACACGGTTCGTGTCCTTCTCTCTGTGGTTGTACATCGCCACTGTCCTTTACATCAGCTGGATATCAAAAATGTGTTTCTAAATGGTGACCTACAAGAAAAGGTTTACATGCAACAGCTGCTCGGGTTTGAGACCACGGGGGAGTCCCGAGTTTGTCACCTTAAGAAGTCTATTTATGGTCTCAAACAATCCCCTCGGGCATGATTTGATAAGTTTAGTAAGGCTATTCGGGAGGTTGGCTTTACTCGGAGCTCAGCAGACTTCTCTCTGTTCATTCGACATCGAACTACGGGAACAGTTCTTCTTTTGGTATATGTCGATGACATTCTAATTACAGGAGACGATTCAAAGGGAATACAAGCCGTCAAACAACATCTTAGTTCGGTTTTTCAAACAAAAGATCCCGGGAACCTTCGATATTTCATTGGTCTTGAGATCACAAGACGTCCTGATGGACTTGTCCTCTCTCAACGGAAATACTGTCTCGACCTTCTTCAGGATGCTGGCTATTCTGGATGCAAGCCGATTAACACCCCTATGGATGTCAACCACAAGCTGTGCGCACATGCTTCTGATGCAGATCTTTTTCTTCCAAATTCAGAATTCTATCGCCGATTTGTTGAAAAACTTATTTATCTAACGGTCACGAGATCAGACATATCCTTTGCTGTTGGGGTGGTCAGCCGGTTTATGCATGCTCCTCAGATGTCTCATCTACATGCCATCGAGCACATCTTGAGATATCTAAAATCAGCCCCTGGTCAAGGGATGATATACAAAACCTTTTTCTTCTACTTCCACATTGATGGCATATTTAGACGCAGATTATGCTGGTTCCCTGGATGATCGACGGTCCACCAGTGGATTCTGTACATACTTTGGAGGTCACCTTGTGACTTGGCGCAGTAAGAAACAAGCTGTGGTTGCTAGATCTTCAGTTGAAGCCGAAAACAGGTCGATGACATCAGTTGTCTCTGAGCTTACGTGGCTTGAAAGTCTTCTTGAGGTTCTAGGAGTAAAACTCCCTTCACCTGCTACTTTACTATGTGACAGTCAAGCTTCTATACACATAGCGAAGAATCCAGTCTTCCACGAAAGAACGAAACACATTGAAGTGGACTGCCACTTTGTTAGGGAGAAAGTTCAAATGAAGAAGCTAGAATTGAAGCATGTTTCAGGCATTGAACAAGTTGCTGATCTTCTCACGAAAGCTCTACCGAGTACCCTATTCTTCCAGTTCCTATCCAAGCTTGGGTGCCTTCGACTTTTACACTCCAGCTTGCGGGGGAGTGTTAGAAAAGTCCATGTAAAAAGCCCATGTTTGTGGCCCATTTAGTCTTTTATTGTTTCTCTTTATACATTAGTCTCACACCTTGCATATGGGACTCGTCTCTCTTTCTCTTTCCTATATATATTTATTCATACATTGTATTTGATAACAAAGAAGTATAGACAAGGTTCATCTTTTCTCTGCAATTACATTATAAGAAAATTGTGCAACATCAAAAAATTTGTCCCTTACAAACTATCTCAAGTAATAGTCTACCGACTCTAATAAGGTATTCATCCTCTTTGTTTGTTCATTGGTTTGAGGGTAGATACTTATGGAAAAGTTTTAACTCTGACTTCAACAATCCTAGTCATTACTTCTCAGTGAGGTGGGATCTCCGTGGTTCACAATGATTTGTGACAATACTTAATACTCAAAAACATTTCTAAAGAGGAACTTCACTTTCTCTTCAGTTGTGCGATTCTTTCGATAGAGTATGAAGTCTTCATGAATAGCTCAAAACCTCTCGATTTCAATAGGATGTTGATGAAGTCTAAAATTATTCCCATGGACGGTTTATTATTGAATACAAATTTAAGTAGGCACACTGTCTACTTAGGGGAGGTTTGGCTAGGTGTATTTGCTGCGGAGCAAATCCGCGCAGAGGCCATTGCGACTGTGGTCCCTGGGCCACGATCACGATCCACGAAAATTCCACCGAAATCCTCTTGCGCGCGGACCCGGCCGCATAGCAAATCAAATCCGCCCAGAGGCCATCACGACCACATCCCCTGGGTTGCGATCACAATTCGCGGAAATATGCTTGCGCGCGGATCTGGCCGCACAACCGTGACCTTGCCAAACCGACAACGGTCGCGACCACGCGGATCAAAAATCCGTAGCGTGGCGGATCCGCGATACCAAAAGTGCCCTTAATTAACTATGGTCATGACCGCATCTCTTCTCTCCTTCGCCTCTGCCACAATCATCCTCGTCTTTCTATCCTTATGAAGCAGTTGTGTGACATTGGTATGTCACGAGGAATTCAACTATGACCATGACCTCATCTACAATCTTGGCTAATCACTCTTGCACCTCTTTTTTGGCAGTGTGTGGAAGACCATCTATGCAAAGGTCATCCTCGGTCTTGTTGGGATTTGCGACATCAGGGTTGCTAACTCCTCGACAAACTCTCTGTTAGTCTTCATTTTGCTTTAACTTGCTAAGTTTCTTCCTCGCCTCGTAAATGACATTTTTCAGTTTAGAAATGTGACTTGTGCTTCATTTTGAACTCATCGCATGTTTAAATCCGGTACAAATCCTTCTTTATGTCTGTACGATTTTTTCCACCATACTGATTCAGTATCAACCAAATAATAATTAGCAAATTTTACGTTTGCCACATCTTCCACTAGATTGCACCCATCATGGTACAATTCCCTTTGCCATACAAAGTTTTCAACCTCCTTTATTCCCCTCTTTCTAACACCTCCATTAGTGGGGGCCTTCTTGCACAAATCGATTTCTTCCATGACCGTCGTTGAACGTCATTTGTATGACTTGATTTATCATGCCCAGTCCTTGCGAGCCGCCCTCCATCATTGACTTATTATCAAGTCATGTCTAGAGGTTCAACTTGATGGATTCCAACTCATAAAAAACATGGCATCCGAGTACGCCAAAGTTCTCCAACTTCTCGTCAATCATCCTATTTCATAGCGATTCCCAATGATTCCATTCACCAGTCCCCGTTGTTGTTTCATGAACTCCCTACCGTGGTTATCAATCTCTTTCCACGTACCTGGCTCGGTTTGGAGACTACACTTTTGTTAGTTTCCCACTGTAAAATCGGTTCGGTGGTGCGAATGAAGATCTGAATGCGGGAAAACAAACGCTGCGACGCCGACGGCGTTGCATTTAAGGTGAACGGAACGGAGTCCCGCCGGAGAGCCAAATGAAGGCTTAATCCCTTTGTGGCTCATTTTTCCACTGCTTATAGACAACAAAGTCAACCTCTCTAAAGGCTTGTGGTGAAGAAGAGTAGAGAAAGGCAACTCAAGATATGTGCTCACAAGTGCGAAAAAAGATCTTGAGTAAACTGGGATGCTTTACAGTTTAAAAGGCCCTCCTTTATATAGGCTTGGAAAAAATTTCCTTCCAAAAATTAGAAGGATCTAGACTTCTCTACATAGGATTCTTCTGCCCACTTATTTTATCTACATAATTCATGAATAATTCAAGCAATTCTACCCCATTCTACAGAAAGTGACCTAGAATCTTCTAGATTCCAAAACCTTCTACAGATTTCCATCATTTGCAATTCCTCCGCGTTCATCTATTCTATTCTAAAATATTTTTCCCATGGGTAAAATGTATCATAAGAGGGCCTTGGGCTTGTGGGCCGTGACATTAAGCCGGCACGCCACCTACTTTTTGGCCGAACATGCCCTTCGTGTTCTGCCGAATCACATATGCGCTTCAGCTGATCTGCATTGTCATATGGCAGGAAGTGATTGTACTTTTTAGTCAGTTCTTATATTGTTACAACTTACGACACTTATTTTTGACATTGATGTTTATGATATAAATTCTGCTTAACTCTTTAAAACTTAAGTTTGCAGGCCAATGAGATAATCAAGGAAGAAAATACTTCTTTGAAGAATGTTTTTGGCTTTTTAAACATTGTAAGAAATGTGGAATTACAATATGGTGGCTTGTCATCGTGGCAAAAGTGTAAACCAGCACCCTTCAGAAGATACACAGATTCTGGTTTGGATTTTCTTCCTTGTAGAGTGCCAAAGAATCTGACTATTATTTGGAAAAAACTGGTAATAGTTCATGACATATCCAACATTCTTTTAGAGTGGCAGTCCAGCAACAGTGAAGCTGAGAAATTGTTCTTCCGTTCATTGGGTTCTAGTTTCACTGTTTCTGACCATATAACAAGAAAATTGCAAAATGTGGTCATGGTTGTTTATACTAATTTTATTAATTATGAACTTATGGTGGATACAAATTTGAGCGTTTTCCCTCAAAAAAAACCCGAAGAAAAGCGTAATTTTGTATGCCGGAAAGGGAAAAGCAGATCTCACTCTTCGAAGAAGTGTAATCCTATGCCTAAGGATTACAGTACTACTTCTATCACGCCATATGAGAGTTCCAAGGTATTTTCATTAGTTGCAATGTCTGTTTGCTTTCTTACTATTTCCGATTGTTGAATGCAATCTTAATATATCTGAAGGGTTGATTTACAGAAACTGGATTGTAGCAGTGAGCTTTCTTACAAAGAGAACACTTCCTCTCTGGTTGCTAGAAGATTCATAGATGGTGCTCTCTCTCTTGATATAAATAGTGTGCCTAAAGTGAAATCATTAGTTTTACAAAAAGAGATGGTAAAGCTTTCAGTTGTGTTCTTTATATGGTGGATGGCCCTTGTACAGTTGAATATATTTTTTCTCTGTTGTAGGACAATGCAAATGCAAGAGTTTCAGTTAATAGCATGGAAAATACTGGTAAAAGAAAAAACAGAAGGAAAGGGGCCAAAAATAAATGCTATAACTTAAAGAATATTGGAAAGCCCAAGTGTGAAGACAATGAAGGCAGCTTTACACCAGTTGCTGCTGAGAGGGAACCAACTGGGACCTTTGATTATGTGTGCACCTCAAACTCTAAGCCCAAATCTGTTGATTTATCAACATATGGCGACCTTTTAGCACCATCCTTTTCTGACGTTTCCCCTGAAAATGCAATGGTGGATGTGCCACAATCAAAACAAGTCATCCCAGAATATCAGTCTCCTAGTTTGACGGAAGGTAGCCATTCTTCTGCTGGTAAAATAGGAAGTGATATGTCCAAATATGTTTGTCCTTGTCTTAGAATGAGTGAACCATCTCTACAAACCATTTGTAAGAGTAGTACATATCCTAACAAAGAGATTGATACTCGGATGTGCACTATGTGTGACCCATCTCCGCATACCCATGTGCTTGATAATGTGGCCACAGAAGGGAAACAAGAGTCTCTAATTTCTACGGTTGCAAGGGACTCTGCATCAAAATCCTTTGTCTCAAAGGAATGTTTAAAAGCTGCATCTGATGAACGAAGATCAGTGATGCACAATGTTTGCAGTGAATTTTATACATATGGAGGTGTGGATTCCATGCAAGGAATATCATATGAATGGCCAAGCATAACTCCCCCTCATTTTCCATATATTAATTCCCATTTTCTCCCTGCTACTGACAGACTACATTTAGATGTTGGTGTCAGCTTCCCTTATCGCAATCAGATGTCCTCCGTGCCATCAAAAACTCATGTGGGAAACTCATTGAGTGAGTCTGGACATAGGCAGATCTTACATTCTTTGGCTTATCCCATAAGCTATGACTGCCCTCCCATGGTTAAAAATTGTAGCAGACTAAGTCAAACACATACATTTAGCTATGAATCTGCGTATAGTCAGAATATACCATCTTCTTTGTGCTCGAGGCTTGCCTCATGTGCTACTCATGGAGTGCAAGTTAATGTGGCATCTGGAGATAATGAGGTTAAGCATGCTGGGGATATTATTGATGTATATGATTTGAAAAACGTATCTGAATTGGTTGAAGACGAAAGCTATTGGTTGTCTGAAGAGGAATCAGAGCCCCATGCAAGGTCCGGAAGAGACTATAATAAATTTTTTGGTGGTGGAGTTATGTATTGGAATCCAACAGAACTTGTAGGAATTGGATTTTCACGCCCACCTTCCCATAGTTCAGAAGATAGCTCATGGGCTTGGCATGAAGCAGACCTTAATAGAACTATCGATGACATGGTTGGTTGCAAGTCTGGGTTGCCTACTTACAATTCAAATGGAAGGGCATCACCACCTTCTTCATATTGTTCGCCATTTGATAATTTGGCATCAGGACACCCATCCATGGTTTATACAGTTGCAGGGAGTGATGGTTCTTGTACTGCAATACATTCGCCATCTGTATCATATTCTTCTGATGAGAAAAATTCATCTTCTACTGCTAATTCTGCTGCTTGCATTGAAGGAATGAAAGGAGATCCATTTCCGTACCCAATATTGCGCCCAATCATTATTCCAGGTATGTCTAGAAAGGGATCACGATCGGACTTGAAGCTTGGTCATGATAATAAAAGCCCTTGTTTAGCGTCTGCAAGGAGAGATAACCCTCGGATCAGGAGACCTCCATCTCCTGTGGTTCTTTGTGTTCCACAAGTCCCTCGGCCTCCTCCATCTTCTACTGTTGGAGAGTCAAGGAAACGAGGATTCCCTACTGTGAGATCTGGCAGTTCAAGTCCTAGGCATTGGGGTGTGAAAAGTTGGTTCCATGAAGAAAACTCGGTGGCCGACACTCATCTTTGTTTAGATGGTGCCGAAGTTGTGTGGCCAACCTGGGCAAGAAAAGGCCTTAGAGTTGCTGCGGTTGCACAATCTCTTCAAGGATCTCTGCTTCAGGATCATCTGATTACTATTTCTCAGCTTGCTCATGATCAGGAACATGTAAGGGTTCTTTGTAGGTCTTAGATATGTTTCATCTATGTTTTTCTAGATTCTGAATGAATGTTTTTTGATTAAGGTTACTTTTGGCTAGGAATTTTACTTGGAGTATTTATGTTACAGCCAGATGCTGCATTACCTTTACAGCCACCTGATCTGCTGAATGGCTCTTGGAAGGGGTCACTATCAATTCTGCAGAATCTTCTTCATGAAGAAATTGACTTTTTTTGCAAGCAGGTATCGACTCCTTCAGAATCCTTTTCTACTGTCAATGTTTTTCACTCTCCTCTAATTTTCTTGTTTCCTGGTCTGTGTATGAAGAGCCCAGAATGAAGTTTGATTTTAACTTGGGGTATTGCCACAAAGTCTGCTAACTGGAAGTAAAAAATTTAAAATTTGTGATGGAACTTCACTTCGAGCTCTTTGCTATTAACCCTTAGGTGGAGAACCTCATTTGAATACAAATGAACAATTCTGCTGGAATCTAGAAATGCTATATCTATAGTATAAATGTGAAGACTTTTTTGGGCGTAATAGTGTAATGGAGAATACCACCGGGCTAATCTTAATTGCTGGATTTGTTTTTAAATTAGATGTTTTAAAAAACTGAGATAGGATTCAAGTGCCTACATTAACATGCGGTCTCTACTAACGATCATCGAGTGGGCAGGTTGCTCGACAATCTCCCGCCTGCTCCACGCTCGTTGAGCTTGCCGCTTAACGACGGTGGAGCAGCAGCTCGCTGATGGTCAAGGAACTACTGACTAATAGTGTTCTTTTTAAAATCAAAGGAATTGATTATTTATTTATAAATTATCTACATTAATTTTATTTCTTTAATACAAGCACCATTTCATGGTGTTCCCTCATTCCCTTGTAGTGAACACGCCACTCGCCTTTCTCTGTGTTTAGCGAAACAAAAAATTTCAGAGGTTGATTGAAGCTAAAAAAGCATGTTTGCTTTACCGATATGGGAAAAAAGTAGGTTACTAAAAGTTGAGTTGTTAATTGTCCCTTTACAAACATGTATGACTAACCAGCTGTGAAAGCTTCAGAGGTGGATTAAAGCAAGCTACCGTAAGACAAAAGGTCTTCTGTAATAATAGTAAGTTGTGGCAGTATTCCTTAGTTTACTAGCTTGGATATGTGGTTGCAGTTATCTTGACATTTTGGTCTCTTCAAATAGCGGATGCCACTTGTCTACTTATTGGAGGCATATGGCTTGATAATGGCAGAAGCCACAACTATTGAGAATTCCTTGGATGGTCTCCCTTTTTAGCAGTCAATTTTAGTTTAAAATCTTTTGTAATTTTGTTCTTATAATTCAAGAATATCACATCCTCTGGAAGTTATTTTACTGGCTCAGTAAATTACTTAGAGTAGCGTTTTGGGATGCAATGGCCCTTTTGTTGCTTTGAAAAACAAAAAGAGCAAAATAACCTTGAGGACCAAGTCAAAATTTTTTTTTTTTCCTACACTCAAGCAAGAGAAACAAACAGGGTTAACTACATGCTCACAACATCTGTCAGAAAGACGTGTTTTGTTCAGCGATATTTTTTTTATTGAGTTGAGATTAACTGCCTACTGTTTTCTTTCATTGTTAGCTATCAGGAAGCTTATAATTTCATCTGCATATTTTTTTCTTCTGTCTTCATCCTCTTTTTATTTCTAATTTCAGTTTTCATCCTTTTTCATCTCTAACTTCAAAATGTTTGCTTAACCATTAGTTGCATTTATAGGTTGCTGCAGAGAACTTGATCCGGAAGCCCTACATTAATTGGGCTGTTAGACGGGTTACGCGGTCACTTCAGGTACTTTGGCCTCGTTCCCGCACCAATATATTTGGTTCCAGTGCAACTGGTTTGGCTCTTCCAACTAGTGATGTAGATCTTGTGGTGTCCCTTCCTCCTGTTAGGAATTTGGTGAGGAATTTGTGATTTTGTTAATTTTCTCCTCCAGCCTTTTTATGTTTATTTGTAGAATATTTTACGAATCAAGATACTTATCAGGAACCTATCAAAGAAGCTGGAATTCTTGAAGGGCGTAATGGTATAAAGGAAACCTGTCTGCAGGTATTTTATTTGGTCTTAATTCATCTTGAATTTATTGCTCCTAAGGGTTCAGAGATAATAGCTTGCTGCATCTATGGTGTATAGATTGTAAAGCTAAACCTGAAACTTTAAACACTTGCACTGAACTGTAAATCTCAATCTTAAACACTAAAAATTGACTCTAAAATCCCCTATAACCATAAACCCACTATCTAGGCTTGCTTCATCTAGGTGTATAACGTAGTTCATGTTAATCCTGTGGATGTCTTCTGCCAAAAATGTAATTTTTTTTGTAAGCAATTTATCTAATCCTTGATAGTTCTTAGCAATGTCATTTGGCATCTTAAGGAACAAAATCAATTAATTTGCACTTCTACTGTTTGTGTTGATGTTATTGGCAAAGGGGCAACCCTGTGCACAAAGCATCCTCGCGCATCGAGGATCCGGGGAATGGTCCCACTACAACGGTGAAATGTAGGCAAACCTTACCCGACATTTTTGCAAGAGGCTGCTTCCAGGACTCGAACCCCGTGGCCTCAAGGTCACACGGCAACACCTCAACCGGTGCGCCAAGGCTCCCCATCAAGGAGTAAACATATATGTCTACACATATACACTATATTGTTCATCACTTTTGTGCTTCATTTGATAATACTTTTTAGAATCAAGCCGGCGCATTATGTAAATATAGTGGAAGTGCTATACCGCATGAACACATTGTTACAGTTGCCTCTGAATAACAACCTATGGAAGGAAGATTTCTTATGGAAAGGCATGATGAGGATCTGACCTAGCAGTACTTTTATTTTATTTTTATTTATTTTAAAATTTTATTTTTATTTAATGAATTCTTTTTCCTAAGGTGCTATCCTTATCTATTTTGGGGACTCTTGTATTTAATGTGCTTGTTCGACCATATCTAATAAGCAGAAACTTATTCTAATTATTGAGATTTGGCAGCTTTCTCTCGGTTGAGCACTTCTCTAGGCAGATCATCATAGGAACTCATGGTGGTTCTAGGAGCATTTAGCAATCCACACCCGCTTCCTCCATGGATGCATGATTCCCCATGACCCAATTCACTTTAGGATATCTAATACACATCCTCCATTATCTTATGACCATGTGCAACAAACTTTTCAAGCAAACTGATCATCTCTGTGAATTTAGTTTAATTCAAAGATACACAACAATAATAGTGTGGCATTACAATGCCGAGCGTAGTTTTAAGGTTAATTTATACAAAGCAGGTCCAAGAAGAGTACATTCATCCGATCAGATAGATTTTCATTAAAGCAATATTATTAATTTTTGAAAATATTCCTGGGTTAGATTCATCATATATAGGTTAAAAAAGATACAGACTGTAGAGAAATTCTTGAAATAATCCAGATTTTACTTGTATTCTTGCCATAAAATACTTGAAAATATTTGATGAATCCTTTTGGTGAGAATAACATGTAACTATGAAAACATGCACATTGGTCATGGACAGCGACATTGGTCGTGGGGGCGACATTGGTCGTGGACGGCGACGTTGGTCGTGGACGGCGACGTTGGTCGTGGACGGCGACATTGGTCGGGGGCGGCGACGTTGGTCGGGGGAGGCGAAGTTCGTCGGGGGGCGACGTTCGTCGGGAGGCGACTTTGGACGTAGCCCTTGAACATCACAGTGAGAATAGACCAAAAAAACAGATAAGTGGAAACACATGAGTTTTTATTAAACTACTTTCTAAAATAAAAATAAACATGTTTACGAATGCAAAAGTATGAGTTGGTCATTGTTCAGGCTTGTTCCTTTCTACGCCGAACTTCCATAACTTTGATTGCTGTTGGACAATTTGGGTTCTAAGACAAACAACTATGGACCGATAGTTAGTTACATCATAGGGAAGACATCAAAAAAGATAAAGCATGCTTCCATACCTTTCAGGATATGTTTAGTGACAATTGTTTTTCATAAATGACATTTTGTCTTTCAAATAACTCATCCAAGTTCCCCTATCACATCAAATTATTTGAGTAAATAAATTAGTGTGATCTTCATCAAAAGAACATATGTTTCAAAGAAATTAAACAGAGAAAAATTACCTTGGTCAACTAAGTTAATTCCAACCTTCAACCTATTCACAGCGGACATGACTACATCTCAAAGACAATAAATTTTTAAGATCAATACAAATAAAAGCCAAAAATAGCCTCATCAACATCAACCGGCATGTCGCTTCCTCAAAAAGAACAATACAAAAATTTCAAAGACATCAACAAACCTGACATTGCTGGTGTTACAACACCGCCTGCTTTGACCATAGCGGTACCAAACAACACTAATAATAGTACAGAGTACAAAATATACAATCTAATCTAAGTTCATTTAATCTTCCCGACGGAGATGAATATTTTTGAAGAGAATCAAACCAATCCATCTAAGTAGATGATAATTGCCATGTTTTCAAATACTAAACCTCAACATATACGTGTTCAGTTGGAGAAGAATTTCATTAGCAGAATCATATTCTGGAGAACTATAGCAGAACCATTATCTTCATTTGGTAGAGTGGTTGCGGTTGTAAAAGGAGCGACTGTTGGAAAGGTGATGTTCGGAGATTCTGTGTTTGAAGCTTTTAATTTTTGTAAAAAGCGTTTTGATAAATTTATTAATTTATGCTTGTGAATCAAACTGAGAAATATGCAATCATGAACATAAAAACACATATATTAAGCTAAACACAATCTACACAAGATGCCTCCAATAATCAACATGAAATGGATCAGAAGGAAATCCATGTACCTTTTTCGGAAGGACCTTTCTTTACAGAGGAGGGATTTGGATCAGAGGGGGAAAACGTCTGGAGCATTTCTGGAAGCATCTGGATCAGAAGGAAATACGGACGGATCGCGTCTGGATCAGAGATGGGATCTGGACGTCGGCGAAGGGCTCTGGATCAACGGGTTGGGGAGTTGGATCGGCGATGGGCTGCTCGAGACGGGTTGCTGCTCGACGTGGTTTGCTCGACATTAGGCTCGCGGGAAGTTTGGAGGCTCGCTGCTTCGAATGAAAACGCGACGGATAAGTTGCGCTGTAGGGTTTCTGGTTTCTACCAATCCTGAAGCTTTTGGATTGCGCGGAAAAACAAATAGAATTAGCAGCTTCTGCGTTTTGGTGAACCGTGGAAAAGCCTTACCAAATAGGCCTAAGAATTAAAACAAAATCTGTTAATTACTAAGATGGAAGTGCTAAGCTTAAAAAGTATAGCAAAGCTTACAAAGAAAGAAGGTTCATCCAAAAGCTGTGTGGATAAAATACCCACCTTCACCACCATTCCAGTTAAAAAAACGTTTTCCAAGAGTTTGTTGTTATGCGAGTCCAAATGCAGGCAACTTCAAAACCACAAAGACGGAGGATTTTACAAGGATCAGTAAAAAAGAATATGCGATAGGAAAATCCTCAGAACAAATAAAATTGAAGTCTGTTGATGACACCCACAAAACTTTGATGAGCACTTCATCAAGGAGGTGTCGTCAAATGACCTGTGCCCTAGATGAAGTATCCAAAGCTTTGGGTGGGAAATACACAGACGTTGGAGCAGTGCAAGAACTCTTCAAGCTATGGAACAAAGCAAGACATTACGAGGAAGTTGAAATCGTTGGATCCTTGCAAGTCCAAATCGTCGGAGATGCCTTTGCCGTCGACGAAGAAGTCAATGAAGCATTTTGAGGGGAGGCACAAGAGATGGATTGATGTCTTGTATGCATAACTGGTAGGTCACTAGGTCTTCTACAAAGGAGAGATCGAGGGATGAAGTAGCGTACCTATGTCCCCCAAATCAGCGAGCTGCCGATAAGTTGAAGCAGGGACGCCGAGAATCGGGAGGTGAACCCTGTAGATGCAAAGCAAAAGAGAAGTGATTTTTACCAACAGGGAGCAGAGAGCAGGAAGAGCCGAGCGAAGGAGCGATGGGGCGAGGAAGACCAGACACGGAGTACGTTGACGATATGGAGTTGCCGCCAGTGGTAGAGAGGAGGCGTTAGAGATCTTAGCCGGAGGGCGAGCAGGGAGGAGTGCTCTGTCAGTGGAAGGAAGAATGTCGCGGTTGCCATAGTTCTATGCGGAGAGAGGAGCAGGGGGAAGGGTTGTGCCGCTGATGGGAGGAGTGGCTTTTTTATTTTGCTGCTTTTAGCGGGTTTCGGCGGGTGGCAATCAAGGAACAACGCAGATGGGTCAAAACATTGGAGGAACAACAATCGAGGGATGAGACTGTGTGTGGGAGGGATTTTGCCAGGCATGCCGAATGGGGATTTTGGCCGGTTCCCAATTGGAAAGTGTAATTACTCAATAACCAAAAATGAGGGTTGCAGGAAAATTTTTATGAGGGTAATTTGGGCATCTGAATGTTACACCAAAGTCACTTTGCTCCTTGCTTATATAATAAAGATAATAAAGATATAGAAGGAAGAATTATGACTTTTAGTAAAATACTTAATTTTATTTTGGTTAACCTTATTTAATCTTCAGGTTCATCTGAATAGCTCAATCCTAACCATGTTCCTACACCTTAATGATGCAAACAAACCAAATATAGTTGAGCAAGGCTTGATTTGAGCTTGATCTCTTGAATAACTTTTTTTTATCTCAAGCGAATCATATATGCATATATCTTTAACTACATTAAAGAAGTAGTTTGGAGTTGTAGAATTAATTTTAGTCATCCAACATGTGCCAAACTTTTGATCTCAGCCTTACAATGGAGAGAGAAAAGGAAAGAGAGAAGAGAGAGGGGGGAGAGAGAGAATCTTTATAGCCCTCCTATACCTACATGAGGGAGGGATGGGGAGAGACAAGTTGATTTTTTTAGGTAAAATTGATCATTTTTTACAAAATAAAAATTGGAATATTGATTCATATTTTTATGGTCATTTTAAGTACTCATATGTATATGTTTTGAATAAAAGTAAGTGTTCATATGCGGGCGCAACCCCCTCATAGGCGGGCTCGTCCCGCTCATAGGCGGGCGCGTCCCGCGCATAGGCGGGCGCGTCCCGCGCATAGGCGGGCGCGGCCCGCTCATCGGCGGGCGCGGCCCGCTCATCGGCGGGCGCGGCCCGCTCATCGGCGGGCGCGGCCCGCTCATCGGCGGGCGCGGCCCGCTCATCGGCGGGCGCGGCCCGCTCATCGGCGGGCGCGGCCCGCTCATCGGCGGGCGCGGCCCGCTCATCGGCGGGCGCGGCCCGCTCATCGGCGGGCGCGGCCCGCTCATCGGCGGGCGCGGCCCGCTCATCGGCGGGCGCGACCCGCTCATCGGCGGGCGCAAGCCCGCTAATAGTCAGCGAGCACGTTCGAAGCCCGTGCGGAGCTACTCGTATATATATCTTTACCATATATAAAGAAATATGACGGTCTCTCAATAACAATTAATTATAAATTCATTGAATTAATCAGAGCCGTCCGATCTGATTAAGCCATAAATCTCAGCCATTCGATCACACGAACAAATCATGACTGTTCATCTAAATTTTCATAGGGCTCCTAAACCTAGGGTAGTAGGGGGTTCTAAACCTAGAATTTTAATAGGCTACTACCCTACAATGGGAAATTACCATTTTACCTTCCAGTTTCTTAAAAAATGAGACCCAGACCACCCGCTAGGACTAAGGAAAGCCCATACCGCATATGCCAGTCAGGTCAAGACCACCAGCCTTCTCTGCGCATAAAGCCCACCAGGTCTATAATAGTCCACTCTACGCATAAAGCCCACCCGGTTTGTCCAAGTTCGAACAATGTATTCCTCAACTATTATTTAAACCCGAATAACTATTTTAATCCCACGATGTGGGACAAATGATTTGAATGTGAAGAAATAAAAAAAAATATAAAGCGCGCCCGGTGGAGCTCGAACCAAAAATCTCCTCCTTTGTAGTCAAACGCTTATCCATTAGGGCACAACACTTTAACGTTTTAATAAAAACTATATTTTATTAATACATAAACACACACATGTATATATTTTAATTAACATTTACACAAACATGTAAACTATATTTTATAAAACCATATAAAACTATATTTTATAAAAATACATGCAGTAGGGGTGTGCGAAGCCCGCCGGGTCCACCACCGCAGCCAAGGTACCGTCGCCCGGGGCAGTAGGGGCGGAGCCCCGTGTCTGTCACTCGTATATCTTTATTATATAAAACAATAACATTTAGGCACACATAGATTGGATCTGTACGTTGGGTGATGCTTCAACTAATGGCCGTCGGATTCAAGAGATGGGGACTGTTACTTGAAGCACCGACACTTAAAATGCCCACGTGTCGGTGTCGGAGATCCGACACTCGTCCGACTCTTCGAACTCTCCGACATATCGGAAATCCGACACTCGAGTCGAAAATCCGACATGCTGGCTCACGCGGGACTCGCGTGTCCCGCTCAATCGGACACGCGTGTCCCAGTAGCTACTCATGGGCGTGTAATTTATCTTGAAGTGTCTTTACCCCTTTCTAGCATTTCAAGTAGTGAAAGGGATCTCTAGTGACGTAGATATTTTCCTAGAAAAAAAAAGATTGAAAGTGGGGAAAAAAGTTTGGATGTGAACATTATTTTTACTGATGATATATAATGGTAATGTGTAGTTCTATCATTTTTTGATTATTTGTTAAGTTTTGCATTATAATATTTGAGAATAATATTTAAACATGACTTACTTATTTAAATATTTGTTAATTGTTAATTTTTTTATTTTTTGTTAAATTTTTTAGGATTTTCATAATTATAAAAAATGAATATTTAATATGTGTCCCGCGTGCCGGAATATGATATTTTTTGAGAATTGAGTCGCGTGTTGGCATCGTGTGTCCCGTGTCGGTGTCGGTGTAGGCCTATATTCATTCCTCCCAAAAAGTCTTCTCTGCAACTCCCGAAATCCCGAGTTCCTCCCCCGTGTCTGAAGCAGGTTCCTTATTGACACGGGATTTTTTATTTGTTTTTATTTATTTTCTATTTTAATAATTAATTTAATAAATTTAATTGGTTAATAATTAATATATCTAATAATTAGAATTTAGACAATTAAAATATAACTGTCGGGGGCGGGTGAACAATGCAGCCGAAGGAAGCCCGCCGAGGGGAGGGGCGGGCGAAGCTTGAATGCGGGCAAAGGCCGCAGCGCCGCATCGAGAACACGGGGGGGGGGGGGAGCTTGTATCATGGCCGACGCACCCGCAACGGAGCAACGCCCACACCATCGGGTGGCTTGAGAAGAGATGAAGCCTGGTCTAATTAATTCTCTTTCTGTGAATCTATTTGTTGTATTTGCTTATTTGATGATGTGGGGGCTATTAGGGGTTCTAATAGCCATGTCCTTCCCCTCATAGTATAAGAGGTGGGAGTTATTGTTGTGGCCAGTTTTTTGATAATAGAATATTTCCTGTTGCCCTAGCCGGCCTCCCCTTCTCTCCGTCAAGAGATCCGGAAGGACCCGCCGCTGCGCCGCTCCCTGTCTTCCCTGAGGAAGGCTCTCGGCTGGAAGGCCTATCCCTTCGCTCCCGACATTTCCTACGTCAGTTGGTATCAGAGGGCGCGCGATCGACTTCACGCTCGATCGCCGATCGCTGTTTCCGCGCGCCTCGCTGCTGTTCCGATTCCGATCGCCATCGCTGCTCGCGAAACTTCTTCGTCGTCTCCTGCTGCGCCCCCGTCCGTCGCTTATGGCTGACAACCCCCGTGACGACGATGTTCTTTGGGCGGCCATTAATGGCATCACCGCCCAACTCAGCCCTCACCGCCGCTCTCGGCAACCCGCAGCAGCAGCCGCCTCAGGCAGACCCGTTCTTCGGGCGTCAATACCGCCGTGGACGCGCGGCGCCGCACCTTTACGCCCCGCTACCCCCCTTCGAGTCCAGCTCGGAGGATGAGCCCCCTGATGACGCCCCCACCCCCCCTGGCGTGACCATCAACCGCGTATCAACAGGGATATCATCTACGAGCGGACATTCCCCATTTCTACGGCAACCTGGGCATTGAGGACTTCCTCGATTGGCTTTCGGAAGTCGAACGATTCTTCGAAATGGCCGAGCTCGACGAGCGCCGCCAAGTGAAGATGGTCGCCTACCGCTTAAATCTGGTGCGCGGTTTGGTGGGACCAACTTCAACTCACCGTCGCAAGGCCCCTTTTCGACGTGGCTGAAAATGAAGAAGTTATTCGCATCGTTCCTCCCGCCCGATTACGACCAACATTTGTTCCGTTCTATCAAGTTGCTCGCAAGGACTCGTACGGTGCGGAGTACCTCGCAGAGATAAGCCCTTGGCGGACCGCAACGGCTTAACCGAGACTGATGGCCAACGGGTCACTCGTTTCCTACATGGGCTACGTCCCTCCCTACGGGAGAAGATCGGATTGCATGTTTTGGCACGGTGGATGAGCTTACAACATGGCCTCAAGGCGGAACAAATGGAGACGGCAGCAGCACCGTTGCACCGCGCGACCTCTCGCCGCCCTTGGACGGATTCCTCGGGTTCTACCTCCTGAGACACTACCGACAAGGAGGTTGCAGACCGGGTGCCGGCCTCCTCCGCACCGAAGGGTCGGGCACCGGACCGCGCTGCGCCGGTCACATGTTTCAAATGCCAACAACCGGGTCATTTCGCCTCTCGTTTCCCCCTGCTTCGACAGCCCGTCCACACTGTAGCACCGGACGAGGGGCGGGAGGACGACGTAGATGAGGCCGATGAGGTCATCGATGGGTATGACGAGGAGGAGAGACTTCGCCGCGTGTGTGGTTCATCGTCTACTCCTCACACCGCGGCTTGATGAGCATGTCCAACGTAGCAATGTCTTCCGGAGCTACTGCAACATCAAGGGAAAGATCTGCGATGTCTTAATTGACAATGGCAGTTGTGAGAATTTTGTTGCAAGCCGGTTGGTCTCTTACTTGCAGCTGCCGACCGAGCCTCACCCGCACCCCTATTCTATCGGGTGGATCCAGCGAAGCCCCTCGATGCGGGTCACCCACCGCTCCCAAGTTCCGATTGCCATTGGGAAGCACTACCAGGCCGACGTTTGGTGCGACGTCGTGGAGATGGACGCGAGCCACCTACTCTTGGGGCGGCCGTGGCAGTATGACACGGATGTTTCGTATAAAGGCCGCGAGAATGTGTACTCCTTCACTTGGGCGGGCTAGAAGATTCACATTATTGCCCGAGTCGGAGGGAAACCCGACGCCAGTCCGCCTTCAGATAAAGGGCGCAGTCTGTTGGTGATGCATGACGACTCCTCTCTGTTTGAGCGAGACGTTGCGGAGGCCAAGGAGGTGGTGGCCCTCGTCTCCTACGGCTTGTACGCTACTGGCGAGCAAGTGGCGGATGCCGCACCCCCGGACGTGCGAGCACTACTGCGCGAGTTCCGAACCATCACGACGGAGGACTTACCCGACCATCCCCCGCCTCTACGGGATATACAAGCACCAGATCGACCTCATTTCGGGGGCTAGCCTCCCAAACTTGTCTCACTACCGCTTGAACCCCAAGGAGCATGGCATCTTGCGTGAGAAGGTGGAAGAGTTGTTGAAGAAGGGGTTCATCTCCGAGAGCCTCAGCCCCTGCGGAGTCCCGATCCTCCTGGTACCCAAGAAGGACGGTTCGTGGAGAATGTGCGTCGACAGTCGCGCCATCAACCGGATCACCATCAAGTATTCCTTTCCCATACCGCACCTTGATGACATGCTGGACATGCTGGATGGTTCCAAATTCTTTTCAAAGATCGACCTGCGCAGCGGGTACCACCAGATCCGCATCAAGCCGGGTGATGAGTAGAAGTCGGACTTTCAAAACGCCGGACGGTCTCTTCGAGTGGAAGGTAATGCCTTTTGGATTATCTAACGCTCCAAGTACATTTATGCGCCTCATGACACAGGTACTGCGACCATTTCTGGGGAAATATGTCGTTGTCTACTTTGATGACATCCCGATCTTTAGCAAGAATAAAGAGGACCATCTGTCACATCTTCGTGCTGTGTTGGGCGTGTTGGGCGTGTTGGCGGAGCACCAACTGTTTATTCATCTTAAAAAGTGTACCTTCCTCGCACCGCGACTGAATTTTTTGGGGTTTCATTGTGGGTGCGGATGGCATCCGAGTTGATGAAGAGAAGATCCAGGCGATCCGAGATTGGCCGACCCCAACGACACTCTCGGAGTTGCGGTCATTCCATGGCCTAGCCACATTCTACCGGAGGTTCATACGTGATTTTAGCACCATCTCGGCACCAATGACTGATTGTTTGAAGAAGGGGCGGTTCTTATGGGGGGAAGAGGCCCATCGATCCTTCGACTTGATCAAACAAAAGCTTAGCTCAGCCCCGGTTTTGGCGCTACCCAGCTTTGACAAGCTCTTTGAAGTGCAGAGTGACGCTAGCGACATTTGCATAGGAGCGGTTCTCTCCCAAGACAAGCGGCCGGTTGCGTTCTTCAGCGAGAAACTAAGTGGTGCCAGGCGGAAATGGGCCGTTTATGATCAAGAATTCTATGCCGTCGTCCGGGCCCTCAAACATTGGGAGCACTACTTACTGCACAAGGAGTTCATCCTGTACACGAACAATCAAGCTCTCAAGTTTATCAATAGTCAGAAGCGCATGGACGGAATGCACCTTCGTTGGACCACTTATCTCCAACGATTTCCGTATATTATTCATCACAAACCGGGAACTTCAAATGTGGTCGCCGACGCACTGAGCCGGCGGAGCTGTTTGTTAGCAACTATGCACCACGAAATCATCGGCTTTGATTCTCTCGCCGATTTGTATGCCGACGACACTGATTTCCAAGAGGTTTGGCGCGCCTGTTCGTTGGGCGGCTCACATGGTGGCTTCTTCTTACTTGACGGGTTCTTGCTTAAGAACAACCGCCTGTGCATTCCCCGCACCTCTTTGCCGGAGAAGCTCATTCGTGATTTGCATGGGGGTGGCCTGAGTGGCCACCTGGGCCGAGACAAGACGCTTGCCAGCCTCCAAGAGCGCTATTTCTGGCCACAGTTGGCAAAGGACGTGGGGAACTTCGTTCGGAAGTGTTATGTGTGCCAACAATACAAGGGCCATGCACACAACACTGGACTCTATACACCCCTCCCGGTTCCCTCCGGCATATGGGAGGATCTTTCAATGGATTTCGTCTTGGGCCTCCCGCGCACGCAACGTGGGGTTGATTCTGTGTTTGTCGTGGTGGATCGATTCTCCAAGATGGCGCACTTTCTTCCTTGCCGCAAAACGTCGGATGCTTCTCACATTGCGCGACTTTTTTTCTAGGAGGTGGTTCGTTTACATGGCCCGCCGACCACCATCACATCCGACCGCGACCCCAAGTTCCTTGGCCACTTTTGGACAATGTTGTGGAAGATGTTTGATACCTCCCTTCAATTTAGCAGTTCCGCCCATCCCCAAACGGACGGCCAAACCGAAGTCGTTAACAAGACCTTGGGGAACCTCGTTCGTTGCATTTGCCAAGATCGCCCAAAGCAGTGGGATCACGCCCTCGTGCAAGTTGAATTTGCCTATAACAATGCCGTACATAGCTCGACCGGTCGCACACCTTTCTCCATCGTTTACACCAAAGCTCTCCGACATGCACTCGATCTCGCCCGCCTGCCGGCGGCACCTCCTTCAACAACTCAGCTAGCGGAAGAGACCCGCGACATTCAAGCCGACACTCGGCTCAAACTACTTGAGTCCAACGCCAAATACAAGGCTATGGCGGACAAGCACCGTCGCGAACAGATTTTTGACGTGGGAGATATGGTCATGGTCTACCTCCGCAAGGAGCGGCTTCCCGCGGGACACCACCACAAGCTCATGCCAAAGAAGTTTGGCCCTTTCCCCATCACCCGCAAGATCAGCGACAACGCATATGTCGTCGACCTTCCGCCCAGCCTCAACATCTCCAAGACCTTCAACGTGAGCGATTTGTCCGCTTTCCACCCGGACATTCCGCTTTACCCCGAGCACTCGAGGTCGAGTGCTTCCCAAGAGGAGGCGAATGATGAAGGACGTATCATGGCCGACGCACCCGTAACGGACGCAACGCCCGACGAGGCCAGAATCGGGTGGCTTGAGAAGACCGACCCACTTTGGAAGCCTCGAGCCGTCTAATTAATTCTCTTTCATGTTGAACTCTATTTGTTGTATTTGCTTATTTGAACCTAGTATGTGGGGTGCTATTAGCGGGTGTGCTAATAGCCATGTCCTTCCCCTCATAGTATAAGAGGTGGGAGTTATTGTTGTGTGCTTTGTTTTTTGATAATATAATATTTCCCGTTGCCCTAGCCGCCTCCCCTTCTCTCCGTGCGAGAGGAAGCAGTCCGGAAGGACCCGCCGCTGCGCCGCTCCCCGTCTTCCCGTGAGGAAGGCTCTCGGCCGGAAGGCCTCATCCCCTCGCTCCCGACATTTCCTACGTCAGAATCCCACCTGAATGCGGCCGAAGGCCGCAACACCGCATCGAGAACGAGCAAAGCCCGCTTGAATGCCGAATGGGCGAACCCCGCTTGGTTGCGGGCGAACCCCACTTGGTTGCGGGCGAACCCCGCTTAATTGCGGGCGAAGCCCGCAACACCGCATCGAGAACGGGCGAAGCCCGTTCGAAGATGCTAGTATATATATATATGTGTATATATATATATAGAGAGAGAAGACAGTATTTTGGCTGGTGCTAGTGCTAACATTGTGATTGACTTTATAACCAATATCATCTCTAACAGTATGCCTAAAAAATTCGGAAAACACTAATTAATTAATTTATTTGTCAAGAAAATAAGCATTGTTGAGCCTACAAGCCGTCATATTATCAACCTCAACAATGAAATATTATCAACCTCAACAATGAAATTATTATCAACCTCAACAATGAAATTATTATCAACCTCAACATGAAATTATTATCAACCTCAACAATGAAATTTTAGTTGGATGAGCTACTGAACAAGCACCTTAAATGGGTACCGTTTAAGCTTCGCAAAAAATCTTTAATAAGCATAAACAAGCAACTTGTTTTCACGAAGAAAATTTAATCAAATGGTACCTAAGATACTCTAAATGATATCTTAAATGTTCTCTTAAGTAAGCATTTCTAAATGAACACAAGTTCGTCATATTCATTAATTAATATAGAAACATGCTATGAAACACAAAGTACATAGTTCTCTTTTATATTAAAGTTGTACGAAATGAGAAATTAGAGAATAAAAGAGGTGGAAAACATAAATTATTCTCCTTAAAATAATATGTTGATTCAAATACATGTACAAAGAACTTCTTATATAGATAGAGGGAGAAGGAGCTAAGAATGATTCTAAGATGTGGGACTAAAAGAGCCTAAGAGAGAAATGTGCCCAATGAGCCATTTATACATAGGCCTTCTCTAACACTCCTCCGCAAACTGGAGCATACAAGTCGTAGGCGCCAATCTTGAAAAGAAGCTGTCGATATAGTGAGCAAGGCAAAGCCTCAGTGATAATATCTGAAACTTGATCAGTAGTTGAGACATGTCATAGAATCAATCTTCGAAGTTGAACCTTTTCTCGGGCAGTCATAGTCGACTTCAATGCGTTTTGTGCGCTCATAAAACACAAGATTTTCAGCTATATGAATAACAACTTGACTATCGTAGAAGAGAACGACTGGTGATGGAAGTTTGACTCCTAAATCAGTAAGGACTAAGAAGACTTTCTCTTTGAAACAACATCGACCATGAAACGATACTCTACTTCAGCAGAGGAATGAGTAACTGCAGTCCGCTTCTTCTTCGCTAGGTAATCAAATTTCCACCAAAGTACGCGCACTAACATATCCGAGCCATGAGCAAGTTGAAAGCTTGTACATTGTCCCTTGACCCAGAGCACTCTTCAAGTATTTAACATCATGCTCATTTGCCTAAATGCGGAAGATTCGGGAAGTGTTCGTGAAGCGATCGACCACACCGACCGCAAATGATATATCAGGTTGTGTGACAGTAAGATATATTAGTTTGCCATCGAGACGTCAATAATACTTCGGATTAGGGAGAGTCGATCAATGTCCGAGCCATGAGCATAATATTGGTGATTCACATCCATAGGCGTATCGACAAGCCTACACCCAAAGTGGTTGGCATCATGAAGTAGATCGAGGAAATATTTCCGCTGAGATATGGCAAGAACATCAGGTCGTTGGACAACCTAAATCCCCAAGAAGTATTTGCCTCGATCCAAATCTTCAATTTGAAATTGAGAGCCTAGGTGTTCCTTGATTTTAGTAATTCCTGGAAGATCATCACCTGTGACAAGAATATCATCACCTGTGACAAGAATATCATCACCTGTGACAAGAATATCATCAACATAGACCAGAAGAATTACAGTGCCAGATGGACGTTGACGAGCAAAGAAGGGGAAGTTTGTCGACCTCAAGGTGAAGCCACAATCACGAACTACCCGACTAAACTTATCAAACCATGCCCGTGAAAACTGTGAGGCCATAAAAAAATTTCTTCAGATGACACACTAAAGACTCTTTCATGTTGCATAACCAGGAGGTTGTTGCTTGTACGCAGTGTCCATAAGTTCGTTATTAAGGAAGGCGTTCTTGATATCAAGGTTATGTAGCAGCCAATGTTGATGGACAACAAGTGAGATTAAGACACAAATGGTGTTGAGTTTTGCAACCTGAGAAAAATCTCCTCATAGTCAAAACAACGTTGTTAAGTAAAGCCTTTGGCAACAAGACGGGCCTTTTGACAGTCCATCGTCACATCTGGATGATGCTTGATGGTGAAAAACCAATTACATCTTACCCAGTGTTGTGGATATCCTCCGACATGTCGGCCGACATAAAGGTTTCATGGACAAAACGACACGTTTCCGATATTTTTTTGCAAAATATTCTTTTGAAATATATCTTCTGATATATCTATTATTGACCGATATCTTGGCCGATATATCGACCGATATATCCCGACATTTTATCGACTTGTTTTTTTTCAATGTATTTTAATTAATGTCTACGGTTTAGGTTGTTTAATTAGTGTCTATGATCTATAATTTAATTACCGACATGTAAGTCAATATAATTAGTGACAATAGACCAAAATTACTTCATTGTTTAGATTTTTTTCCCTTCCTCTGGCTTTCTTCCTTACACAAGTCCGTCATCGACTTCAATTATACATGATCTTTGAATTATGGATTAACGATTCTTTATCAGCATCAGTTTGATAAATTTAGAAGTTCAATAAATATCAAATTAATAATATATAAAAATTAAAAATGATTAAATTTATAAATAATTATACATATAAATAATTAAATATTAAAACCTGATATATGAAATATCCCCGATATATCCCCCGACATATTAAAAAGACATGAAAACCCTAAATCGACGTGTCCCTGATATCCGACATCTGCAACCATGATCTTACCACAGACTGATTGGGAGGACGAGGTACAAGGTCTCAAGTATGGTTGGCCCAAAGTACAATCATTTCCTCATCCATTATCGACTGCCATCACGGATGCTGAAGGGCCTCTTGCACGAAAAAGACGATGGAAACAGAAGAAAAAGTACCGCAAACCTGCATTGGTTAGAGGAAAGACGCTGCGGGGATACATAACTAATGGGTGGGTGGGCAGTAGTAGATGGTATTGAATCAACAACGCGCGAACCAGGAATAGTAGGCGGGAGTGGGTCTTGTACTCTTGATCAAGGAGGACGACGGGTGTAGACTCAAAGTGGAGGTTTTGAGGTGGTTGGTAGTATTAGAAGTACAGGAGGAGGAAAAGAGTGAGTAGGAACTAGGGGACATAGGAGGGCAGAGATTGACATAGTCGGTGTTGAAGGGAGGTGGAATGGTTGGTTCTAAAAAAATGTCATATTAGTGGACGTAACCAACTTCCGAGTAGAAGGGGAGTAATAGACATACTCCTTTTGGGTGTGCGAATAGCCAACGAATATATATCGAGTAGCATGAGGAGCCAACTTGTACATAGAGGGGGAATGTGATGGACAAAACATATGCAACCGAAGACACGGGGAGTCAAGGAGAAGGAAAATTCGATGGGAAATACGATAGAGAAAGACGTTGCGAAGGTGAGAATAAAGGAGGGCATGCGATTGATGAGATATCATGTGGTAGAGACAACAAACTGCTAATAGGCGGTGGAGACATACATCTGGAACATGAGAGAAAGGAAAACTTTGAGAAGGTGTCGATTCTTCTGCTCAGCAGCACCATTTTGTTGTGATGCGTAAGCACAATAGGTTTGGTAGAGGATACCCAATAGGGTACACGTTTCCTGAAATGCATGCCCAATATATTCACACGTATTATTAGTGCGAAGAATTTTAATAGATCGTGAAAAATATATTTTTGTTTCAGTGGCAAAGGAGCAGAATAGAGACATAAGCTCAGAGTTATCCCGCATCGGGCACAACCATGTTATGCGTGAGTGATCATCAACAAACTTAAGAAAATAAAGATATTCATATACACTAACTGTTTTATAAGGACCCAGATGTCAGAATGCACTAAAACAAAAGGAGTAGAGCTCCGAGTACAATGAGAAGGGAAAATAAAACAGTGTTGTTTCCTATAGTACATAATTCATAATCAAAACTAGAGAAAGGAAAGCTTGGAAGTGCCTTTTGGAGGATGGGAAGATGAGCATGACCAAGACGTCGGTGCCAATCAACAGAGCTGACGAAAGATTGAACGGTCGGGGGGAGATCCAGAGTGTACAGCTTATTTGAAAGTCTCCCTTTACTAATGATATTCCACATCTGTCGTTCCTGCACAACAAAAGAAGAGGAGAAAGTGATTAAGCTGTCATGATCTTGGGTAAGGTGGCTGATAGGAAGTAGATTAAAGCAAGATCCAAGAACATGAAGAACATAACAAAGAGAGAGGTGGGGTTGGGGGGGGGCAGCTACACATCGACAGGGCAAAAAACTTGGAATCGTGTCGTCATTCGTGACACTAATAAACTTAAGACACAGAGAGTCCAAGTACTGAGCAGACTTTGTCGGAGTAATGTGATTGGTGGCACCAGAGTCCACAATCTAAGAGAAACTATGTTGTAACATCAATTCATAAGCCTGGATGTAACTTATGATGTGAAGCAAGTTAAGCAACAATATATAAAATTAGTATAATAAGTAATAACATGAATAACAAAATTTTATAGCAAAAGTAATGGACTGAAACTAAAATGAGTGAAATACCTTATAGCTGAAACCTATAGTCAACTAGGAAGTATGGGCGCACAACCTTACCTGTATTCCTTGTCAAGAAAAATTCCGAAAATGCGTCAACCCACTGGCGAGTAAGAAAAACTTTTTTCCCCCGTGATACTAAAAATGTTTTGTAACAACCTCCCCAGCACACAACTCATAAGGACGGCCACCGACACTACCAACATCCAGCTCGAAAGGGTTCAGCCTCAACATGATTGCAAACCATGCACCCCAACCCATCTCCGGTCCACCGTCGGGTTGTTAGAGGGCGCACCTTAGAAGAGCGAAACTCGATAGTTAAGTGGACAACACAAGGACTTCCCAGGAGGTCACCCATCCCGAGACTACTCCCACCCAAACACGCTTAATTATGGAGTTCTTCCACTTCTCATCACCAATTGAGTTGTTCTTTCACTTCTCATCACCAATTGAGCCAGCTCTCGGGAAGTCTCTGTGCTGTCCACTTAACTATCGAGTTTCGCTCATCTAAGGGAGGCTGCTCTCTCCAACAACCTGCCAGTGGACCGGAAATGGGTTAGGGTGCATGGTCTGCAGACATGTTGAGGCTGAACCCTTTCGATCTGGATGCTGGGGGTGTCGACAGCCGTCCTTGTAAGTTGTGTATTGGGGAGGCCGTTACAAAAATGCACTTTTTATTGTAACGACCGGACATAACAACCATACCGCTTTCCAACATGGCAATCCGTCGTACCGGGCTGTAGCCCAAGCACTCCAACCCCTTTCCAGCCCACTGACAGGTTGTTGGTGGTCACAACCTCCCTTTGATGAGAAGTGATTCAGTTAAGCGCCCCTACAGAAACTTCCCAGGAGGTCACCCATCCCGGAACTACTCCCATTTGAGCACGCTTAACTATAAAGTTCTTTCGCTTCTTATCACCAATTCGAGTTCCTATTAATGAACATATGTGTTCTAGTGTCTTTTAGTCACAAATACGGACTCGAATATTAATCTTTGTATGGGGTGTCGACTCCCCAACTAGATGCTCATGTGAACTGCTGAGCATGAGTATGATGGTGTGCCTCCATCAATCATGATGGAAAAATACCTCTCATACCCCTTCTAAACTGATCATCTAGTGATTGGTACGAACATTAAATTATGTCGTCCGCTAGAGGCCATTAGTTTGAGGATTATTTCATGTCCTGATCTTTTGTTTTTTTGCTTTATTTACATTCAACATCATTAACAGATTTTGTTCATGCGTTAAGAGGTTAGGTTTCGTGCACTGCTCTGTATGTCTAATTATGCTAATTTAATTTACATCTAACATGAATTTGTATACTACCGATGATTCAATTTCATGTGTGTTCTGTAATAAATTATTTGTCTGAATATGAATTCATGTGCTACTGATGATTCTATTTCACATGTGTTCTGTAATAAATTAGTTGTTTGTTGGTATTATCGTGCATTGATCTGGATGTCGAATTATGCTAATTCAATTGACATATACCATGAATTTGTATGCTACCAATGATTCAATTTCACGTGTGTTCTATAATAAAATTAATTATCTTAATCTATAAATGCTAAGATCATTACTTTTTACATAAACTCAGACACGATTTAGGCTTCCGTTTGGGAGGACTTATTTTCACCGGTCAAGCGGTCATGACCGCATGAATCGGGACTTAACATGAATCGAGACTTATTTAAGTCCCGATTCATGCGGTCATGACCGCTTGATCGGTGAAAATAAGTCCTCCCAAACGGAGCCTTAATAAATAAATTTAAAACAAGTGATATGTCTATTTAAAAGGAAACGAATTTCTTACCTCCATATCCCGAGATTCCTTAACATAACGCGAAAGCATGACTTCTTGTTTACTCTATAATCCAAGCAAAGACATTTTTCATCTACCACCCAAAAATCCACTTCTTCCTCTAAGGTTTTTCCGAACTATATTAATTAAAATTATAAGCCAAAAAAGGGGCAATAATTAACGTGGAAGCAAAAGGCGAAGATTGACACTTACTGTATCAACCCTAGTTAACCTATATTAGGTGGCTAAGAGTGTTGTAACAAACGAACATCGTTTTCAGTGATTTGTCGATAACTGGAGGGGAACAAAGAACTGGATATCTACATCATAGCAAAAAACAATATCAATTAGTGATTTCCCTAATCGATTATGCCCTAGAAAGGAAGAAGAAGATAGTGAGTGCTTATAATGATCGATGATGAAAGTCGACTGAAATGGAAATGAATCATGTGGCTAGGGTTCATCGCTCTGTGGAGGAGAACGACTGAACTTGAGAAGGAAAAGGGGCTTGCGGTTGATAGGGCGGGAAAGAAGACCATCTGGCGGACTATGTTATCAAGACACGCGCCTGAGGTGCCGAGCGCACTCCGTGGCGCCTCAGCAAGGCTAAGGTGGGTGAGGTGCCTGAGGCGCGGTGAGGTGCACCTGAGGCGCGGTAAGGTGCACCTGAGGCGCGCCTAGGTGCACCTGAGGCGCGCCTAGGTGCACCTGAGGCGCGCCTAGGTGCACCTGAAATTCAGTGAATTGGGCGTCCAATTCACCGATTTTATGTTTTTTCATTCTTATGCCTCATGTGTGTTAGGCGCGCACCTTCTTCTTGCGCCTAGGATCCAGGACCCCTTTGTACTTCGGTGCGTCTTGCGGCTTTAATAATATAGCTGGCGGACTTGCAGTAGGCGATGATGAGGCTACGACCTTCTTATCAGAAGAAGAAGAATAATTGTCGGCTACTTACCAAATCGTCGGAGGGGTCGACTGAAACGTGCCACAGAAATCCGCAGGGAAAGTCGTCTGGCCTTATCAAATCGCAGGGAAGAGTCTATAAAGGAGAAGAATTGATTGAGCCCTAGCAGTGGTCGATCGCCCCCTCCTATCACTTCTTTTCTCTAGATGGCAAGAGAGGGAGAGTAGCGCCATATATCTTTCGTCGAGCTTGCAAAAGAGGAGAGCCAGTTACTTGGTTTCTAAAAGAGGAAACCGCAGCGTGTGTAACTGAGGCTCACCCACGACTTCCTTTTCAAGAGGAATCAGTTTCCTAAGACGCGGCATGAAACTAGAAAAGTCTTAACTCCCCCTTCATTAGAAAGGGCCAAAAGAATTAATCGTATCTCTTTAATTATAAAACATGCCACTGCACATTAACCCTTAATAAATGTGTTATGCCCTCGCCGAAAATACAATTCGTACAACATTTTATTAGTTGAATGACTACAAAAGGCAAAAACATATAATTACCTCGAAAGATTGTTTCAACGCTAGGGCTACACCCTGTCTTGCCATGAATTTAAGATATAAATTAAAACTTAAAATTTTTGGATGTTACATATAGGACAGACATGAGGTACCTTCGTTGGAGATAGTGACACAAAGCTGGAAGGACGAGAGATCATTGCGTGAAGATTATGGAGTTCCTCACGTAGGGTGTCAATGTCGGCTCAGGACGAGGAAGGTCCATCAACAACATTGGAGGCATGCGGCAAAGAAAAGCCGGCGCTGGAAAGCCATATTTTCGAAAGCAAGTAGCCTCAGTGTGATGTTTTCAGCCATAATAAGTACATAGGCAAGGGGGTGTCCCCTGGAGCGAGGGCGACCATCATGCACACCACCTCAAGAGCCAGAGCGGCATCCATGAGCGGGATAAGGTGAAGATTTGTTGTCAGAACCACGGTGGTGGAGAATCAGAGGAGAGGACACCAGAAGTTTGGGTGGTAGTGTCACCTTCAACAGCATGGATAAAACATCAGACATTGATGGAATGGTAGGAGAGGAAAGGATATGCACCTGGACATTGTGGAGGTGTGGTGGAACACGAGCCATCGTCAATGCAATACTGACAACCTCTTTCTGAGCTCGTTGAGCGACAAGATCCGACACTAGTGGTTGATGTTGAATCCAGGCCTCGATAAGAGTCTTGAATTGGGCAACAAAGGACGTACGGTCACCCTTTGCACCCTGGTGGGTATTTTGAAGAGCCGTGAAAATATCAAATAAGTGTTGAAGACCACCTTTCCCAGAGTAGAAGGAGTGGAGCTCATCTCACATGGCTTTGGTAGTGGTGTGATACATAACCATCCGACATGGTTCACTATCCATATAGTTCAAGATCCCAGATTGAACTTGTCCATCGTCCTGAAGCTGCTGGTCGGTGGACTCAGTAGGGTTGGCCCGAGTGAGGTGGTATGGTTCACTATTCATATAGTTCAATATCCAAAATTGAGCTCGGCCATTGTCTCGAAGCCACTGCTCGGTGGACTCGGTGGCCTCGACAAGGTTGGCCCGAATGAGGTGGTGAAGAAGCCCTTTGGTTTGGAGAACGCGGCGGACCGAGTGCACCCATTGTACAAAATTCTTCTTCCTTGCGCGGGAGATAGTAGTGATCTGAAATTCATCCTGAGCATTAGGGAGAGGAGCCGTAGCAGTCGTGGTAGCAGGTACTACATTTGTGCCCATCAGGTAAAGAAATCCATTGTGACAGAAGAATGTGATCTCACTACAAAGGAGCACCACCGAATAAACAACAACTTGCAGGGTCTGCGGGCACAATTAAGGAGCCGTGTCAGGGTGGTCGTACATAATAGTGTCCATGGCTCATAGGAGCTGGCGAGCTCGACAAAGAGGCCGCACGGTGCAGTCTTAGCGTGCGTCAGGCAGCACGACTAGAAACCGCGTGGGCCAGATGGTCTCAGCAGTTTGCAACGAGTTCGGCAAGAGGATGCATGGTGCGGTCTCAACGACTTCAGCGAACTGGCAAGATGTCACACAGTGCATATGGTCTCAGTGGTCTTCAGTGAGCTCACCAAGAGGCCGGATGGTCACAAGATGAGCAGTCTCAACGAGCTCGGCAAGAGGTTGCACGGTCACAAGATGTGCGGTCTGAGCTGTCTTCAATGAGCTCGGCAAGAAGCCGCACGATGCAGATGGTCTTAGCGGTCTTCAACGAGCGTGGCAAGAGGCTGCATAGTCACATGATGTGCAAGAGTTGTGGCGGGTCCCAACATGCAGTTGAAGTAGATTATAAAAGGAGCGGGAAGGGCGGAAGAAATATGAAGTAGGAGCAGGAAGCCACTAGAGCGACGTACTCAAGCTGGAGTTTGCAGAGAACAGGAATGACGAGTGCGATCTCAAGCTAGAAATGAGAGCGTGGGCTCAATCGAAGAAAAAACTTTAGGATTCACATTGGCTCTGGTACCATGCATGAGATGAGAATTAGTGAATAAAAGAGGAGGCAAAATAAATTATTCTCCTTAAAATAATATGTTGATTGAAATGCATGTTCAAAGAGCTCCTTATATAGATAAAAGGAGGAGCTAAGAATGAATCTAAGATGTGAGACCAGAGGAGCCTAAGAGAGAAATGGGCCCAATGGGTCTTTTATACATGGGCCTTCTCTAACAAAAGTCAAATTTAAAGGAATTTGCAAACCCCCTCCCTAGAGAAGCTTTGACTGGATTTTCTCTCCATTGAGGGGAGTTGAACATCAGATTAATCTTGTTCTAGATGCGTTGCTTCAAAAAAAAACCGAGGAGAATAAAGAGTTGCAGTGGCAGGTGAACAAGCTATTGACTAAGTCGATGAACCCGTATTAAGTTCCAACGCTCTTTGACCTAAGAAGGGTGAACATATGCACACTTGGTGATAGTCACACTATCAACAAAGTTTCTCTGAAGTACCGCTACCTCATCCCCAAGTTGAATGATTTACTTGATGAACTACATGGTTCCTGTGTATTCCCCTTAATAAATTTGAAGTGTGGGTACCCCCAAGATCAAGATGAAAGAAGGTGATGAGTGAAATAATGCCTTCAAGCAATTCTATGAGTATATGTTGATATCTTTTGTTCTCTCCAATGCTTCCCTCATTTTATGAGGTTAATGAATAATGTGTTGAGGAGGATTTTGGATGAATTTATAGTTATCTAATTGATATCCTTGTGTTTAGTTAAAATGTCGTGGAATATGTTGAATCATGTGTTGAGGAGGTTAAAATGTCGTGAAGTATGTTGAATCATGTGTTGAGGAGGTTAAAATGTCTACTTGTTATCCTAGTGTTTGAGGTTTTTGAAAAAATTTAGTACCTTGTGGCACCATTGATCTAGCAGAATGCTTGGTTGTTATGGAGAAACTATGCACACCCTTATTCTTGCATTCCCAGAATCTTTATAGACCTTTGAGTGTTGAGTGTGAAGTCTTGAGGGTAGGAATTGAAGCAGCTTTGATCCAGCCTTACCTATTTAAGCGAGAGTTGGTTCTTACTAGAACTATTCTATATGACAAGTTCTACACACTCATTTAAGTACTAGAAATGTTGCAACTTTGCAAAGGAGTTCACATCCATAGTGATCATGAATTCTTAAAGCACTTGAAGGGTCTCGCTTAGCTCAATAAGAGATATGCCAGTAGGTGGAGTTCCTGGAACCGATTCCCTACGCGATCAAAACATAAGTGTAGTTGGTCAAATTTAGTGGTGAATGATTTATCTTGCATGAATGTGCCACTTTCCACTCCTGTTGGGAAGTTACTTAGCATTGTACTACTTAAAAGGGTTTTATTACCAGAATTACGATTTCAATACCACTTTTATGTCTCGTTCAAAATTTGTAGTGGGAGTTTTTTTAGATTTGATTCATTCCTCTTCAAGGCCGAATTAATATATATTTGGAAGGGTTTAGTGAGGAAATCTTGATTAGACTTACAGAGTGGCCTTGGCAAGGCATTATGGCATGAAGAACACCCCAACTACATTGCAGAAGCATTTATTTTAACCTAAGATGAGTCATGATGACCCAAGTTCTCACCGTCATATTTGAAAAAAATTATTTTACCATTTCTGTACAAGACATAAAAGTGGTACTTAAATTATGATCCTGGTCATAAAACTCTTTAGTAATCCACCCAAGCCACTTCATATCACGAGTGGCAACACATGGCTGTGAGATAAAGCATCAAACACCGCTCTTGAAAACAAATTTGTACTTGATCACATAGAAAAAAGTTTCCAGGAACACCACTGATCTGACATGCCTCCTACCTAACCCGACCTTTCAAAGCGTGTTAATCCAAATCGAGTTGCCTTAATGTTTGGTTTCCACATTGTTTAATTGGTGAGATAGAGAAATTAGAAATAGTAGAAAGAAAATTGAGTGCGAGATTTGCAATTTTAGTGATGGTAGTGATATTAAAACTTATCAATCTATTTTATTAGATGATGAAGAAATGCATATTTGTGATATGCTTCAAGTACCTAGGAGGCTGGGATTGATTATTCAAAAAAATTTTGTGACGACTGAGTTAAGTGAAAATTTTGAAAAATGGAGATATTATATGCAATTTTTGTTGCCTTGAATTAGCAATTATCAATCTATCCTATTAGGAGATAAAAATATATCTAGGTGCTATTGGTAAGTACCCTGGATTAATTAATCAAAAAAATGATGTTATAGATGATAATATAACATCTAGATTGAAGGCTGGGTGGTTAAAATAAGAGGTGCCTAGGGAATACAATGCAATAAGAAGATTCCTTGCATGCTTAAAGATAAAATTATAAAATAGCTATTACTCCGATGATGTTGTATATCTAATTTAACTGTAATAGAAATGAGAATACTCGTAAGTAAAAAAAATCACGATACCTAAGTTAACTGTGATAGAAATGAGAATATTATTATGAATGTGTAATAAAACTAAGGAAGATAAATTGGTAATGATTATAGAAAAGAAATAGTAAGAGTGGAAACTATTGAAGATATGATAATGGAAATGATTTCGGCATGTACACCGAACGTCGGAGTGAGTTAGACAATCAGATAGAGTACTTCAAAAGATTAAATAGGAGAAGGGGAAGTTTCGTTGTAAAATGAATTCAAGTTGTTGAAGATGATTTTATATGGTCTATGTTTAACAATTCGAGTAACACTCAAAGGAGCAAATATGAAATGGTGATTTATAAGGCCATCTACAAATAATGATATATCATTATCAATCCTTCCGCCGATTATTTGGGGTTCCCTTTATTCTAAAATATATGCTGAAGAAAATATGAAGATAGTTTCTGATGGGGATCCCGAATCAAGTTCAAGTCAACACTTACAGGAGCCCGCACGAGTCTACATATGTCAGAAGCAGGGGTAGGATCGTTGGATAAACGATCGAAGCCGATAGTCGCGCTCAAAGCGACGAAAATGTATTCTTATTTTATGTAAATTTAGTATTTTAATATTCCACGACAACTTGGTCATCTGTAGTTGGTTTTAAGTCTATAAATAAGGATCTTGGGGCTATTTTTCAGACATTGTAGATTTTGGACAAAAATTATGGGCTATTGCAGTCTTCTCGTGGTGCCGATTTCATGGACCACCCTTGGTATTGAAGCCATGGTAACCACTTTTCGTAACCACCCCTCACTCAATATAACCACCTCCATCACTCATAACCGTCCATAACTACCACTTCACGTAACTTCCCAATAATCACTTTCCCCTACTAACACGCACTCCCGTGATTCTCATCCATCATGCACTTGTTGAGAGCTCCAGTATCCAGAAACCTAACCGTTGAAGCACCAATTTGTTGTCTATCCACATAATTAACAACAAGCTATGAAACACCAGTACAGGTGTCACGACCCGTCTTAAAAAGATCAGAGTGCGCTTCAGGCGGGTCGTGATGCCACAGACATGCAGAGAGGAGCCATGCCTGATAAGGCGAAAACACAGATTCTACAACTAGTTTCAAATTGTTATTTTTGAAAGAGATTAAGTTGATTTTAAAGTGGTGCGAAAACCGCAAAAAAATATATAAAGAGTTGTTATGCATGCTTTCCTTTTATAAAAAAAATGAAGCCACAAGCAGTACTGAAACTAAATGAATGCAACTAGCCACAAAAGTAGAAATATCATAAGTGAAATGAACTAGTACAATGCTTCATCCTAAAAAGGTTGTCCACGATACAAGTGAAAATGTCTGACAATAACTAATATATGAATAGTAAAATCCAACAGTAACTGAAACAAAATACATAGAACCTGCTGATACATCAAACCAAAATGAAACTTCCAAGCAAAGTTGTAGTTGGATGAAGAATACTCAGAAACTGGATGACACAGTCACGAACCCTAAGGCAAATCCAAAAAGAAGGAAAATGTCTCAGAACATGAAAAAAAAACATAAAGATTCAAGTTAATAACTTGCACAAAAAGTAAGCAAATGAAACAAGAGCTCAGTGAACTAGTTTTACACGTAGTAACCTACTACCGGACAAGTAACCAGGTCTAACAAGATGCTTTTACTTTAATATCCTACTCCGGAGTTTAGTCTAGTCATACCATAAGCAGAAAACAATGAAGGGTGAATGTGTTGTCATTTGGTGTACAAGATTCTAGTGTATAAATTGATGCAAGGCTTATCAACAACTGTGCTTGCAAAAGTCGCCTAATGGTTTCTGTACCAGCTAAGCGGGGGCTCGATTCAACGCGTCACATCAAACCAACACTCTCCTCTCAATGTTTGCTTATGCTATTAAACAATCTCAGAGATTCATAATTAATTTGGACAAGTTATTAATTAGACGATTCCAGACTATAAAGGTCTACTTCGTAACAAAAAGTGAAGTAAAAATAGATTTTTCATGTTTGCAAGCAAGAGAGGTTTCTCTACTCGCCTTAAGGTAAAGCTGAACGGATGGCGGCGGCTAAGCGGTGTTAGCAGGCGCTTAGGAAATCTTAAATTCTTTTGACCTGCTTTAAGACCACGCGAACACGATATCATAACCGGGATTCCTACACTTACACAGACATTTAATATTTGCAAAAGAAAACTCACATAAAAGGTGGTTTGACGGAAATTACCTCCCTCGAGAGTGAGGGGAGATGAGTTACCACAAGGATCGAGAATTTGGCGGCTTTAGGCGTCAGAAACCCTAAATCGGAGAGGGTTCAGAGCGAATTCCATCGCTAGATCTGATGAGCGACACCGGAAACACAACATATGTGAAATTAGTCGAATTTACGACAAACACAAGAGGGAAGGACGAAATTACGTCGATCGGAGGACGGAAATCCTCCCAAATAAATTAGGGAAAAACTGAAAATGAGAGTTAGGCGGGGTTCCTTACCCAAGTAGACCAGATCTGGGCTCAGAAATCCACGAAGTGGGGTTTCGAGCGAAACTCAAGGAGTTCCTCTAGAGATCCACCGGCCGAAACAGAGAGTTAGGGTTGCCGGAGAAGAACGTTGTCTTTGCCCTCACTGGCCGGAGGAGACGGAGAAAGGAAGGGACTGCTGCTGAAACCGTCGGCTGAGGAGGAGGAGCAGCCGTCGGATCCGGGGTCTGCCATCCAGAGGAAGAGAAGAGGAAGAGGCGCCAGTCCCAGGAGGAGCGATCTCCAGCCACTAGAAGGCGATGCGGGGGCTGACAGTCGCGCGGGAGGCGGAGACGGGGTCGTCGGAGTGCGCAGGACGCAGAAATGGGAGTTGTGGCGCGCAAGAGGAAGCTGGACAGGAAGAAATGAAGTATCCGGGGAAGGGTTGGCTCGTTCTCGGGTTATAAGAGGGAAATAGGGTTTGTGTTTTATTATTATTATTATTGTTAGAAAAGCCTGTGTAAAAAGGCCTATTATTAGGCCCATGTATTTGATTCTTTTCCTCTTCTCTTATTAGTCCCACATCTTGTATAGGACTTTCCATCTCCTTTTCTCTCCTATATATTTGTGTTCTCTCCTTGTATTTAGATACACAAGAAATATATACAAGTTTTCGAGCTCTTTCTACATGGTATCAGAGAGACTCGTTTCCTCCTGCGGACTCCTTTCTTCTGTCCGCCTCTCCCGATCACCCTGCGACTCTCTCTTATCCGCGACCTTCTTCTCCCTAGGCCGCGACCTGCAACTCTGCCCGCTCGCGACCTTCTACTCTGACCGCTGCCTGCGGCCTGCCTCTTCTGTCCTCTGCCTGCCCTTGCCGCTCGGTCTCCTGCGGACTGCCTCTTCTGTCCGCTGCCCGCCCTTGCTGCTTGGTCTCCTACGGCCTCTCTTCTATTCCCGCCTCCTCTTCTCTCCGTGGTTCCACCTCCTCCAAGGGCTTCTTATAGCCTCCTTCCGCTCTGACCAGTGGGGACCACCTCTCCCACCTGCTCTTTCCTGTCCGCTACCGGTCTTTCTTGTCCGCCGCGGTCTCTCCTCGCCGCGGACTGCTTCTGCTCGCCGATCCGCGGACTGCCTCTGCGTCTGCTCGCCGCGGACTGCTTCTGCTCTCTGATCCGCTGCCTTCTTGTCGCTGGGATCTCTTCCCGCTACCTTCTCTATCCGCTGTGAGCTCTCTTGCAAGCTCGCTCTCCTATCTCGCGCGCTTCTACTCACTACTGTTTCAGTCCGCTGCGAGCTCTCGTCTACTCTCTGCTTCAGTCCGCTGCGGCCTGCTCGCTGCTTCAGTCCGCTGCGACCTGCTCCAGCACACTGCGCGGGCTGTCCTCCAGTTCCTGCTCCAGACCGGGCTCTCTTCTCGCTCGTGGTCACTTGGTTCATCTCGCCGCGGACTGATCATATCCGCTGCGGTCTCCCTGCTCGCTGCCTACTCCTTGCCTTCCTGCACTTGCGGACTGCCCTCTCTACTCGCTGCGGACTACCCCGGTTCGCTGCAGCCTGCTCCTCCTTGCCTCTTGCCTAGCCGTTGCGACCTCCCCCTTGGGGTCCTTGCTCGCTCTCTTCCCCGCGGGCTCCTGTGTCTGTCCGCTTCTGCAGTCCGCAGGTTCTGCTTCCTCTCCCCGCCATGACTTCCAGTAACTCCACTGCGGCCAGCCCCTCTACAGACCGCCCGACACCTGTTTCTGAAATCCGTGATGAGCTGCGGATTACAACTATCTCCCTCTCCGGGAAGAAGAATTTTCTCCCTTGAGTTCATTCTGTTCGCCGGGTTCTTCAGCCAAGGGCCTCTTGCATCACCTCACTCAAGCTCCTCCTTCTCCTTCAACTGACGAATGGCTCCGTAATGATGGCCGTGTTCAGACCTGGCTCCTGAATTCCCTCGATGGCGAACCGTATCAAATGGCCATGTATCACGAAACGACCAAAGCTATGTGGGATGAATTGCACTCCATGTACTCGGGTAAAGACAGCCTTCAAGCCTTCAACATCTCTTTAACATCCTCACCGATCTTATGACTCTTGACACGGGGGGGGGGGGGGGGGTGCCTCGGACATGACCTCATTCGTCGCTCGTGCAAAGACTCTCGCTGAGGCGTAGATTCAACATCAACCGTCTACCGCTGACCATGCTACTCAGCGTGCTCAGAAAGAGGCCATTTGTATTTCCATCATGATGGCTCGTCTCCCGCCTCACCTTTAGAATATTCACACTCAGATTCTGGCTTCCTCCATTATACCCTCCTTATCTGATGTCTGCTCTATGCTCCTCCGGGTTTCACCGCCTCCTGATACTCCTGCGCCTCCGCCCTCGGTCCTTCTTCAGCACACCCCTTCTCCCTTACTGCCCACCCCTACTTCTGCTCGTGGTGGCCGTTCGGGGCCGCGGGCGCGATGGTCGGGGTCGGCCGACTTGTTCCTACTGCGGCAAGGACGGTCATTATGCGGCGACCTGCTACAAGAAGATTGGTTATCCTCCTCGTCCGACAGCCGCGGTTGCTGCGGACACCTCCTCTGCCGCTCCTTCTGACCTTGAGGCTGTTCGTCTCCAGCTCCAGCAACTACAAGGGTTTCTCAACCCGCCCTTTGCCTCCATCGCCACCGCCTCCAATACAGGTACTGCTTGCTTATCCACCAGACTGCGATGGATTCTGGACTCGGGTGCCACTCATCATATTACCTCACAACAGCCACCCAAGTACACAGATTCTCCTCATCCCAAGTCTGTCACTGTGGCAAATGGGGCAACGGTTCCCGTCTCCGGCGCGACTGATCTTGTCCTCAACCCCTCGCTCTCCCTTCGCTCGGCTCTTCATGTTCCAGGCTCTCCGTTCAATTTACTTTATGTTGGTCGTCTTACAAATGATCTAAATTGCTCTGTCATATTCACTCCCTCTTCTTTTCTCATACAGGATCAGCGGACGCGGACTACCATTGGTAGGGAAACACTGCAAGGCGGGCTCTACATTCTCGATGACAATCCCACCATCCTATCTTCTGTCTCCTCCAGTGAGTGGCATCGACGTCTTGGCCTCGCTCCTCTCCCGGTACTCCAGCGGGCTCTTCCAGATGTTTCTCTTCATCCTTTTCACTGCGAGTCTTGTATCTTCGGCAAACATCCGCGTTCTTCTTTTTCAGCACATTGTACCCGGAGTACTGCTCCTTTTTATTTAATGCATTCAGACATCTGGGGTCCTTATAAAGTTACTAGTATTTCTTGTTATCGCTATTTCCTTACGTTTATTGATGACTACTCTCGCACAACGTGGCTTTACTTACTACGTGATCGTACCGAGCTTCCTCGTGTCTTTCGGGCCTTTGTCCTTGAAACGCATACGCAATTAACACCACCATCAAAACATTACACACCGATAATGCTCGGGAATACACTAGCCATGACTTTGCGGCATTGTGCTCTGAATTCGGGATTCTTCATCAAACATCATGTGCGTACACACCACAGCAAAACGGCGTTGCCAAACGGAAGAACCGACACTTGCTTGATGTTGCCCGCTCTCTCATGCTTCAAATGAATGTCCCCAAAAGTTACTGGCACTTTGCGGTCTCTACTGCGTGCTTCTTGATCAACCGGCTCCCTTCCTCTGTCCTCCACTATGCTACTCCATTTAGCCTCATCTTTCCCTCTACTCCAGCTTTCCCTCTCCTGCCTCAGGTTTTTGGCTCCACCTGCTATGTCCACCACCTGGGGCCATCAACGGACAAGTTGGACCCCCAGGCCACCAAACATGTCTTCGTTGGTTATTCCCGTACACAAAAAAGCTATGTATGTTACTCTCCTGCTACCCGCAAGCTTTCCGTTTTTGCAGATGTTACCTTCCCGGAAGATCAACCGTTCTTCTCTGCTCCTTTACCCACTCCTTCCACGCCAGCACCTCTACCACCACTCCTCCCATGGCCTGTTATTTCCGTTACTACCCCTCTACCACTGGGACCACCAACACCGACTCCTGCCCCCTCCAGGCCACCTGTCATCCGTGTCTATTTTCGTCGCTCGTCCGACTCCGTTGCCCCTCTGCAGTCTGCCTCGACCTCGGCTAATCCGCGCCCTGTTGATCAGGTACCTGCCTCCACTGCTCATCGTATGGCAAACTATGTATCTTTGCATCGCCTCTCTCCTCACCTCCACACATTTGCTACTTCTCTTTCTTCGATTTCGGTCCCTAACTTTGTGCAGGAGGCGCTACAACATCCAGGATGGCGGGCCGCCATGGAAGCGGAAATGGCTGCTCTCTGGGCCAATCAGACCTGGACTCTTGTACCCCTTCCTCCGGGTCACACCCCGGTTGGGTGTAAATGAGTTTATGTTATTAAACATGCTGCTGACGGAACGATTGATCGCCTGAAAGCTCGTCTGGTGGCCCGTGGCTTTACCCAACAACAGGGGCTCGAATATGAAGAAACTTTTTTTCCGGTTGCCAAACTCAACACCGTTCGAGTCCTCATCTCCGTGGTTGTCCATCGCCGATGGCCTTTATTCCAACTCGATATTAAGAATGCCTTTCTGAATGACGATCTCCAAGAAACAGTCTACATGCAGCAACCTCCCGGGTTTGAGACCACGGGGGAGTCTCAGGTCTGTCGACTGACAAAGGCTCTGTATGGTCTCAAACAATCCCCTCGGGCGTGGTTTGACAAATTCAGTAAGGCTCTTCAGGAGGTTGGTTTTACTCGCAGCTCGACTGACTTCTCGCTATTCACTCGTCATCAAACAACGGGAACTGTTCTTCTGTTAGTTTATATGGACGATATCATAATTACGGGAGACGACTCGAAAGGTATACGAGAGGTCAAACTACACCTGGGTACAGTTTTCCAAACAAAAGATCTGGGGCCCCTTCGGTACTTCTTGGGCCTTGAGGTTGCCAGACGGTCAGACGGCCTCGTTCTCTCTCAGCGGAAGTATTGCCTCGACCTCCTTCGAGATGCTGGCTACTCAGGCTGTAAGCCAATTGACACACCAATGGATGCAAATCACAAGTTGTGCGCTCAGGCATCTGACTCTGATCTCCTACTCCAGAACCCAGAATACTATCGTCGTCTCGTTGGGAGGTTGATCTACCTCACGGTAACCAGACCAAATATTTCCTTCGTTGTTGGTATTGTCAGTCGATACATGCATGCCTCTCGAAGATCTCATCTTCAGGCTGTTGAATGCATTCTCAGATACCTTAAAACAACTCCTGATCAAGGTCTGGTTTACAAAACCTCATCTTCAGCTCCAACGTTGGTGGCGTATTCTGATGCCGATTATGCTGGTTCCCTTGATGATCGACGGTCAACCAATGGTTTCTGCACATATCTTGGAGGACATTTGATTACTTGGCGAAGCAAGAAACAAGCAGTCGTTGCTCGATCATCCGCCGAGGAAGAATACCGGGCAATGACATCGGTGGTTTCTAAACTAACGTGGCTTGAAGGTCTTCTTACTGATCTGGGTGTAAAGCTCCCTTCCCCAGCTCTTCTCCTCTGTGACAGCCAGACTGCCATACATATTGCCAAGAACCCAGTATTCCACGAGAGAACAAAACACATTGAAGTCGACTGTCACTTCATACGGGAAAAGGTGCAAATGAAAAAACTCGACCTGAAGCATGTTCCGGGGACGGAACAAGTTGCGGACATCCTCACAAAGGCCCCTTCTAGTACTCTCTTCTATCAGTGCTTGTCCAAGCTTGACGCATACGATTTGTACGCTCCAGCTTGCGGGGGAGTGTTAGAAAAGCCCATGTAAAAAGGTCTATTATTGGGCCCATGTATTTGATTCTTTTCCTCTTCTCTTATTAGTCCCACATCTTGTATAGGACTTTTCATCTCCTTTTCTCTCCTATATATTTGTATTCTCTCCTTGTATTTCAATATACAAGAAATATATACAAGTTTTCGAGCTCTTTCTACAATTATTATTATTATAAAGTTGTTTCATTCTCCCCTACTTAGGAAGTTTCGTCCCGAAACTTCCCGAGGATTCTCTGGATGGAGCCAAAACATCGAAGATTCGGACGACATACACTCCAAACCAAGGTTGCAGATGTCGGATGTCGGGGACACGTCGGTTTGGGTTTTTATGTCGGTTTTTTATATATCGGGGGATATATCGGGGATATTTCATATATCGGATTTTAATATTTAATTAATTATATATGTAATTAAATGTTATTTTTTAATTTTTATACATATCACAGTACTACCTATTTTACAACCTATTGAGCTTTTAAATATTAAAATCTATATGTAGCATTTAACATACAACACTTTAAAGATGAAAATTTGCAAAACTAGTGATTTTAAGATTAAAATTCCGAAAATCAAATTTCAAACATACCTCATTCTTCATCGCCTGAAAACTCATCTATAGTCGGCATAGTAGATAGAATATGATCTTCATCCGATGAACCCTCTAGATCTCCCTCATCCACTTCAGGTATTTTTTTCTTTTCCCTTCTTTGATAACTAATTGTCACTTCTTTGCTTGTAGCTAATCTTTGAGGTCTCCTTTCATCATGATCAGCGTCGACTATATTGCCAATTTGCGCCCATGTCAGCCCCTCGCCAGGAAAGACTTCATCATCGTCCTCTTCATCCTCATCCCCCTCAGGATCAACATTCACCATCCACTCTTGTACCATTCCAGAATCAACATTCTTAGCTGCCAATGGATCTCGAGATGTCTCTGAATATTTCGACTTTAGCAAGACATTGAACTTTACAAATACTAAATCGTTCAATCTCTTGCTATCAAGTTTATTTCTCTTTTTAAAATGTATCTGTAAATTTTTAAAAAGAGTTGAATAATGCATACAATCATATAATAAGATATAAATGTTTAACTGTATAACTAAATTAATGTATACCATCTCGAAGGTGCTCCAGTTTCTCACAGCCAGAAGATGAAGTAGTCAGACTTAAAATTTTCATGGCCATAGTTTTAAGGTACGGCGTATCAGCACCGTTAAGCCGCCACCAATGTACTGTGAAAATTAAAATGACAACACAATGTATTAAACTATTATTCATTTATTATACATAAATACATAATTATTGTTAATAAATATATATATTAAAATGTACCTGGATTTAAGTTTGGATTTTGTAGCTGTCTCTTTGCCATTTCTTTACCAAATAACCCTTGTTGGTATTGGTAAACATCAAGCTCAGCGCTGATGTGATCCTGTGTAGAAGGGTCTTTCCTATATATCCTTGAGTGACACTCAACAAAACCACTCATAAACCTTCCGTCAGCCTCAATCTCCACTCGATGAGAATAATAAAAAATGGGTTTAAGTAATACCCTGCAAAGTGCATATGACTGTTCAATCTCCACTCGACAAAGCAGCAGGGCAACTACAAATGTGATTGGATATACATGCATCATTGATTGCAAAATGAAGTTGGATAAATAACTATTAATAGGGGTATTTCAAATCATTTGTTGATTAATAAAAGTGTTAAATTAAAATAAAGCAGCAACTAATAAGACAAATAAAGCGACAACTAATAAGACAAATAAAGCAACAACGCATCTACTATGGCCATGAAAATTCATCTTTGACTTCAACCAGAAAGGCAACCACAAATAAAATAGCAGACCGACATGTCCGACAACATGTCTCTGGTTCTTTCTTTTAGCCCAACGAGCACCAATGAGTAAAACATTAAAGATTAAACTGCTATAATTTTACACTAAACATATTATCTAATATTAACTTTTAAAAAAGAATGAATACGTTTTAAAGTTTTAGTAAATAAAATAATATATACATAATAATCACTTGCATATTGAATTTGTAATAGCCTTGGCAAAACCTCAAAAGTAGCATCTATAAATAAATCAGGACAAGAATGAACCAGCGAGCAAGGTAGGGAGATGTGATATTTAATTTGTAATAGCATTGACAAAACCTCAAAAGTAGCCTCTACAAATAAATACGGACAAGATGAAGTAGCCTCTGCATATTCATTTTTTTTAAAAAGTTAATATTAGATAATATGTTTGATATAATATTATAGCACTAAAAAAATGAAATGCATAGCGATAGAATGAGTGGGGGAGGTAGGGAGAAGAATGAACCAGCCGAGAGAGCACCAGCGAGCAGGGAGAGGAAAGGACCAGTGAGCTATAGAGCACCAGAGAACCAGAAAACCAGAGAGCACCAGCCAGCAAGGTGAAGAAAGAACCAGAGAGCACCAGCGAGAACAGAGAAGAAAGAACCAGAGAGAGAGTGCCGACAGCGCGCGAGAGAGGGAGAGCACCAACGAGCTAGAGAGCACCAGATAACCAGAGAACCAGAGAGCACCAGCGAGAACAAAGAAGAAAGAACTAGAGAGAGAGTGCCGACAGCGCGCAAGAGAGGGAGAACACCAACGAGCTAGAGAGCACCAGATAACCAGAGAGCACCAGCGAGAACAGAGAAGAAAGAACCAGAGAGAGTGCCGACAGCGCGCGAGAGAGGGAGAGCACCAACGAGCTAGAGAGCACTGGAGAATCAGAGAACCGGAGAGCACCAGCTAGCAGGGAGAAGAAATAACCAGAGAAACAGTGTCGCGATGCGCGCTGGAGAGCTAGGGCAGGAGCGACGGGGAGAGCTAGGGCAGAGCGACGGGGAGAGCTAGGGCAGAGCGACGGGGAAGTAAAATGTGCGGGGTCGAAATGAGAAGGGTCGGTGTAATCTATTATAATTAGAAGTATTAAAAAAATAATTTAAAAAAAACGAAAATAACGCCCGATATCGGGCGTTATTTTGTGCCGACATGTCGGCTTTAACCGACATGTCGGACCGCTATTTTCAAAACGTTATTAAAGAAACTTGTGCCGGTTTTGTGGCGTTTTTGCTCCCAAACCTTCATGTCGGCCGACATGTCAGACATGTCGGCCGATATCCACAACACTGCTCCAAACACACATTTGTCAACTAACGCATGGAAGCTAACTATGAAAAAATACTGAAATAACAAGGAAGTCAGACTCAGAGAGGTACCAAGATTAAGAGAAGAGTTGCGGATACTTGTTGCGCATGTCAGATTCAAGTTCCCAAGTGTACTCCTCAGACTGCCATGCACCCAAAGTACCTTCACCATAGGAATGATTTTCTTACGAAGCTTGCGTTCTTGATATTCGACAATCTTCGTGGGCTCGACTGGGTAGGACAGATTGGCTTCAGGATTCACTTGAACTTCTTCAAGAACACGATTAGGATCGTGGATGTATTTCCGAAGCTGACTGACATGAAAGACACCATGAATACCGGCCAAAGAAGCAGGTAGCTCCAGACGGTAGGCAGATTCTCCAATATGTTATGAGATGGTGTACGGTCCCACGAACCTCGGGCTGAGCTTATGATGGCGACCGAACTGTTTCACTCCAGGAGTAGGGGAAACCTTCAGAAACACTTGATCACCCACGACAAATTCTAACGGACGGCGGCGCTGATTTGCATACTTTCTGTCTCTCAATGACACGACTGAGCTGAAGACGAGTCTTCTTGGTGGCTTCTTCCATTTCCTGAAGTAACTCCGGGCCCAACACCACCTTCTCACCAACCTCTGACCAGTAGAGCGGGGTCCTACAGCGACGCCCGTACAGTGTTTTGAAGGGGGCCATCTTGAGGCTCTCTTGATAGATGTTGTTGTAGCCGAATTCAACCAAGGGTAGATGTTCATCCCAAGCTCCCTTATAGTCCAAAATATAACAACGTAGCATATCTTCAAGAATCTGATTAACTCTCTCGGTCTGGCCATCCGTCGTCGGGTGGTAAACAGTGCTTAGGTTGAGATCAGTGCCCAAAGCTTGCTGAAACCCCTTCCAGAAGTGCGATACAAATCTTGAGTCACGATCAGAAACGATTCGCAGAGAAATCCCATGGAGTCTAACAATCTCTGAAACATAAATCCGGGTCATCTTCTCTGTGGAATGACCCTCCTTATACGGAATAAAATGAGTCACTTTAGTCAAGTGGTCCACAATAACCCAAATCGCATCATGCCCTCTCGGAGTGCGAGGCAATCCAGTGATGAAGTCCATAGAAACATCTTCCCACTTCCATTCAGGGATAGACAAAGGTTGCAAAAGACCACCAGGACGCTGACGCTGAGCTTTCACCTTCTGGCACGTCAGACATCGAGAGATGAAGCGTGCAATATAATTTTTCATACCAGACCACCACACTATCTGCTTCAGGTCGTGATACATCTTGTTGTTGCCAGGATGGCCAGATGTGCGAGACTCGTGAGCTTCTCGGCAAATACAATCCAGCAACTTAGGAACATCGGGAATGCAGAGGCGGCCTCGAAAACGCAAAACATCATCAGAGACGGAGAAATCTGGGAGAGTTCCAAGTTCAACCTGTCGGCGGATGCGCAGGAGTGCGGGATCAGATGGCTGCACGTCCTTTACCTGTTCTGCCCATAATGGACCAGAGACTTCCCTTGACCTCCAGGTGAGAAGGATATGTCCATCCGCTCGAGGTCATCAACCAGGGCCGCGAGAGAAGCTGACATAGGTGCACAGGCGGCAACAGACGTCTGACGACTCAAAGCATCCGCCACTGAATTGGCCTTACCGGGCACATACGTGAGCTGTAAGTCATAATCTGCTATGATTTCAAGCCAACACCTCTGACGAAGATTGAGATCCTTCTGGACAAAAATATACTTCAAACTCTGATGGTCAGTGAAGAAGTGATACTTCACGCCATAGAGATAATGACGCCAAAGCTTCAAAGCGAACACTACTGCAACAAACTCCAGATTATGAGTGGGGTAGTTGCGTTCATGAATCTTCAACTGCCTCGACCCATAAGCGATAACACGATCTTCTTGCATCAGGACACAACCCAACCCAACTCCGGAAGCATCGGTATAAACTGAGAAGTCTAACCCCTTTGATGGAAGAGCTAAAATTGGCGCTGAACATAAACATTGCTTCAATTCAGAAAAAGTCTGCTCACACTGATCTGACCACTCAAACCTTGCATGCTTTTGAGTTAGCTTAGTTAAAGGGGCAGCAAGGGAGGAGAAATCCTTGACGAAACACCGGTAATAGCCAGCCAGACCAAGAAAACTGCGGATTTCAGTAGGGGTAGAAGGCTGCTTTCAGTTCATAACTGCGGAGATCTTGGCATGGTCAACGAAAAGTCCATCACCCGAAATGACATGCCCCAGAAAGGCAACACGGTCCAGCCAGAACTCACATTTCGCCAACTTGGTATAAAGTTGGTGCTGACGAAGCGTGGAGAGAGCGAGTCTAAGGTGGGTTGCATGCTCCTCATGAGTCTTGGAGTAGACTAAGATATCATCAATGAAGACGATGATGAACTTATCTAGGTACTCGCGGAAGACACGGTTCATCATATCCATAAATGCAGAAGGGGCGTTAGTCAACCCAAAAGACATCACCAAGAATTCAAAGTGTCCATACCGAGTCCGGAAAGCTGTCCTGGGGATGTCAGATTCCTTGATCTTCAACTGATGGTAGCCGCCTGACCTGAGATCGATCTTGGAGAAGACGGTACTACCCTTGAGCTGATCAAATAGGTCATCCACGCGCGGGAGGGGATACTTATTCTTGATGGTTACCTTGTTCAGATCCCGATAGTCTAAGCAAAATCTCATGGATCTGTCTTTCTTTTTAACGAAGAGAACAGGGGCTCCCCAAGGAGAAGAGCTGAGACGAATGTACCCACGCTCAAGCAATTCATCCAATTGCGATCTAAGCTCCTCCAGTTCTCGTGTGTCATGCGGTATGAAGCTTTAGATATGGGGCGCGTTCCAGGCTCTATATCAATGGAGAACTCTACATCACGATCGGGAGGCATTCCAGGCAACTCGGCGGGGAACACGTCAGGGAACTCGGAAGCAATCAAGATAGACTCAAGTTGAGGTGTGGCAGCATCCGATTGTGAAGCATAAACAAAGCAAGCAAAACATCCCTGGCTAAGAAGCCGAGTGACGCGCACAACAGAAATTACCTTCTGGTGGCTGCGGGTGGTCTGAACATGCACGCTGAAGTCCTTCCCATCGATATTGAGATTGACCCTCTTTGCCACACAGTCCAGCTTTGCTCGATACGCGACCAACCAGTTCATACCCAAGATTACGTCGAATTCTGTCATATCCAGGACTATGAGGTCGGCGAGGACTTGCAATTCGCCAAGCAGGACCGGGCAATTGCGAATACCCCTGTTAGAAAGGTGCACATGACCGGGCACAGAGATCTCGAAAGGGACTCCGAGTGTCGAGGTAGGCCAACCATGGAGATTCACGATATGACGCGCTATAAAAGAGTGAGATGCCCCAGAATCGAAAAGGATTTGCATCCACATATTCTTGACCCTAAAATTTCCTAGAATTAAACATCAAAGACACATTTTAAGATTATCAATACTAAAGGTAGGTAATTAAAGGATGCGGGAAATTTAAAACTGTACTTAAAACATACCGGAGATGACGGAGGTAGATGCGAGCGCCTCGCCTTGAGTGGTGACGTTTAGCACGGCCTTTCCCCTGTCCTGAGCTCTAGGAACAGCCTGCAGTGGCTGAGCCGGAATCAGACTTTCCTTCATAGGGCAGTCTAGCTTGAGGTGTCCAATCTGCCCACACTTGAAACAGGCCTTCTGTCTATGACGACAGTCCTTCAGCTGGTGGCCCGGCTTCTTGCAGTACGCACAAACGATGGAGGTAGAGGCAAGCGTCATCTGAGGCGGCGAAGCTTGGATATTCTTCTTTTGCTTCTTCAGGAGAGAACGGCAGACTTGGGCAACATGGCCCACCTTGCGACAGAAGGCGCGCACCTCCTTGGACCCGGGACCCTTCTCCTGAGATGGAGCACTCTTGCGCTTGAGGTCGGATGCTGCGACATTGCTGGTGCCATGCTGGAATTTCTTGGCAGAACAATCCAGCTCAATTGCTTCCACCTTCAAGGCGGCTCCCACGGTCTCCGCGTAGGTGGTGGTGCCATAGGCCACCACATGCTGCTGGAAGTCACGACGGAGTCCCTTCACGGAACGACTGATCTTTTTGGCTTCATCCGGCACGAACTCCGCAGCAAGGAGGGATAGGCGGGAGAACTCTCTCGCATACTCGGTCACTGCCCTGTCAAACTGTTGAAGGGACAGGAACTTCTCAGCTAACTTGTCCTGCTCCACAGAAGAGAGGAAGTTATCCATAAGAACATCCTTGAACTGTCCCCAAGTCAAGGTGGCAGAATCGGAGAGGCTGCGGCGCTGAAGCCGCCAAGTGTAAGCATCCTCGGTCAGCTGATAGGCCGCAAGGAGAACCTTTTGGGCCTCGGGAACAACAACATACTCAAAGTCTTTCTCCATCTGGGAGATCCATTCAGTGATCACGAAGTAATCACGGTCGCCGTTGTAGGTAGGCGGATTTAGTCTCTTGAAAGCCAAAGAGTCTTCCATCGCTACAGGGGGAGCAGCCGGACTTGGCATGAGCGAGACCTCCATGGTGCCATCAGGCAAGCCGGTTCCAGATCCAGGGTCAGGAGGGGTGGTGGTAACAGCTACTCCAGTCGTCCCTGCGCTGCCAGAACCAGAGGCTGGATCAGGAGTTTGGCGTTCCCCCTCCAGACGGGTGACACGCTCCAGAAGCTGTCTCAAAAGCTGGGCAGTTTCATCTCTAGGGGCCTCCCTCGCAGAAGGGGTAGCTTTCTTTCGCTGCGATCGCTTAGGAGCCATCTAAAAGAGACATAAAAGAATTGAGTAAGAGAAACAGTCAGGCTAAGCATAACGGATCGAGACTACAGGTTCTAGCATTCTAACACTGTTGGATACGTAAATCATGTAATAGTTACAGCATTTTCAGTTGACAAATCTAGGTGAAAGTCATGCAAATGCAAATGCGACGATAGATTCGCGTGCGATAGAACTATGATTGCAAAATCCATGTGTGTACACTCGTCATCTATTGCTCTTAGCTTAACACTTGTGAAATGAGTTATGATATGCATGCAATGTAATTATGCCTACAATGCATTCCTAAAAAATGCCATGAATGGATACACATGCCATGTTAAGTGTCCATATCACTTAACATGTCATGCGCATTATGATTCTAATGCCACGCATTTGAAAATATTAAACCGCCCATACAATTTAATATTTACAAGCGGTGTATATCCTAGTGGAAATTCATATGCATATAAATGTTAAGTTTGCCCATACTCCCTTAACATTTGCACGCATACTACTCATGCTTATGAGAGTGTGTGCATGTTTCACCTCGAACAACAGACAACGACAGTGAAGCAATGATGCATGAATATATTTATTTACATAATAAAGTTCCAAAATATTTAATACTTTCAAAATACTTCATTTTTAGGAGCTAACCTCGCTCTGATACCAGCTGTCACGACCCGTCTTAACAAGATCAGAGTGCGCTTCGGGCGAGTCGTGATGTCACAGTCATGCGGAGAGGAGCCATGCCTGCTAAGGCGAAAACACAGATTCTACAACTAGTTTCAAATTGTTATTTTTGAAAGAGATTAAGTTGATTTTAAAGTGATGCGGAAACCGCAAAAAATACATAAAAAGTTGTTATGTATGCTTTCCTTTTATAAAAAAATGAAGCCACAAGCAGTACTGAAACTAAATGAATGCAACTAGCCATAAAAGTAGAAATATCATAAGTGAAATGAACTAGTACAATGTTTCACCCTAAAAAGGTTGTCCACGATAAAAGTGAAAATGTCTGAAAATAACTAATACATGAATAGTAAAATCCAACAGTAACTGAAACAAAATACATAGAACCTGCTGATACATCAAACCAAAATGAAACTTCCAAGCAAAGTTGAAGTTGGATGAAGAATACTCAGGAACCGGATGACGCAGTCACGAACCCTAAGGCAAATCCAAAAAGAAAGAAAATGCCTCAGAACATGAAAAAAAACATAAAGATTCAAGTTAATAACTTGCACAAAAAGTAAACAAAGGAAACAAGAGCTTAGTGAACTAGTTTTACACGTAGCAACCTACTACCGGACAAGTAACCAGGTCTAACAAGATGCTTTTACTTTAATAGCCTACTCCGGAGTTTAGTCTAGCTGTCATACCATAAGCAGAAAACAATGAAGGGTGAAGGTGTTGTCATTTGGTATACAAGATTCTAGTGTATAAATTGATGCAAGACTTATCAACAACTGTGGTTGTCTAATGGTTTCTGTTACCAGCTAGGCGGGGGCTCGATTCAACGCGTCACACCAAACCAACACTCTCCTCTCAATGTTTGCTTATGCTATTAAACAATCTCAGGGATTCATAATTAATTTGGACAAGTTATTAATTAGACGATTCCAAACTATAAAGGTCTACTTCATAACAAAAAGTGAAGTAAAAATAGATTTTTCATGTTTGCAAGCAAGAGAGGTTTCTCTACTCGCCTTAAGGTAAAGCTGAACGGATGGCGGCGGCTAAGCGGTGTTAGCAGGTGCTTAGGAAATCTTAAATTCTTTTGACCTGCTTTAAGACCACGCGAACACGATATCATAACCGGGATTCCTACACTTACACAGACATTTAATATTTGCAAAAGAAAACTCACATAAAAGGTGGTTTGACGGAAATTACGTCCCTCGAAAGTGAGGGGAGATGAGTTACCACACGGATCGAGAATTTGGCGGCTTTAGGCATCGAAAACCCTAAATCGGAGAGGGTTCGGGGCGAATTCCACCGCTAGATCTGATGAGCGGCACCGGAAACACAACATAAGTGAAATTAATCGAATTTACGACAAACACAAGAGGGAACAACAAAATTACGTCGATCGGAGGACGGAAATCCTCCCAAAAAAATTAGGGAAAAACTGAAAATGAGAGTTAGGCGGGGTTCCTTACCCAAGGAGACCAGATCTGGGCTCAGAAATCCACGAAGTGGGGTTTCGAGCGAAACCCAAGGAGTTCCTCTAGAGATCCACCGACCGAAACGGAGAGTTAGGGTTGACGGAGAAGAACGCTGTCTTTGCCCTCACTGGCCGGAGAAGGAGAAAGGAAGGGACTGCTGATGAAACCGCCGGCCTGAGCAGGAGGAGCAGTCGTTGGATCCGGGGTCTACCGGCCAGAGGAAGAGAAGAGGAAGAGGCGCCGGTCCCTGATGGAGCGATCTCTGGCCACGAGAAGGCGATGCGGGGGCTGACAGGCGCGCGGGAGGTGGAGACGGGGCCGTCGGAGTGCGCAGGACGCGGAAACAGGAGTTGTGGCGCGCGAGAGGAAGCTGGACCGGAAGAAATGAAGTTTCGGGGGAAGGGTTGGCTCGTTCTCGCGTTATAAGAGGGAAATAGGGTTTGTGTTTTATTATTATTATTATTATAGAGTTGTTACAACAGGTACGGGTACCAGGTGCATACGTATTTGGTATGACCGGACTGTAAAATTTAAAAAATAAGGATATGGGTACGGTGAGTTACATTGTATGAAATATAATAAATATATACATATATATCACAAATGCAATTAAGAGTCCTCAAAACCACAAAACATCAAGCATGAATCATCAATTGAAGTACAAATTCATAGTTAATGTAATATAATATAATGTTCTCAAACAAAATATTCATAGTCATTTCAAACTTAAGGATGTAGTCATTTTCTTCCTCCTCTTGCCCATTGTTGGAGATTAACGCATCTTGACTTTCTAGTTCGTCTATTCCCTTACACCATTTTCAGATATTTTCAATCAGTGACTCTTAATACTAGAATACAAACCACTATAGTCCACCTTACAAAAATTGCATTTCCATTTTTTATTCTCACCACCATCTCCACTTTGAATAATTGACTGACATGCTCACATCATGCCTGATCATCCTTATCCATATCATTAGAAATAACTTTAGTTATTGCTGAGGTAGAAGATGAACTAGTAACACTAATAGATAACTGATAATACCTAATAATTATAACAAAACAAGTTCAAGAAATCAAAACAAGGAATTAATATAGCATGATTGAAATCAGAGCATGAAATTAAAATTGCATAAAATTCTTACAAACATGGTTGCTAAGATAAAGCAGGTGGTCAAAGGAGGCAAGAAACCTGAAGAAACATAAACTGACATTAGTAATCGGGAGAATAAGGCGGAAATAATAAGTAATCGGAAGAAGAAGGAGGGGAGGCTAATTTAAGGCAACAATTGGAAGAAGAAGAAGGAGGAGGGGAGGTTGGTTTAGTGCTGCATTCAGAAGAAGAAGAAGGCAGGTTTAGGGCAACAAGCGACAGTAAGAATAAGAACAATCAGCTGGAAGAAGAAAGAAGAAAGAAAGGAAGAAGAAGAAGAAGGAGGAGGAGGCTGGCTTAAGGCAGCAATCAGTAGGAAGAAGAAAAAGAAGAGGAGGTTGGTTTAGGGCAGCAATCAGCAAGAAGAAGAATCGATTGGAAAAAGAAAGAAGAAGAAAGAAGAAGAAAAAAAGAACGAAGAAAAAAGAAAGAAGAAAGAAGAAAGAAGAAGAAGAAAGAAGAAGAAGAAAGAAGAAGAAACGGCTTACGATCGATCGCGAGCGGGATCTGGTATTATGATTGGGAGCAGGATTTGGAACTCGACTTACGATCAGGAGTGGGATCTAGAGTTAAGACCGGGAACCGGATCTGGATCTCCAGACGGGAGCGGGAGTAGGGACGAGAGTTCTGGATGAGAGTGGGAGCAAGGACGGGATTGGGATCTCCACACAGAAACGGGTCGAAATATACCCAAAGACATATCCGCCCATCCAGTATACTTACCTGGAACGAAAACACACCCAGTATGGGTACACATGTAATTTGGGTGTCTGTGCTTCTTAGGCACAAGCCACGTACCTGAACTCCTATTGCTTATGTATGTTTTCTAGTTTGAAGTTTAAATTGCTATTTGTTACTTATTTTGTAAAGAAATATATTGTTTGAGATCTAGATTTGTGAAATTTCACTCAATTTTAATTCTAGTTGAATGGTTTATTCCTACCATTTAATTGAAGTACTTCTTTTTAATTTAATTGGATATTGCTTGGGTTTTTAAAGTCTAATCTCTAGTGTGATTGCCTGTGGGCTCTATTCATAATTTCATAAATTATTGTGATTATTTGTTGGGCTATTGCTTGTGCGTCACACCATCTAGATTTCTACGACACGCTATGAACACTCATTAGAATTTCTTACAGAATTTACAGTGCATCCATCTTGCATCAATTTGTCATCATTTCCTCTAAGAATTTATATGCTTGGTTTCATTTAGGTATATTTAGTATGTTCTCTTTCTTTTTCTACTGATACACTTGAGTCGTCTTTTCAGCATGCCACTCGATACCTTGCAAACCAAGAGTGGGTTCGAAATGACTCCCTTAAAACAATTGAGAACACTGCCGTAAGTTCTCTTTGCTTCTTTTGTTTAACTCTTGCATTTTTTTCTATTTCATCTATTGTTTATGCCGCACTTGGTACATCAATATTTTTTTTGAAGTGTGTGCTTGCATCTGCATGTTCATTTATGCCAACTAGTACTTGTGTTTATATGCTTCCATTCCATTTTTTTTCTCTCAAAGTTAACATATGCTAATGTATTGGGCTTATTAGATACCTGTGATCATGCTTGTGGCTGAAGTTCCTTGTGATATAACTTTTTCTCATGGAACCTCTTCTCCTGTGGATATATCTAAAGAGAAGTCATCCAAGCTATCCGGTGAACATGACAATGTTTCTCTTTTAAATCTGTCCGGTCTTCAGACTGTGATTACATCAAGGACTTCCATGATTCCAAAGAATGATGCTGATGTTGTGTCAAAGTCAGTTCGTTTGGATATTAGCTTCAAGTCAACATCTCATACAGGACTCCAAACCTCTGAACTGGTAACTACTATTTTCATCTGAGTTTGTTGTTATATGTATTTCTTTGCCAGATTAAAGTTTAGGATCAGCGTTGCTGTTGTTACACACCAAATACTGTTTTACTTATTGAAGTTTAGATACTAATTTATCTTTTCCATTTAACATAGTCTTGCACTGACACTACATGATCCATTTTTGAATTCCTGAAATATTATGGATACTTTTTTGTTTTAAAACTTTATTTTGAGTTTACAATTGGTTTTATTTTACTTCTACTAGGTCAACTGTCGCTTATCATGACTCCTTTCAACGTGGATAGAGTTTGATGGAGATGTAATTGGGTAAATGTGAATTGGGAGGGAAGAAAATCTTTTCTATACAAAGAACTTAAAAAGTTAGCGCATCATTCAATGTTTTCTGCTTAGTGATAAACATATGCACACAAGCTATTTTGTAGTCAAGTGGTTGAGGAACAATGCACCTGCGCATTGCTTGGGTTTTGGTTTGGTGTTGACGGTTTGATGATCCAAATTCAGAGCCCTTTTATGTAGAAATTCTAACGACCTAAACGAATCAGTTTGTGGTAATGTTTTGTATTTATATTTGAACTCATGGTCAGTTTTCACATTTTATAACTTGTTAGTGTTGAGGTCCATCCATGGATATTTTTATGCATTTTTGCTTAAATATTCACTCTAGGAGAGAAATTTGTGAATTCTCTCTCCGAACATTATAAGAATATCCAAAAACCTCTTATATCTGGCAGTGCAGTGGACAACATTTCACTAAGATTGTTAGAAGCATGTTAGAGAGTTTTATGATAGATGTACTCTTAGTCCATTTAAAGCGCACACACAACATCTTGATCACCCCCTCGACTTTATATCGCCCATTGCACAGTTTCACCCACAAATTACACATCAAATTCAAATTCCAGGTATCACCCTCATCTCCCCAAGGTTCCTCATTAAGTTAGTTTCACCTTCTTTATCCTCCTTTCAGAGAACTCTTACCTGCCAAGATCAGCACACAATCTCAAATAAGCTTCGTTAGCCCCAAGTTTAACCCTGACACAAATCTCTGCTCAGGCAGAACATTAATGAACCAAGAAAATCCAATCAACCATCATCAAACGCCGAAGGGTTCTTGCTGTGCATTCAGCATTTTCCGTCATTTCTTTCCATCGAACCGGGATATGGATGTAACGGCCCCACTTCCTAGGCTACCATCACAATTTCATTTTTCTTTTTCCCATAATACATTATAGGTGTCAGGAAATTGAATATTCAGCAATTTAAACCACAAAGTATAAAAAGAAAAGTGCATGAAAGTGAAACATGATTTTATTTATATCACAAGTACAGTATAGCATATAGTATAACAGATAACTCGATATATGTATACAAAAGAGAAGCCATCTCAAAATTTGTGCTACAGGTATCAGTATACTGCATGATCACAACAAAACATGTGCCTGAGCAGCAGATCAAAAACTATACTGCCAGTAGTCACGACAGGCCGCCTTGTGGGCATCCAGAATACCGAAGACTGCGGTGACGACTTCGACCCAGATCTTGTATATCTTCTCGCGGCGTGAAGGGGGCCGGCTAGAAGTGCCGGGTGTGGCTTCCTCCTTGACCTGTTTTAGTTACATTTTCTATTAGTCAAAAGACTAAATGAATTCTCATGATTCCCTTTCTTCCTATAGTGATTTATAGTTTGTGGATTACTCATTTCATATTTTCTTGGTGTTGTCTTATCTCACATTCATTTTCTTTGTATTATTTCTTTTTCTCATTTTCCTATCAACACATGTACATCTTACTTGTATTTATTTTCTTACATTTCCTTATCTACTTAAGTTTTGGCACATGTTTCCTTCCTTTTACATTCTCATATTGTTATCGGTCAACGTTAAGGGTATATTAACATTTCATGAAATTTCTATAGCGCGTTTGTGTGCCTTTTCATATTCGCACACATTCCTTTACGTGTCTTTTCTTATTCGCACGTTTACTTTCATTCCATTATGCATTGGGAGGACATTCACCCCACCTCCACTAGTTGGGTTCACCCTTAACCTAACCCATTTCATCACATTATTCACTTCACTTTCATTTTTCTTTATTTACATGATTATTTAGATTCCCCTTCGTTACAACATAAAACATATTTAGAAATAATAATCATGCAATCCAAAATGAGAGCAATTATAAAAATGGTAAGAACTCACAGTGGCCTTCTCCTTTCCTTTATCACTTCCACCATCATTATTACGCCTTCCACTGCCATGGGATGCCATGACCTAGAGCGTAAATATTTTAAAAATATTAAATCGCTGTATTCAAACATCGTTTATCACTTCTCAAGTCATCTTGATGGCTTCTATTTGACCTAATTAGGTCAAAGGAGGCTTACATGAGTTAGGGGTTTGCTGCCCTAATTTTAAATTAGGATTTTTCACTGTTTTAGTGAAGGGGCAGCAACCTTTAGCCTCCAAATAATTATTTGGAGTGAAAGGATACCCTCTACCTTGACTTCCTTGCCACCCTAATAATATGGGGATGAGGGTTTTGCTGTAATTGAGTGGCACGTACTAGGGGTCTGTTTCCATCCCTAGAAATACTTTGAAATGTAGAAATTACAATTATTTCAACTAGGGTTCCACTCAAATTTCTGATAGTCATGGATGAGTGTCAAATAAATCATTTCCCACACTAAACCCTCACTAAAAATTTCGGAATCAACCTTTCCTTAACTAGGGTTTCATTGGAAATGCTGGAAATCATGGATTATGGCATAATAATCCATTATAGAAACTTTTTAGAAGAAAATAACCAACAAAAATCAAAAACTTCAAACACTAGGATTTTCTACCCTTTCAAATCCATGCAAAACACCGTAAAAAGAACAAGAGGAGTGAAGAGGAAGAGGTTACCTCTCGAATGGAAGAGAAATCACCGAAAACGGAGGAGAATCGAGCTCTCGGTGGAGATCGTGGCGTGCGGCTTTCCGTCGACTTCAGCAGGTTCTCGTGCGGTCGGGGAGAAGGAAATGAACAACGGGATTACTTGTTATCGCTAATATCGGCGCCGCTTTACCCGGGAGTGACACACACACCCCATTTCATGCGTGATTCACAATGAACCTCCCGGTTCATTCACTTCTCTTCCTATTTGATATAAGTGCACCATATATTAGTGTTTCAATTTATAATTACATACAAATTTAATATAATGAATGTTGTGATATTGGCACACCACACCTTAGATTTGGTGGCGTCACAATGGATAAGGGTGTATTGATACTCATACACACTTGGAATGAACACGTTTCTTTGGGAAACCTCTCTCGATGAGAAAAGAGTTGGAGCGCCTCGGCATATGTTTTGGTTAAGTAAATTAATTTTGATTTATTGAAGTAAAACTTTACAACTTTCTTTCTTATTTGTTACCGGTGCGAATGGAGACTTTGGTTATTCTCATGTCTACTGCATTGTTGTTATGTTAATTTAGTTGAATATTGTATTATTTCAAGGTGCCCACCTATATAGAGGCATTGTATTATGTATTGATGCACTAATAAGATTTTTCTATTTTTTGTTCTTTCCTCACCCGACTTAGTATTAAGAGAATTGATTTTGGATTGCATATTATTTACCCTTGCGTCTTAGATCGTGTCTCTTAATAATTAATCGTCTCGTAAACATATTCTTGTGTTTATTCATATTTTCTTATACTTCTAAAGAAATATTGATTTCATATACTACGCAGTTTCACAGGATTCATGAAGGTTTAACTGAAAGGATAATTTCTTTACTTTTGTTCCATATATGATTTGTTTGTATTAATAGGACACAATGATGGGTTTATAATTTCTTATCAACATCTGCAATTGAATCTCGATATATGCCGTTTCATATTATTATGTGTATTCTCTTAATTATTCGAGAAACAAATCATGTATTATACTATCTGGTATGTCTAGGCAAAATGAATATAATTTCTTACCTTGGTGTTGTGCTCATAGACGCAGCACGACGACATGATTTCTCTAAGTTGAATTGGAAAATATGTGATGTTCTCTGATCTACCTACGTCGCTTAAACAACACTTGTAATTAAATAGAATCCTAAATAAATTTAATAACTGAAACAGGTGGTTCTAGGGAATTATCTTTATTCTTCTAGGTTTTTGCTGAAATTATTTTTCCATTCCAATTGTTAAAAGGAATTGAAAGGATGCTTGAAAGAAGAACCAATACCTCTTTCCAAATAGTGGCAAAAGAACACAGGTTCTCTGATCTACTCCCAAGAATGTATTCTCAAACCTGAAATTTGGGGCATGTTTGGGAGGGCTTTTCAGCTCCAGTGTGGTAGCTGGAAAAAGCCACCGCGCCCATAAATCTGTTTGGGAGGGCTTTCGGTGGCCTACCGCGGCCGCCCAAAAAGGAGAAATATGGGCTTTTAGAAAAGTCAGGCAAGACCTCCAGTCTGTCGTTTCGTAAAATCTGTTCGCGAAACTCCCTCTGTGTTGCTTGCTCCAGATCGCAAAACTCTTCCTCGCTCTCGCCATAATCAACGATCATCCCTCCACTCCCAGTCGCAGGATTGAGATGCAGTTGGAGGTCATGCATAAAGTTGCCCAAGTAATGATATAGTGGAAGACCCGCAATATGCGTGACAAGTTCGAGGAACTCATCCACATAGGAGACGATATATCCCGTCTAGCGGAGACCTCACACAAGCATTCGATTGCATTCCCAAAATAGCGTTGATCATGGCGATGAATAAGTGCCTCTATGAGAGTCGCTTGGGTGAGACTCGAAGAGAACTAACGGAGCTAGCATGCCCATTAGAATGTGGTTCCTTCCATGCTGACGAGGGACTGATCACCTTTTGCTTCTTTGTTGATGGTGAATGTCAAAGTACTATTTCGCACGGGGAATCCATTTCAATGGGTTGGTGTCGTTGAATGTTGGAATGTCAATGTTGTAATCCCATCATAGTGGGTTCTCTAGGGAACAACTTGTTGGGGTCCCAAAGCAGAGGCGATGTTAGCCATGATGGTTGGCTCAACTGCATGGTGTGAAGCAACATCAAAGTCGATATGAAATATTCGTCTTTGGACGTTAAGGCGAGCGTTGATGGTGTACAGGGTGTGCTTGAGGGAGTCGACATGGTTGTCCGTAATTTTGTATGACTTGGGCATAAAAGGGAGTGTTGAAGGTTATATAGAAGACTGATGACGTCGGGGAAGGCATGTATAAAGCTAGTGGCGTTGGCCGAGAGTTGGATAACACTTTGTGCTAGAGAAAATAACTACTAAGGAATCGCCGACAATGGTTAGGGCAGCTGTTATGATGGGTAGAGGTTAAGGAGGCTCGGGTAGAAGAGTCTCATATAGTGATTTTATTGAAATGAGAAGAGAAACCATTGATGAATAGTTGAAAATCACACAGATTAGGAGTAAAGCGACACATTGGAAGATTGTGTAGTTGACTGAGATCGGGTCTTGCTGTGTTTGTTGGGGATGGGATCAGGTAGCACGCACAGACTAAGGTAGTTGAAGGACGGTGAAATGGTGTGTTAGCACCACGATCGAGCGGATCATCGAGAGCGATGACGAGGCACAATGCTGGAGTAGTTGGTGTTGGTGTTGGAGTCTGATTGAGCTGAAGAGGAGGGAGCGAAATTGAACATTGTTCAATCGCACATTCTGTTATGGTTTTGATGGAAGCGCGAAAGCGGAAGATGACCCAATCAAGCAACAAAAAAAAGATTGCACTCAAACTTGAAAAACCTGATATAAATTCACAAAGGATACTCGACCCTAACTCCAAGAGACCGATCCTTCCTTGAAGTCCCTGTCTCAATAAGAGGTCTAAAATGTTACGTTATCAAAAGATGCTAAGATTCTGAGTCCCCTCCTTATCTTAGTTATTAAAGACTTAAGGCGCATCAAAACACAAAAGGAACTTGGATCCTAGGCGCAGGCACACCTGATGAGGTCAAAATGCAACCACATTCATTTTAAATAATCAACACCAAACATTGGTTCATCTTCTTGATCAGATTCTTTATCTATTATACTCATTAATCAATCATTACTATATTTATCTCTATTAAAAACTAAAATCAATGTGGTCACCAACATCGTATCTAAGTCTAAACGCTCGATTTTGTTTCACAAATATTTAGTCATGCAAAAACTATTGAGTTCTTATATTCTCTCTTTCTTTTTTTTTGAAAAAAATACAATAAATATCTCACCTTGACATGACTTTTATACTCCAAACGCGCAAAAAAGGCGCAAACCTCTGGCCTGGTGATCCTTGAGCCTTAGGCGCGCTTGAGACACGCTTTTAACAACATAGTTCCTTATATAGGGACAATGACTTGCATATTACCATATTACCCTTAAAACGTAAAAATACACAATGATATTTCAAGACGCCAGGCCATTTGTGTGTAGCACATTGTTATAAATAACTTGTCTCTTGGGCTAGAAAGAGAAAGCCCATCAATTTAGCAAGCCACACTTGAGTGACTTAGAAATCAATTTTAAGTTTCTCCTTGTAGCTTTTTGCCACAAAGGAAAGCCATGAATATATGGCAGTTGCCCTTATACACATATTGGCTATCTCATGTTATCTGATGTGCTTTGTGATGGGGATCCATCAGATCATGCACTGGAGGGGTTCGCCGCAAGGCGGGACCCACGTTCATTTATTCGCGCAGGAAGGTTTGATCGGATCGCCGATCCGACTCCGCGGTTGCGTCCGACACATCGCCGCGAGTCAAAAACATATATTAGTTATTTTTTTTATTTCATTTTCATGTATTTAGTGACCGACCCCACCGACCAATCATAGCCGTTGATGGGGAAGCCCTAGGTTCTCTTCTTATAAATAGGAGTTGTAGGGGCTGAAATCAATTCATTGCAGAATTTTGGAGAAGTATTCCCGGATTCCAGCGATCACCCCTCGGTGCCGACGTCGTGGAGCCCTAGGTGACGATTCCTAGGTTGGTTTTCTTCCCCCTATCCTTCCCCTAACCCTTCCATCGTTTTCCACTTCTCAAACCTCAGATCCACTCGCTGCAACCCTCCATTCCAGCCCCCGAAGCCGCCGGCCTGCTGCCCTCTTGCAGCCGCCCAACCCGCCACCTCCTCTCCAGTCCGCCGCCCCTCCACCGCCGCTACAAGGCCGCCGGCCCCCTTGTCCTCTCCCAACTACCCAGCCGACCTAGCCCTCACCCCTCCCCACCGCCGGCCACCTCCTAAAACTTACCTAACATCCCGCCGGCCTCCACCTCCCCCTCCTCCCCAATCCGCCAACTTCCCCTTCGTGGATCCACTGTCCTAACAACTCTAAAATTCTAGATCAGTCCGGATCTAGGGTTATAGCCCCCCGATCCGTTATTTCCACCACTCATACTTTCCATTTTTGCCAGGGTCCGGCCCTAAATAGAGGATCCACCCCACCCCGACCCGGATCTACTCATACGAGGCCGGATCTACCCATTTCCCGCCCGATCGCATCATTTACTGCCGAGGACAGCCACCGCCTTCATTTTCACGCCGCCGGTTCCACCTTCGATCGCCAATTTACACATTCGGACCCAAATTTTTCAGTGTCTCGGTTCAGCCCGCTACTTTGTGAGTTTCTTGTGCTATTTACTTATTTGATTTGACATTTTCATTGGTGGATTAATATATGTGTTGTGATTCTTGCTAGTAGAGAATTGTTCGATACGCTATTAATTTGTTGGAGGAGCTATTTGCCGCGCGCTTTGCTTTGGCCCTCTGAGCGGAGGAAAGTCGTTATAAAAATTGTCGAATTAATTAATTACTTTCTTTTTCGAATATTTGTGTGGTGTTAGAAAATTTCATTGCTTCAATTTATTTGTCGCCATAACTGACGGCCATATTGCATTTAAGATCATACTAGAGATTCGTCTTTGCATTTCTACCTAGAGTCGTAGGTTTTGTGCACCCCGTAGCCTACCCTACATTACTTTGACTGTTCTTTGGTCTCTTCATTTATCACCAATTGATTTTAAGTTGTACTTGAGTTCTAATTTGGTATCAAAGTTGACTTGGCTTGTGCTCCTCTTCCTAGTCCCTCATATATCTGTTGTCATTCGACACTGCATCTTGTTCGTAAATGTGAGGGGCACGTTGGATTTTTAGTCATATATTGAGAATCCAGTGTTATCTTAACTAATTTATATTTTTTTGGGGCCAAAATTTTTTAGGTTGGATGCTTGAGATTTCATAAGAGGTCAATTCTCTCTTTCTCCTCGTGGTATCCTAACTTGATATGCTCTACTAAGGCCCCTAATCTCCACCGTAAGACACAAATTCCAGTTTCCTATTGGTTTGGAAGACTTCCATTATTTCCCAAATACTATGAGATTGTAATATGGTTGTATTGTGTCTTTGTATCTCTTCCGGATCAGTGTAGGTTGGAAATCATACTCTACAATTGTAAGACTATTTGGAGCATCTAGCTTTTTTTGCCAATACTCGTTATGAAATTATTACAAATTAATGATATATAATACCTCTTGAAGAATTATGAAGTAGTGATTCATAAAACATTCTCAGAAAAACTTGTACTAATTTAGCTCTCTTATTCTTGGGCAGGTTAGTCAGCTTACTCAACAATTTCCTGCTTCTGTACCTCTAGCTCTAGTGCTTAAGAAGTTCTTGGCAGATCGTAGCCTGGATCACTCTTACTCGGGAGGGTTAAGTTCTTATTGCTTGGTCAGCATACTGTATTTTGTACTTTTAATATGCTTAATTCCTTCATCTCGTTAATTGATACTTGCCCTTTATTTTGCATGTGTTTCTCTGTTAGGTCTAATTCTACTATATGGTGATCTCTTATCTTGTTCAGTTGTTCCCATTTGTGTTCTGTAAATTCTTAATTTCAGTTTGCGCCCGGAGTTGAGTTATGACAACTTTGATACAATTTGGAGCTCTGTTGCATGTTCTTCTCGATTGACATATTTTTATCATTCTTTTGAATTCATGAGTTTACTTTTCGTAGAAGTATTACTATATTAGATTATCATCTATAATTGTACAACATGTATTCGGCGAGTATCATACGGAGGACGAAGAGTTGACCATTGAACCAAGGATGGCTGTATGAAGATCCCACGCAACTCGCATGGAACTCATCTGGAGATTGCGTGTCCCACTCCAACAGTTTGCAAGGGACTTCCCTCAGCCCGCGACAACTCGTCCAGCTTTTGATTAGCTCACCAAGCAGCTTGATCAGGTTTGGAGAGGGGTAGGGCTCACCCCCTCACAACTGTATACCCCATCCTAGACCCAGATGCCTATAAATACGTCCCATGGTACGGGGAAGAGGAGGCATCCCACAAGTGTACTCGCTGATGACTAGCAAGCCCACCAACCCTTTCCTATACACTCCCGGGTGTGTGCTGGGACCTTCTCGTCGTGGCACATGAATCATATTTGTAGCCAGTGTGCAGGCCGTGACAGCAGTCCCTCGATCTCTCTAGTTTGTGATGTGTGTGTGCTTGCAATCCCATGGCTAGTAATCTTCGACCATCCTTTCAGACCAAACAAAGAGAGTCGATATCTCAGCTCCAACATCTTGGTGCGGTTAGCATGGACCTTGGTTTCAGCGTCTCGCAAAAGCAAGACGACCCCGTCGCACAGAGGGACTTCAAGTCGCCGCGCCACGACTGCGCGATCTCATGAAGTCGCACAAGAACTCGTAGCTTTCAGAACATGTTATTATATTAACGTTGTGGCGCGCTACTACATTGTTGCATTCCTTGCACGCTATTGCATGGCGATAGGAGCCAGACTCTGGATCGGATCCAAGTGGCAGGGAAGTGATACGAGAGCGTATCCTGGAACATTTCCAGCGGGTATTTGACACACTAAAGCGAGGCACAAGACTCCGCGGGTTCATCTCACATTATGTCGAAAGCTTCGACGACTTCTCTAAACCTCCTCTTTTAGGGTTAAGGACCCTTTTTCTGCTGAAGAAGATTACCCATCACTGGGGCAACTTCAAGCCACGCGTGTCGTAAGCAAAATATCTTTCTCACATGCACTTGTTACACCGGAGTGAGCCCCAAAACTATCTTCATATGTATTCATGTATCGCTTGGATGACCCATATACAAAGATAAGCACCAAATACATTCTGATTTATTTGATGAAAATAAAGTAGTTTTTTTTATCTGCAATTGTGTGCTCTTTGCGAATTTACATCTCGGTTACGCGCGAGATGACGACTTGCCCCTGTGCGACATGGCTCTAAATACAAGTCTATGCATTGTCAGCCGAGATTAGCTCCACTTTGCTCGCTGGTTGCCTATCCCTGGTTGGTACAGCGGTATCTCCCTAATTGGGATGACATGCCTCCAGAGTTTTGGCTAGATTGACACAATCCACATCACCTGAAAAGCGTTAACCGTGCGAATAGATGATGCTCCAGGGTATATATCACTTACTCCAAGCCTTTGTATTACCGACTGAGATCAACTCCCCCCTGCACACTAGTTGTATGCCCCTCGGGTGTTTGTACCATTTTGCCTGTTACCTGCTGGCAAGGAGTTAAGGGGAAGGATGTCCTAGAGAACTCTGTCGATGCATGGCCCGTAGGAACAATTCGACTATCCACCTCCTCTAGTTTAGCTCGCCCTCTACGCGAATGACCAGGGATCATGTCGATGTTATCCATTGTGGGACCGAGGTTGCGAAAAATGACTCGCTCCTATATCTACATCATTTGATCTCTCCTTTAGTAAAAACAACTTGAACTTGCGTCGATACTTCAAAAATGTGCAACAATTTTTTCATGCAGGAACCTTGCACGTGAGTTCAACACGAGCTTAAGAGCCTACGCGAGTTCAACACATCAAGCCTAAGAGCCTTTGCAAGTTCAACACATCGAACCTAATAGCTTACTCGAGTTCCGCACATTAAAATGATAAGCTTAACCAAAATAAAAAATCCTTTAAGTTGTGTTTATCAAATTTCATTTGCATTCAATACTACGTCTTCACATCAAAAAAAGAGGAACAAAAGAGAGCTCGCGAGATCGAGCTACACATCAATGATTGGCGACAACTTACTCTTCCCCCCGCTTGAGCTTGACTCGCTCGAGGAGGAGGAAGTCTCCCAAGCTGGAGGATGAGGAGGATCCACTCTCTGGGAAGAGCTCCGAAAGGATGTCTTTCAGATGTCTTTCGTGGTCACGCCCATCTACTCTGGGGCAAGCCAATGGTTCTTTCGCAGATGGCTCGGGATCACTCCAAGAGACACTAATATCTCCTTGCGATGCATCATGAGTTGCACTTAGTTCAACTCGTCGGTGGCTGGCCTGGACTCTACCTACGCGAGATGGACCTTATCTTCCTCGAGTTGCTTCTGGCAATTTGTGAGGGTCTGCTCCTCCTTCAGCACCATCTCGATGGCGATAAGCTGGCAATCCTGCACTAGTCATACATGCATTAGTGGGCCATAAAAAGGAGCTTGCGTAGAGAATGTAGGAGGAGACATGAAGACATTACCAGGGCTTCACCTCGGCCTTGGAGTAGTCCTCCCCGGCCTCGACCGAATGCTCCTACGCCGCCGCGCGAGCCTCCTCATACTCGGCTAGGTTCTCGTTGAGCTCCATATTGGCTCTCTTCATCCTTTGGTAGAGCTCAGTAACCTGCAGCATGGCTTGCGAGCCCTGATCAGCGAAGTAGTGAGGATATTCTCCCTCCAACGACTTGACATCGTCCCTCCCATAGAGCGCGAACATGGCGTTAAAGGAGTCATCGTTTCGCACTTTATCCTTGATCCAAGACTGCCTGTAGGTGTTGATCCCGCCCGATTCTGGTCATTTTCTCAGAAGCTCGTGGCAACTATGTCACAACTTTTGGAACACATGTCGAGGAGGGGATGCACGACGGGAATGCCATCATCGAACTCAGCATGCACTTGTTGGTGCATTCCTTATGTCGACACTTTTCCTCGGGAGCAGAGCCAATTGGAGGGACAAGTCACTTGCCTTTGGCCTTCTCGTTTCTCCGCTCCATGCCATCCGGAATGGATGCGCCACCAAGACCAACGACAGGAAGAGTGGAAGGGACCATGCGAGAGCATGCAAGTGAGAACATCGAATTGTAATGGAAAAACCCAGCAAGGTTGCCCACCATGAAGTACAAGTCAAGTCGGCAAACTCACCTTCACCTTGAGAAACATGGGGAACTTTGTCCACTCGCTGCCGATAATGGACGACGTGAAAATGCTTTTGTTTCAAGAAGTCGCACAGGGCGTGCAAGCCTTGATTCGTGAAGAACAAATGGTGGAAAGCTCCCTCGACTCTTGCACTGGAGGAACTGCTTTGAATTCGCCCATGGCATGGCAGCCTGGTCATTCCAATGATGAACTTTGTTTAGGAGTCCTTCAACTTCATGAAGTTGCTCTTGAAGTACGTGTCCCCATCCGAAGTCGCCGTCATAAAAAAGATATTACGCCACACCGCAAGATCCCGGTCGATGCCCTCCTCATGCAAAAAAGCAGGCGAACGCGAACATAGGAGCCACATCATTCGGGTTAACTTGGAAAGGGGTGAGGCCATATTGGCATAAGATCGGGTGGATTTTGGGCCAAAGCGGGAGCCTCATCCTATACTCAAAGTGAGCTAGCGAGAAGTCATACTCGCCCGAACGCCGCGTGTTGATCTTCTCTTCGGAGGCCGCCATTGTTGCCTCGAAGCATGTAAGGAGTTGGTGCAAAGTGAAATCATCGAACTCGGCTGTGGATGTCGCTCACTCAAGAAAGCGGGAAGAACAAAACCAACGAGGCTGCTCGGCGTAACCCATCGGAATTCGAAATTGAGAATTGGGTGAGCTCGTTTCTTTGAGCTCGCCAAATGGAACTCGCCTGCAAACAGGATAGAATGAACACATAACTAATATGGAGGGCCCATCCCTATTTTAGGCAAGCACTGACCATATCAGCTCATCACTAGTTTATGCATCTTGTGATGGCCTTCCTACACTGCATACCTGCGATCTCAGCCCTGTGTGATCTGAACAGACAAATATTAGATTCCACTTGTCCGCGCGACGTCACATAATTCGCATAACATCCACCACTCGAGTTTTTCAATACAAAAAGTGACTATCAGGGAGTCCCAATCTATTATAAATTATTATGTACTACAAAATATGCGAGTTCAAAATACAAGCACAAATTAAAATAATGAAAATTAAACATGGAGCAGGAATCCAAAGCTAGGGGACCTCCACGCGGAACTAGAGTGCGGCGAGCCTTCCATCCCAGCTTGCTCACGACCTTAAATTCCGCTTGGGCCTGGGCCATATGCGTCGTACCTTAGCAGATGTGCTTTGCGAGCCCATGCAGGTCGACCTCCAGTTCTATCGACACTCCAACTTGTGAGCACAATGCTCCAACATGAAGATCTCGAAGTAGCGGCTCTCAGCCTCTCAGCCCTAGTGAGGTGGTCCTCAAACCCCTCCATCCACGTCAACCTAACTTCCAACGAGGTCATGTGGCTCTGGAGGTTGCAACCTTCCAATATCTCGACCCTGGAGATGAGGGAGACCACAAAGAAGTGAAGGTGATTCTGATAGTCATGCGACGACAATCCCAAATCAGGGAGGTGATCAATATTCAGATCCGCGGTGGGTGAAGAGTTGGTCCGGAAGAAGAGGAGGGCGCGACACTTGCGACAACAACACAAGTTAAGCCAAATACGGTCTCAATTTTATAACCACGACGCACAAAAATGACTTATCGGAGCTTCAAAGATACCTAGTGATCCTATGATTTCGTAAGGAGTCTCGGTGCCCAGGAGATCCATGACGGGAAGGGGGCCGACGACCTTAATACAATATGGTGAGCCAACGCGAGGTGAAGGAGAAAAAATGAAATCAACTGCTCAACCTACTCGGATCATCTCGACTCGGCTCATGAGGCCGAGGGTGGGGACTCCCCTACGTCCTGGAGATGACTCGCGTCGGGTCCTCGTCAAGAACTGACACAAGGGAAGCCTTCCCATGGGAGGGTGATCTACGAAGGGTCTTGTCTGTAGTACACTTGTAGATTGGTGAACACGCCGAAGGGCGCCTGCCCTCATTGGTTGGCGTGACTTGGGGAGCCACAACTAGAGGGATCTCTGGAGGAGAAAGAGGAACGGACACCGACACCACCACCCGCGGAGGGGTAGCTGCCAAACTTGCCCCTGCAGCTGGAGATGGCGGAGTTGCGCCGTTGAATCCCCGAGTTATGGGGGAGGCTACGATTGCTCGGTAGGCAACTGCGGCGGCCAGAATCTCTGCAAGAATACCGTGAAAATCGTTAGCATTGCCTCAACGCGAAGTAGCGTGATCACCAACCTTGAGTGGTGCAAAGCAGTCTACCCGAGGGATTGGAGATTAGAGCTGCGTTCTTACTCCCCTGGACCACGGGAGCACTTAGAAGAGCGATCATGGAGATGTTAAAATCTAAGGTTTTCAGGTCCATGATGACCCCAACAATGCCGAAGTCAGCTCGCCTCATCTGCAAGAAAAAAAATCATTTTACTCTCAAAAACATGTCTGCAAACATATCTGAGCACATTTAAAACAGTGGATAAGAGTATATAAGCTCCTACAAACAGTTTCAGAGGTTTGATAATATATGATTTTGTCCTATAACTCTTCTTCTTCCCCGCTAGTATTTCCTTTCTTGCAAGAATGCACTATCAAATTTCCTATTCAAACAAATGTCTTAGGGACTTCCACCTATTTTTGAGGCATAACACTGTTACATTAATTTTCCTGAAATGAGGATGAGTTCATATATTTGATCTTCATGTACATTATCTTGTTCTTTCTTTCTCACCTTTGTGAGCACCTTTAGTTTATGGGTGTGTTTTCTTTCTTCTTACCTAAACATGAATGCATGATTTCATATCTATGTGATGTGCAACATGTCGACCCTATCTGTTAGGGTGTAGTTGATCTATGCTCTATTTTTAAAACATGCCTGTTGTTTTGAACTATCCAGAGCAATATGTCCCTCTCACCTCTCTTTCTTTTTCACTTCGTGTGTTGTTTATGGAAGTCAAAGAAAATTGATAATTGGCAGTATTGATACGTGCTAAAATGTTTCTTTTTTTTACAGTTCTTACTGATAATACGCTTCCTTCAGCATGAACACCATTGTGGTCATTCTATGAAACAAGTAAACCTTTTATTTCTCTAAAATTTATTTATTTTCTTATTTTAATTCATTCATCACAGCGATTCTAAATTGTAGTCAATTGAACTAACACTCCATATGAAGCTAATGTCTGCTTCTTTGCTTTGAAATCTGTCAAGCTTGAAACTTGTAATTGTAGCATTTCTAATTATTTTCGTAAAAGGATTTTCTCATGTTGTCTCATTTTTTTCCATCTGAGTTTCAAAGTACATTTTAGACAGTTAAGCATTTGAGATTTTAATTTTACATTAGGTGTTCTTTCCTTGATGCGATCTTCCAAATTCGTAGGTATGGTGTATAATTCTGTTGAATTGCTCCCACTCGAACATACCTCCCATGAAACTAATTGAAAAATATTTGTGAACTTGGCATACTTTACTGTTGACCCCACTATAGTGGGATAAAGGCTTGAGTGTTGTTGTTGTTGACATACTTTACTGGAATTAGGTCAAAAATCAACTCAAAATTGATCACTTTTTACTATGACATGAAACTTTCTTTTTTCAAAATAAAAATATTTTATTATGACTTGAACCCAACTCATTTAAAATTTCCTCAATGTCACCCTACTTATAGGGACCCGTCTTTTGTGGATTAGGTGACTACCCCTTGGACTACTTGTGTGCTCGTGTGAACCATGTTTTACATTCCGTAGCACATAAGCACATGGATAAGGTTAACTAGTCATCTGTTATGGGCCTTTACCGTAACAGTGGTTGCGTCACTAGAGGAGTGGTCAGAGACGGTGATGATGGCGACAGAGGTTTCCTAGGCAGGGTGTGTTCGGGAGGAGAGAGCTACCAATATCTCATACAAAGACAAGAGAATAGAGAATAATTTCTTGGATGGTTCCATTCATGACCCAATGTGTCTATATATAGAATTACATGACTCAAACTAATTACCAATAGACCTGACATGAAATAGAAGATACTACGTTCATAATAACTCTAAAGAAGGACATCTAATAATAATGTCACCTAATAATAACGACACTTATTAATGACACCAATGAAGCCCATAACATCTTGCCCTTTCTTCAAATTGAGCTTGTTCTCAAGCTCAAACGAGGCTTGCACTGCTTAGTCTGGCTCCTTAATTTTTTGCCAGAAAAGTGGCTGGTAAGTGGTTACACTTCGTTGTAGCTGAGACTACATCAAATGGTATGTCATTGTGTTCACAGATGTCACAAAGGGTTGCAGAGATCTGGTGTTGCGGGTGCGCTCGCTGAGGAGACATTGTCATGCATGATGGCTGGTGGTGAGGTAAATGTGTCTGATGAATGCGAGTCGCAGAGATCGGGAGTGGTGATGCCGACTGGGGGAGCTCACCAGTAGGAATGGCGCCAGAGGGGTCGACAAAAAAGGAAATTAGAGCGAAGGGCACTGGATGGGGTGGCTGACAGAACGGTACGGGTTGCGGGGGAACAATCAATGAGCTCGAGGGTGTTATAGAGAGCGGGAGACGATTGAGAAGTTGTTAATGTTTGTGTGCAATGATTAGGTCGTCATGCCTGGCAAGGATGGCGGCGGCATACCATGTCATTGTCAAGGCGTGGGAGGCCATCTTGGTCTTCCAATATTCGTGTTGGGTCGCCCCAGATGTCATTAAAAAACATTTAATTAATTAATTACCAAGTAATTAATTAAAAAAAATGTCTTTTGTGTGCAAGTAATAAAGGAATAGTTGATTAATTAATCAAGGATGATTAATCAATTGAAAAGTAAATGCATGATTAATTTTGGCTTTGGAGGTGGCGGTAGGGTAAGATGGATCGCGTGAAACAAGTGGCTCGAGAAAGCAGCGGGCATAGGAGAAGGCGGGCTTGAAGAAAAAGAGGGCTGGTCTAGCATGAGGCTACGATGATGTTGGGGGCTCGAGAAAAAGAGGTCGATCTCGATCAAAAAAATGGTGCGGGTCTGGCTCACGACTGATGAAGCGCGGGAAAAATCGTGCATGAAGGTGGAAAAGCCGCGCAGGAAAACAAGGTTTCTCATCGGCAATTTTGCAGGAAATTAGGGTTTCACGACGCGCAGAAGAATGGGGCTCCACGCCGCAGTATTCTAAGAAAACAGGGGTTCACGTTGTGCCGAAAAATGGAGCTTCATGTCAGCTGTTTTGTAGGAAAAATAGTTTCACATTGCGCAAGAAAATGGGCCTTGGTTTTGCTGGTGGAGCGTGGTGAAGATGGAGGAAGTACTAGCTCTGATACCATGTTTTTATGGGTCTTTCACGTAATACTCCTTAGTGTCACCGGAGGAGTGATCAGAGGCGGTGAGCGGAGGTGCTGTGGAGCTGGAACCGCGACTGCGTAGGCGGCGTGCAAGCTTGTCATGGCGTCGCCTAGGCGGCGTTAGTGTGTGCTCGGGAGGAGAGAGCTACCAATATCTCATACAAAGACAAGAGGATAGAGAATAACTTGTTAGATGGCTCCATTAATGACCCAAGGGGTCTATACATAGAATTGCATGATTCTGACTAATTACCAAAAGATCTGACATGAAATTGAAGACACAACGTTCATAATAACTCTAAAGAATGACATCTAAACCAACGAAGCCCATAACATCATCTTCTTGATTCGTATAATTTTATATTTTTAATTCTAAATGGAATCTCGAATCATGGTTAAAGTGCATAGGTGTGGTTTAAAATCAGATGGCGGCCTATTTCTTGTTGATTGACTTACCCCTATTGAAATTGGTGGAATTTTACGGAGGCAAGAATGCCATAATTTCCATGTTATCCTGGATGCTTTTTACAAGGAAGTGCTTCTCTTATATTGGCCGCAGATAAAAGCATATGTTCTCTAAATTTTTAATATATGGCCATGAAGCAATAAAAAACAAACAATATAGGCTACCAGCTAATGTCTTTCTTGTCTGTCTTGAAGAGGCATGGTGAATGTGCAAGAAACCTAAGTATCCTTGACTAAATTTTATCTTACTGTGATCAATTTTTCTACAGTCTGAAACATGGAAACTAATTTCAAATCTCATATGAGTACTAAGTGGAAGTATATAAAGACTAACATTCCTATGAATTCATTTGTATGAACTTATTGCAGAATCTAGGCAGTCTTTTGATGGACTTCCTCTATTTCTTTGGGTGAGTATGAGTGGGTATTTTATTTTTTTTATTAAAAATAATTTGGACTGTTTTGATCATGGACATTTTATTCCCTTATTTTAAGCAGTGTTCCTCTGATAGTCATTTTCTGTTCAGGAATGTTTTTGATCCACGCCACATGCGGGTTTCAATCCAAGGAACTGGAGTTTATATGAAAAGGGAAAGAGGGCACAGGTTTGAGCTCACTTCTCAGATTTTCATTTTATTTTTAGTTGCACGAGTAGCATTTTTTGCTCATACTAATGTGCAGTTTATGCAGCATTGACCCAGTCCATATAGACGACCCTCTGTTTCCGACCAACAATGTTGGCAGAAATTGTTTTAGAATACATCAATGTATCAAGGTGAGACAATTTAATACTGACTAACTGAAATATTATTGTTTTTGTAGATCCCAGTTTTTCATTACTTCTGTTGGATCATTTTCTTTGAACCTAATTCATGAAATTGTTGATCAGGGTCAGTAGTTTTGCCCCAACAAATCATGGTATATTCTTTGTTTGGTACTTAATTTATGCCCCCAGGCCGATTTTGATTTACCTAACTAGAGAAAAAGTGTTTGGATAGAGCTCCGGTGTAGTGGGAAATGCTAAAATCTCCATTTTGAGCTCTGTTTTTCAATGGAGTAATTGTCACCGCTCTCCCAAACATGGATTTAGTTGATCATGCACTTTTTTACTAGGAGGCATGAATTACATGTTTCATTGAAGACCACTTATATTGTCTATATGATTTAGCTTGAATTCCTTAGAAATTATTTACCAAAATTGTCTTTTTTATTCCATGAATCAAATCATAGTTCACATATCTCTAAAGATCATGTGTCTATATAGCATGCTTGCAACAACATTCAAGCCTTTATCCCACTATAGTGGTGTCGGCTATATGGATCCTTTGTCGCCATTGTGCCCTATTTTTTGTCATAATCTCACTAATGCCTAAGTACATCATGTCTTTCCTTATTGTTTCATTCCAAGTCTTTATTGGTCTAGCCCTCCCTCGTTTAACATGCCTAGTGACTAGAATCTCACAATGCCTAACAGGTGCCTCTAATGATCTCCTTTGTATGTTTCCAAACCATCTTTGTCGAGCTTCTCACACCTTCTCTGCAATTGGTGCTACTCCTGTCTTATCCCTGATACATTCATTCCTAATTTTATCCAGACTTGTGTGTCCACATATCCACATAAGCATTCTCATCTTCGCAACTCCCATTTTTTGCTCATGTTCACACTTCACTGCCCAACACTCAGAACCATAGAGCATCGCTGGTCTAATTACAGTGCGATAAAACTTGTCCTTAAGTTTTAATGGTACTTTACGATCACATAAGATCCCTGACGCGCCTCTCCTCTTCAACCAACCCGCTTGGATTTTATGTGTCACATCTTTATCAATACCTCCGTCCTTTTGAACTATCAATCCAAGATATTTAAAACACTCACCACGGGAAATATCTTGATCACCCAACTTAATAACGAAGTCATCCGTCCTTGTACTGCTAAATTTAAGCTCCATATACTTCGTCTTTGCCTTGCTCAACTTAAAATCCTTCTTTTCTAAAGTGGCTCACCAAAATTTAAGTTTTGCGTTTACACCCTCGCGTGTCTCATCAACCAAAACGATATCATCCGCAGACCATAAATACCAAGGTATTACTTGTTGAATATGTCCTGTGAGCTCATCTAAAATAAGGGTAAAGTGATAAGGGCTTAAAACTGAACCTTGATGTAAGCCAACAGTGATGGGGAATTCCTATGTTAATCCTCCAGATTTCCTCACCCCTGTCACTGAATTTGTATACATATATTTGATTATGTCAATATATGATACATTTACACCTTTCTTTTCTAAGACTTTCCATAATATCTCTCTTGAAACTATATCATAAGCCTTCTCAAGATCAATAAACAACATATGAAATTCTTGTTTTCTTTCTCGGTAGTTGTCGATGAGTCTCCTCAAGAGATGTATATCTTACATGGTCGATCGCCCTGACATGAATCCAAATTGATTCTCCGAGTTGTTAGTCTCTCGTCTTACTCTTCTTTCTATTACTTGTTCTCATAGTTTTATGGTATGACTCATCAATTTAATTCCTCTATAATTAACACAATTTTGTATATCTTCTTTGTTCTTATACAAAGGTACCAATATATTGTATCTTCATTGATCTGACATCCTCTTTGACTTCAGTGTCTTAATAAAAAAACATGTAAGCCACAAAATCCCTTCATTCTCTAGATATTTTCATACTTCGATGAGTAGATTGTCTGGCTCAATCGCCTTTTCATTTTTCATCTTCTTTAGAGCATCATTTACCTCTGATATTTGAATTTTACGATAAAATATTATGTTCCTATATTCCTCTGATTTACGTAACTCTTCCAAGTTCAATTCATTGTCTTTAGTTTCATCATAGAATTGATAAAAGTATATTTTCAGCGCTCTTTAAAATCCACATCTTCCGTCAAAACTGTATCCGTCTCATCCTTTATGCATTTTACTCTGCTTAAATCTCTTATCTTCATTTCTCTAGTTCGAGCAATTTATATATGTCACGCTCTCCATCTTTGGTATGTAGTCGCTTATAAAATTTTTATAAGCTCGACTTTTTGCTTTACTTGCTGCATGTTTAGATTCTTTTTTGGTGACTTTATGTCTGGCTAAGTTTTCATCATTCCTTTTTTTAATTCTCTAAAATACAAAGTCACTTCCGTCAACTTTCTTGAGTTGATGTTGGTGCAAAGCCTTGCAGATTTACCTATGGTTAGTGAATCTTCCATTGTTTGATATTTATTAATGACGTGGTTGTATATCATCTGACAATGTTCTATCATCTTAAAAATCCTTTTAGTTAGTAAGCTATTATAACTTAGAAAAGTTAATTGTAGGAGAAATTTTGGGTAATTTTTCTTAACCTATAGTTTAGAAGGTAAGTTCTAAGTGAAATTGTCAAGCAAATTATCTGAAGTACCTGCGCTCGTAATATTTCTGAGGATTAGTTTCAAAGAACGTTGATTTTAACAATTTTTCTTCTACTTCGATTGCCTGATGTAGGTTTATACTCATTACTTTCATCATAACTTATAACAATGAAGAGACCCATTGTGTTAGAATTTTAATGCTCTTTCTAGATTAGGAAGTCATTAATGTAGTTCCATATTTGGTCTTAAACTCTAGATAAATAAACTTTGGGGTTTCTACTAGGTTATAAGCACTTAAAAACGAGTCGGACATTTCCCGGTAACAACAGGACAACCTAGTTGAATATTCATAATAATGTTACCTTCATCCATTTGCCTGAGGAGCCATCCCTTGTCGGAACCGTTGGAGCTTGCGTATGGAAGCCGCCATGATAAATTTGGTGGAATAAAATAATTTGTTATTAATTAGTATGAATTTGATTGGTTAATATTAATTATTGATTATTATTTAATATTAATTAATTAATTATATTAATTAATGATCACTTTATTATTGTTATTATTATTAAGTGCCCTCCCTCATCTATTTAAAGGGGAGGGCTTATGTGTGTTACAAAGGGCTTGGATGTGTTAGTTTTGTTGGGCTCTCATTTGAGAGAAGCTATGAAGCACGAACACTTCCTCGAAGGCAGTGTACCCATACCTGATACGTATCTGGTACCGGTATGTACCCGATACTCGATGGATACACCTCTGTGGACACACTTGGACTTAGCATATCATTCTGCATTTTGTGATAGGAGTCTGTTTTTCTAGAGTAAACAAAAGCTGGTTCTATGCTAGAAAGCGTTGGTACGTCCAATTAAGTTGTGTATCTGTACCGAGTATGTTTCTGGTACTGGTACGTTTCTGTTATAAGTACGTGTATTGAACGTGTTTACGACGCAAGTTATTATAAAACGGCTAACTTGTCTCTAGGCTAACTGGAGATTGAAGATGTTGATCTCTAACACTGAAGTTCATCTCCAACAATGAAGAAGAAAAAACTGATGAGTAGACATAAGTTTAATTATTTTCTTTTGATTAAACATATAAGATGTTAAATTTTGCAATATTTATGAATGCTTAATGTTTGAAAACTTCATGTTATGTTGCAGTGATTTGTGGACTTGTAACTTTAAGTTATGATTTATGTTTGATGTTTTGATGTTTTGAGAACTATTTATTGCACTTGTGATATATATGTATATATTATATTTGTTATAACATATCATGTAGTACCCGGATCCTTGCTTTTTAAATTTTGTCGTGACGTCATACCGAGTACATATCGTACCCGACACCCGTACCCGTACTGGTGCTTCCTAGGAGAGAAGGTTCTTGGTGGATCCAACCTCCTTGAGCTTGGCCAAAACTTGCTCTGAATTTTATCCCGTAGTTCATTTTCAGATTAATGTAATTATTTTCGTGTCATTCTCTCTTGCCCGATTGTCAAAGTTTCTACGTTGTAACAATGGTATGACCTGCCTCCCCCATCCACTTGTTCCAAGCCATCAGGATCTTGTCCGCTCGCTCCACCGCGCCATCCAACAGTGACCCGCTGCCCTCCATTCGTCCCGTCGAAACCATTCCGCTGCCCACACCCCGCTTGCGTCTAGACCGTCGTCGATCCACCCCCGCCCCAGCGCCATGCAGGACTCCAGCTTCGACGCCATTGATCACCGCCTCGACGCCTTTGAACATCGTCTCGTCAGACAATCCGCCTCCATAGCCTCTATGGAAGTCTCCGTGCAGGCGTTTCTCCTGTGCCTTGACATCGACGACTGTTACCCTCACACATTTGTCAGCGGAGCCAACAACGGCCCTCTGCCGGCCATCCACTCCACTCCGCCACCGCCTCCTCTCCGTTTGTGGGCCGCCGTTTTAGGAGCTCCTGACGTGGCCTTTCCTTCCATCTTGTCGCCGTTAGGGTAGTTGTTGCACTAGCCCCTTGGTCCGACCTGCGGCTATCTAGCCCTACGCATGTTCTTGTTCCACCGACGATGCTACCCGGCGATGCCAGTCAACCTACGTTGCATGCCGCTCGCCGCTACCTAATTCCAACACTGGTTCTATCGTCGCTGCCTCCTCAGTCGGATTTGCGTCCAGACCATTCCCTCCATCCGGACAACGAACTCCTGGGATTCACATGTCTTGTTCGTTGACCCCTCCTCGCTGTCGAGCAAGGTGTGCATGCATTTCTCCTGCTCCAAGCCTCTCCTAACTGGTTGGCAAGCTTCCCACCTCTTTCCTCTCCACGGCCTTGCTCCAGGACCACACCAGAATATTTTCCCTCGAGCCCCTCCTCGACTTTTTCCCTGCCATCCTTGTGGTTCATGGCAACTGGCAAGGAAAAGCTTCTCCTACCGGCTTTCTTTCCCACGCCTCGTGCACCCCACCCAAAAAGAGACCCACTTTGCCCACACCGCTAGCTGCCATTTTCCCGCCACTAAAAGTCAAATCCCACCTTCCGCCCTCCTCGTCACATCCCTTTTATTTAACTTTTCCCCAGTCGTACCCCCTCTTTTTACTTTTCCCGCTGTCACCCCCTTTATATTCTTTGTTTCCCTTTAACACCGTTGGCTTTCCTCTCCACATCCCCACCCTCTTGTTGTTTCCTTCACTCTCTGATCTCAATTATCCCAAGATAACAAAGGACTTGGTATCAGATAGTAAAGGACTTGGTTCGTTAACAACTGTGGCTTTATTTATTATCTGCCATACTCTGCCAATGTGTATTTATTTGCGTTGAATCACCCTAATTATATTTTTATTTTCTTGGGATAAGACAACAAGAGGGTGATTCTGATAAGACAATAATAGAGAGATATATGGATTTGTATGATCAACGCAAATAAATACGCATTGGCAGAGCATGGCAGATAATAAATAAAGCCACAGTTGTTAATTATGTATATATCATATGGTAGATACTAAGAAGGGAGAAAATAAAAATATAATTAGATAAGACAATAATAGAGAGATTATGGATTTGTCAAGAAAGATGTGGTTCTTCTGATACCAAGCCCTTTGTTATCTGAAAATATATAATAGAATGAAAATGTTATTTTGTATTGTTATTAAATGAGTTTTTTAAGAATAAAAAAAATTCCCCCAAAGGCAAGAGGAAAAATCATAAATTAATCCCATCATCATCATGAGATTTATGTTAACTATAGCTTAACCTCATTTTGGCATTCATTTTTTTTAGATGTTACCCCAGTGTGCACATTTTTTTGGCATGGCAATGGGGACTTTGTTCTACACCTTTTACTTCAAATTTTTCTGGGTGTTTTATTGTGTCGCATTTTCTGCCTTATTTTGCACATGGCCAAACCATGTTGGTCTAGTTTCCATAACTTTTTTATTTGAACTATATTATTAATTGAATCTTGAAGTAATCATGGATTGGCCTACGAATGTTAAGAGCGAATTATGGTGAAGGGAAATTCATATGGACAAAGTGATAAGAGTTTCTTGGTTTATTTCTTTTATAGTCAGTCAGATTAAATGTTATGAAGATGAATATTATAACCTCCCAATCTCATTGTTTCCAGATAAGAGAAAATCATATGGTAGATATTAAGTGTGCGTGTGGGGCACCAGTGTGGCTCCTCTTGTCACCAGAGTGGTGGAAGATGGAGGCGCCCCAAACAGTGCATTAGGCTTCGATGGCATTCCGCCTCTAGTGAGAAAAGAGATTTTTTGGTGGGTCTTCATTGCCCACTGAAGGGGAGGACCTCCATTTGCCACCTGGCTTCATTTACTACTAGAATGGCCCCCGCCGGTGTCCCAACAGAGCCTAAGAAGGGAGAAAATAAAAAATAAAAAAATACATGAACTAGAAAATCCATTTTGTCGGAATATAAGATTTTGTGGTTGATCTTTATCCACTGATATTCTCTCCTATTCCTTGGATTTGCAGGCTTTCGCAGATGCATTCACTATACTGGAAAATGAGCTCTCTCTGATTTCCGATGAATGTGTTCATAGTTCGAGCCAGTCATTTAGGCTTCTCAGAAAGATTGTGCCTAGCTTTGACTGCGAGAATTGAGGAGGATTTTCAAAATGCCACTCAATTTAGGGAATTTCATCTTTGCTAGGTAAATATCTCGATCGAACATAGAAATTCTTGAAATTTAGGTCTATTTTTTGTAGAGTGGGTACATGATCCAATGAGAAATCTCTTCTAATTCTTAAAATTTATGGAGGATTATCTCTAAAGCCTTTTTGATTCTAGTGTGACGGTTTTGTCTTCACCTGCAGCAGTTCAGTTGTTTTCCTCTGAAGGTACGAAAGTGGCACTATGAAATAATTTGAAGATTTATTTATTTATTTAATAAAATTCTCATATGTTATTGATTTCTTAGGATCTTATAGAAATCCGCCTACCGATGAGGATATCATTATTCCATATATATATATATATATATATATATATATATATATATATATATATATATATATATATTATATATATATATATATAGAATAACATATATAAGCTCAAGCTTTTTTAAGGCTAAAAAAACTTGAGCTGGTTCTCCCACAGTGCATATCGGAATTAGACAAATAATATATGCATTTTGTAATTTAAGCTCGAATTTTGAAATAAGCATACCTATATATAATTAACTGTAGCACTGTCCTTATCCTTATATGGTTCTGAAAATCCAATGATTTTTTTTCTAAATCCTAAAATTTATTCTAAAGGTTCATATGAATATCCGAAAGGGGAGTCTTGGCGCACCGGTTGAGGTGTTACCGTGTTATCAATTTAAAAGTTGAGGTGTTACCCTGTTATCAATTTAAAAGTTGAGGTGTTACCGTGTTATCAATTTAAAACTTGAGGTGTTACCGTGTTATCAATTTAAAACTTGAGGTGTTACCGTGTTATCAATTTAAAACTTGAGGTGTTACCGTGTTATTAATTTAAAACCTGAGGTGTTACCGTGTTATCAATTTAAAACCTGAGGTGTTACCGTGTTATCAATTTAAAACTTGAGGTGTTACCGTGTTATCAATTTAAAACTTGTGTTACCGTGTTATCTTGAGGTCATGGGTTTGAGCCCTGGAAGCAGCCTCTTGCAAATATGCAGGGTAAGGTTTACCTACATTTCATCCTTGCGGTAGGACCCTTTCCCGGGCTCTCGCTGCGTGACCGGGCTACCTTTTTTTAATCAATTTTAAAATTAAAATTTTCCCTACTTAATACAGGCCAACATAAGGATGCTATCTATAATTGGGAACTGGAAGGACTGATCAAGTTAGTTTGCCGCATGGCCACCATGGAAAATGTAAGTATATCATATTATTATTATTATTATTGCTTTATTTTACTATTAATTACCTAAACCTCCTGTGGGAGTTAGCATAATTACAGGTTGGACCCCTCTATCTTTTGAAATTACAAAAATCTCTCCTATAAATGTATATTTTATAACATGCATGCACAAAAACACTCATGGGCGCTTTCATTCAGGGGTATTTTTGCGCATGCATGTTGTAAAATATAAACCTATATGGGAGGTTTTTATAATTTCAATGTGTAGAGGGGTGCAACTTGTAATTTTGCAAACTTACAGCGTAGGTCCCGGTAAATGACCCTTTATACTGTTAGTAACGCCGTAGATTAGTTTGGTCGCGCAGATAGTTTGGAAGACATTAAGAAGCTGGCTGCTTGTGAATATCTGGTGATGTCTGGAAGATTGAAGTAATCCATGACGCTCTGCCGAGGTATCTTCTCCAAAAGTGTGGGAGCTTCTAGAAGCATCCAGGAGAGTCTAGAAGGCGCCCTCGTCGGGAGGGAGTTGACGAGAAGGAGAGCGAGGTAGAGTCTGATCGATGCAGCAAATAAGCAATGGGGTAACTGAAAAATGTTGATGATTTTAGGGGGAGGGGGAGCCCCATCTCTCAAAGTTATGGCAAATTATTGGAATGTATGTGCCAAATGATCATAATGGATCATGAATAATTAAATTAATTTTTGCACAATTATTCAATTAATTATATATTTAATTAACGTATAATATAATCATTAATTTATTTATAAATTGCATAAACTCAAGGAAACTTTTGCTTCCTGAAAACAAAAATATTTATAAATTATTCAGCACCTTTTTATTGCTTTTATTTCTGGCATGTCACATTATTTTTAAGCTTTCTAAAGTTGAACCCTCCTCCCTAGCAATAAAATAAAAGTTTGTGCTCTCCAAGTAAACGTAGTATAATATTTCATATAAAGTTTCCCATTTAATGTTGGTAAGTATAAACTTTTAGACTAAAAATTTGTTGGAGATTATAATCTTAAAAGGGCAGTCTGGTACGCAGCATTCTTGTGCAGCGAGGGTCCTGGGAAGGGGCTTTGGCTTGTAGGACCCAAGCCATTGACCTCAAAGGCCACATGACAGCACCTTAATTGGTGCGTGGATGCTCTATTTGAGATTTTAGTCTTGCTCCCAAACAAATGAAAATAGAATATTAAATTGATCTAATAATGACCTTTAAAAATTTCAAATATTTAAGATTTAAAGATTTTAAAATTTATGGTGTTTAAGTATTTAGTTTGTGGTTTAGTGTTTTGGTGTTCATAATTTTAGGATTTAGGTTTCAGTGTTTTGGTGTGTTATGATTTTAAGAGTATGGTTTTAGACTTTTAGGTGTTGAAGCTTTTTGGTGTAAGATTATGGCTTAATATTTAGGGTTTATGAATGTGTTTTTAAAATTTTATGGGTTAAGGTTTTTGGGTTTGCGTTATTTAGGGTTTATAGATGACTAGATTTAGGGGTTTTGAGAATTTTAGAAGTTAAGAGGGATCTAGTGTTTTTTGAGAGTTCAGGTTAAAGGTTTCAAATTAGGGGCTTTAGGGTTAATGATTTAGAGTGGATTGAGATTTAAAAACTTTTAAGGTTTAAGAGGTTTTGGAGGTTTTAGGGTATAAGATGTTTAGTGAGCTCAAATAATTTAGTGTAAGATTTAGAATTTAGAGTTTATGATTTAGGGGTTTAGGTTTAGGATTTTAAGGTTTTAGGGTTTGAGTGTAGTGCTTAAGGGTTAGGGGTTTAGGGATGTAGGGTTTATGATTAAGTGTTTTAAGGTTTAAGATTAACAATTTAGAATTTAAGATTTAGGAATTCAGGGATTTATGTATTTAGGGATTATGATTTGAGTTTAGAGTTTTAGGGGCTTGATGTCAAGGTTTAGGGTTTAGGATATTTTTTACGCTTTTAGGTTTAGGGTCTTCAAATTATAACGTTCACTGATCTTAGGGTTTAGGGTATTTTTTATATTTCAAAAACTGAGGGCTGCTTGGATAGGCTTCGCTGTCACAAGTCTACAAAACTTAAATGAACAATCATTTGCCACCGCCGCATTGGCCGCGTGCTCCTCACCACGGCCCTGAACAATATACCGTAGCGTATATATTATTGTTCATATTATATTATAATGCCCTGTACTAGTATATAGTATATTATACTATAGTACACTTTTAATTATATATATAGTATGTTATAATACTAGACTAGTATGTTACAATATTAGTTTTCCTCATGGAATGCACAAAAAAATTCCCTAGGGTGAAAATAATTCAAAATTTTAAACACAATTACTTAATACACAAACCCTAAATTCCTTATACCTTACATAAAGCGCATTGGAAACATAACACAAGCTCAGGCCTTCTTTATAAGAAAAAAAGCCTGCAAACTCTACACAGAAATTCTCAACTCTATACAACTAACAGAGCCTAACAAAATTGTGAGGCAGAAACTCCTGCCGCGGCGCCACCCTACAAATAATTTGCTTTATGTTCCTCCTTTGAGTTGGTTTCTGATCTCTCTTGCTGGTTGCAATAAAGGAGGACTTGGATGAGTTAGAGGATGTTGAGCGCGGGAGAAATTAAGAAAATATTTTTGACGCATTGACCTCATTTTCATCCGTTTCATCTTTTGATGCGGTAGACGGATCGTTTTTAGCGCTCTGCTCCGCCGCCACCTGCAGCTGCTGAATCACCTTCTCAAAATGTGAATGATCTGCATGATAACAAAAATAAATCAGCTCAAATTCTTAAGATAAGCGCACCAACATCTACACAAGTGACTACACATACACAGTTGTAGGATTCAGCAAGTTTAATTCTAAAAGAAGGTTTATTGCATGATTTTTATCAACTGTTTCAATGAAAACTATATAGTAAAACATCTGAAAAAGTCTCAAAATGCAAAAAATCATTGCTATCCCAGACTACCATAATTTATCAGAAAAATATACAAAACTCAAATTCGGCACCGGTGTAGTTAGGAGTATCAATTCGATGCGTATTTGGTACGCCGCCTGCAACCTAAATAAAACCATAATGAATGCGCACTAACCTAAAATCCTCGAATATAAATCCAAAACTCAAATTCTCAAGTAGTCAAAAACATAAAACATTAAAAAAACTAAAAATAAACCAACTAGTTGCTCTAGATGATGAACCAGTGACGACGATAAAACAATCCCTACCAACAACATGAAATTGAGACGGTGATATCCTAAACAATGAAAAGTGGTAAAAAAATATATTAAAACCATACAAATTTCAAACTACGCTTCCAAAATAATCGAGAAAAATTTAGGGTATTGACCACGACGACGTGCATGTTGGTGGCTTGAGTGGGATCATCGACACTAGGGACCTGTGGAATCACACTAGTGGCTTGGGGGGGTGGTTTAATACCATGTTGAGCAACTGATCCATACATTGCAAGCATTTGAATGAAGAACAAGTGGTTTTAATGAAGCATCGAGCTTTAATTTCATGAGGACTGCAATTTGAAATGTATGGAATGGAAATCGAAACCTTTGCTGCGATGGACTATAGCGTCGGCAATTTGCAGCGGACGTTTGCGTTGTTCATTCTTGAATTTTGCTTTGACTTGTTCACGACTTCGATTAGGGAAGAGTACTTGTATCATCGCAAAATCTGTTCCAAATTGCCTGATGGCCTGGAGTAATAATATCTCACAAAAATAAATTATAACATAAAAGGTTTGAAATTAAGAGTAGACTTTGAGGCAAAGAATTCAAAGTTAATCTATAAGAGAAAAAAAGAAGGTAGATGATTGAAAAATACAGTTGTGAAAAAAAATGGAAAGCTGTATAAATTATCTTCCAACAAGTTTCAAGCAGGCCCATGTTAAATTCATTTTTCAGCAGCTTAGTTCCTTTTGTGCCACCTCATTTTTGCATGATTACCAGTTTATATGATAAAATATCAACTATATTAAATTAATTATGAAATTATTTAATATAATAAATTCTAATTATATTATTATAATATTTATAAAATATATATTTATTATCATATCATATTACACATAACAAACTAATAATTATGATAAAATATGCAATCAGGAGGAAATGATATAGAAAAAGTTGGAAAGTTAAAACACAACAACACTCAAGCATTTATCCCACTATAGTGGGGTCGGTTATATGGATCCTTTGTAGCCATTGTGCCCTATCTTTTGTCATAATCTCACTAATGCCTAAATACAAAAGTTGGAAAGTTAAAAAAACAAACAAAAATATTGAATTCCTTAATATATATTATAGATTAGTTTATTCAAACAGCATATTTACAAAATTGTTACAATACCTGGTAGAAAAATTCGGTTTCGGTATTTGACCATCGAATTTGTTGAGGACGTCTCATGTATGAGTGATAGTTCAATCTTGAACCATCTCCTTCAATTTTTCTGTTTGCATCATCAGCATTTGGGTCTTGTTCTTGCTCCCCACTGTCGTAATATTTTTCATTTAGATGGGGTTTTTTTAGTGGACATGATGAGAATAAATATTACTAGAGGTACATAAAACCAAAACTATGCAGATCTTTCCATTCAAGCCCATCTGATACTACACAAATTTTGTGTGCAACCTTTTTAATGCCTCATCAGATTTTAGCTTTAGAGCAAATTTGCATGAAACCTAAAATAAGAGCATGGCAATCAGAGAATCAAGTAGGCTTCCCAACCAGTTGCATCTCAGGTTAAGTGCAAAACCTAGACACATACACAAGCACGCACCCACCCACACACAGATACACACACACACACACAATTAAGGTTTTTGTAATTTCAAAAGGTTGACGGTGCAACTTGTAAATTTACAAACTTAAATATATATAGGGTTGCTTAAAAAAAGCGGAACCAGTTTTTAGCAAAAAACACGGAACATGTGCCTTTTGAAAATAAGTCTACTTTCATGCATTTTTAGAAAAAGTGTTCAACATGAAAATTACAACTTTCATATTGAACACTTTTTGATTTGAAGTCATTTAGGCTCCCAATTTGGGCCCCGAAAAAAGTCACGCCGAACATATGTACGGATGTCCGGGTTCAGCGTGACTTTTTTCGGGGCCTAAACGGCTTCAAATAAAAAAGTGATCAACATGAAAGTTGTGTTTTTACAAATTTCATGTTACACACTTTTCCTAAAAATGCATGAAAGAAGACATTTTCAAAAGGCGCGCGGAACCCTTTTTTTGCTAAAAACGGGTTTCGTGTTTTTACATTAAATCATGTAGACACACACACACACAACTAGCATCTACGCACGGGCTTCGCCCGTGCTCGATGCTCTTGGGCGGCCTTCGACCGCATCTGGGCTGGCTTTGCCCATCTCGATCCGTCTGTGGGCTGCGTCCGCAACATATACATATGAGTACTCAAAAAGACCGTAAAAAAATATACATCAATATTACCACTTTTATTTTGTAAAAAAATACGATTGGACGTAAAATTATTAATTTCCCTCTCCCTCCCTCTCTCTTTCACCGCCCCTTTGGCTACGCGCCACAGTACCCGGCCCGTGACAGCGGGCTTCGCCCGCACCCGGCGGGCTGCGCCCGCCGATGACGGTCGTTGCGGGCTGCGCTCGCATCAATGTGGGTGCCTGACACAGGGCTCCGCCCCTACGGCCAAGCGAGACAGTACCCAGCCGGTGATGGCCCGGCGGGCTTCGCCCGCCTCCCGGCGGGTTGCGCCCGCTCCCGGCGGAAGCTCGCCTCCCGGCGGGCTGCGCCCACCCCCGGCGCCCTTCAGCCGCATCGAGGAGGGCGCAGCCTTTTTTAACTCTTGTACGCATGCAAGTAGGAACTTCTGTTGTTTTAACTCTTGTAAAAATTGTAAAAAAAAATAAGCCTTTTTCATTGTAGTTGTCGGCCTATGAGTCCCAAGTGCGCATGTGATTACTTGATATCAAAGTTGGATGTAAACAATTTTAAATTCTACAATAATCATGTTTTTCATTTTGCGTGACTCCACTAAAGTATAGTGTACTGTGTACATGGGCTATGAGTTTATCACATATTAAACCAAGATATGAGTTTACCTAGCTCCACTAAAGTATAGTATAGGTCAAATAACTGTAAACAGAAACATCTGCTATGAGTTTATCACAAATTAAACCACAAATTACTTTAAACGCTCTCATATGGTAGAAAAGTATAGGGCACAAAAGGATACACAATCAAGATATGCTCTAAATGAAAAATACAGTTTATAAAAAAGAAATATACAAAGCTGGAGGAAACCTTTGACAGAAAATACAAATGAAAAAGCGCAGAGAAAATTTAAATGAAGCCCAGATTTTGGGTTTGAGAACTCACATAGAACAAAGAAAATGAGAACAAAGATCACAAACAATGAAAAGAGCACAAACGATGGAAAGAAAATGACAACCTAAAAAGTGAAATAAAAAAACAGGTGCACAGAAATCATATACAGTAGAAGTACAAATTAAAACCAAATCATTTGCAAAATCACAAACGATGAAAAATAAAATCTGAGGTACTACAATTTCTTTGTGGAATAAATTGTTAAATAAGCTTTTGATTTCATTTCAATTTTCTAGTTTTGTAAATGCTTCTACTTCTACTTAACTTTCCTGTTGTAGAGATGCTTCTGCAAATTCAGCAGACATTATCAAAGCTGCAGTTGATGGCATAGGAAGGAGTGGGTTTATCAATTATTATGGATTGCAGGTAGTATTTTTCTTCTAGTATGACAACACATCCTGATTATTATGGCTTAGGAAGTAGTCCTCGAGAACACAATTCCTTCAGCGCTTTGGGAGCAGTTCGGTGCTGGAGAATTTTATGAGGCTACCATGGCCAAATTCATGCACCTGGATATATTCCTATATATATACAGTTCATGTCAGCAATAACTCAGGAATCTAACCTACATACCCACACCCCAGCAATTTTATTAGATGGAAAATAAAATGCTTCCTAGCTTCCAGATCCGGTCATCCAACGAAAAAAGAAACAAAGTTGGAAGATGCAGCTGTCATCCAGAACTGGAAAAAGCAGGCACTTCGGGAAGGAGAAGGCATACCGTCGAAGTGGAAGCTCGCCGTCGAAGTGGAATTTCGCCGTCAAAGTCGAAGTGGAAGCTCGCCGTCGAAGTGGAAGCTCGTCGTCGAAGTCGAGGTGGAAGCTCGTCGTCGAACTGGAAGCTAGCCGTCTAAATGGAACGGAGAGCAGGAAAGCACAAATGTTGAGAGCAAAACGTGTCGAAGGGAGCCGTGGAAAGCTCTGCACCACCAACGATTCGAAGGGGGGATGTTGTTGAAGAATCAGGAGATGAGGCTGCCTTCGGAGAACACGGCAGGGAGAGATCCGTGAAGGCGGTTGACCTAGCGGCGGGAGGAAGGGAGGCGGGGGATTGAGGGGGGCAAATGCAGACTGTAAATAGGGGCGTGGATAAGTCAAATCCAATTAAAACAGATGGGAGGTGTAGACAGCGGGTGGCAGTCGAGGAGGAGGTAATAACGTGTAAATATGTTTTTGGGAATATGTGTTGGCAACATTAGGATGATTCAAATTAATGTTTGGTGGATGGTGTAGATTTGAAGGTTGGATTCATTTCAATGGTTATGATGAAGTGTACAGGAGATCAATTTTTTTGAAACTACATCTTTTAAAACAGTATAGATATATACATATATATATATATATATATATATATATATCTACATATATATATATATTACCGCTATCTATATCATAATAATCCCTCTCTCTCTTACCGCTGTTTCACTCCTCTCTCTCACCACCCTTCTCTCTACCTCTCTCTTTCTCTCTCCCTTCTCTCACTCTCCCTATTATTATATACCGCCCCTAATAATATATATTATCACGTCACTTACCCGTCGCCCTCTCCCCCCCCCCCATCTTCTCTCTCTTTCTTTGTCTCTCTCTCCCTCTCTTTCTCTCTCTACAGTCCCTCACCATCTGTAGCTTTGGCAGGTCTAAGTTTTTCAATTTTTTAATCTGAAAATAACTGACGGTGGAGATTAAAAAGTTGGGCTTTTGCGCTTTATTTAACGGCCTAGATGCAATAGAAAGTACTTCTTTATAATGGTTAAAGATACACACACACACACAAGTGACAGGGACGAGGCTCCGCCCTTATGGCCTCGCACGACAATACCTGCTCGTCCCCCGACGGGCTTCAGGTTTAAATAGTTTTTATCATGCTTTTTTTTATAATTATATTTTTTGTTATTATTAATTATCAGGTTTTATATTTTTTAAAATTATTAATTTAATTATTGCAGGTCATAAATAAAAAATGCTTTAATAATATACCGAAATGTGTTTATGCCCAATTGGATAAGGCGCCTGATATGTATTCTGGCGATCGGCGGTTCGATCCCTGCTGGCGCTATAATTTAATTTTATTTTCATTTTATTGATTCTTTGTGATATTTAGTCCCACGTCGTGGGTTTCATAAGCTTATTCAAGTTTAAATAATAGGAGAGAGTTTTAACGTTTGAAATTTGGCATAGAGTGGATGGGCCATGTGGAGCAGGCATGGCTAACCGGGCAGGTTATATGGAATGCGGGCGGGCTCGCCTGTACCCTCTATATGCAGAATCGTTCTTTTGCTTAGTGTCACACAATTTCATTTTTCCCAATCTGAAAGGTAAAATGGTAATTTCCTATTGTAGAATAGAAGTCCTACAAAAAATATAGGTTTAGAAGACATGAAAAAAGTGGAGAGAGAGGGAGCAGGATTATTGAGAGAGATTGGAGGGCTGATGAATTATGAAGACAGATCCGACTGGTGTTGGAATTTCGAACTCATGTTATTCGCAAACCACAGTATTTCTTTATATATAGTATATATATATATAAACCTCTTGTCCACCCAACAGAAGTATGAGTAGTGGCATTGAGTTCATTGAAAAGTGACCTTTTCCTTTAGAAATATATATGGAAAGTGATCAAATATGCCAAATTATTTTATGATATTTCAATTTTATCCTTTGAAGGGGAACCGCGACGCACTGGTTAAGGTGTCACCATGTGACCTTGAGGTCACGGGTTTGAGTCCTGGAAGCAGCCTCTTGCAAAAATGCAGGGTAAGGTTTGCCTATATTTCACTCTTGTGATGGGACCCTTCCATGGATCCTCGCTGCGCGGGAATGCTTTGTGCACCGGGATGCCCCAAAAAAAGTTCAATTTTACCATTTGTAATAATTCTACATTGAAAAGGGTGCGCCTATTTACGCTTTGTAATGAATCTAGAATTATTATAAAAGAATACAATTGAAATATCATAAAATCATTATCAATTTCCATCCATATTTCTAATGGAAAGGGAATTTTTGTAAATTGGGGAAACTTAGAGGGGAGGTAAATGTAATTTTGAAAGATAAGAGGGGTGCAATCTTAATTATGCAAACTCCCAGAAGAGGCATAATTAAGGTATGTGTGTGTGTGTGTATGTATGTGTATGTATATGCTTGTATGTACCTACATATGTATTGTAATAGTAAACCTAATAATAGATTTGAATAGTGTTTTTTCTCCGTCAACTTGGTATCAAAGCATAGGACACTTCGTCGAGCGCCCAAGGGCCCACGTTCCTCCTTATTAGCCCTAGCTCCCACCTCATGCAGGCTCCAAGCCCAGGAAGAGACGTTTGTAGTGTCGATTTAAGCAAGCTCCACAATATGCTAGACGAGCCTCACTAGGATTTACCACAAGCTCGCTGAGCCTTATCAGACCTCCAGTGGGCTCATCGAACATGCTCTAGCATGAAATTTCTATAATGTTGTCAAATTTTGTTAGGCTATCCAATAAACTTTATCCTATTGATTCCTCTTAAGGAGATCCTCAGGTGATCAAAATGAGCATTCATGAGATCAAATCGATCAAGAACTCATCGCTAAAATTTGGCTTCCGACATCTCCGTTTTCGAGACACTAGGACGATCTCGACATGTGATGTTATCCAGGTGATGGCAACCACTATACGGCTCTTGATACTTATTTAAATAGTCGTTCCTGAGTGGCTAAAATTGTGATAGAATATAGACAAAATCCTTATGAAAGTGCAGCTGTGGGAGAGGATGATCAACATAATAATACGAAGTTCTCTACGGAGAGGCTCTATGGGGTCGAGCATATAAGTTCACGAGTTCCTCGAATAGTGAAGAGGTATAACAGCGATGACCCGAATGACACTCCGCTCTATCACCATAAAACTATGTCGAACGATCACTATGACTAACCATGGACGATTTATCAACTTTATGCTACCTACCACTACGTATATAAATGTGGCTCAAATCTTGGGCCCTGATACCACCTGATGTAGGGTAGGCTTTTGTTGTTTGAATACTAGAAGGCAATCCTAGGTGAAGTGTCATGAAAGTAACTTGATTCTTCTTAACAGCTAAATGTGACACGTGCAACATCTGACAGAGGGATCAAATAATAGCAATAAATAATTAAATCACACTTAGATAATTTAAGCGGAGAAAAATAATTCTTAAAGCAAGCGGACTTGTGCTTTCCTCCACGTGGAGGGTCAAAGCAAGAGCGCGGAAAATAAAACCTGCAAATCACGAGAGTAATCCAAAGCAAACACCCACAATTCAAGATATCCAAGCAAGCATGAAGATCATAACACCATATATTAATAAAGAGAATTAAAGCTCCATACAACGATCAAAACACCATATATTAAATAAGGAAAGCAGGAGAGTTTTGGGACGGGAATTTTGGGAACTGGATTTCAAGAGGGGAAATAGGGGATTCTTCCTTGAGGGGGAGGGGGGACTCGTGAGAGTAGTTGGGGGATTGGAGGTCGTAGGTGGCGGAGCTTGGGTTTTATGAGCAGGAAAACAATGATTTTCGGTGCAGATGTAATGGATGGAGAAACCTGGATGGTGGGGGCGTCAGAGGAGGTTTCTACGAGGGAAAAACTGCAGCTATGGGTGGGGGATACAAAAGGGAAGCGGGGAAATAGGATACAAACCTAAGGAACCTACCATAGGGCTTTGTGGCATCGCATCCCGAAAGATTGTCGAATTCCGGGAATTCATTTTCTTTAGAATCAGCAATGAAGGAGATCGATGCCCCCCTTACTCCTACTTATAATAATACAACGTTAGGGAACCCTGACATCAACGGCTATGATTGGTGGAGAGTGTCAAGTGTCTGATCTTACTAAATAAACCATAAAAATAATAGAGTAATATATGAAAAAACATGTAAATAAAAATCTGGACGAATCCGCGGAATCGGATCGTCGATCCAGAGATGCTAAATATGGCAGATTGTCAATTGGGCTCAAAACTCGTGCTCCATCGTGGGTTTGCGTCGTCATTCCCCATCACAAACTTTCAAAAAATTTCCTACCAAACTTTCACTCACATTTGACAAGAATAGATGCAATGAACCTTATCAAGCAAGAGTACTTTTTAGTGGATGCTTACAATAGCTTCACCTAGAATCGGATGGAAGCAACTTGTGTGCTAGAGTTTAGTTTAATATTATTTGAATGTGTCAGGGGTGCTAACACATGACAAGAAATGTATCTCATAGATTTATAAATTATTTTATCCAAATTGATTTTTATGTGTAGACTACAGTGTTGTAGATGTCGGCCGGCATGAATGTTTTGGAATAAAAATGCAATGAAATTGATATTTCGAAGAGAAATTGATATTTATTGAACTCTTAAATTTATCAAACTAATATAAACATTTTGTGTTGCACAAATAATAATGGTATAATGAGTGAAATAAAACAAGAGAAATCAGAATGTAAGAAAGTTGTTGATGATAATGAAAGATAAGAAACTTTTAGTTATAATTCAAAAACCATGCAAAATTAATGTTGATGACGGACTTGAGCAAGAAAGCCAGAGGTAGAGATAAAAATAACCTAAACAATGAAATAATTTTATTCTATTGTCTATTAGACTATAAAACTAATTAAAATAAATTGAAAAAAATTAGTCGATAAAATGTCAGGATATATCGGTGAAGCAAAAAAATATCAGAAACGTGTCGTTTTGTCCATAAAACTTTTATGTCGGCCATGTTGGAGGAAATCCATAGCACTGGGCATATATATGATGTCGCTTCTTCTCTACTGTTCTTCTTCTCATCTCTCTACATCATATTCAGGTTCTTCTCTCTTCTCTATATTTGCTGCCTAAATATGATGTCTTACAGTAACTTTGATCATTGAATATGTTGACTTGGAGTATGTTGCCTTAATATATTGTATTGTTGCCAATCACTGAATATGTTATATTCCAATTATACTGCCTTAGTATGTTGTATTGCTACCAATCACTGAATATGTTGTACTCCAAGTATGTTGTATCGTTGTATTGTTGCCAATCACTTAATATGCCTATTGCTGCCAATCACTAAATTTGAACCAGTGTACAGTAAATGTAGTCCAAGTATGTTGCCTTAATATGCTGCCATTGGCACTGAATTTGCCACTTAAATAATTGAATTTGATGCCTAAATATGATGTCTTACATAGTGCCATTTACAATTTGTATTGATTTACATTTACCGCAATTTATATTTTTTTACGTTTGTTATTGCTGCAACATATGATGTAATTATGAATACCATTTACAATTAATCCAAGATTCTACAAAATTTTGCAACATATGATGCAAAAAGTGTTTCTTTGTGTGATATTGATGCATACTTAAATAATGAATGGTGAATTATTGTGTTATGGTCCCAACCCCAATATTATATCGCTAGTTTCTTTTATTATTAGTAGTGTGTTTAGTATTAGAGGGTTAGGATTTGCATGTATGAATAGTCTTGTACCCTATTTAAAGGAAAGTTTGGAGGTCTTGTAATGTTATGAAAGAAGTGTTTCTCTACATTTTGTCTTGTGCTTGAGATTTTGTTAGCTCTCTCCTCCCGAGCAAGCCCTGCCTAGGCAACCACGGTTCTGGCTCCGTAGTATCCCCTCCGCCTCCGGCCACCACTCCGGCGAGCACACAACAACTTGGTATCAGAGCTTCCTTCCTCCATTTCTTGTGTGCTCTCCAGAGTGGTAGCCGGAGGCAAAGGGGATACTACGGCGTCAGAACTACGGCTGCCTAGGCGGGGCTCACTCAGGAGGAGAGAGCAACCAAAATCTCAAGCACAAGACAAAAGGGAAAGAAATACTTCTTTCATAACATTACAAGACCCCTAAACTTGTCTTTAAATAAGCTACAAGACAATTTTTAAACTCAAACCCTAACCCTCTAACACTAGGCATTCCTAATAATAAAAGATAGGATACAATATTGGGATAGGGACCATAACAAATTGATCCATGTGGTGTTTCTTTGTGCGATATTAATGCAAACTTAATAATGAATGGTGAATGATCCATGCGGTGCTTCTTTGTGAGATATTGATCAATAAGCTTGGTGGTGTATTATATTTATGTTCTTAAAATACCAGGTCACTGATGTTGCAAAATTTATGAAATTTCTTGGGTGATGGTTTGTGATTTTATGAAGCTACACAAATTAAAAGTCAAATAAACAAAATATTGTTGATGTTGCAATATTTTTTTTCATTTATACCTTGGTAATTAATATTTAATCTAATATGGATGATGGTGCTTCCCTTGATGCAGACATGCAGGTGGAAATCATGTGTTGGGACTTGGGAGGTTGAAATGATTGTTTCCAAAGATATTATACTAATTGTGATATACTTCTATTTTTTATGAGCCCACAGACATTATTGCACTTTGGACTAAGTTTTATTGACTTTCTTTCAGTTTTGACTTACGAACTTATGATGCATACAGTTTTTTATTTCATATATATATATATATATATATATATATATATATATATATATATATATATATATATATATTGATGTTATTTACTTAGGTATCATAAATTGGGAAAGTAATGTTTGGGCTTTCAAATCATACAAAGGTAGACTATGTAACCAAAAATGACATTTTTTTTTATTTTATTAACAACTTATCATAGATTTGCCTTTTCCGTTATATTTACTTTTTATGATAAGGAGAAGACGAGGGTACTTATTAAAAGCTTTCATGTCATGGAACTATTGGAAGATGATAGTTGATCCTGAAACAATCATACAAATATATGCAAGTTGTTTTCTTCAATATTTACCATTTATTAATATGCAAATTTTGTTTATTGTGTTTAATATTTCATTAGTTTATTATAATCATATTATTACATGTTTATTGTATAGTTTATAAACATACATTGTGTACATTTTTACTTATTTACAAAAAATGTGTTAATATACGAATAAAATTATTTATTTAGATATATCCCCCGCAATCCAACATATGACATTTTGATGCAGGGTGAAAAACACTAAAGTTCTAAACAGAAGATAATAAACTTGCAGTCAAAATAAATCCCATGTTGAGACTGAAAGAAATGTGGAAGCAAGGATGCACATGCATAAACCTGAACAATTCCTTCCTTCTGGAGGTAACTTAAAATGCAGGTAGTCAGGCATGTGTTACTGGCAGCACAGAAGAAGTCGAAGTCAGCAGTGTCGCCGGCAGGGAGCAGGAGGGGCGGCGGCTGGATCTGCTGCAACAGAGGGAGGCGGACAGGAGGAGCGTCGGTGGCTACGGGAGCAAGGAGGAGCCGGCGGCTGGGGGTTTCCTGCGGGCGGCTGCTGCGGCTGGAGAAGACAGCGTCGGGCTCTGGTTCGCAAAACTGGAGGAGGGAGCGGCGATAGCTGCAGGAGCAGGGGCGTCGGGAAGAGCCGGCGGATGCGGGTTGGAGGAGATGAAGATACAAACCTCTTGGAGTCGGCACCAAAGAGGGCCTCCGGCATCGGCACCGGTGGCGTGACCGAAGAGATCGGGAGAAGAGGCCGGCGGCTTTTCTTTCCCCCAAAATACTAGATCCCCTTTTGCTGCAGCCCTAATGCATTTATTTATAATAAACCTCATCAAATCCAACGGTCTAGATCGTCCAGATGGGGGAGTTGCATCAAAAGCTGAAAATATACTCAAAATATATAAATTAATATATCATTTCGACACGCGGCGACCCTCCGGACGCAACCGCGGAGTCGGATCGGGGATACGATCAACGGGCGGGGCCCGTTCCCCATCAATCTCCCCTTGTTGGAGAAGATTTGCCCTCAAATCTTTAGGGCTTCCAAGGGGGCTTCGCGGGTGGTCTGCACTATTTCCCACTGCCACCAATCATCAGATAACAGCTTCCAATCCCAGATGCTGGTCTCTCGATGCTGCAAGTAATGTAATCACTGCCTTTGGGAGGCTTGGGCGGCGGCCTCAATCTCAGAATCTGACGGAAAACTGTAGCAACTGGTAAGGGAGCAGCGCTCTCTAATCCTGCACCGCAAATGATCATATCGATCGGCGATGTGAAAAAAGATATATCGATCTGTGTCTCAGTATCACCTGGGCCCCAATCAATCTGATCAAACTGCAACAAGTCATCACCATGTCCTACCCAGTCTGGGCTCATATCCAAACCAACTGATTTGCCCTCAGGGGCATTATCGAACATCAGAAAAGGGTCCCTAGCCGAGCTGAGAAGTGACTGATCAAACCACTGTGACAAATCAATAAAAGTGAGCAAACGGCGCGAAGGCTCATAGGGCGGTACTACCACCATCAGACTGAATGTCCTTCTGCGATCAATCCACTGACGGGCAAATCTCTGAACGATAAGAGTAGCTCTCTGCACTGTCTGATACCACTGTCTCTGTAATAATCCTCTCATGCGTGACTGAATCACGAGAACTGCTTTGGTCATCTTCTTGAAGGTTCGGCGCTGAATAAGCCCTCGGATGTGAGACTGTATCAAGACTGCTGCTCTTCTACGTCGCTGCTCTAAAATCTCTTTAGCATCATTCTCACGCCAATTCTTCACATAACCTGCCCAAATGGCATCTTCTTTCTCTTCCCTTTCCCTCCTCTGCTTACTCTCTTCCACTCTAGCTTGTTTGTTTCTTTCAAGCTCAACCCAATGTCTCTTTCTTAGGGAAGGTGACGGAAGATCATACGAGTAGGAGGAATGGCGGACTGAAGGATATGTAGTAGATGACGGAGAATAAGAATCGTAGGCTTGACGAAAGACTCGCCTCGATTCATAGGAGGGGTATGCAATGGAGGAGACATACGAAGATTTATGTGAGTAAGATGCCTCGCGAGAGGAATGAACATTGGAATAGCGGGGAGGTGGAGAAACATATGATTCAAAATCGTCTGAATCGTCGGAATCGTAATAACAAGGAAGCGTCATGGGTGTATGCAAACGGTTTTCAAGAAAAGGAGAAGGATTGAAAAGTTTGAGAAAACTTTTCAGGTCCCTCTGATATCAATTGATGCAGGGTGAAATACACTAAAGTTCTAAACAGAAGATAATAAACTTGCAGTAAAAATAAATCCCATGTTGAGACTGAAAGAAATGTGGAAGCAAGGATGCACATGCATAAACCTGAACAATTCCTTCCTTCTGGAGGAAACTTAAAATGCAGGTAGTCAGGCATGTGTTACTGGCAGCACAGAAGAAGTCAACGTCAGCAGTATCGTCGGCAGGGAGCAGGAGGGGCGGCGGCTGGATCTGCTGCAACAGAGGGAGGCGGACAAGAGGAGCGTCGGTGGCTGCGGGAGCAAGGAGGAGCCGACGGCTGGGGGTTTCCTGCGGGCGGCTGCTGCGGCTGGAGAAGACAGCGTCGGGCTCTGGTTCGCAGAACTGGAGGAGGAAGCGGCGATAGCTGCAGGAGCAGGGGCGTCGGGAAGAGCCGGCGGATGCGGGTTGGAGGAGATGAAGATACAAACCTCTTGGAGTCGGCACCAAAGAGGGCCTCCGGCATCGACACCGGTGGCGTGACCGAAGAGATCGGGAGAAGAGGCTGGCGGCTTTTCTTTCCCCCAAAATACTCGATCCCCTTTTGTTGCAGCCCTAATGCATTTATTTATAATAAACCTCATCAAATCCAACGGTCTAGATCGTCTAGATGGGGGGGGGGGGGTTGCATCAAAAGCTGAAAATATACTCAAAATATATAAATTAATATATCATTTCGACTCGCGGCGACCCTCCGGACGCAACCGCGGAGTCGGATCGGGGATACGATCAACGGGCGGGGCCCGTTGCCCATCACATTTCAAACCCAAACCGACATAAACCCAATATCTACAACCTTGGTAGACTATAAGCAAAAATCAATCAAAATAATGTAAGAGTGTCACGGCTTTAGGAGATAAATTCAATATGATATTATGTGTTAGTAAAAAATACTTGTACCTCTGATTGGCAAAAGACTTCTTCAAAGAAACTGCTTCTTTATTCTACAAAATAATCGTGAAATACCAATAAATAAGAATCATTATTCATGGAAGCATACCAGAGAAAATAATAAATCTAAAATCAAAAGCTTACTGATATCTGTTCCTTAAAACCGGCAAGCCTAATTAGATCCCTTATAGCAAGCTTTCTTCTATCGAGTTCATCGTCCGGAATCTCAAGATATGCCTTGTTCACTGCAGATAAATTAAGTAAAAGATTACCAAGATATCAACAAAAAACCTGCTCCAGTAGGAGTGTAGGACAACAATTCTAAAAGTTATTGTTAGTAAATATACCTTGTCTTTTTGCACTTTTAGATCGACTGCCTCGAGGAAGCCTTTTCTTTGGAGGATCCTTATTTGTAGAATCAGGTTTTCCTGAGGCCTTCTTGCTACTCTTAGGTGAACTCTCATTTTCAGAGCTCCTACTGCATGAATTTCTTCTTGCCTTTGTTTTCTTCTCCTTAAGCATGTCTTCATCCATATGACGCTCCCCATCATAATCTTCATCCATTCCAGAGATGCCATCTTTAGCATTCTGATCTCCACTTCCCATATTGTCTACAACACTGGATTTTAATTTCCTGTTCCTTTGCCGAACTCTCCTTGATGACTTTCCAGTTTCATCATTTTGCACAGTATTGGGTACACATTCTTCAAGGTTTGGCTCTTCAATATACTGCCCTTTCAAATGTATAATAAATTTTTTAAGAAATGAAGTTTCTGATTAGAAATCTGTTGCACATCTCGTGATAAATGCTATAAATTTACAAATAAACTCACATTCGTTGTGTTCTCTCCTTCCATGTTATGTATATCCTCATGTTCAACAAAAGATTGATCTACCAAATCGTTATTATTACCAGCACATGCCCTTTCTTCATAAGATTCAATTAGGTCATCAACAAGAAAGTGTGGACTATGAGTATCCAAGGAATCACTCGAATCCAACTGAGAATATCCTGATGCGGTACCAGATGGGGTAATAGGTACCCTGCATGTTGCTACCGACCCAATATCAGAATCCAATTCAGAGGATCCGAAATTAATAAAACCAGGATTATTACCAGGATTGGATTCTGCACAATTTCTTGTGCCTAGGAGATCTGTTTGAAACTTTTCCACATGTTCATCTGCCATGATGTTCGAAGAATTACAAACATGACAACAGACAAGATAAAAAAAAGAACAAAATGTGTAATTGAAGACAGCTTAATTAGCATGTGGAAACCTGAGTTGCAGTTTGGGTCAGAAATAATGTCAAGTGTATCAATGGCTGATAGATCGATCTCATCCTGAAGTAGAAAAATATAAATAAAAACAGCTTCATAAGAAAACGCTAAGGCCTGGACATTGTCAAACTTTACCTCTCTTATTAAACTTACAAGATCAACTTGATTATCTCTATTAGACGTTGACAATGAACCCAAAGTTTCATCCATATTATGATCACTCAACATCCCTACAAAGGAAGTAGTTGCCTTGAGAGGACTCGATGTGACTAGCTTGGATTGGCACTCAGCGGAAGTAGCAGGTGGTTCAACACCATTATTAGGAAGCATAAATGTTACAGATTTGACTTTTTTTCCCTTCTTCACACATAAAGAGGGCTTTGGACGACATTTGCCAATTTGCTTACCTGTTTGAAACCACAAAAGGAAAAATAAAGCGAACACTTTCATTCACATCTTTTTTACTACAAGATAAAAAAAAATCCCGTTTTCTTCCCACAATTTCTAGCACGAGACAGTAGGTTATTTTGTAAGCAGTGGATTATGGTCAGTCAATATGATATGTACATGTAAGCTCAAAAGGATCTAACTTGATCAACAAATAGAAAGGTTGTATTGCCTACATATTAGATTGAAATATATTGCTTTTTAGTCCAATAGTCGAAAGTATAATTTGAAGCATTGGACGTCAGCATACATACCAGCAGATTGATCACATTGCAAGAACAAATCATCTAGATGCTCCACACTTGAAACTGCTATTGTTGGCTGAATTATTATAGGAAAGAAACTGATCGTTTAACGGATTAATATGATATGAATTCCACAAAAAAGCATCAACAATTTACCTCATTTCCAACTTCTGTGTGCCTTAAAGATAAATCAGAAGCCTCAATGTTTGTGGCATATCCGTTGGTCACAAGAGAACTCTGTCTAACCATAAGCTCAGATAAAACTGAGATTGGTTCAGAGATACTGTAATCGAGGTTTGAGGCAAAAACAGGTCCAGCAGCACCCGCTAAAGTATAGAAGTTGTATATGAATTCCATGATTGGGAAACAAAACTAAATCAACACAACTCTCCTATTCAAGCATTAGCATTAAAAAAAACAAAAATCACAAAAAGGACCATTAGGATGATATCAGTCGTACTCATCTATTTAATAATGATATGTAGCTGAGAAAAGAAGCTTCTACTTCAAAAATCATAATTCTCATTTTGTTGTGTTGCAAGAAGCGTTTCATTTATTCTTGCAAATTAATTTGAATAAGGCTATGCTTGGGAGAGCGGTGTCGATTGTGAAAAGAGTGGGGGTAAATGGAGGGTTGCAAATTGAGCTGTAGGAATTCGGTTGTTGCAAATGAAGATCTATTTAGATGATTGTTATGGCCCGATCTGGATCTCGTGATAGGGCCGGAGAAGGAAGAATCCCACCCGAGGTCGGCCGAGCCTCTTCTGGAGCCAGTCGGTGCTATGGTTGAAGATGCGAAGAACCTGCGAAATAGAGAGGGAAGAGAAGGGTGAAGAAGATAAAAGAGGCAAGGGGAAGAGAGGGAGAGGACGACGGGAAGCGGGCAGATGGGAGCCGGTGGAATCCAGCCCAGCACCATGCGATGTGGCTAGGGTTGAATGCGCGCGTGAGGGGGGTAGAGAGGATTTAGAGAGAGAGTGTGAGGAGGATAATTACTTGCTTGAAAACCACAACCAAGGTTCCCCGGTAGATAACCGGTTCGCACCAGATGCCCCCCACCTGGGATTAAACATGTGGGAACAATAAAACTAAAATGCATACAAATAACGTGCGTACAAAATAATAATAAAGCATCCACTGCCGTCAGGCGGTCGTGGCGGAAGGTCGGCGTTGGTACGTGCGCCCCCAACGTGTGTCTGGCTCGTCATGCCTCATAACATCACCACCCTCGTCGAAAGACAGCTTGTCCTCAAGCTGGGCCAGAATATCAACTAGCGGGGCCAACGGTGGAGGACCCACGAAGGGCTTGGTACCGCTAAGGGAGAATAGCTCCTTCCAGAAGAGGCTAATGAACACTTTATCTCAGTCCGAAACAAGAGTCTCCTGCATGCCGTGTAGACGGAAGATTTCTTGGAAAAAAGTTTGGGCAACATTTTTGGCGAGGAGCGGACGAGTCAGGGCGATGAAATGGGCCCCTTTTGAGAAGAGGTCCCCCACGACCATCAAGATTGATTTTCCACGAACCGAAGGCAGCCCTTTGACAGTCTATGGAGAGGTCCGCCCAAATCTGAGTAGGCACCGGTAAGGGCTGGAGCATGCCAGCCGGAAGGAGATGATCGGTCTTGTTTCGTTGGCACACGACACAGTTGGCAATGAAGGCATGGATGTGCTTGTGCATCCCTTATCCAAAAGAATTCAATGTGTAGGCGTTGGAGAGTAAGGTGAACACCATCGTAATTGCGAGAATGGACATCCTCTAAAATGGTGGAAATGAGAGGAGACACCATGTCCACATACATCTGATTACGATAGAAGATCAAGCCATGACGGGTTGTCCACTGCTGGTCCGTGAGGCTATTTTCCACCCGATGGAGTTCCGACAAGTTGGACGAATGTTGGATCTCTTGGCGGATCAATTAGAGAAGATCTGCAGTTGGAAAAGAAATGGCGAGGATAGAGGCGTCGGTAGGCGTGTCCCGGCGAGAGAGTGCATCGGCTGCACGGTTGAGCACACCAACTTTGTGTTCCACTTGGAAGTTGAAGCCGAGAATTTTACTCACCTACCATTGATGTGGCACCGTAGAGAGTCGTTGTTCGAGCAAATATTTGAGGTTGTAGTGGTCCGTCCGGATGATGAAGGAGCGGACCCAAAAGTAAGGGTGCCAATGTTAAACGGATTTTGCAAGGCCAATGAGCTCTTGTTCATAAACGGGCAATTTGCGATAATGTATGGCTGTCTGGCGGCTGAAGTAGGCTATGGGATGTTCCTCTTATTGTAGTACAACGCCATAGCCGAGGTCGGAGGCGTCACACTCCACGAGGAAGAGTAAGGCAAAGCCTGGTAGACGGAGGATCAGAGAGGACAGCAATGCCGCCTGGAGAGAGTGGAAAGCCTGAGTCGTGGCGTCTGTCCATGCAAAGGTGTTCTTCCGGAGCAACCCGATCAAGGGGGCGAAGAAAGCCGTGTAAGTCAGTGAGGGTTTGCGGCATGGGCCACGACACCACTCCTTGGAGTTTTGTCGGGTCGGCCGATACACCCGAACTGTCCACGACATGTCCCAAGTAGGCGACTGAGCGTTATCTGAACGTACACTTTGAAGCCTTAAAAACCAAGTGGTGCGTGTGCACCAGGCTGAGGACGACATAGAGATGTTGTAGGTGCTCCACCCAAGTTTTTCTATAGACAAGAATATCGTCAAAGAAAACAAGAACTGACTTTCGGAGAAATGGTTGGAATACCTCGTTCATCAAAGCTTGAAAGGTAGAAGGAGCGTTCGTTAGGCCGAACAGCATAACCAAGAATTCAAAGTAATCGTGGTGCGTGCGAAACGCAGTCTTCTCCACGTCAACGTTCGTCATTCGAACCTAATGATAACCAAAAAATAAATCGAGCTTGGAGAAGAAGCACGCCTCATATAGCTCATCAAGGAGTTCACCACTGGAATGAGAAACTTGTCCTTGACCGTGATGGCATTTATTGCACGGTAGTCCATGCACATACGCCAAGAACTGTCTTTCTTGTGCACCAACAGTACCGGGGATGAGAAAGAGGTAACACTGCGCCGAATGAGACCTTGTTGGAGGAGATCACATTGTCGCTCGATCTCGTCCTTTTGGAGAAAAGGGTAGCAGTATGACTGCATCACAACCGGAGCTGCACCTGGAAGGAGACAAATGTGATGGTCTTGTCGACGCCGCGACGAGAGGCCCAAGCATGGGCTGAAGATCTCGGAGAACAACTGCAAAAGGTGTGCAATATCCGTCGTGGGGTGGTCATTCGGTTGTCGGATCGGGGTGGTCAGAGGCTCAGTGTGAACCAAGGAGGAAGGGAACTGTCCAGGAGCCTGTCCTTGCCACTGTATAGGCAAGAGCTCGCCTGCCACGAGATAGTCAGGCGATCGAAATCCCACGTGAGGGGTCCCAAGGTGCGTAGCCAACAAACGTCCAACACGATGTCAAAGCCCCGAAGATCCACTACAAAGAAATATGTCTGTGACGGGTAGCCGTCCACGGCAAAAGCTACGCGTCAACACACTCCCGGGCACATCATCTGCTGGCCGTTTTCCACCGCCACCTTGACGTGACTACGGGGAGCGTAAGGGAGGTGAAGTCGAAGGGCTCTGTCCTGTCCAATGAAGTTGTGGGTACTTCCCGTATCCATGAGGGCTAGAAGTGGCGTGCCCTCCACATCCACATATAGCTGAATGGTGCATCCTTCCTGCAACCCAGCTAAGGCATGTAGAGAGAGTTGTGGTATGTCGGAGTCGTCGGACCCATCGTCCTCATAATCAGGTGGGTCATCGACTTCCAACCAAAATAAACGCTTGCACCAATGGTTGGGTGTGTAGGGTTCATCACAATTGAAACATAATCCATTCTCGCGGCGTGCATCCATCTCTGGCCGGGAAAAACAGCGGCAGAAAGTGGGTCGCGGAAGCCCTTCCCCACCCGGGGCTTGGGAGTGGAAAAATTGGACGGTGATCGGGGCCCGAAAAAGTCACGGCGGCCCGGAGGCGATTGTTCAAGTGCTAGACGGCGCTCGCACGTACGGGCAAGGCTTAAGGCGGTCAGAAGATCCAGTGGTTTCAGAAACTCCACGTCCCAACGTAGTCGCTTGGGTAACTCGGACGTGAAAAGTGGAACCTGCTGTGATGGTAACACGAAAGTGGCACGGGACAGTAACAACTGAAATTGCTCCAAATAGGTCTCAATGGGGCCGATTTGCTTGAGGGGAATGAGGTCGCCGAGAGGGTTGCCCGGCATCGCCGGTCCAAAACGGAGGGAGCATGTCGTCCGAAAATCCTCCCAAGAGGCATTGGGTTGTTCTCAGAGGAGTTGAGTGACCCATAGTTGTGTCGGCCCAAGGAGGTGGAACGAGGTGATTCTGACGCGTTCCTCGTTCGGAATATGCTGATTGGTGAAGAAAAATTTGCAGCGCGTGAGCCACGTGAGGGGATCTTCGCGGCCTTCATAGATCGGAAAATCCATGCGAATGGAGCGTGGGAACGAAAAGTTGTCCCCGCGAAGATGAGCTGATTCGATCACGGCTAGTAGTCAGAGAGACCGCCTGTGCTGTCAGGGGCGGGGGCGGAACGCCTTGGACGACGTCCAAGCGCGCATTGAGGGCCTCCATTTTGTCATTTTGGGTGGCGAGCATTGATTGGAAAAACACCATGATTTGGGTGAGAAATGGACCTCCTTTGGCCATGGGTGGTGGCAGTAAGATGGGCGCGGTCGATGAAGGTAACAGTCCGGCGGATGAACTAGGCAGCAAAAGGGGTGCAGGTAGGCGACGAGACTCGGTGAGGGCGGCTCGGTAGGTGCCAGAGAGAGGAAACTCGGTGTTTGGCTCTGATATCAAGTTGTTATGACCTCCCGATCTGGATCTCGTGATAGGGTCGGAGAAGGAAGAATCACACCTGAGGTCGGTCGAGCCTCTTCTGGAGCCGATCGGTGCTATGGTTGAAGATGAGAAGAACCTGCGAAATAGAGAGGGAAGAGAAGAGTGGAGAAGAGAAAAGAGGCAGAGGGTAGAGAGGGAGAGAAGGACGGGAAGCGGGCAGATGGGAGCCAGCAAAATCCAGCCCAGCACTGTGTCGTGCGCCTAGGGCTGAATGCGCGCGTGAGGGGGTAGAGAGAGAGAGGATTTAGAGAGAGAGAGCGTGAGGAAGATAATTACTTGCTTGAAAACCACAACCAAGGTTCCCCAGGTAGATAACAGGTTCGCACCAAATGCCCCCCAACTGAGCTTAAACATGTGGGAATAATAAAACCAAAATGCATACAAATAACATGCGTACACAATAATAATAAAGCATTTATTGTTGTCATGCGGTCGTGGCGAAAGGTTGGCGTTGGTACGTGCGCCCTCAACATGTGTTTGGCTCGTCATGCCTCTGTTTGCACAGCTATTCCGAATAGAGAATGTTTTTTTAGCTGTTTGCAAAACAGCGGCGTGATACTTATGCTAAAAGAAATTGATTAAAAAAATTGATGAATCAAGGAACAATTTTTTTATATATTTTCTCAGGGAAGATCGTCGAGCAAGGAAATAGGAAAAAGATGACTTCGAGCTCCTGCTAATGTTCTTCGTCAAGGAAGATCGTCAAGCAGGAGGGATCCCCTTAGCTGGCCGTCGTCGAAATCGAGATCGAGCTACACTATCATCGATCTGCTAGCATTTTTGTGGCGATCGAGCAGCTTTCCGTCGAGATCGAGAGAGATCGAGCTCATTTTCGTCGAGATTGCAAGTGAGATTTGCTAGTCCTTTCTCTTCAGAAGAACAGAACGGAAGAAAACGCGCTAAACTGAAGCTTAAGAGGCAGTAAACGGTGAAAATTGTAGGAGACAAACACAAGCATTCTGAATTGATAGCGAAAAAACAAACAAAAATATGTATCGTGTTCTGTTTATCCTTATAGAGAAGTACACGATTAATAAAGGAAAACCACTAAAACCTTATATATCCTTGTTGAGTGTGTAAATACAATGTATGAGTACATTTACAAGGTGTGGGACTAATACATAGAGAGAAGGAGAAACTAAATGGGTCATTATGTGGGCCTTTACATAGTCTTTTCTAACACTCCCTCGCAAGCTGGAGCATACAAGTCGTAGGCACCCAGCTTGGGCAAGAACTTGTAAAATAGAGCACTAGATGAGGCCTTAGTGAGAAGATCAACAACTTGGTTAGTAGCCGGAACATGTCCCAATTTCAGCTTCTTTATTTGAGCTTTCTCCCGAATGAAGTGGCAATCAACTTCAATGTGTTTCGTTCTTTCATGGAAGACCGGATTCTTAGCTATGTGTATAGCAGCTTGACTGTCACAGAATAAGGTAACTGGTGAGGAAAGTTTTACTCCCATATCATTTAGGAGACTTTCAAGTTATGTGAGCTCGGATACAACAGACGTCATCGAACGGTATTCAGCTTCAGCGGAAGATCGAGCAACCACAACTTGTTTCTTACTGCGCCAAGTAACAAGGTGACCTCTGAAGTAGGTACAAAATCCACTGGTAGAACGTCGATCATCAAGGGAACCACCATAATCTGCATCAGAATACGCAACCAATATTGGAGTAGAAGAAGAGGTTTTGTATACCAGTCCTTGACCAGGGGTTGTTTTTAGATATCTCAAGATGCGTTCGACGACCTGTAGATGAGACATCCGAGGAGAATGCATAAACCGGCTGACAACCCCAACATCAAAAGATATGTCTGGTCTCGTGACTGTTAGGTAAATTAGTTTTTCAACGAGACGTCAATAGTATTCTGGATTTGGAAGAATTAGATCTGTATCTGAGGCATGTGCACACAGCTTATGATTGACATCCATAGGAGTATTGGTCAGCTTGCATCCAGAGTAGCCGACATCCTGAAGGAGGTCGAGGCAGTACTTCAGTTGAGATAGGACAAGACCATCAAGACGTCTTGTGATTTCAAGGCCGAGAAAGTATCGGAGGTTCCCCAGATCTTTTGTTTGAAAGACAGAGCCCAGGTGCTGTTTGATCATTTGTATTCCCTTTGAGTCATCACCTGTGATTAGGATGTCATCGACATATACTAAAAGGAGAACGGTGTATATTTTGTGATGTCGGGTAAACAGAGAGAAATCTATCGAGCTCCGAGTGAAACCAACTTCTCGCACATCCCTACTGAACTTGTCGAACCATGTCCGAGGGGATTGTTTGAGATCATAAATCGACTTCTTAAGATGGCAAACCCAGTACTCCCTCGTGGTCTCAAACCCCGGAGGTTGTCGCATGTAGACTGTTTCTTGTAGATCGTCGTTTAGAAAAGCAATTTTGATATCTAGTTGATGTAGGGGTCATTGGCAATGCACAACCGCCGAAAGGAGAACACGAACTGTGTTGAGCTTGACCACTGGAGAGAATGTTTCCTCATAATCGAGACATTGTTGTTGAGTGAAATCACGAGCCACCAGTCGGGCCTTAAGACGATCAATTGTCCTATCAGTAGCATGCTTGATGACAAAGACCCATTTACAACCAACAGTGGCCTGGCCTGGAGGGAGAGGAACCAGATCCCATGTCTGGTTAGCCCAGAGAGCTGTCATTTCTTTGTCCATGGCTGTCCGCCAACCCGGATATTGGAGAGCCTCCTGCACAGAGTTAGAGACAGAAATAGAGAATAATGAAGTAGCAAAGATGTGAAGTGTCGGGGACAGGCGATGTAAAGATACATAGTTCGCTATGGGATGGGCAGTGGAGGTCGATGTCGGATCAGCAGGTCGCAGAGTGTCCGAGGTCAAAGCCGATTGCATCGGGGGAGCAAAGAGAGGGGACGATGGGTATAGACACAGATAAGAGGTGGCTTGTGGAGAACGGGAGCCAGGTCAGGGAGGAATGGTGGTGGAGGAAAGATAACTAGGATGACAGGTCATGGTAAGGATTGTGTTGGAAGAGGTGGGTTTGGAGCGAAGAAGAACGGTTGATCTTCTCGAAAGGTAACATCAGCTGAAACGGTCACCTTGCGGGTAGTAGGAGAGTAGCAAACACAGCCTTTTTAAGTGCGAGAATAACCGACGAATATGTGTTTGGCTGCCCGAGGATCCAACTTGTCCGTGGGCGAACCAAGTAAGTGAGCATAGCAGGTACAACCAAATATGAGAGGCATGAGAGAGAATGGCAGAGTAGAAGGGAAGAGGAGACTAAACAGAGTTGCATTTCGGAAGACGGAGGAAGAGAGATGGTTAATGAGATAACATGTCGTCGAAAGCGCAAAGTCTCAATAAGCCTTGGGTACCTGCATTTGAACCATGAGGGAGCGAGCAACATCAAGAAGATGTATATTTTTACGTTCAGCCACTCCGTTTTGTTGGGGGTATAGACACACGACGTTTGGTGAATAATTCCAAATTCAGAGCAAAGATTAGCAAATTCATGGCTAGTGTATTCGCGAGTATTATCGGTCCGGAGAGTTTTAATTTTATCGAAAAACTGTGTGGGAGTCTCATAAATGAAAGCTCGAAACACACGGGGAAGCTCGGAGCGATTACAAAGTATAATCATGTAGTTCGAGAATAATCATCAATAAAAATGATATAATAACGATAACCAGACACACTAGTTATTTTGTATAGGCCCCAAACATCAGAATGTACTAAAACAGAAGGAACAGAGCTCCGAGTAGGCGAGTACAATGAGGAGGAAAAGAGAAACGATGTTGTTTTCCCAAAATACAGGAATCACGCGTAAAAGCTGGAAGAGAGATATCAGAAAGAGCGTTCTTGAGGGCCGGAAGAGGAGCATGCCCAAGACGCCGATGTCAATCAACAAGGAAACTGAGGAGAGGATGGTAGGAGAGACATCAAGAAATTCCCGTTTTGCAGTCGTCCTTTACCAATGATACTCAGCGTTTGTCGATCCTGCATCAGAAAAGAAGAAGAGGTGAATGTGACAGAGCAATTCAAATCGACAGTGAGACGACTAACAGAAAGTAAATTAAACAGGGAGCCCGGGACATGGAGAGTCGAGCGGAGAGAGAGAGGAATTGAGAGGTATATCAACAGAGCCGGAGATAGGAACTGTGTCGTCATTGGCCACTGTCATAAACTCAGGATGTGAAGAATCCAAGTATTGAGGTGGCGTCATCGAGGTGATATGGTGAGTAGCACCTGAATCCACTATCCAGCGCAGACTAGTGGAGAGACAAGTGATACATTCATTAGATATGGAGGTAACGGAGGCAGGCGGGTGGCTGAGCATCCCGTGAAGTTGCTGTAGATGGAGGCGTACTTCTTCAAGATCAGCACGAGTAGCAGAAGAACTGTGGGTAGCAACAGGAGCAATCAGACGAGGAAGAAGACCATGTTTGCGGTAGCAGGTCGCCTTAAGGTGTCCATCCTTATCGCAGAAAGAACATTTAGGCTACGGTCAGCCACCTCGACCCCTTCCCCGAGAGCCTGAACGTCATCCACGAGTAGAGGGAGGGAGAGGTAGTAATGGCGCAGAAGAGTGCTGGAGAAGGGTCGGTGAAGGAGAGTTGGTAGCACCAGGAGGCGGTGAAACCTTTAACAGTATGGAGCACACATCAAAGAATGAGGGAGTCGCAGCCGACGAGATGATCTGAACCCGAACACTCTGAAGATGAGGCGGGACACGAGCCATCATCATGTTAATACCAACTGCTTCCTTTTGAGCGCGTTGGGCAGGGAGATCCATAGTGGGGGGCTGATGCTGAATCCAAGCTTCAATCAGTGTCTTGGACCGAGCAACAAATAAGGTTAAGTCAGCAGCACCGCCGGTGTCAAGAGTCTAAAGATCAGTGATGATGTCATACAAGTGTTGGAGACTATCCTTGCTTGAGTAAAGAAAATGGAGCTCATCCCACATCGCCTTGACCGTCTCGTGATACATGGTCATGTGGTAAGATTCGTCATCAAAAGAGTTGAGAAGTCATGTCTGAACACGACCATCATTACGAAGTCAGTCATCAGTCGGTGTAGAGGAAACATCCTGCGCCAAATGATGCAGAAATCCTTTTGACTGAAGAACCCGGCGAACAGAATGCACCCACTCAACGAAATTCTTCTTCCCAGTAAGAGAAATAGTAGTTATTCGTAACTCGTCACGGAGTTCAGGAACAGGGACAACTGCCGGAGTAGGAGAGGAAGTGGCAGTAGACATATCCATGATCGAGAGGGCAGGCGGTTACACAGGGTGGCTAACCGGCAGGGCGAGCAAACCGCAATCGCAGCTCGCGGATAAGGCACAGCAAGCAGGTAGGCGGCTAAGGCACAGCAAGCGGGAAGGCTGCAGGCAGAAGACTAGTACGGAGCCGCGGATCGTGCGGTTACGACCTATGAAGCGCCGACACTTCAAATGCCCAGTGTGTCAGTGTCGGACTCTCCGACACTCGTCTGACTCTCCGACACTCTCTGACACTGAAAGTGATGATAGATACAACTCTAGAGGGGGGGTGAATAGAGTATTCAAAAATTAGAACACCCAACTCAACTCCCTTAGAGTTAATTTGCGGAATTAATTTATAGATATTGATAACCCTAGAGCCTAACACAAAGTGTAGTGCACAAGAGAGAGCTAACTGTAATTACAGTTAAGCTTGGGTCCTAACACAGCAACTAGCAATCCTAGTTATTTCTATTCACAGCCACAGTGCAATAAATTAAATGAGCAACATAGACGACACAAGGAATTTATAGTGGTTCCCTCTCAATAGGTACGTCCACTCTTCTACCACCCTGGTAGGAATCCACTACATGTTTTTGTTCAGGTGCCCTGCCGCCAACTGATCTGCTTCAGGTAGATCAAGTAGACCCTTTGAGCTTTTGATCAGGAGCTCAAAATCCAACACAGGTTTTTGATCAGGTGCCCTGTCACCAAGAGTTCACTTTTGAAGGGAGTAATAACCCTTTGTACAGGAGGTTGAGAGAGTTAAGGCTTCTTCTCTATTGTTAAACAAATTAGAGAAGCTAGTGGATTGCACAGAGCTAGAAGCTCTAAAGAATCAAGGCTCCCCCTGGCTTAGAGAATATCCAGGAAGGAGTCTTGCTTCAGGGTGCAGGAACTCTTCTGAACTAAGACAAAGAATTGCCTTGAGGTTCTGAAGGAGAAGCTTGAAGAAGATTCTTGATTGTTGAATAATTGTTCTTCTTCAAAACAGCTTCCTTTCTTCTTCTTCTTCTTCTAAAGGCCTCTGAGTGAAGGTCTTCCTGTAAGCAGGATGAACTCAGGATGAAGAAGAATGCAGAAGAGCTTTGATCTTCTCAGGTGAATATGAAATTCTGAGAGCTGTAGAACTTTCTTGCTTTCTCTCTTTTTCTATGCTGCTGAGTGTATATGATCTGGGTTCTGTGTATCTTCTGTGTCTATGTCTTCTTTCAAAAGAAGCTCTTTTTATATGAGCCTTTGCAACGGCTTTAATTTGAGTTTGAATCTTTGTCTTCTTCTAGAATCAGCAATCTGGGCTGCAAAAAGCATAAAGCAAAAACAAATCCTACAGACAGACATACTATAAGAGGATAAAGCTTTCTAAGAAGCTGCATAACCAATCAGATAAGAAGGGGCTAGAAAAAGTCACATCAGAAAGAACTCTTTACAGCCAGAAAAGACTTTCTGAGTCTAACGGCTATAAAAGACAGCCTGTCAGATAAAACAGAAAATATATTTCAACTAATAAGACAAAACATATTGTCAGATAAAGATTGGCTCATGCATAAGGAATGAAGCAGATATTGCATGGAAATAATATCATAAATTAACTGAAATAATATGTCAAATAAATATGAAATAAATCATATAATAGAAGAGGACAAAATTATTAAAGAAGCAAAACGTCGAACGACCCTCGGAGATCGTCGACCGAAGCACAGAGATCGTCGACCTATCAAACAGATAGTCGAACGATACAGATAGTCGAACTACCAAAGAAGATAGTCGAACTACCTCAGCAGATAGTCGACCTATCAGAACAGATAGTCGAGCTATCAGATAGTCGACCTATCAAGACAGATAGTCGAGTTATCAAGCAAAACAGATAGTCGAACTATCACACAAAACAGATAGTCGAACTATCAAAGAAAACAGATAGTCGACCTATCAAACAAATAGTCGAACTATCAGATAGTTGAACTATCCAAGCAGATAGTCGAACTATCAAACACAACAGATAGTCGACCTATCAAGACAGATAGTCGAACTATCAAGCAACACAGATAGTCGACCTATCAAACAGATAGTCGAACTATCAGATAGTTGAACTATCCAAGCAGATAGTCGAACTATCAAGAAAAACAGATAGTCGAACTATCAAGAAAAACAGATAGTCGACCTATCAAACAGATAGTCGAACTATCAAAGAAGACAGATAGTCGACCTATCAAACAGATAGTCGAACTATCAAAGAAAACAGATAGTCGAACTATCAAACAGATAGTCGAACTATCAGACAGTTGAACTATCCAAGCAGATAGTCGAACTATCAAGAAATCTGTCTGGTCAAAAGGCGTCGAGCGGGGTTCGACGATCGGCGAGGCAGATTCCACAGAACGTCGAGCTAACAAGAGTTGAACTAACTCAGAGATAGACGATCTGCTGACAGACGAACGTCGAACAACTGATAGACGATCGTCGACCAGTCGATAGACGATAGTCGAGCGACGTTCGACCATAGTCGAACAAAAAACAACTTAACCAAATTTTCATCTGGATAAGTGACAACTCTAAATCTAGAGCAAACTAACTAAACAACTAACTTTTGACCATAGATAAATCATGGGTCAAGAGACAGAAAGTGAGGACTGAACTCAAATCCAAACTAGGGTACCAACAGACACTCATGCCGGAAGTCCGACACTCGTGTCAGACGTCCGACACGCTGGCTCACGCGGGACTCTCGTGTCCCGCTCAATCGGACTCGCGTGTCCCTAAGCTAGCTACTCATGGTGAGGCAGGAAGCAATTTGTCTTGAAAGTGCAATTTTTATGAAAAATATTTTATAAGTTCATATACAGAGTGAGAACACATTTGTTAATGATTGGTGGAAAAGAAATTGAAAAGTGTGTAAAAGTCAAAAAAAAGTGATCTATTTGAGGTAGAAAAACTAGAAGAAATGATGAAGGCTATAATAGCGAGTCTTGATCCTAAAAAGTGTCTTTACCCCCTTCTAACATTTCAAATAGTGATGGTGGATTTACTAGTGGGGTGGATATATTTTTTTAGAAAAAGGAAGATTGAAAGTGGGGGAGAATATTAGCTTGAGAATCCATTATTTTTACTGATAATATATAATGGTAATATGTTAATGTTGTATCATTTTTTAACCTTTTGTTAAGTTTTGCATTTGAATATTTAATGAGTAATATTTAAACATGACTTGGTTTATTTGAATATTTGTTAATGGTTCATTTTTTGTTTTTTGTTAAATGTTTTAGGATTTTCATAATTATAAAAAATAAAGATTTAATATACATGTCCCAACGTGTCGGAATATGATATTTTTTGAGAATTGACGAGTCGTGTGTCGTGTCGTGTCGTCTGTCACGTGTCGGTGTCAGTGCAACATAAGTTACGACAAGCTACAAAGACAATTATCCGCAGGCAAAGGTCGTCGCTACTAGAGAAGCTCGTAGCGGCAAGATGAGCGGCGGCAAGAGAACACGCAGCTTAGCAGAGCGCAAGCGAGAAGGCGAGAAGGCGCGACGGCTAGGCGAACAGAGGTCGCAACGGAAAGAGCCCAACGCGGATAAGGATGAAGAGCGGCGACTAAGCGAGACCGCAATAGCAGAAGCAAGATGCTGCAGTAGTAAGAGACTGAGAAGAACCGCGGTTAAGAGATATCGCAGGAAGAGGGAAGACTACGCGGTTAATACACTGAGAAGAACTGCGGCTAGCAGAAACAAGATGTCGCAGCGAGCAAAGAGAGGCAGCGACTGGCACAAGAGAGGCCAAAGAACAGACCACAACGGCCTAAGACCATACCGCGCTATCAAGGGAGAAGGCCGAAGTAATAAGGAGATCGCGCGGTTAGGGAGAGAAGACCGCAGCGACAAGGGAGAAGCCGAGCGGTTAGGCAGAAGAGGCCGCTAGAAAGAGAGGAGAAAAAGGAGAGTGGGTTCCACGAAGTAGAGCGGAGAGAGAGTATAAAAGGGAAGAGAGGAGTTGTTCCACAGAAGGAGCCTGCGGTTTAGACAGAATAAGACCGCACGGCTAGAACAGCAGCGGGTAGACGAAAGAAGACCGCACAGCTAGAATAGCAGCGGGTAGAGAGCGGAAAACCGCAGCACTGGCGGTTAGCAGGAAATGCACGATTAATAAGGACGCACGGCTTTGATACCATGTAGAGAAGTACGTGATTAATAAAGGAAAACCAGTAAAACCTTGTATATCCTTGTTGAGTGTGTAAATATAATGTATGAGTACATATATATAGGAAGAGGAAGGAGAGGAGTCTCATTTACAAGGTGTGGGGCTAATACATAGAGAGAAGGAGAAATTAAATGGGCCATTATGTGGGCCTTTACATAGTCTTTTCTAACAATCCTAAACGCACTGGAGTTCAAAATCTTAAACAAACAGACCCAAACTCTGCCATGTTACCTTAGGTCTATCCAGTTTCCTTGTCAATCCTCTGAAACTACATCAATATGATCGTCTAATGGTGCATTTTCTACTCCCTGTTGTACAAGTTAGTTTATATTAGAATTGCTTGCCATTCAACTCCAAATAAAGTCTAGTTCAACATCATTGTCTTCTATAGATGTCACACTAATTGTTTATCTAGTATAATAATTCCTTTATCATTTGTAACACATCCATCTTATAATTGTAACATTCTCATATTCAACATCTTCTACTTAGATATCAGTCATTTGTACTTTCCAATACTAACATTCATATAGTACAAGTCAATTAAATTGCAGTTTTACAAACTTTTAACTTTAATCACCATAATATTGTTTAGGTTTTCTTCACTAGAAATATTTTTCCTCATTAACTTGACAGCACCTACATGTACATTTTCCTAAAATTATACTATAGTGAATGTTAAGGTGAGATATTATTCCACATAAATACTTAAGGGGCAATTTAATCTTACACTATGGTGACTGAAGAATATCTCAATTTATGTTTAATTGTTGATTACCAATTTTATTTAAAATTGTGAATATACTAACTATATATGTAATTAAGTTCTAACTATATCGATCAACTAAAAATTTTACATATAATGTTACTGCAAGAATAAAACCAAGTAGACAGGGATTATTACAAGAATTAGATTCTGCACTTTTTGTTCTATCTTGTACATCTGTTTGAAAGTTTTCCACATGCTCATCTGCCATGATTTTAGAAGAAATAAGACCAGGTCAATAGACGACAAATAAAAATACAAAACTAGTAATTGAAGGACGTTTAGTAAGTATGTGAAACCTGAGTTGCGGCTTGGCTTAGAAAGAATTGCACGAGTACCAAGGGCTGATATGTCGATCTCATCCTGAAGTAGAAAAGCCATAAGTATATTGATAGCAAAAAAGAACTGGTAAGGATTCACCGTAGTTGAGCTTTACCTTTCTTACTACATTTACAAGATCAGCTTGATTATCTCTATTAGACAGTGACAATGAACCCAAACTTTTATCCATGTTTTGATCACACGTCGTCTCTATAAAAGAATTAATCCCCTCGAGAGGATTCGAGGTAACCAGCTCCAATTGGTACTCAACAGGAGCAAAAGATTTGACACCATTATTTGGAGGTACAAATGAAGAGTTGATTTTTTTCCCCTCCTTCAAGCATGAAGAAAATTTCGGTCGAAATTTTCCATTTTTTTTAGCTGTTTACAAACATACAAAATTCTTTGAAACCACAAGGGAAAATAAACATTTTATTCAGAAAATGTTTTAATGCGTGATCAAAAAAGAAGTTTCTGATTTGCTTCCGCAATTTCCAAAAGGAAAAAGTAGGCTAAATTTGTAGGCAGTAAGTTATCAGCAGTCATAATGATATGTACTTGTAAGCTCAAAGGGTCTAGCTTGATCAGCATAAAAAAAAGATTGCTTGGCTACATGCTAGCAAGAAATAAATCCTTTTTAGCCCATTACTGGAAAGTAATAATTTGGAACATTTGTCTCCGACTTACATACCAACAGGTTGATCAGATTGCAAGAACAAATCATCAACGGGATCCACACTTGAATCCAATGTTGTTGGCTGAATTATTTTAAGAAAAAAATGAGTTTAATGGATTTATATATGATATGAATTAAAAAAATACATCATCAACATACCTCATTCTCAACTTCGACAGAACATGTTTGTAAATTTGCATGCCTTAAAGATAAATCGGTTGTCTCAACATTTGTGGAAGATCCCTTGGTCACAAGAGAACTCTGACTCATCTGAAGCTCAGATGAAACTGAGATTGGTTCAGAGATATCGGAGTCAAGGTTTGAGGTAAGAATAGGCCCAGCAGAACCTGTTGAAGCAGATGTTGACACAATTTTTGTGTGAATTCCATGAATGGAAAAAATTTAAGATCAACTATAACTCTCTTATCCAAGCACAAGTATCAAAAAATAAGAACAAATTTGAGTACCAAAAAAGACCATTAGGAGATAAATGCAAATATCAGAGTAGATGGCTATTTAATATTAATATTGTAGAAATCAGCCCAAAGCTTGTAAATCTATATTCCGTATGTAAATACAAGGAGAGAATACAAATATATAGGAGAGAAGAGAGAAGAATAAATCCTATACATGATGTGGGACTAAAGGAGAGAGAGAAATAAATAGGCCACTAATGGACCCCTTTACATGGGCTTTTCTAACACTCCCCCGCAAGCTGGAGCGTACAAGTCATATGCTTCAAGCTTGGATAAGCACTGATAGAAGAGGGTACTAGGTAGAGCCTTTGTGAGGACGTCCGCAACCTGTTCAGTACCAGGGACATGCTTGAGCTCGATCTTCTTCATGTGGACTTTCTCTCGGATGAAGTGACAATCTACCTCAATGTGCTTTGTTCTCTCGTGAAAGACTGGGTTCTTGGCTATATGTATGGCAGCTTGACTGTCACATAAGAGGAGAGCAGGTGAAGAGAGCCTGACCCCAAGGTCAGCAAGGAGACTCTCAATCCACGTGAGTTCCGAGACAACGGAGGCCATTGCCCGATATTCTGCTTCTGCTGAGGATCGAGCAACAACAGCTTGTTTCTTGCTTCGCCAGGTAATCAGATGTCCTCCAAAATATGTGCAGAACCCGCTAGTGGATCGCCGATCATCCAGAGATCCTGCATAATCAGCATCGGCGTATGCCATCAATGTTGGATTTGAAGATGAGGTTCTGTACACAAGTCCTTGACCAGGAGCTGTCTTAAGATATCTGAGGATTCGTTCCACTGCTTGAAGATGAGAGTTCCGAGGAGAGTGCATATATCGGCTGACGATTCCCACAGCGTAGGATATATCGGGTCTTGTAACCGTTAGATAGATTAGTTTCCCAACGAGGCGACGGTAATATTCTGGGTTTTGTAGAAGAGTATCTGACTCCGATGCCTGAGCACATAGTTTGTGATTTACCTCCATGGGTGTGTTTACAGGTTTGCAGCCAGAGTAGCCTGCACCATGAAGGAGATCTAGGCAGTACTTCCGTTGAGAGAGGACCAAACCATCTGGTCGTCTAGCAACCTCCAGACCTAGAAAGTACCGAAGATGCCCCAGATCTTTAGTTTGAAAGACGGAGCTCAGATGTTTCTTTACCGCCAGTATTCCATTTGAATCGTCGCCGGTAATGATGATGTCATCGACGTATACCAATAGGAGAACCGTACCCGTTGCTCGGTGACGAGTAAATAATGAGAAGTCGGCAGAGCTTCGAGTAAAACCAACCTCCCGGAGAACCTTGTTGAACTTATCGAACCATGCCCGAGGTGATTGTTTGAGACCATAGAGCGATTTATGAAGATGACATACCCGAGACTCCCCCGTGGTCTCAAACCCGGGAGGTTGATGCATGTACACCGTTTCTTGGAGGTCGCCATTCAGAAAGGCATTCTTGATGTCTAGTTGAAATAAGGGCCATTGTCGATGAACTGCTACGGAGATGAGAATGCGAACCGTGTTGAGTTTGGCGACCAGGAGAATGTCTCGTCATAATCGAGACCCTGTTGCTGAGTGAAGCCCCGAGCGACCAAGCGAGCTTTGAGACGGTCAATAGTCCAATTAGGAGCATGTTTGATGACAAACACCCATTTGCATCCAACTGGTTTCTGTCCGGGAGGAAGGGGCACCAAGGACCAAGTCTGGTTTGCCCAAAGCGCACTCATTTCTTCTTCCATGGCAGCACGCCACCCGGGATGTTGAAGAGCCTCCTGGACGGAGTTAGGAATAGAGACCGAGGATAATGATGTAGCCAACACCTGTAGTTGTGGAGAGAGCCGATGTAGGGACACACAATTGGCCAGCGGATGTGCTGTAGAGGCGGGCACCGGAGCAGCAGACCGCGGAGAGTCCAAGGGCAAAGACGACTGCAGAGGGGCAACGGGAAGAGGAGGTCGACGAGAGTAGACCCGAATGACGGGCGGTCGGGAAGGAGCAAGTGGGGGTTGTGGTGTAGGAAGGGGAAGAGTGGTGTGGACCGGGATAACAGGTCGAGGAAGGGAAGTTGGAGGAGTGGTGGTTGGTGGAGGAGGGTGCAGAGGAGGAGGGAAAAAAGGTTGATCCTCCCGGAAGGTGACATCAGTGGACACCGATACCGTCCGAGTAGTAGGTGAGTAACAGACATAGCCCTTCTGGGTTCGGGAGTAGCCGACAAAGATGTGTTTTACTGCGCGGGGATCTAGTTTGTCGATAGGGGGACCAAGGTGATGGACGAAACAGGTACATCCAAAAACTTTGGGTGGTAGGGAGAAGGGTGGAGCGGAGGGAAAGAGAAGGCTGAATGGTGTAGCATGTTGGAGAACCGACGAAGGGAGGCGGTTGATGAGATAGCACGCAGTAGAGACAGCGAAGTTCCAGTAAACTTTGGGAACATTCATGTGAAGCATGAGGGAGCGAGCTACATCAAGAAGGTGGCGGTTCTTGCGTTCGGCTACCCCGTTTTGCTGAGGGGTGTAGGGACACGATGTCTGATGTACGATTCCGAAGTCCGCACAAATATTGACAACCTCGTAGCTAGTGTACTCGCGGGCATTATCAGAGCGGAGGATCTTGATAGTAGTAGAAAATTGCGTTTGGGTTTCTAGCACAAAAGCCCGAAAGACACGAGGAAGCTCGGAGCGATCACGAAGTAAATACAGCCATGTTGTACGCGAGTAGTCGTCAATAAACGTTAAAAAATAACGATAACCAAAGATGCTCGCAACCTTGTACGGACCCCAAATAACAGAATGTATTAAAGCAAAAGGAGCAGAGCTCCGAGTACAAGTTGCAGGAAAAGAAGAGCGTGGCTGTTTGCCAAGAATGCAAGAGTTACATTGAAATGACTGAAGAGATACATCAGGGAGCGTCTTCTGGAGGATAGGAAGAGGAGCATGCCCAAGACGGCAATGCCAATCACTGGAGGACACGGAAGAGAGTGTGGTAGGAGAAGCATCAAGGAGATAGAGCCCATTCTGCAATCGTCCTCTACCAATGGTAGTCTGCGTCTGCTGATCCTGTATCAAAAAACCAGTAGAGGTGAAGGTAATATAGCAGTTCAGATCATGAGTAAGACGGCCAACGGAAAGTAAATTAAAAGGGGATGCCGGCACATAAAGAGCAGAGCGAAGAGAGATGGAGGGGTGGATCAAGAGATCAGCACACCCAGAGACCGGGACAATCGCACCATTCGCCACAGTAATAGATGTTGGATGAGGAGCATCGGAAAATCTTGGCGGCAGTAGAGATGTAATGTGGTGAGTGGCTCCCGAGTCCAGGATCCAACGGGAACTGGAGGAGAGACAAGCAATACCTGTAGTGGAGGTGGAGGCAATACCTGCAGTGGAGGTAGAGGCAACCGAAGCAGAGGGAGGGTTGAGGAGCCCCTGGAGTTGCTGCAGTTGAAGGCGAACAGCTTCGAGGTCCGTACCGCTGGGTGAAGAAGTATCAGCAATGGCAGCAGTAGGCGGACGAGGCGGGTAGCCATGTTTCTTATGACAGACGGCTTCAGTGTGTCCATCCCTGCCGCAATAGGAGCACCGAGGGCGACCTCGACCGCCACGGCCCCTTCCTCGAGAGCCCGTACGACCACCCCGAGTAGACGATGGTGGGGGAAGTAGGGGAGGAAGGGTCTGCTGGAGAAGGACCGGAGATGGAAGTGCGGTGGGCTCCAGGGGAGGTGGGACGCGAAGAAGCATAGAGCAGACATCTGAAAAGGAGGGAGTAACAGGGGATTCCAAAACCTGTGCCTGTATACTATGAAGGTGTGGCGGGACTCGAGCCATAATCATCGCAATGCAAACAGCCTCCTTCTGGGCACGCTGAGCCGCCAGATCAGTAGTGGATGGTTGGTGCTGAATCCAGGCCTCCGTGAGAGTTTTAGCACGAGCCACAAAGGAAGTCATGTCCATGGCCTTGCCAAGATCCAAAGTCTGTAGGTCGGTGATGATGTCGAAGAGGTGCTGAAGACTGTCTTTGCCTGAGTATAGGGAGTGGAGCTCTTCCCACATTTCTTTAGCGGTCTCATGATACATGACCATCTGGTAGGGCTCACCCTCGAGGGAGTTAAGGATCCAGGTCTGAACTCGACCATCATTTCTTATCCAGTCATCAGTAGTTGGAGAAGGAGGAGCCTGGGTAAGGTGACCCACAAGGCTCTTAGCTTGCAGGACCCGACGAACGGAGTGCACCCATGGGATGAAGTTTTTCTTCCCAGAGAGGGAAAGAGTAGTAATTCGTAGCTCGTCGCGAAGTTCAGGAGCAGGAGTCGGGCGGTCTGCAGGAGGGCTAGCATTAGTGGAGTCGGTAGAAGACATGGCGGTAAGGAGAAGGGAGAAGAGCGAGAACGGCAAACTCGGCAGGTCGCGGCGACTAGGCAGGGAGGTCGCGGCGATTAAGCAGTGAGGTCGCGGCGACTAGGGAGCTCGCAAGCGACTAAGAGATAAGGAGAGCGCGGCAGATCGCGGCGACGAGGCAGGGAGGTCGCTGTGAGTAGGCAGTTCGCAAGCGACAAAGATAAACGGGGAGCTCGGCAGGGATGCAGCGACCAGGAGCAGATCGCGAGCAGAAGACAGAGAGGAGCCCGCCCAGAGGGAGAAAAACAGCAGCGGGTAAAAGAGTGCTCGTCGAGCTCGCAGCGGACAGGAGCGCTCGCCGAGCTCGCTGCGGATGCAGGGGAAGAGAGATCGCCGAGGTCGCAGCGGGCAGAAGAACACTCGCCGAGCTCGCTGCGGATACAGGGGAAGGGAGCTCGTCGGGGTCGCAGCGGGCAGAAGAACACTCGCCGAGCTCGCTGCGGATACAGGGGAGCACGCGACGGACTGCAGGAGGCGGTGGACCCCACAGGGCAGAGAGAGGGCTATAAAAGGGGGGGGGGTGGATCCACGGGAAAGGAAAAGAGAAGAGAGGGGAGGGAGCGGATAGACAAACGTCAGTCCGCAAGAAGCAAGCGAGAAGGGAGCTCGCGCGGACTCAACAGGCAGACCGCGGAGATCACAGTTCTTCGGAAGGGGCTGGGCGCGCGGATAAGAGATGGGAGTCCGCAGGGATGCCAAAACCTGCCTCTGATACCATGTAGAAATCAGCCCAAAGCTTGTAGATCTATATTCCGTAAGTAAATACAAGGAGAGAATACAAATATATAGGAGAGAAGAGAGAAGAATAAATCCTATACATGATGTGGGACTAAAGGAGAGAGAGAAATAAATAGGCCACTAATGGACCCCTTTACATGGGCTTTTCTAACAAATATCAAGCATTTCCAAGCTGGCAAAATGATCTGAAGCCTGAGAAATGAAAACTTAATGACACAGGGTACAGCGGTGAAGGTGCAAACCCTAGATGTAGGGTCGGGGAGAATCCTATCTACCCCTAGGATGATGTGAGGATGCAAGGACGATCCAACAATATATTGGAACTAACAATTAAGCATAAAGAGTGGCATTTAACCACAAGCAATTTGCAAATAATTTAGGCATGCAAACAAGTTAGGTGTTCCTCGATTGGAGGGTTGTTAGCTACACAAGCGAATAGATCCTGCAAGTCAAATTAGTTACAAAGATTTCACACTAACAAAGATTGAGATACATAGAAATATAACTAGCCCGGCCCATACACAAATGTTGAAAACAATAAATCCAAACAAATCAAACTCACGAGGGGCCGTGGACGAAGGGGTGGAGATCTGGGGACTATGGGAGCGGTGGAGACGATCCAGAAATCAGAATAACGAGGAATGTATGATGGGCCTTAGGGTTGTTTGTGGGAAGGTTTAGGTAAGGTAAGGAGCAGGGATGCACGATTAGGGTTGGGGAAGGGATGTTTGGAGGGGCTAGGAATGGGTCTAGGAGATGTCAATCAGTCCTAGACGACCAAACCTGGTAGGCGTTCCACTAAGGGCTGAGTGGGGGTGAAGGTCTGGTTGCTGGAAGGAGTGGCTGGTGGATTAGGAAGGAACCGACTACTGCAGGAAGGCTGTGGAGGCGCTGTAATGTGTGGATCTGATAGGCGGTGGCTGATTGGCGGTGGCTGCTAGGGGGAGGGCCGAATGGGTTGTGGGAGGAGGGGAAGGAGATATCCAACACTAAAAAAGGAAACACGGATAATTTACCTAGAAGTCAACACCCAGGGTATCATATTTCATTAAGCATTATTCTTGATTGTTGTTATGTCGTATTTTTAAGTAAGTCGAAGTGTTGGGACAAATTTACAATTATGCCCATTTGTAACATTATTAAAGGACCCCTTGGGTCTTGTAATGTCATCCAAGAATTAGTCTCTTTTCCTTTATTTTGTTTATGAGATTTTAGTAGTTCTCTCCTTCCGAGCACACCTGATGCATCCTGCAATGCATCATAGTGCATCACAGTATTTTTATGTATTTTTATTTTTTCTTACTACGCATTTTATTTCATGTACTCGTCTTCATTTCAAATGTTCGTTGGCTCATTGGTTTGTCTGCCCGATGAGACCTGAATAAAATGGTCAGGTATTCTTAGTAGTAGGACGATAACGACAAGCTCAAGTCTTTTTAAGTAAACTTAAATTTAAAATTCAAATTTCAAATTTCAAATCTAATGCACCAGATTAGAATCAATCATGAATCATATTTTGGAAATTTCATTTTACAAAAAAGAAAAGGCTGATTTTTTCTTAAATTAAAAAGATTGTAAGCTGGCCTTTAAAACCCGCCCCTCCCAAACTGTGGGAGGCAGAACCGGAAAAGACAGAGAACGAAACTTCGTTCGTTCTCTGCCATCGCCGGTCACACCGCCGACCTACAACCGCACCCCCGCCTCGGCCGGAACGACGCCAGCACCCGCGCCAGGAAGAGCCCCGCCCGAAGCCGACTTCCTCGGTTGCTCCAGCCGTCGCCTTCGAGCCCGCCTCTCGACTTTTCCCGCGCCGTTACAAGCGACGCCATTCCCTCGAGCTCCACCCAGCACCGCCACCTCTGTTGGCAGCAGCCTCGTCGGGCACCGTCGACCTCGGAAAGCCTTTCCGGCGTCCCGGCTTCGTTCAGCACCGTCGACCGCGCCACACCTCCGATTGTTGAACCCGACGACCTCCATTCAACCCCTGGAGAACGCCTGCCTGTGTGTGACGGATTAGGAGGGATCATTGTTCTGCTGCCGACTGCTTGGGTATACCCTCCTCCGCTCCTTGCATTAGTATAAATTTATGCTTCACTTAAATTAAACTTGGGCTTGTCGTTGTGTTCTCATTACTACTAATACCGTTTATTTCGTAAATTGTTGCTTGTATTCTCGGCTTGTGGTCGCATAAATTTCGCAGAGGATTTGAAACCCTAAAACGCGTAAGAGTTCCACTCGAGCGAAATTAACCGAAACTCTGAAGCCTAGAGCGACGACGTTGAATTGTGTGTGCGAAAATTTGATTTGGCCGCTCAGCCCTCGTGTTTCTAAAAATCACAACCCTAAATTTTAATTTATATCAAAATAATTCTGCCCAAAATAATTGTTTTCCAAACCCTAGAGTTGAGATTACATCAACACCCCGCCTAGGCAGCCGCGGTTCCGACTCCACCGTATCCTTCACCTCCAGCCATACTCTAGTGAGCCTATAACATATTCATTTATAATTGATACTTGAGATGTTAAATTATACTGGCGAGTACGGCGACGGATGTAAAAGCGAGGTTGTGACAAGTACTTGGCAGGTTTTATTCCAAGTGGGCCAAGTCAGACCAGCGAGCGATGCTGCATAAAGCGGCATTCGTTATCCATTATCTTCAAGACTTCAACAAACTTAATATCTTACAATTAACTATTCTCACATAATTATCATAATGCCTTTGGGTCAGGCTTAAATACTATGGCTTGCATGTGTTGTGCTAGTGGCGTGTATTTAGATGAATGAACTCTATAACCCCCAGCTAGCCAAGAATGTTTCTTGGTTTCTTTCCTTGTATATTTCAATTCCTTGTATGAAAATTTAAGCTAAGAAGGTAGAATTGTTCAACCTGGCCAATTTTGTGTACAAAAAGCCGTTGAATTTGTAGATCATGCATTCCGCACCTTATTCCTACTTGGCGATCATCGTGTACTCCGCAACGCCCGCTCTTATCGCTTTTGCGTCCCTCAGTCCCATTGACGACATCGTCTACCGCGTTTCCTTTAGCTCGACTTTCTTCATCCCTTCGCTACTGTCAAGCCCACATTAGCAGCACTCAACGTTCATCCCGAATGTCCCCATTGGTCCATTAGGGCATCACGCCTATGCATTTCATTATTGTGTATGCCCATCACTTGCACCATGGTTGACGCCCTCCTAGATGTCGTGGAGTGTCGCCTCGAGAAACAATTTAGCATCCTCAGTCCTCACCTCCATGCAACCTGCATTACAATGCATCGAAGCATGGAAGGTTCGGGCCTACCACCAATCCAAGGCGCACAGAACACCTGCTGACTCGTCTTCCATTCTTGGCTAACCAGCCAGGCCACAAGCCAAGAACCCCATGACGACCCTTGTGATCAACTGCATCCCGTGCTCCCTCGAAGTGCCACACTCCAATGGGGCCGACCAAATGGGTTGGATCAACAAAGTCAGACAGTTCATTAATATTCAGTGTCGCGGCTAAGTCATAGAAGGTTATGGTCGTGCTTCTTAGGATGGAGGGCTCCGTTGTACACTAGGTGCGTTGCTTTTTTGACAACGCCATTCCCCGCATGTTCGGATCTCAAGAGGGCCCTCATCAAGTGATATGATCACTGCTATTCAGGCAATGTTGTGGAGAGGTTGTGTGGTATCAGCCACATGACAATAGATGAGCGGTACATTGAAAATTCTAATGAGCTCGTCCCATGTCCCTACCCCCCCCCCCCCACACACACACACCTCGACCACTACTTGGGTTTTTTTGTGCAAGGGCAATAACATCATATTCATTCACGCATCTGCATCCACCACCTCGTCGATATCTTTGACGCTGCTGAGGTGACTCGGCTGGCCGAAGCGAATTTTATCGTCAAGACCTCCGACCACGTCCACTTCTCGTCATCCACCTCTTATACCATGCGTCCCTCCTACTCCCATCCACATACGTCCAATCCTACCACCATCACTATCGTGCCCACCAACCCCCCCCCCCCCCCCCCCGACTAAACTACCATTTCCAAAACACCCACTGAGGCTGACTGTTACTTGTTGCATATCCAATCAGGAGTAGAATGATCTACGAAGGTCTTGTGCTTCCACAACAACTAGCTCTACACCCCCACTCATGACTGCACACTGAAAAACTACGAGATATTATTGGGGATGATCAACACGAAAACACCGCAATAAATTTTGATGCTAACCTTGGATGACATTGTTGAGGGGGCTGAGGAAGATATCCTACATCGCCTCTAACTTCTATGTTTTTCGATGGGTGGGATTTTGGGGCTACGCGCAATGAAACTCCATGGTACACTTCAGGATATCAGATCATGATCGACAGCGCTGCAAGTCACAACTTCCTCTCATTGGAGTTGGTGACCAGCCTATAGTTATGTGTCGAGCCATCGCCAAGGTTCGCAACTTATTTAGGTAATGTATGTCATTCCCCAACAGGTGGGCTATGTCGCCTCCTGTCACATAAGTTGTGTGATTGTTGTGTCAGAGTTGACGTCTACATTCACCTTTAAAGGGTATTGACATCATCTTGGGTGTGGCTCGGTTGCAAACATTGGGAGATGTTAAAGTCAATTGGGCCACATGAGGACATCCTTCGACTGCGGGAGGCCGCACACCATGATGGGGGATGTCTCCCCCTAGTGTATGTCGGCCCCCCCACAGAATTCTACAGAAGAACCAGCCATTTGCATTTTTGTGTTCTGTTATGGCATGTTTCTTCCACCGTGCCCAAAGCTCCCGATGTTAAGGGGTCTTCCACTCCTCCACAACTGACACGGATTTTGAAAACCAACTCTTAGTTCTTTGTGGATCCCCACTACCTTGCTCCACATAGGCCAACTTATCACTGTATCTCGCTCTGAAAGGAGTGTAATCGATTTATGTCTGCCCATACCAAGCCTTCGATCTTGTCCTTCTGAATGTGTCATACTGGCATGACTATATTCAGAAGATGAGATTGAATGCTTGGTTGTAGAAATATTTATAGACTGATAGATTCAGCCCAATGATAACCCATTTACAAGCTCGGTGTTACTAGCGTGCAAAAAGTATGGTAGTTAATGCTTTTATGTCGACTATATGGAGCTGAACAAGGCTACGATGGCTGATAGTGGATATATTATTGATTCCTATGATTTAGAAGCTTCTTTGTGAGCATCGCCTCTGTTATCAAATGTGCGCCTTGGTGTGCCTTTAATAACATAGGCCTTCACGGTGCTATCAACTTCTCCAAGAAGGATCTCCATTCCAGTTACCATCAAATCCAAGTTAGTTCAAAAGACATCTACCAATGTTACCTTATGTCTATTCAATTTCTTTATCAATCCTCTTAAATTATTGATGCAACCGTCGCCGCATCTGTAGACGTGTGATATCATCACGCGCCAGTACTATTTTATTATTTGCTATTTTCTGTCATTTTTCAAGCACCCATGTATTTTGAGTTTCGGCTCACCGATTTGACCACCCAGTGAGACCCTGAATAAAAGGTGTGGTAATTTTAGTAGTTAGGGCATAAGAGACAAGCTTAAATTATTTAAAATCGCAAAAATTAATTAAAGAGCAAATCCAATATTTGGAAGTACAATATTTGAGAGGCAAATTTTGGAAACACTGGATGGAAACATTATATGGAAATATTATATGGAAACCGTATTATTAATAATATTTTGTAAACATTACAAGGGAATATAGACACAGTGAATGTTTTGGAAACACTGCATTTATAAAATACGACCTCCCCGTGAAAGTGAAGAGAGACCGGATTGTATAGGAGAACCAATGTTGTTCTCCCTGTATTCTCGGGACGTCGCATCACCGCTACTGTTCGCTTTCTCGATCGAAGTCGTCGGTGACCAGAACAACGTTGTTGCACCCTATGCCAGAGTCCCTGACGAGAGATTAATTCACTGAGCCATTTGTGGTCAAATCTAAGCGACAGGGCCGCCGACGACTGCATTCCCTTCTTTTGGTGCCACGTCCAGTGCCGCCGAACTTAGGTCGTCGTCGACAGACGTCGTCCACTCCGGCAACCCCCCCCCCCCCCCAGACCGATCCCCTGAGGTTATCCTGCTGTTCAAAGGGCAACCTCCTGCTGTGTTCTTCCCCTGTGGTCCAAAGAGCGTCTTCCTGCCAATTCCAACACATGTGAGTCACAGTTGGTCGATCACCTACAACAACCTGATTTAGAAGGACCACTCCTAGCCATAGTTTGCAATATGCTTGGGTAAACTCCACCCCTTTTTTCCTACTCCATTACATTAGGTTAATTTTATGCGATTCAATTAAATATTGCTAAGCTTGCCTCGAACGTTCAAACTTCTTTGGTTACTGTTATCAATAAATTATTTTGTGTTTTCTGCTTGTGAATATATATATGAGCCTCACAACAATTCAACACATTTAACGCTTAAGAATTCTCTCTCAAACAATAATTATCGGCTATGGCAAATTTCAGGCGTTAAGGGTGATTTCGCGCGCTAAAACTCAATTTGGCCCACTCAGCCTATTTTCCTCATAAGAAAAATTAACCACAAATTATTGTATTTTCAAAACCCTAGATTCGGTTTACATCAACTATATTTATATGTTATAATGAATACAATTTTCTACTCTTTGTTGTGCATGCTACCTTACAGAATATCCCCAAACAAATGAGGGCGGTCTGATGAGTACATGAATTATCTTTGGGGCAGTAAAGCCCGATCAAAGGAAACTCTGACAAGTTTTTAGGTGAAAGGAGGTGCAAGAATATACTGAATGACATAGCAGAATTGGAGAAGTTGTTAAGCTCAAGTAATAATTTAGACCCACAAATATATATGTCGTCTTTTCAAAGTAAATGTGAGTATTCTGTTAAAAAACTCTGGACAAGAGTAATTCTAGGATGGATATCAACTGAGAAGTACTCATCGGTAACCTCAAGAAAAAAATTAGAACTGAGGCCAAACTTAGTATAGAATAGATTGAACAAAAATGAAAAATACCACAAATATTGTGGGTTGGGTCAGTATACCTTGATTTATAATAAAGCTGCTTACCATTCCATGTCTAAACAAACTTCATTTCAAATACTTATATAGATGTCAAGCTAATTGTTCCTCTAATAGAGTCATTAATTTATACATCCTAATTTCCCTCAAATCCATCTTAACATCTGCATTTTCACCATTTCAACTTAATTTTCAATAATATAACTTTACATTACTCCAACCCATACAATATGAATTAATTTAACTTCAGTTTTATATAAGCCTATGTGACATTACCTTTTCACATGAATTTCATGTTATCACCATAAGGATTTTATGGGTTGCTCATTCACGGGCCTAATCCCGCCGGTCGAGCCACATAATAGGGTCGCGGCCTGCACACCCCAACCCATCTCAGCGCGTGTTCTCGGCGCACGGATCAGTTGGTGATGTGAGCTAGCACTAAGAGCTTATGTCAAAGAGGTAAAGAGTTCGAGACCCGTACTCAACATCCCGCAGCGCCGAGAACACGCGCTGAGATGGGTTGGGGTGTGCGGGTCGCGACCCTGTTATGTGGCTCGGCTGGCGGGATTAGGCCCGTGAATGAGTGGCCCATAACAAAGGATTAGAAAATTGTGAATTATAACTGTAAAGAAAACTCAAACTTGTAAATATTCTTTTTGTATCTCAATACAAGTTATGAATACATATTTATAGGAGGGAAAAAGAGAGAAAAGAGTCCTATACATGAAGTGGGACTAAAGAGGAGAAAGGGAAAATAAACAAGAAACATGGGCTATATGGGCCCCTTTACATGGGCTTTTCTAACACTCCCCCGCAAGCTGGAGCGTACAAGTCGTATGCACCAAGCTTGGACAACAACTGAGAGAATAATGTGTTTGGTAGAGCCTTTGTGAGGATATCAGCAACTTGTTCAGTGCCTGGAACATGTTTTAGTTCGATATTCTTCATTTGAACTTTCTCCCGGATAAAATGACAGTCTACTTCAATATGCTTTATTCTCTCATGAAAGACTGGAAGTTTTACCCCGAGATCGACAAGAAGGCTTTCCAGCCACGTTAGCTCAGAGACAACCGAAGCCATTGATCGGTACTCTGCTTCTGCTGAGGATCGAGCCACAACGGCTTGCTTCTTACTTCGCCAGGTGATGAGATGACCCCCAAAATAGGTACAAAAATCACTTGTTGATCGACGATCATCCAAGGACCCGGCATAATCGGCATCAGAATATGCAACTAATCTCGGAGTAGAGGATGAGGTCTTATAGACAAGTCCTTGACCCGGAGCAGTTTTCAGGTATCTGAGGATGCGCTCAACAGCATGAAGGTGCGAGGTGCGCGGAGCATGCATAAATCTGTTGACCACTCCAACGGCGAAGGATATATCTGGTCTAGTAACTGTTAGATAGATTAATTTCCCAACAAGTCTTCTATAATATTCCGTATTTTGAAGAGGAAGATCAGTTTCGGAGGCATGAGCACACAACTTCTGATTTGCGTCCATTGGGGTGGTAGTAGGCTTGCATCCGGAGTAACCAGCATCCCGAAGGAGATCCAGGCAGTACTTTCTCTGGGAAATGACAAGATCGTCTGGCCGTCTCGCGATCTCAAGGCCAAGGAAGTACCGGAGTTGACCCAAGTCTTTAGTTTGGAAGACTGAGCTAAGGTGTTGTTTAACTGCTTGGATGCCCTTTGAGTCGTCTCCAGTAATCAAGATGTCATCAACATATACCAATAAGAGAACAGTTCCAGTTGTTCGATGTCGCGTAAAGAGGGAAAAATCCGCAGAGCTTCGAGTAAAACCGACTTCCCGAACTGCCTTACGGAATTTATCAAACCATGCCCGAGGAGATTGTTTGAGACCATAAATGGACTTTTTCAGATGACACACTCGAGACTCCCCCGTGGTCTCAAACCCGAGAGGTTGCTGCATGTAGACAGTTTCCTGAAGGTCGCCGTTTATGAAAGCGTTTTTTATGTCCAGTTGGTGTAATGTCTATTGCCGATGAACCTCCACGGAGAGGACACGGACGGTATTCAACTTCGCGACTGGAGAGAAAGTTTCCTCGTAATCAAGACCGTGTTGTTGAGTGAAGCCACGAGCCACCAGTCGTGCCTTAAGACGGTCAATCGTCCCATCTGGAGCATGTTTGATTACAAAGACCCATTTACAGCCAACGGGTCTCTGACCTGGAGGGAGAGGTACCAGACTCCAGGTCTGGTTCGCCCAGAGAGCCGTCATCTCTTCATCCATGGCCGTCCGCCAGCCAGGATGATGCAGAGCTTCCTGCACAGTGTTAGGAATAGAAATAGAAGAGAGGTAGGTGGCAAAAGTGTGGAGTGCTGGAGAGAGGCGATGTAAGGATACATAGTTCGCCAGGGGATGAGCGGTAGAATCTGGTGTCGGATCGTCAGAGCGCGAAGCATCAGAGGTCGAAGCCGACTGCATTGGGGTACCAGAGATAGGGTGGCGACAGGTGTAAACTCTTATAACAGGTGGCTGGGGAGGAGGGAGGGCCTTGTTCGGACATGGTGGGGAGGACGGAGTGGTAACCAGAATAGCAGGACGTATGACGGCGGGTGGGGAAGGTGTAGGATCGGAGTTAGAGAAAAAAGGGAGATCTTCCTGAAAGGTCACATCGGCAGAGACAGTCACCTTTCGAGTAGCTAGGGAGTAACATACATAGCCCTTTTGGGTCCGGGAATAGCCAACAAAGATCTATTTGGTTGCCTGGGGGTCCAACTTGTCCATGGAGGGACCAAGAGTGTGGACATAGCAAACGCATCCAAATATGCGGGGTGTAAGGGAGAATGGAGGAGTAGAAGGAAACAGAAGGCTGAATGGAGTGGCATTGTGGAGAATTGGTGAGGGAAGACGGTTGATGAGGTAACAGGCCGTGGAGAGAGCGAAGTTCCAGTAAGATTTAGGAACTTGCATTTGAAGCATGATGGAGCGAGCCATATCGAGGAGATGTCGATTCTTACGTTCAGCTGTTCCGTTTTGTTGCGGGGTATAGGCACATGATGTTTGGTGAATAACCCCGAATTCAGAGCAGAGGTTTGCAAATTCATGTCCAGTGTACTCGCGGGCATTGTCCGTTCAGAGAGTTTGGATAGTGGTGGAGAATTGGGTGCGGGTCTCGAGGAGGAATGCCCGAAAGACCTGGGGAAGCTCAGAGCGATCAGGAAGTAAGTAGAGTCATGTCATGCAAGAATAATCATCAATAAACATTAAAAAATAATGATAACCAGAAATGCTAGTAACACGGTACGGTCCCCAAATATCAGAGTGAACTAACATAAAAGGAGCAGCGCTCCGGGTATAATGAGATTGAAAAGATGAACGCGGCTGTTTGCCGTAAACACAGGTTTCACACTGAAAAACAAGTAAAGATACATCGGGAAGAGCCTTCTGGAGGATGGGTAAAGGGGCATGCCCAAGACGGCGATGCCAATCGACGGAGGAGACAGAAGCCAGGATAGCTGGAGGGTCATCAAGGATGTAGAGCCCGTTCTGCAGTCGACCCTTACCAATGATAGTCCGTTTCTGTTAATCCTGTATCAGAAAAGAGGAAGAAGTAAAGGTTACTGAGCAGTTTAAATTTATAGTAAGGCGACCAACAGAAAGTAAATTAAAGGGAGAACCCGGCACGTAAAGAGCGGAGCGAAGAGAAAGAGACGGAGTGAGAGGGATATCAGCGGAGCCGACAACAGAACCGTGTCCCCATTAGCCACGGTAATACACTTGGGATGTGACGAGTTGAGGTATTGTTGTGGTCGCCGAGAAGTAATGTGATGAGTAGCACCAGAGTCCACTATCCAATGTGGACTTGTGGAGAGATGGGCCATACCTTCATGGGAGATAGAGGAGGCAGAGTAAACCGAGGCCGGAGGGCGACTAAGCAAACCATGGAGTTGTTGCAGCTGAAGGCGAACCTCGTCAAGATCAGACTGAGAAGAGGAGTCGGTAGCAGCAACAGTAGCCTGTGGGCGAGGAGGAAATCCATGCTTCTGATAGCAAGCAGCCTCGCGGTGACCATCCTTCCCACAGAAAGAACACTTTAGGGGCAGTTTGCCGCGACCTCGGCCTCTCGAGCCGGAACGTCCCCCACGAGTAGACGGGGGAAGCGGGAGTAGGGAAGCCGAAGTTTGCTGAAGTAAAGCCGGTGACGGAGGGGCCGGATAATCAGGAGGAGGCGAGACCTTGAGCAGCATGGCACACACATCGGACAGTGAGGGAGTAGCCGCGGAAGAGAGAATCTGTGCTCGAATGCTCTGTAGATGAGGCGGAACACGAGCCATCATCATGGCTACGCCAACAGCCGCTTTCTGAGCACGTTGTGCCGCAAGATCCAGCGTGAGAGGTTGATGTTGAATCCATGCTTCGACCAGAGTCTTGGCCCGAGCCACAAAGGACGTGAGGTCGGAGGCTCCACCAACATCCAGATTTTGGAGATCAGTGATGATATCGTAGAGGTGTTGTAGACTGTCTTTACAAGAGTAGAGGGCTTGGAGCTCGTCCCACATGGCCTTGGCAGTTTCATGATACATGGTCATGCGGTATGGTTCACTATCCAGAGAGTTGAGGAGCCATGTCTGCACTCGACCGTCATTGCGTAGCCACTCATCCGTTGGAGGAACCGGAGCAGCTTGGGTGAGGTGATGAAGAAAGCCTTTCGATTGAAGGACACGGCGAACCGAGTGCACCCACTCCGTAAAGTTCTTCTTTCCGGTCAAGGCAATAGTCGTAATCTGCAATTCATCGCGAATTTCATTTACAGGAGCCGGGCGGTCAGCAGAAGAGACCGGCGGAACAGAAGAATCAATCGAGGAGCCCATGACCGGGAGGGAAGAGAAGCAGGCCGCGGTTAGGCAAGGAGACCGCGCGAGAAGACCACCTGAAGCAGACAGAGAGAAAGTCGCCCGAGCAGGCTAACCGCAGCGGTTAGGCAAGGAGACCGCACGATAACACCACCAGAGGCGGACAGAGATAGGAGGAAGCAGGAGAGGTCGTACGGTCACGGTGAAAGAAGACCAGCGACAAGAAGCCACGACCACGTGTTAAGCCCAAAGCGGTTAGAGAGACCAATGCAAGAGGCGAGAAGGCAAACCGGACAGGAAGATGTCGCGAGAAGAAGAAGCGACCCGGACAGAGGCAACCTGCACGGTCAAGTGAGAACACCAGCGGCAAGGTAAGCTGCCACGACCACGTGCGGAAGCCGCTGCGAATAGAGAAGAAGCTGCGAGTAGAAGAACGCGAGCGGGCAAGAGGAGGAAGCCGCGAGTAGAGAACTCGAGCGGGCAAAAAAAGGAGAAAACCGCGAGTGGGCGAACTCGAGCGGTCAGAAGACGAATCCGCGAGTTGAGAAAACTCGAGCGGGCAAGAGAAGGAAGCCGCGAGTAGAGAACTCGAACGGGCAAAAAAGGAGTGGAGACCAGGCGAGTAGCACAGGAGGAGGGGCCCACGGGCCAGAAGAGAAACAAGCTATAAAAAGAGGAGAGGGAATGAGGAGGAAGCTGGCTCCACGGAAGGAAGGAGGCGGGAGCGGATAGGAAGAGAAGGTCGCGAAGCCGCGCGCCTAGCGAACAGAGGAAGGCCGCCCGGTTAGAATGAAGGGAGGGCGATTAGCAACAATTCTAGCCGCCAGGAGAGACCGATTCCCTCTGATACCATGTAGAGAAAACTCAAACTTGTAAATATTCTTTCTATATCTCAATACAAGGTATGAATACATATTTATAGGAGGGAAAAAGAGAGGAGAGTCCTATACATGAAGTGAGACTAAAGAGGAGAAAGGGAAAATAAACAAGAAACATGAGCTATATGGGCCCCTTTACATGGGCTTTTCTAACAATAACAAAGCCATATTGTTGAAGCCTCCAAAATCAAGCTTTATCATGTGACAAACTATATCAATCTAAAGTCATCAACCAAAAATATTCCACCAACATCGAATAACCAATTTCATTAAATGGTGAAAATGATCGTGCACAAAAATTAAATATAGTACAAAAAAATGAAAAGAATATGGTGAATAACTGCAATAGGTCTCAAAACTCCTCTCCCTCATATATGCATACATCAATTTATCCAGTAAGGTTTGACTTTAATTCCAAAGATAATGACTACTGACTTGGGGCATATAAGGCAAGGCTAAATAAACATCTTCATTCAAAAAATCAGTAAAATCATTGTGAGTTCATTTTATGGTTATAATTTCCTTGTTGTTGAATCATATATCTACTCTCAAATTTGTGTGGATATTATCTGTAATATTGATACCAAAATACTTGTGGTTTGCATGACTTTGTTCGCTCTTGCATTGTAATTTTGCGCTCTTGCATTGTAATTTTGTGCTCTTGCATTGTAATTTTGCACTCTCACATTTACACACTTGTGTTTGTTCTCTTTATTGAAATTATACTCGTTTGTGTTTGTTATGTATTATTTATAAGTTTCTTTTATTGCAAGCTTAGATTCTCGGATAATTCCTCAGATCATTTAGGCATTCATAGAGTGGGCCAATACTTTGCTAGAACGATCTTGTTCCATAAACCAAATCAATTTAACACAACAATAAAAAGAGACATCTCTTCAAGGATAATTTATGTTCACTAAAGAGAGTTTGTTGAACCTCACAGAAAGAACCATCAGGAAATCAAAACTCGACAAAACTGATGTCTCCTGGAATGTCATTTTAACAAAGTATTAAAAAAACTTGGCCAAAAGGGCACCGTGGAAGCCAATTGATAATCTAGTTCTCTACTTCAGATTTTTTCACGTATCAAGAAAAGGTTGATAGGAATTAACCCGCTCGTGAGCAAATTCCACAGGAGCAGCCTGATCAAGATTGCAAGGTGGATTTACAAAAGCATGAAATTTAGATGAGCTTCTCTCTACCAATGAGCCAAAGCCTATTATCAAGCCATCGAGAGAATCATTGCCACTATGAATAGGATTAGAGGCTGATGTTGATACAAACTAAGGAATCCGGCGGTAGAGAGAAGGGGGTGTCGGCGGTAGAGAAAAAAGGAAGAGAGAGAGAGAGGGTGAGGAATTAGGGTTAGAGGGAAGAGGAAAATCACAACATTCATCCAAAATAACATTACAAATCCAAAATCCAAATTAGCCCCTCTAATAGAGGAGGGGTGCCAATAACAGGAGGGGTGTCAATAACAGGAAATATAAAATAACATAACATATAAAACATAAACTGAATATTAGTTATCCTCCACACTGACCCCACCTAGGTCGTCCTAGTCGGTCCAAGCTGCTCCCGACGCGCCCGGTTCATCTTCATCGATCTGCGCCACGTTCGCCGTGAATATCTGTAATGTTAAAGTTTGGAGTGTTCGGGTGGCCTGGTCTCTAACCGCAGCGGTCTAGTTGTTCCAGCAGTCTTGCGGTCTGGTCTGGCGGTCTGGTGATAAACCTTGGCTTGTGTTCTGGTGGACAGCAGCTGCAGCGGTCAGCTTGAAGCCGCAGCGGTCTGGCAAAGTATAGCGGTCTGCTTGAAGCCGCAGCAGTCTGACCGTGGTTGTAGTCCGACAACTTGCAGCAGTTGCGGTCAGGCAGTCAGTTTGAGAGGCTGACTCTAGGAGATTGCGGCTTTGTAGTTAGTTATTTTATTTCTTGTATAGTTAGCGGTTTGGTCATGTCAAACCGCATAAGCCGCACGGCTTGTATTTAGTCTCACATCGTTTGTTGTAAATCTCTCTCTCCTCCCCTAGTTTCTATAAATAAGGGGTCATACCTTTGTAATCTTTATCTTTTTTGAGCAATAAAGTTTGCGATTTATTTACCTCTTTGATCCATTTCTTACATGGTATCAGAGGAAACCGATCATTTGCTTCAAGAAGATCGCGGTTTGTTGCTCTAATCGCGCGGTCTCTTCCACCGGTTTGTCCGGCTTCTTTCTCTTCCCTTCCCTCCCTTGCTTATCCCTGTCTTGCGCCTTGCATCCTCCCGGGCCTTTCTGTTCGCCCGGCTTCCCTTGCTAACCACAATTTTCTCTTCTCTATTGCGAGTTTCGCCTTTGGTCGCGGTTTCTTCCTTGTCGTTGGTGTGTTTTCGCCTTGACCGGGCGGTCTCGTGCTCTTTTCTCTTCTTGCTGCTTCTTTGCTAGTCGCTTGTCTCTTCTTTGCTGTGAGTCCGCTTTTTGGTCGCGGCTTGTTCCTTGTCGCTGGTGTGTTGACACTGTGACCCTGCAGTCTCTGCCTCCTTCTGCAACCTGTTCTTGATTGGTTTGTCTTTTTTACACCGCGCGGTTTCTTTCTTTCTGTTCGCGCGGTTTGCGTCTTGTTCGCGCGGTCTCTGTCTCTTCTTTCTTCTTGTGCGGCTTCTCCGTCTTTGGGTCGCAGCATTTTTGCTGCTGGTGTGTTGACACCGAGACCGGGCGGCTTGTTTTTTCCTTGTCCGCGTGCTTCTCCTCTTTTCTTTTCTCGCTGGCATTTCTTTACCCGCTGCGGTTTCCGCCTCTTGGTCCGGTTTCTTCCGATTTTTTCCTCCCTTCCCGCCCTTTTTGGTCGCGGCTTCTTTCTAGCCGTTGGTTTGTGTACCTTTGACCGGGCGGTCTCCTTGGTCTCTCTTTCTTCTTCGTTGTTTGTGCCGGCTAGTTTCTCCTGAGCGGTTAGTTTACCTGCTTTCCGGCTTCTTCATTCAAATGACTTCCCTTCTCTCTTCTACTACTCATGCTCTTGCAGTCTCCACTGATAAGTGACTTATTGACTCTGGTGCCACTTCTCACATGATTGGCAACTCTCGTTTGTTTTCCTCTTTGCTTGAGACAAACAAGTTATCTCCTGTTGTTGTTGCTGATGGGACATCTGCGCCTGTTCATGGTATTGGCACTGTGCATCTCTCTTCATCTTTGCTATTAGAGGGCACTCTTTATATCCCTACTTTCCCGTGCAATTTACTCTCTGTTCATGCTTTTTACACCCAGTTAAGTTGCACAGTTACTTTTACTGACACCACTTGTTCTTTCTCTGATTCTGTTTCTAAGGCTACGATTGCTACTGGTACTGCTCGTGGTGGTCTGTTTTATCTTGACAATGTTGTTGCTCTTTCTGCTTCTTCCTCAGTTCAATTGTGGCATCGTCGTCTTGGTTATCCTCCTTCTCGCCTCATTCATCAACTTTTTCCAGACCTTCCTTTCGACGATTTTCCTTTGAACTGTGAAGCATGTGAGTTGGGCAAACATCATCGCTCTTCTTTCCCAGCTCGAACGGGTCGTTGTTCTTCGCGTCCTTTTGAGCTTGTTCACTCTGACCTCTGGGGTCCTTCCCCGGTTACTTCTGTTGGTCGTGGAAGCTTGTACTTTGTCATATTTATTGATGATTTCTCCAGATGCACTTGGTTGTATCTCTTGAAGGATCGTTCTGAACTGTTCTCTGTATTTACTGTTTTTTATCATGAGATCTTCACACAGTTTAGTGTGCCCATTCAGATTATTCGTAATGATAATGCCAAAAAATATGTCAGTCATCAGTTCTCTTCGTTTTGTGTGGACAAGGGTTTGATTCATCAAACAAGTTGTCCATATACCTCTCAATAGAATGGCATTGCTGAACGCAAGAATCGTCATCTTCTGGATGTTGCTCGCAGTCTTTCTTTGCAAATAAATGTCCCTCGGTCTTATTGAGGTCATGCGGTTCTTCTTGCTTGCTATCTCATTAACCATATTCCCTCGTCTGTTATTCAGGGCAAGACTTTTTTTCAGTCTTATATCCAGAGGCCGAACCATTTCCTTTGCCCCATAAAATCTTTGGCTGTACTGCCTTTGTTCACGTCCCTTCTCCTGGACGGGACAAACTCTCTCCCCGATCAGTTAAATGCATATTCCTTGGCTATTGTCCTACTCAAAAAGGGTATCGATGTATTGATCCTCTCCTACGCAAACAGTATGTTTCCACAGATGTTACCTTCTTTGAAGATACTCCATATTTCTCATCTCCTTCTTCTCTCGTACCTGCCGATACTTCTCCTTCCCTGCCTGTTCTCTCAACACCTCCGCCAGAGCCGGTTCTTTCAGCATCTCCTCCTGTTGCTCCATCTCTTTCTCGGGAGCCTGTTGGGTTACCGTTGGAACCCTCTATGCCTGTTCCGGAGCCCCTTTTGTCTTCTGCCAGTACATTGCCTCCTCCAGCAAGCAGTGACCTCGATCTTCCAATTGCCTTGCGAAAGGGCGTTCGCCAATGTACTCAGCATCCGATTGGTGTGGTTGTCTCCTATGCTCAGCTTTCCTCAACTGCCAAGCGTTTTGCTCTTGCTATTTCTTCTACTGCCATTCCGAAAACGTAACAGGAAGCACTTGCTCTTCCTCAGTGGAAGGCTAATATGGATGAAGAAATGAGCATGTTAACTGAGAGAGGGACTTGGACTCTTGTTCCACCACCTCTGGGCGTTGATGTGGTTGGATGTCGGTGGGTCTTTTTGGTTAAGTATCTTCCAGATGGCTCTATTGAACGGTATAAGGCACGACTTGTTGCCAAAGGGTTTACTCAGATATATGGGGTGAATTTCTTCGATACTTTTTCTCATGTTGCTCGCATCAGCACTATCCGTATTCTTTTCTCCGTGGCTGTTAATAGAGACTGGAAAATGTCTCAGTTGGATGTTAAAAATGTCTTCTTTTATGGGGATTTGCAAGAGATGGTATACATGGAGCAACCTCCTGAGTATGTTGCTCTGGGGGAGTCTCAGGTGTGCAGGCTTCAGAAGACGATTTATAGTTTAAAGCAGAGTCCACGAGTCTGGTTTGTAAAGTTTAGTGAAGTTGTTTCTCTTATAGGGTTCAGTCGAAGCTCTGTTGATTATTCTTTGTTTATACGCAAGACTACTAAAGGCCTTGTAATTCTTGTTGTCTACGTTGATGATATTCTTTTGACTGGTTGATAAGGAGGGCGTTGATATAGCCAAACAACATCTTCGATAACACTTTGTCACTAAGGATATGGGACCGCCCAAGTGCTTCCTAGGAATTGAGATTTCACGAAAGAGGACCTCGGTGGTTCTTTCACAGCGGAAGTATGCGCTAGATCTCCTAAAGGAGACAGGTCTTCTTGGCACGAAACCTGCTCGTTGCCCGATGGCTATTGGTGATGATAAAGGCTGGACTGATGATTTTCCTCTTCTCCCAGATTTCACTGTATACAAGCGACTTGTAGGCAAACTTATATATTTGACTGTTACTCGACCAAATATATGTTATGCAGTTGGGAAGGTTAGTCAGTTTATGCAAAATTCTAGAAGGTGTCATCTACGCTCTGCCATGAAAATTCTGGAGTATGTGAAAGGGTCTCCGGGAAAGGGCTTATTGTTTCAAAAGAATGGTCATCTGAAGATTGAAGCATATTCTGATGTCAGTTATGCTGATAACAAGGAGGATAGAAAGTCTACATCAGGTTTTTGCACTTTTGTAGGAGGAAACCTGGTTAGCTGGAAAAGCAAGAAGCAGGCAGTGGTTTCAAGATCAAGTGCTGAAGCAGAATATAGGAGCATGGCCTCAACTACCTGCGAGTTAAAATGGCTACGGGCGCTTATGCTTGACTTACGAGAAGTCTATGACCATCCTCTTCCTATGTTCTGTGATAACAAAGCCGTCATTTATATTTCAAAGAATCCTATCTTTCATGAGAGAACAAAGCATATTGAGGTTGATTGTCATTTCATTAGAGAGGAGATTTTGAAGAATCAGGTTTGCACTCCATTTGTTAAATCAGAAAGAGAACTAGCTGACTTCTTCACCAAACCGGTTACTCCATCTGATGAGGACTGTAGCAAGCTGGGCATGGTCGATATATATGCTCCAGCTTGAGGGGGAGTGTTAAAGTTTGGAGTGTTCGGGCGGCCTGATCTCTAACCGCAGCGGTCTAGTTGTTCCAGCAGTCTTGCGGTCTGGTCTGGCAGTCTGGTGATAAACCTTGGCTTGTGTTCTGGTGGACAGCAGCTGCAGCGGTCTGCTTGAAGCTGCAGCGGTCTGGCAAAGTATAGCGGTCTGCTTGAAGCCGCAATAGTCTGACCGTGGTTGTAGTCCGACAACTTGCAACAGTTGCGGTCAGGCGGTCAGTTCGAGAGGCCGACTCTGGGAGATTGCGGCTTTGTAGTTAGTTATTTTATTTCTTGAATAGTTGGTGGTTTGGTCATGTCAAACCGCATAAGAGGCACAGCTTGTATTTAGTCTCACATCGTTTATTGTAAATCTCTATCTCCTCCCCCAGTTTCTATAAATAAGGGGGCATACCTTTGTAATCTTTATCTTTTTTGAGCAATAAAGTTTGTTGTACAACCTCGGGCGAGCGAGACGGAGCCAAATTCTTGAGGAAGGAAGCTAGGCGAGACGGCCCAGGGCGGTCGTCAAGCCGCAGGGCGAGTGGACCCCGGCAAGAAGGACAGGCGAGAGGGCCCAGGCGAGAAGGGTCCGAACAAAAGCTGCACCAGGAGGTGGGCGAGTAAGTACCAGGGGAGGAGGCACTCGCGGATAAGTAGCTGACTCGCCATGCGAGAGGGCTCCAGAGGGGAGCTCTCGCTAGCGAGGCGGAGCTCTCGCCAGGCGAGAGGACCCCATAAGGGGGTTCTCACCAAGCACCGGTTCGGTTTAAAACCGGTTCGGGTAGGGCCGGGCTTATCTTTTAGCCCCATGAGATTTTACGATTTTGCCCTGGGTGGGCTGCATATAACCCCTCAGAACAGCGGAGTTTGGCTGTTGGCAGACCCGACAATGGGTATTCTAGTATTTTCAGGACAACTCTATTTGGTTATTGGCAGTCCTAGTTCAGAGGCCTATAAATAGACCGGGAAGGTGCCTTAGAAGAAGGAGATTCATTCCTAACTCTCATTCTCTTCTTCTTCTAAGGCACCTAGCTCAGCATTGGCTAGGGAGGGGAAGAATTTCTGATTCTTCCGGGTACGAGGTGGGACCTCCACGCTGAAGCCCCCGGTCTAGTTTTTCGAGAGCCTTGTCAAGAGGGTGGTCCAGAGAGAGTAAGTGTGAGTTGCACCTCTCGTTTCGAGCTTTAGGAGGGACCGACCTTGTTGATTCCAACATTTTTGGTGCGGTGAGCGTGGAACAGCAGCTTGCACAGAAGAACTTTGGGTTACCTCATGGTGGGGGATCTTGAAGGAGATGGAGACGGGTCCCCGAACCCGGGAGGATATGTCGGGAGAGCGGAGTTCATGACATCCATTGGGGGAATCATGGACATGCTGAAGCAGATCTCGCAGAGAGGAGAATGTGAGACCCCTCCACCACAGATGCCAGGTCTCGCGCCCCGCGAGGGGATCGACCCGGCGAGGATAGGTGAGGACGCGCCCGGAAGCTGACCGGGGAAGGAAGTAGTGGCGGAAGGCAGCCGGCGAGACGTGGAGGGCAGAGAACTTTTCGACAGCCCAGCGAGCGCCGTCTCGCCTGGAGGGATGGTCGCGCGAGTGGAGGTGGGGAGACCCCCGGCGAGAGGGTCCCCCTTCTGCGAGTTGATCCTCTCGGCACCCGTCCTTGAAGGGTTCCGCGAGCCCGAGATGACCTACTATGTGGGTAAGGACGATCCCCTCCAGCACCTGCAGTGGTTCGAAGACGCGGTCTCCATCAGACCAATGGCGGACGCTTTTAAATGCCGCCTTTTTGCCATAACCCTGAAGGACAAGGCTAGGGATTGGTTCCACCAACTCCCAGCGGAGTCAATTTACGGCTTCGAGGACCTGAGCAGAAGCTTCCAGTTGCGCTTCTCGACCTCTAAGAAGAGGAAGAGGAACCTGGAGTCCATTTTCTTGATCAAGCAGAAGGTCGACGAGTCCTTGGCTCAATATGTAGACCGCTTCCAGGAGGAGATTCTAGACATCCAGAAGGTGCCTGGTTTCTCTCTCCAAATGGCTTTCACTGTGGGGCTAAAGGAGAGCTTTTTTAAGATGAGTCTGACCAGGAAGCCGTTGTTGTCATTCGAGGGGTTGATGGAGAAGGCGCCAAGGCGGCAAAGGAAATAGCTATGGAGGCAGCAAACCCGGCTTTTGCTAAGAAGTTGGCGAAACTGACGGAGGTGGAGCAGAGAGAACTGGGAGGAGCAAGGCAGCAGGAGGGAAGGAGAAGGGAAGAGCCAAGAGGGTCGGGGCATCAGGAGTTGGGTTGGAGGCAGCCGGGAGGGCCCGTTCAAGGGCAGGGAAGAGGTTTTCCCCAGGGGGAAGGAACTACTACCAGGGAGGACCAGGGAGGTTCCATCAGCTGGGGTGGGGACATGGTCCTAGACCGCTCCCACCCCCGCCTCAACAAGCCATGGCCATCGGCCGGGGAAGAGGGAGAGGAAGAGAGCATGGGAGAGAAGGAGCAGGAGTGGGGAGGAGGAGGAACCCCCAAGAAGGGAGACGGGATAGGGGAGCCGCCTTGCCGTATTGTGACTTCCACGAGGAGGAAGGTCACGCGACGGCTACCTGCCCAAATTTTTTGGAGTTGAAGAGGGGGAAGGAAGTGGGGGAGCAGCAGCTACTAGTGCGGATAGTCGAGATGACGGGAACCGGGGAGGAGGATCGGTGTGTGGATCGATCAGATACAGGGGATCGAGGGGGGATCAGAGTGATCCACGGGGGGTGGGGATCGAGGCTACCCGGAAGGTCAGCCTCCACACCATGTACCGTCGAAGCGTCGCCTCAACGTCACAAGCCCCGCCCCCGATGAAAAAATTACTTTTTCCAGGAAGGACCTACCAGATCACGAAGATCCCTTTTGTGATGCGCTGGTGATTAGGACTGCGATTGAAAACTTCACGGTGTCCAGAATCTTGGTAGATAATGGGAGCTCCGTAAATGTCATCTTCAAAAAAGCATTCAATGAGATGAGAGTGGAAGCCAGGAGAGTGTTGGCGGCGGACAGACCGTTGTTTGGATTCTCAGGAGAGCGGAAGGAGGTTGAGGGGGGAGTAGGGCTCCAGGTAACTCTGGGGGGGCTGTCCAGAAACTGCTGCTTTGTGATAGTGGACGCCCCCAGCAGTTACAACGCAATCTTTGGGCGCCCTTTGATCAGCGCCTTCAGATGCATGTCGTCCTCGTTCCATCAGTGTTTAAAGCTCAATTCAGGGGGGACTCAAATCAGGGTGAGGGGAGATCCGAAGGCGGCCGAGAATGCTATGTGACGGCAGTGAACACCATCTCATGGAAGGGTGATGCAGAAGAACTAGGGAGGAGGATGGAGCGAGAGCAGGAGGAGAGAGAGGTGGCTGAAGTGGAGAGAGGCATTGCGGTGGAGCCAGAGATGGCGGGAGAGCAGGTGGATGGAGGTGAGCAAGAGGAGAGAGAGGTGGCTGGAGTGGAGAGAGGCATTGCAGTGGAGCCAGAGATGGCGGGAGAGCAGGTGGATGGAGGTGAGCAGGAGGAGAGAGAGGTGGCCGGAGTGGAGAGAGGCATTGCGGTGGAGCCAGAGATGGCAGGAGGGCAGGAGGGTAGGAAGGAGGTAGGAGGTGCCGAGGGCAGGAAAAGGAAGATAGGGGAAATGAGGGATCGTCTGGAATGGAGACTCAGCCGGAAGGGAGGAAGGGATCATCGCCAGGAAGGAGTCCAGAGGAAGAGAGGGGGGACCTTGGAGAGAGTGGCTGCGGTCGATGAGGAGCGGGAAGTGGTGGAGCGCAAGTCAAGGGAGCAGGAGAAAAACCCGAGGGAGCAAGAAGAAGAGGAGGAGCCTTCAAGGCTGAGGGCAGCAGTGGAGGTTCTGGAGGTGGACATCCTTACGAAGGATGGGCGAAAAGAGAAGATCAAGGTCAGCGGAGAGCTCACCCCCAGGGATCTGGAGGAGATCCGGAGGTGCGTGCAGGAGAACATCGATGTATTCGCCTGAAGTGCAGCTAACATGCCGGGGGTCGACGCGGACGTGGCATGCCACCGTCTCAACCTCGACCCCCAGGTCCGCCCCATTCAACAAAAGAAGAGGGTCATCGCTTCCAAGATGGTCGGGCCTATCAGAGAAGAGGTGGAGAAGCTACTTCGGGCAGGGTTCATATCTGCGAATAGGTATCCGGGGTGGGTGAGCAATGTTGTAATGGTGAAGAAAGGGGAGGGGAAATGGAGGATGTGTATCGACTTCTCTCTTTTAAATAAAGCATGTCCGAAAGATTGTTACCCTCTGTCTCGAATCGACGCGCTGGTTAATTCAGCCGTCGGTTTTCCACTAATGAGTTTTTTAGATGCCTTTTCAGGGTACCACCAGATACGCATGCATCCCCCGGACATCAAAGACGTCACCTTCGTCACCGAGGACGGGTGTTTCAATTACAACATGATGCCCTTCTGATTGAAGAACGCAGGGGCGACCTACCAAAGGATGATGGACCGGATATTTCGGGAGCAGAAGGGGCGGAACCTCGAGGTCTACGTAGATGACCTGATGATTAAGAGTCGAGACCTCGAGTCCCACCTCTTGGACCTGCGGGAAACTTTTAAAACTATAAGAAAATATAAAATGAGACTTAACCCTCTAAAATGTGTATTCGGGGCCAGCAGAGGGAAGTTTCTAGGACACCTCCTCACCCCTTCAGGAGTGGAGCCTACTCCAGATAAGGTAAAAGCAATCCTGGAGTTGGAATCTCCGAAGGATGTTAAGGAGGCCCAACGTCTTACCGGTAAATTGGCAGGGTTGAGCAGGTTCCTCTCCAGGGCAGGAGAGAGGTGTTCCTCCTTCTTTCGAACTCTGAGGGGTGGGAAGGAATTTGAGTGGACCCCCGAATGCGAGAGGGCCTTTCTAGCTTTGAAGCAACAGCTCACCCAGACGTCACTACTTCAAGGGCCGCGAGAGGGGGAGAGTTTGTTCCTCTACTTGGGAGTAGGGACAGGGGCAGTTAGCTCGGTCCTCGTGCGAGAAGAGGGTAAGAAACAGTTCCCCATATATTATGTGAGCAGAGTTCTCAAAAAGGCGGAGCTAAAGTACCCCATCCTTGAAAAGCTAGCCTTCGCCCTCATCGTTTCAGCCCGGAAGCTCAGGCCGTACTTCCAAGCCCATGTTATTCAGGTCGTGACGAACCACCCTCTCCGCCGCATTCTAGAGGGGGTGGAGCATTCGGGAAGGTTAGCCAAGTGGTCGATAGAGCTTAGTGAGTTCGACCTCGCCTACACCCCTCGGGTAGCTATCAAGGCGCAGGTGGTGACGGATTTCTTAGCAGATTATGTAGTTGAGGTCAAAGAGGCAGAGACATCTCCCGTGGTGGCTTGGGAAATGCTCGTGGACAGGGCCTCGGGCAGAAGTTCTTTCGGAGGAGGGGTGGTCTTAACAAGTCCCAAGAGGACCAGAATCGAGCAGGCTTTGAAGATCCATTTCGCCCTCACAAATAACCAGGCCGAGTATGAAGCCATCATCGTCGAGCTCAGGCTGGCGCGTGAGCTGGGCATACAGGACATCAGAGTCTCCACGGATTCCCTGGTGGTCGCGGGGCATATCAACAGAGAGTTTGAAGTGAGGGAACCGACTCTCCAGTTGTACCTGGTAAAGATAAAAGGCATCATCAGGCAGTTCCACAACTTCTCAATCCAACACGTTCCAAAGGAGGAGAATACTAGGGCAGACCTGCTCGCTAAGCACGGCCCTCAGGCCGGAGGGACTATGACAGAGCCCTTTAGACCTTCTATAGAGGAAGGGGAGTTAATGGAAGTGGACCAGGAGGGGTCCTGGATGGACCCATTTATTACTTTCTTGACGTCGGGACGTCTACCTGAGGGGGACCTTGAGAAGAAGCGGTTCAGGTACAAGTCAGTCTATTACCTGCTGAAGGAGGGGATCCTTTATCGAAAAACGTTGTCTGGCTTACTAGCTCGATGTGTGTCCGAGAAGGAGGCGTCAAGGATACTGGAAGAAGTCCACTCGGGGGAATGCGGAAGCCATTCAGGGAGTCGGACCCTAGAAGGGAGGGTGCTGAGGCAGGGCTACTTCTGGCCTACCCTCAGGAAGGATGCTGAAGAATTTGCAAGGAGATGCAGAAAGTGTCAGGAGTTCGCCCCACTTCAGCTCCTCCCGGCTCAGAGATTGCGCACGATCACAGCTTCATGGCCCTTCTCCATATAGGGGCTGGATCTAGTAGGCCCGTTTCCCCAAGCCAGTGGTCAGAGGAAGTTCCTACTGGTCATGATGGATTACTTTCCAAAGTGGTTGGAGGTGAAGGCCTTGGCAAAGGTGACGTCGCAGGTGGTCAAAAACTTTGTATGAGGGGAAATTATCTGCCGACACGGGCTCCCTTTGGCCATTGTTACGGATAACGGGCCACAGTTTGCTAGTAGAGAATTTGTAGACTTTTGTGTCCAGCTTAGCATAGATCTTCGGTTCGCCTCGGTTCATCACCCCCGAAGCAATGGACAGGTAGAAGCCGCGAACAAGATCATCGTGAACCTCTTGAAAAAGAAGGTAGAAAACCTGAGAGGAAGTTGGGTGGAGCAGCTCCCCTCTGTTCTATGGGCTCTGAGGACTACACCAAATACCGTCACGGGAGAGACGCCCTTCAAACTCTCCCATGGCACGGAGGCCGTCATACCCGTAGAGTTCGAGGTTGAATCCCCCAGGGTGACAGCAGCAAGGAGGGGAGATGAAGGGTGGCAAGAGGATAATGGGGAGGAGCAGAGGCTCTCTCTCGACCTGGTGGAGGAGCTCAGGGAGCTAGCGTCAATCCGGCAGGAGGAAGTCAAGCGCCGAATGTCCAAGTACTTTGATAAGCACATCAGAGTAAAACAGTTCCAAAAGGGGGACTTGGTCCTCAAAAAGGTAGATGCCGCAGGCAGGGGGGCCTCCGTGGGGAAGCTCAACCCCAATTGGGAGGGCCCCTTTATTGTGAGGGAGGTCTTGAAGTCAGGAGGGTACCACCTCCAGGATGTGGACGGGATACCCTTGGATCGCGCCCGAAGCGGCGACGATCTGAAACAATTCTACCCTTAATGTTATACCTTTTTTATGTTTATAAGGATTTTACTACTTGTATGCATGACACGATTCCTCAGTACAATGCACTTCGGGGTAACCATCTTTGAGAGATGAGATTATTGTGGTTAAGGAGAGGAGACCCCGAGAAGACCCGCTGACCAGACTCCCATCAAGCTGGCAGGGTTGTAGGCTCACTCAGTGGTTGGAGTTGGTTAAGGAGAGGAGACCCCGAGAAGACCCGCTGACCAGGCTCCCATCAAGCCGGCAGGGTTGTAGGCTCACTCGGTGGTTGGAGTTGGTTGAGGAGAGGAGACCCCGAGAAGACACGCTGACCAGGCTCCCATCAAGCTGGCAGGGTTGTAGGCTCATTCGGTGGTTGGAGTTGGTTGAGGAGAGGAGACCCCGAGAAGACCCGCTGACCAGGCTCCCATCAAGCTGGCAGGGCTGTAGGCTCACTCGGTGGTTGGAGTTGGTTGAGGAGAGAAGACCCGGAGAAGACCCGCTGACCAGGCTCCCATCAAGCTGGCAGGGTTGTAGGCTCACTCGGTGGTTGGAGTTGGTTGAGGAGAGGAGACCCCGAGAAGACCCGCTGACCAGACTCCCATCAAGCTGGCAGGGTTGTAGGCTCACTCGGTGGTTGGAGTTGGTTGAGGAGAGGAGACCCCGAGAAGACCCGCTGACCAGGCTCTCATCAAGCTGGCAGGGTTGTAGGCTCACTCGGTGGTTGGAGTTAGTTGAGGACAGGAGACCCCGAGAAGACCCGCTGACCAGGCTCTCATCAAGCTGGCATGGCTGTAGGCTCACTCAGTGGTTGGAGTTGGTTAAGGAGAGGAGACCCCGAGAAGACCCGCTGATCAGGCTCTCATCAAGCTGGCAGGGCTGTAGGCTCACTCGGTGGTTGGAGTTGGTTGAGGAGAGGAGACCCCGAGAAGACCCGCTGACCAGGCTCCCATCAAGTTGGCAGGGTTGTAGGCTCACTCGGTGGTTGGAGTTGGTTGAGGAGAGGAGACCCCGAGAAGACCCGCTGACCAGGCTCCCATCAAGCTGGCAGGGTTGTAGGCTCACTTGGTGGTTGGAGATGGTTGAGGAGAGGAGACCCCGGGAAGACCCGCTGACCAGGCTCCCATCAAGCTGGCAGGGCTGTAGGCTCACTCGGTGGTTGGGGAGGATTTTGGAGGGTATCCAGGAAGTGCACGTTGACCGATACCGCCAAGCTGGCAAGGTCGTTAAGTGGTTATGAAACAATAGCAAAAGATGGGAAGTCTCACGGGAAAAACCACACTATTGGTCAGCGAAGGAAGGACTCTAATCGTAAAATAGTAGGGAAGCCCCTTGCCCAAGAAAAAAGGGGTGGGACTGACCCTTCGAGGCCACTCGCCCCGAGAGGGATCAAGGGGCGAGAAAAGAAGGGGGAAAAGGCGTTTTCATGCGCGAGAACGACGGGGGCGGGGTGACTGGCCCCATGGGCCAGGTTCGCTCCCGCCGGGAGGCGAGACGAGGGGCGACCTCTTCTCACAAATGAACGGATCATCAGATCTCGCAAAGCCATCGAAACAAAAAGAAGGAAGAGAACTAACTCTAGAGCAATGCATGGGTAATATATATATATATATATATATATATATATATATATATATATATATATATATATATATATATATATATATATATATACGCCGCACAATCTAGCGAATGGTCCAATACAAAATTACACCAGTTGCAAAAAGATGCATCGGAGATAAAAGAAAAGTCGTGCTCTGGAAGCTCTAATCCTTCTCGCTGGCCGACGAGCCTTCTCCCTCGCCGTAGATCTCCGGCACAAGGTCGCGAGCCGTAACATACTCACAATCATCTTTGACGACGCCCATCTCGCGCATCATCTTCAGGATCAGCTCGGCGGTTCTAATGTTCGCGTCTCGGCATAACTCCTCGACCTCCTTATGGGTGTACAGAGAAGGGGGAAGTGGAGGAATCGCCGAGCGAGAGGTCGCAGGGACGGCGTCCTTGAGCTGGACGACCTGGGCCCTTAGCTCTTTCACCTCTGCTTCCATCTCCGCTACGCGCGAATGTAACCTCTCCGCCGTCTCGGCATCCTGCAGAAAGTCTTTGTTAGATTGGGGTCAGGTACATAGAAAACGAGCTAAGGGAGAACTCACCACTCCGCCGCGAGCCTTGGCGAGAAGGTTCTCGGCTACCTCTAGTCTCTTCGCGAGATCTCCCGACTTCTCTCGCTCGGCGGCAAAGTTGGCCTCAGACTCTTTCCAGTTTTGGTTGTTGTAAATTAGGCGGCGCGAGAGCCTGTGCGAAAACTCCAAGGTGCGCAGTTGGGAGTGCGTCGCCCTCAGGACAAGGTCTCGCGAGGAGGCCTTGTTAAGGGGATCTGGGCCATGACCTCCGTAAAGACCAAAGCCCAAGGAGAAGGCGTGGCCTGTGGGCTGGTCCTGCTCCCTCCAGGAGGGGAGAAGGGTGGAGATTGAGACTCGGTGCGCCCCCTGGTCCCAAATTAGTGATGGGTCGTTGGCGGCATCGGGGACAACGGGGCCCATGTTGAAGTTGAAGTGGACCGACGGTGTGGGGTAGCGAGAAGGAGCCCCCTCGCGAGAGGGGGACCTGGATGGTTGTTGAGAAGAGTTGGCGTGTTGCGCGAGAGGTGCCGTCTCTCCAGATAGCGAAACGGCCTTGCGAGGAGAAACCCGAAGAGGGGACCGGGGGGACTGGGACCCTAGGGAAATAGGGCTCGGGGACCCCGACGTCACCACTGTCTCCTGAGGAGTTTTCTTGTCGGGTGGGAGAGAGACCACCTTCTTCACCTTCATTTTCATCTTTTTCGAGGGGCTGAGACGAGATGGAGCGGGATCCTCGGTCGGCCTCTTCTTAAGGGAGGGGGTCAGCGATTCTTTAGCCGCCTCGGCCGCCATATTGGCGAGAGCGACGCCTTTGGACGGCTTGATGTTACTTCTGTAAGGGGGGTGAACTGGCACATTCCTCTCTCCTGGTAAAGGCGAGACGGGATGTTAAAGGGAGAAATCGGCGAAAGGGAAGCAATAAAGGCGAGACCAGGAAAGAAGGTCAAGCGTACCTTCGCCAGGAAGTACGGGGAGGAGTGAGGCAAGGTCGCGCCTCAGGTAACTGGACCTCAAAGTTCTTTCCGACGAGGTACTCGCAGAGGAGCTGGTCCGTACCGCTGACTTGGGGGGTTGCGTAGAAGGCCTCGGCGGGCGAAACAGGCGCAAGCGGGACGCTGCCCAGGTTACCGCGGATGAAGACGAACCGCGTGAGCAAATGATGGTTCTTGTTGGGTGTCTCGCAGACTTTGAGGCCTAGCCCTGTGAAGTAGGACACTCCGTCCTGATTGGCGTGGTAGATGAACAGCTTGCGGAAGACAGTTAGGCTGAACTCTATTCGCTCTCGCCGCATGTAGCTCGCAAAGGCGACCAGGACGGAGATGGCGTTAGGGTTCAGCTGGGCTGGCAGCCTGGCACGGCGCCGAAATACTTCAAGACCTGCCTCACCTCTGGCCAGAGAGGTAGTCTCAACCCCGCCTCGAAGTGCGAGACGGGGAAAGCGAGCTCCCCGGAATAGAATGTGTTTATGATCTCGCCGACTTTTGGGGGGCGCGATTTGAAGCCTTCTGGCATGTATTCGTGAACGAAGGCGTCGTACTCGTCCGCAGAAATGCGCCCGGGTGGAAAGTCGTGATCCGCGAATCGCCTCCCGCAGCGGCTGCGTCCCTCGCCTTCTTCAGGTTTTTTCTTCCCCATAATCGTGTGAGACGGCCGGGATTAAAGGCAGAAGAGGCTGGCGAGGTGACCAGGGGGGAGAAGGCGAGGTGGCGGGATGGCAGACGCGTGGTTGGTACGCGAGAAGGACGAAGAAAAATGAGGGGATGAAGCGTAACAGTTTGTGAAAGCGTGGGTCCGACCCCGGTGAAGGGGATATTTATAGCAATCATAGGGCGTGAAAAAAAAAAGTGTACGGACGAAGAAGTTGTGCAGGGGGAGGGAAAGAGGCAGTCGGCCTTTCCTCTCGCCAGGCCTCGATTTGCGCAGTCCCAGGTGGGCCCTCAGCACAGCCAAGAGGCGGGAACAAATTAAAATTAAAGAGATCTGTAGATCCAGAGAAATTAGCATAAACGCAGAGTTTAAATACTATTACAAAAAATCAAATAAATACGGAGAAGTGGACAAATATTAATTAATAAAGTACATCCCGCGCGAGGCGGGCGTCAAAGTTCACAAAGCGCATAATTTGCGCGAGACGGAGGCATAAATATTTTAGTACAAGCAAACAGATGAAGGGGAGAGACGCGAGACGAGACGAAAAATCATCAATTCTTGTGTCACCTCCAGCGCCCTCCGCCGCGGGATCTCGCACAGGGAGGGTGGTTGGGATGGTGAAAAGCGCGAGCCGTATCAACACCACGGCGAGCGAGACTGAGCTGTTGGTCGACCTCGCTCAGGATCGCCTGAGGGTCGGTCTCGTCCACTTCAATATCAGCATCAATCTCCGAAGACAGGCGGGCGCATTCCACCTCCAGCCAATCGATCCGTTGGTCCGCAGCTTGCTTCCCCTTCTCCAGATCCTGGATGATGCGCGCGTGCTTCCGTAACATCTCCGCTACCCTACGCTTCATTTCCAACGGATCCATGGGATCGCCTAGGTAATCTTTGATTTTGTCCATAGGAGGAGGGGGCGAAACGACCATCTCTCTGGAATAATCTTCAACGGGCGAGTCCTCGGCGAGCGAGTCCTCAGCACGCGAGTCACGCATACCTGCATAAAAAATTAGGAAGGTAAAATAGAGAAATAGTAGCGAAGAGAGGGCCGAAAGAAAAAATGTCTTACCGAAGCAGCGAGAGGAACCCGCGGCGTTAAGGGGATCGTCCCTCCTCGTCGCGGGAGTGGATGGAGGAGTAGAGGGTTGAGGCGAGACGGACTGATGGCGGTGTTCGGAGATATTGATCCGTATGGTCTCCGGACGGTGAGAAGGCGCAGAGACCTTCTAAATACGGGCAGTAGGTAAGAAGACAAGCGGGATGGAGATGAAGGCATGTCTGTCGATGGGCTTACCTCCTTTTCTCTAAGATTGGCCGGAGGAGGAGAGACGTGCCCCCCCCCCCCCGGGAAGGTGCGAGAGGGCTCTCCTACCGAGACGGGCGGATCAGCGGCTTTCGCCTTCTTGGGGGGGGGGGAAGAAGATGACGGTAAGGAAGGAGGAGCGCGGACCGGGATCTTGTTCAGAGCCGCCGCGGTCGCCTTGTTTCTCTGGCGCACCGCCGCGACGCGGTCACGGAAACTTTGGCTGAGAGACATAGGGACAGGCTAGAAGAGGATAGAGCGAAGGAAGCGGCCCCCTGCAGGGAGATGAGTCTTATATTTATAGGTTGGGCAAGGGGCCCACCAAGAGATTCTCTCATAAATTCACTTTAATGACGCGAGCCTCGGTTGGACTATCTTTCTGAGTTTGTAACAACCTCGAAAAGAGCGGGGATTGTGTACAACCTCGGGCGAGCGAGACGGAGCCAAATACTTGAGGAAGGAAGCTAGGCGAGACGGCCCAGGGCGGTCGTCAAGCCGCAGGGCGAGTGGACCCCGACAAGAAGGACAGGCGAGAGGGCCCAGGCGAGAAGGGTCCGAACAAAAGCTGCACCAGGAGGTGGGCGAGTAAGTACCAGGGGAGGAGGCACACGCGGATAAGTAGCCGACTCGCCATGCGAGAGGGCTCCAGAGGGGAGCTCTCGCTAGCGAGGCGGAGCTCTCGCCAGGCGAGAGGACCCCAGAAGGGGGTTCTCGCCAAGCACCGGTTCGGTTTAAGACCGGTTCGGGTAGTGTCGGGCTTATCTTTTAGCCCCATGAGATTTTACGCTTTTGCCCTGGGTGGGCTGCATATAACCCCTCAGAACAGCGGAGTTTGGCTGTTGGCAGACCCGACTAAGGGTATTCTAGTATTTTCAGGACAGCTCTATTTGGTTATTGGCAGTCCTAGTTCAGAGGCCATAAATAGACCGGGAAGGTGCCTTAGAAGAAGGACATTCATTCCTAACTCTCCTTCTCTTCTTCTTCTAAGGCACCTAGCTCAGCATTGGCTAGGGAGGGGAAGAATTTCCGATTCTTCCGGGTACGAGGTGGGACCTCTGCGCTGAAGCCCCCGGCCTAGTCTTTAGAGAGCCTTGTCGAGAGGGTGGTCCAGAGAGAGTAAGTGTGAGTTGCACCTCTCGTTCCGAGCTTTAGGAGGGACCGACCTTGTTGGTTCCAACATTTGCGGTTTATTTACCTCTTTGGTCTATTTTCTTACATGTAACAATGTCGTCGTCTGGAAAATATGTCTTGTCCCTTAGGCAGCAGTCGGATTGGTGACGACAACAGTGATCCTGGAACAGCCTCGTGGCTTCAGACTCCAAACGGTAAGTCCCAGTAACTGGGCCCACCTATGGGCTAGAGTCCCCCTGAAGTAGCTTAGCAGGGTAGTTCGGCGCCAGCTACCATCTTTCTTCCTGACCAAAGCCAACTGCGCTGATGGCAACCCTGTCGAGGGCTGGGTGACGTCGGCGCGCGTCGTAGGAAGGTTTTGGTAGTCCGACGGGGAAGGAAGGGGCACAATAGACGGGCCCGAGACGACCCCCAACCTTGTGGAGTCACCGTCGAGGAGACATGGTTATCCCTTGTGTAGGAACTACATAGACCTAATCTTCCAATTGACGCATACCTCGCCGAGCGTGCGGAGCCAAGCCACTCCCAGCACGGCGTCGAGTTCGCCTAAGCCAAATGCGTAGAAGTCCGCAATCACGGAATAGGGCCCCATAGCGAGAGAGATGAACGTACAACAACCCTGAGACGGGCGGTGGCACCCATCGCCCATGCAGATCGCAATGTCTGAGGCGAGAACCAAGGGAAGACGGAGCTGCTGCACCAGGTACTCAGAGATGAGTTTGTGGCTTGGGTCGTTGTCCACCATGATGATGATTAGGCGCTCCCGCAGTGTGCCCGAGAGTTGCATGGTGTGTTGGTCGGAGATTTTGCCTGTCGAGGTGAAGAACAACTCCAACCGGTAGAACGTAGTTGCGGTGGAGTTGAGAGGTGTGTCCTCCGGTGAGAGCTCCAGAGCTTCAAAGTCGACCAAGATAACCTCAGGGTCAACTTCGCCGATGATGTCACAAAACACCTTGACTGCGCAGATGTGGGTAGGAGAATAGGGTTGATGGCAGCGGAAACACAACCCCTTTCGACAGAGGTCGTCTAACTCGCGGGTGGAAAATCACGGAGGAGGGGCCGGTTGGCCTGGCGGAGTGGCTGGAGGAGGCCGAGGAGCTGGTGTTTCTGGAGTAACGCTCCGCCACGATCAGCCCCCCGACGGAGGTCCGCCTGACGACGGCGGTGGTGGAGGAGACAAATCTATCTCCACGAGGCGGGCCATGTCGATGGCATCGGAAACCGTCCGAGGGTGGTGAGTGCGGAGCCGAGGGCAAGAGGGCCTGCATGAAGAAGCCGAGATAATGATCTGGAGGTAAGCCTGGAACATGGGTGACGAGGGCCACAAACTCATCGATGTAATCATCCAATGCACCGGTTTTGCGACACCACACAGCCGTTCGATAGCGGATCCGTAATAGCGGATGTCATAGCGGTGGATCATCTCCCGTTTGATCTCCGACCAAGAGATCGTCGGGTTGGACTGTCGGAGCCACCGAGCCCAATGAAGGGCGGAGCCGTCGAGTCTCACGACGGCAGTAGAGACCTAATCCTGCTCGGTAGTATGGTGGAGGTCAAAGTACTGCTCCGCTTTGGCAATCCACCCAATCGGGTCCACACCGGCAAAGGTGGAGAGGTCTAAAGTGAGGGCGGAGCGGCCTGGAAGAGGCGGGGTTGAGGGTCCCCGGTGTAAAGGGGAGGTGCCGCCCCAAAGATAGACGCGCGGGCGGGCGGGCACGTTGAGGCGGTCGCAGGTGAGGTGGCAGGGGGTTGTAGGGCGTCGAACTTGGCATGGAGGGAGAGGATGGAGGCGTGCATGGAGGCTACGAGGGCCTCCTGGGCTTCGACACTGTGGAGGGCCTCGGCAGCGGAGTCCTCCTATTGCAGGACCACGTTTGAACGGATGTTGGGGGCCATTGCTCAGGGCGGGAGGCAGCAGCGACACGGGCACAGCGGAAGCGGGCAAGTGCGGAGCCTGCGGGATTGGAGGACCGGCTTCCTGTGGACGTACTGCGTCGATCGGCGTCGGGCGGCTCTGGTCGCGGTCCGTTGGAAGCAGGCAAGCGGAACGCCTGAATCGAGAGTAGTTGCGGCTGAATCTGGATGCGGGACGCGGACGCAACGTTGTAGCGCGATGCTACGGAGTGGAATCAATGTCGACAACGGAAGTTGCGGATCCGGACGAAATTGAAGAGGCGCAGAAATGAAGTGACGCGGAATTCAGTAGCGGAACGAAATCGGAGTGCAGATGTTCCTTGCAGCGCGATCGAGCACAAATTTCCGCGAGATCGGGAGGAGCGGACGTCGCAGACGGGCTGGATCGGCAGTGGCTGAGTGCAATCGGCGGCCTACAGCTGGCGAGACGGCAGTGTCGGACCAATATGATACAAACTAGGGAATCCAGCGGTAGAGAGAAGGGGTGCCGGCAATAGAGAGAAGGGGGTGCCGGCGGTAGAGAGGGGGGGAGGAATTAGGGTTAGAGGGAAGAGGAAAATCACAACATTCATCCAAGATAACATTACAAGCCCAAATCAGCCCCTCTTATAGAGGAGGGGTGTCAATAACAGGAAATACAAAATAAACATAACATAAAACATAGATTGAATATTAGTTATCCTCCGCGCCGACCCCGCCTGGGTCGTCCTCGTCGGTCCAAGCATCTCCCGACGCACCCGGTTCATCTTCATCGGTCTGCGCCACGTTCTCCGCGAATATCCGTAACAGATGTTGATTCCATAATTTCAAAATGAGAGGTTGTATTTTGTTGGCAACCACTCATGGTTGCTGTCAAAGGTATAATATATAGTAAACTTTAAAGAGACTGAATGATGTAAAAGAAGCACAAATTTAAACTGAAGTGTCACAAGATGTTTTATGATCTACCTGATACAGAGAAATTTTTATTATGACCATCAAGAGAATCCAAAGAGCAGGACACATCTGTGCACTGAAAAAAAAAAGAAATTACTGTAAGAAAACAAATTATTAACAACATATATTGGAATTGCATCGCATTCATACCTGTTCCGGTTCTCCTACACAGAACTGAGACACCTTATCAAGGGCATTATTAGAGATGGAATACTCAAAATTATCTTCTGGATTATGAACATCAAGATAACCACTGGAAGACGCACTTGATCCTTCCACAGGACATTTATTCTCTGCGGCATCAGAAAATTTGTGACTAGAAGATAGGCCTTCAGCAACACCAGATTTTGAAGACTTGGGAAGAATTTTTTTTTTAGTAATGCGATGCTTCGGTTGGAATCTACTAGCTTTTTCTGCAAATGAATTTAATGGCCCATTCAACAAAGGAGAAGAAGATCTGCTGTAGCATAAAAGAAAATCCAGGATGCCCCGCATTTTAAATTACCTATGGTTGTGGCAGGTGCAAAAATATCATCCAGTAAATCAGAATCAGAATTCCTCGTCTCTGGTTATCAGTGTAAACAAAATTTTTTGGAGTTATCACATGATTTTTTTCCAACAAAAAATAACAAGCAGCAAAAACTAGTGCATTACCAGCAATCATTATAGGCTTGAGGAGATAAATCACCAACCAGATCTGACATTGGAAAGTGGGTGCAGGAAAGAGGCCATTAGAAAATAAAAAAACATTCAAAGAAAGTGAAATTAAAGATCAGTGGGTCTATGGTATTGAAAACTAAGATAATTATAGATAGTTTAACAAGAAAAGTAAAAGATAAACAGCATCGCACATGAATAAATCTGACTAGTATCATTGATATCCTTCGGGGGGAACTATATACATACAACCGTACAAATAATATATACTATATTAAAAGACAACAATGTCAACATCATTGAAGTCATATTTAAACTTTAAAGAGTTCCAATGATATAAAAAAAACTTAAGAGGGGAGAGAGAGAGCGATGAGGATCACATTTCACGTGTTGGTCAACCTTTATCAAAACCCGTCCGAGTCTACTTATATAGGAGGTGGAGTTAGGATCGTCGGATGGACGATCTAAGCTGGCCTCATCTGTCGATACAACGGTTCCATTCTATCGGATTAATCTAGGCATCCATCAGATTCTAGTGTACCCTCAAAATATTTCACAGCTAACTTAACTCATGCTTCTCAATGATTTTGAATTTTGAGCTCAGAAATTCTAACTCCAGATGCCTAGGGTTAGAGCTAACAATATTTTTTACTAGTGGGTTACCATCTACGGAAGTGTATGTTCACCTCTATTTTGTTTATGGTGGGGCATAAACCATTCATGGCTTGCCTAATGTCTCTCACATTTTCATTCAAGGTTCCACAAACTGCATTAAATCACATATGTTTTGTTAAAACTTCTTCGCTATCCTATAACTTATCGACATGGCTCTCCATGTGTACATACTAGGTTATAAAAAATAAATTCAACAAATATTAAATTTTATTTTGAAATTGAGGAACTCGACTAACTCATGGTAGAAGTTGTTAGAAAAGCCCATGTAATGAGCTCATTATTGGGTACCTTTTTATTATTTTTCCTTCTTCTCTCCTTAGTCCCACATCTTGTATAGGATTTCTTCTCACATTCTCTCTCCTATATATTTGTATTCTCTCATTGTATTTGAATACACAAGATATACATACAAGATTTGAGCTCTCTCTACATGGTATCAGAGCCGGGTTCCGGTACTGGCGGTTTCCCTGTTTTTACCCGCCCACAGACCGCCTCCCTCTCATGTCCGCTTCTGCGGACTCTCCCTGCAGTCTCCTAGCCGGTCTCCCTGCGGCCTTCTCTCTTCTAACCGCTCTTGTCTCCTGTCCTCCCTCCCTCTGGCTCTCCCCTTTTATAACTCTCCACTCTCTGCCAGATCGACCCCGCCTTCTCTTGCTAGTCGTCTGGTCTACCCGCGCTAGCCGCTGCCTGGTCTTGCCACTCGAGTTCTCCTACTCGCGGTCTTTCCTTCTTGCGGCTTCTCCTAGCCGCTCTCCTTCCCGCGCGGCCTATTCTTCTCGCGGCTCCTCCTAGCCGTTGTTGTCTCTTTGCCGCTCAGTCTACCCGCGGCCTCTCCTTCCCGCGCGGTCTCTCCTTCACCTTTGCGACCTCTCTCCCGCTCGGTCTACCCGTGGCCTCTCCTTCACGCGCGGTCTCTACTTCTCTTATCGCTCTCTCTGGCCGCTAGTGTACGCACTATGACCGTGCGGTTTGCTTCTCCGCCCTCAGGTCGCGACCTCCCTTTCTCTCTCTTTCTCTCCGCTGCTCTTGTCGCTTGGACTACCCGCTGTGGCTTCTCATATAACCGTGCGGGCTTGTCGTGCAAGAGTGCTCTCCCGCGGCGACCTCCTCAAACTGCAGCGCCCTTTCCTGCACTTGTCGCTTTGACAACCCGATGCGGCCTCTCGTATAACCGCGTGGGCTTGTCGTGCAAGAGTGCTCTCCCGCGGCGACCTCGACAACCCGCGGAGACCTCGTCTAGCCACGACAACCTCGTCAACCCGCGGCGAACTCTTCTAACCGCAGCGCCCTTTTCTGCTCACTGCGGCGTCTCCGGCCTCTATGAGCTCCTCCGTTGACTCCACCGGCCAGGCGGCTAACCCTTCTGCAGACCGCCCGACTCCTCCTCCTGACCTCCGCGATGAGCTGCGGATCACCACAATTTCCTTGTCTGGAAAGAAGAATTTCATCTCATGGGTGCACTCGGTTCGCCGAGTTCTTCTGACCAAGGACCTTGTGCTTCATCTCACTCGGGGACCTCTTTCTCCTTCTACCAACGACTGGCTGCGAAACGATGGTCGCGTTCAGACGTGGCTCCTCAACTCCCTCGAGGGTGAGCCCTACCAGATGGTCATATATCATGAGACGGCCAAAGCTATGTGGGATGAGCTTCACTCATTATACTCGGGCAAGGACAGCCTTCAGCACCTCTATGACATTATTACCAATCCTCAGGCTCTCGACGCTGGCGGGACTGCGGACATGACCTCGTTTGTTGTTCATGCTAAGACTTCTTGCAGAGGCCTGGATCCAACATCAGCAATCTACCACTGATCTTGCCGCTCAGCGAACTCAAAAGGAGGCCGTCTGCATCGCCATGATGATGGCTCGTGTCCCGCCACACCTTCAGAGTATCCGGCTCAGGTTCTGGCTTCGGCTACTACTCCTTCCTTATCTGATGTTTGCTCTATGCTCCTTCGAGTGTCACCGCCCCTGGATACTCCTGCACCCTCCTCTCCAGCCCTTATCCAGCAGACCCTCCCCCCTTACTTCCCCCACCGTCTTCTACTCGTGGTGGACGTTCGGGCTCCCGCGGACGGGGGCGTGGTGGTCAGGGCCGCCGAAAGTGTTCCTATTGCGGTCGGGACGGCCACACTGAGGCAGTTTGCTACAAGAAACATGGCTACCCTCCTCGTCCGACTGCTGTTGTTGCAGCTGACGGCTCTTCTGCCACAAGTGCCGACCTTGAGGTCGTTCGCCTTCAGCTACAGCTACTCCATGGGCTGCTCAACCCTCCATCGGCTTCTGTTGTCTCCACCTCCACTGTAGGTACTACTTGTTTTTCCTCCAATCCGCGCTGGATCTTGGACTCGGGTGCCACTCATCACATCACCTCGCTACGGCCGCCCAAGTACTCGGATGCTCCTCATCCGAAGTGTATCACCGTAGGTAATGGGGAGACTGTTCCGGTCTCCGGCTGCGCTGACCTCTCCCTCAACCCCTCCATCTCTCTTCGCTCGGCTCTTTATGTTCAGGGCTCCCCGTTTAATTTACTGTCTGTTGGTCGTCTTACTACTGATATGGATTGCTCTATCACATTTACCTCTTCTGCTTTTTTGATACAGGATCGGCAGACGAGGATTACCATTGGTAGGGGTCGACTGCAAAACGGGTTCTACCTTCTCGATGCCTCTCATACCGTCCTCTCCTCTGTCTCCTCCGTGGATTGGCATCGCCGTCTTGGGCATGCCCCTCATCCAGTCCTCCAGAAGGCGCTTCCTGATGTATCTCTTCCTCCCTTTCAGTGTGATTCTTATATTTTTGGCAAGCAATCGCGTTTTCCTTTCCCGCACATTGTACTCGGAGCTCGGCCCCTTTTGATTTACTGCACTCCGACGTTTGGGGTCCTTTCAAAATTACTAGTATTTCTGGTTATCGCTACTTTATCACTTTTATTGATGATTACTCTCGCACGACGTGGCTTTACTTACTTCGTGATTGCTCCGAACTTCCTCGCGTGTTTCGGGCTTTTGTGCTAGAGACTCGTACGCAATTCTCCACTACCATAAAAACGTTGCGCACCGATAATGCGCGTGAGTACACTAGCCATGAATTTGCAAATTTGTGTGCGGAGTTCGGTATTATTCATCAGACATCCTGTGCATACACCCCCAGCAAAACGGCGTTGCTGAACGGAAGAATCGACAACTGCTCGACGCTGCCCGCTCCCTCATGATTCACATGCATGTTCCCAAAGTCTACTGGAACTTTGCAGTCTCCACTGCTTGTTTCCTCATCAACCGTCTCCCTTCCTCTGTTCTCCACCACGCCACTCCGTTCAGCCTCCTATTTCCCTCCGCTTCGGCCTTCCCTCTCACACCCAGGGTCTTTGGTTGCACCTGCTTCGTCCACCTTCTGGGTCCGTCCACAGACAAGTTGGATCCCCGGGCGGCTAAACATATTTTTGTCGGCTATTCCCGTACACAGAAGGGCTATGTGTGTTATTCTCCGGTTACCCGGAAGATCTCCGTGTCCGCTGATGTTACCTTCCAGGAGGATCAACCTTTCTTCTCTCCTCCTCTAACCACTCCTCTACCACTGACACCTCTACCACCATCCCTCCCACGACCTGTCATCCCCGTTACTGTGCCTCTTCCACAGGTTCTTCCTGACCCAGCTCCTGCTCCTTCCAAGCCGCCTGTTATCCGTGTCTACAATCGCCTCCCTCCTCGTTTCGTTCCCCTTCTGCAGTCGCCCTCGACCTTGGCTTCTCTGAGCCCTGATGATCCGGGGCCCGCCTCCACTGCTCATCCGATGGCGAACTTTGTTTCCCTGCATCGCCTCTCTCCCCACCTTCGAACATTTGCTACTTCACTATCCTCGGTTTCTATTCCTAACTCTGTGCAGGAGGCTCTCCAACATCCTGGTTGGCGCGCCGTCATGAACAAGGAAATGACTGCTCTCTGGGCAAACCAGACTTGGACCTTGGTACCTCTTCCTCCTGGTCAGAAACCGGTTGGGTGCAAATGGATCTTTGTCATCAAGCATGCTCCTGATGGGACCATTGACATACTCAAAGCTCGTCTGGTGGCTCGCGGCTTCACCCAATAACAAGGTCTCGACTATTATGACGAAACCTTTTCTCCTGTGGCCAAGCTCAACACGGTTCGTGTCCTCATCTCCGCGGCTGTGCATCGCCAGTGGCCCTTACTTCAACTCGATATAAAGAATGCCTTTCTGAATGGCGATCTCCAGGAAACGATTTACATGCAGCAACCTCCCGGGTTTAAGACCACGGGGGAGTCTTGGGTTTGTCGTTTTCTGAAGTCACTCTATGGTCTCAAACAATCCCCTCGGGCATGGTTTGACAAGTTTAGTAAGGCCCTACGGGAAATTGGCTTTACTCGGAGCTCGGCAGATTTCTCGTTATTCACTCGCCACCAGGCAACAGGAACGGTTCTCCTATTGGTTTACGTTGACGACATCATCATTACTGGAAACGACTCGAACGGAATACAGGCGGTCAAACAACAACTGAGCTCCGTATTTCAAACAATAGATCTGGGGAACCTTCGATACTTCTTGGGTCTGGAGGTTACCAGGCGACCAGATGGTCTTGTCCTCTTGAGCGAAAGTACTGTCTCGATCTCCTTCATTATGCAGGCTACTCCGGCTGTAAGCCTGTGAACATTCAAATGGATGTAAATCACAAGCTATGTGATCAGGCCTCGGATTCTAATCTTCTGCTTCAAAATCCGGAATCATCGTCTTTTTGGGAAACTGATCTACCTAATGGTAACAAGACCACATATATCATTTATTGTTGGTATCATCAGTCGGTATATGCATTCTCCTCGAAGCTCTCATCTCCAAGCTGTTGAACGGATTCTCCGATACCTTAAAACAGCTCCTGGCCAAGGATTAGTATATAAAACCTCATCTTTAACCCCAACATTGGTGGCATATTTTGATGTTGATTATGCGGGTTCCCTCGATGATCGACGGTCAACCAGCGATTTTTGCACATATTTTGGAGGGCATCTGATCACCTGGCGGAGCAAGAAAAAAGCGGTGGTTGCTCGATCCTCAGCTGAAGCAGAATATCGGGCAATGACATCTGTGGTTTCGGAACTCACGTGGCTTGAGTCTTCTTGCTGACCTTGGGGTAAAACTTTCTTCACCGGCTCTCCTCCTTTGTGACAGTCAAGCTGTCATACATATAGCCAAGAATCTAGTCTTTCACGAAAGAACAAAGCATATTAAAGTGGATTGTTCATTTCATCCGGGAGAAAGTTCACATGAAGAAGATTGAACTGAAGCATGTTCTGGGTACTGAAAAAGTTGTGGATGTCCTCACGAAGGCTCTACCTAGTACCCTCTTCTATCAGTGCCTATCCAAGCTTGGCGCATACGACTTGTACGCTCCAGCTTGCGGGGGAGTGTTAGAAAAGCCCATGTAATGAGCCCATTATTGGGCCCCTTTTTATTATTTTTCCTTCTTCTCTCCTTAGTCCCACATCTTGTATAGGATTTCTTCTCACCTTCTCTCTCTTATATATTTGTATTCTCTCATTGTATTTGAATACACAAGATATACATACAATATTTGAGCTCTCTCTACAGAAGTGAATTAAGCGGTGATGTAATCTAAAAATTCCAAAAATTGATTTTAAATACTAAATTTGAGATCTTTTCAGATTATGCGGCACAAGCGAGATGTTCTTGGATATTTTTCAAGTGACAACGAACCTAGGGTTAGCCAAACACGCATAAAGATCTAACATTCGAACAATGAGTACACACGATTTGACAAACAAGAAGATATAACATGAAAACATGAACAAGAAGAGTTCAAATTAGCGACAAATAAGTTAAGCATTAACTTAGGCAAGCTCTAAAATCTAAAAAAAAAATTGATCATAAAATTATAATAATGAGAGTAAGAGGTGTACCATAGGAGCACTAGCACAACAAGATCGGATTCCTCGGAGAAACAACCGCTGAATCAGTTGGGGTTGTGGGATAAGGCTCGACTGAGGCTTAAAGGAAGTGGGAGGCTCGACAGGGATGATGAAAGGCCAGAGGGAGGCGGAGGAGAGCTTCAATGGCGAATGGGAAGAAGATCGAAACAAGGTAGGTCTCAGAAGACCATGAGAGGCTCCGCAAATCGACAAAAGAAACGTCGACCTAGTCTGAAACAAGCAAGGCAAGGTAGTCGTTGGCAGAAACAAACTCAGGAGAGGTCGTCAACCTTAGGAAGGGCCTCCAGAGGCAACGCCCAGTGACAGGGGGACCTTTCCTGCAACTGGAAGGACGAATCAGCAAAGCTGGGTGGAGTTGAAGCAACTGTTGGTATCGGGAAGATCGTTGGAGATGGAGGATGCGTCGAAACTGAAGGGATTTTATGGAGAAGAGGTCGTCGGAGCTCAAGGGGGCGTCGGCCGGCAATTTCGAATCTGGAGAGGAGTGGGAACGGGAGCAGCTACACGCGAGGTTATAGGCCTAGGTAACCCAAAAATAAAGTTTCTCTTGTTTCTCGAATTTTTCCGCCGGTCGGGCTGGTTAAATCGGGGTAAATGAAAATAAAGATGGGCTAATGAAAATAAAGATGGGCTAATGAAAATAAAGAGTAGGTTAACGATGGGTTTATGAACTTTAGGCTCTGTTTGGGGGAACTTATTTTCACCGGTCAAGCGGTCACGACCGCATGAATCAGACCTTAATTAAGGTCCGATTCATGCGGCACTTCGTGCACATACCGCTGCACATGACCTGTGAAAATAAAAGTCCTCCCAGGTTAACGATGGGTTTATACTTAGGCATTAGGCTCTTGATTCTAAGACTCTGTTTGGCTTTCGAACAGGCATTTCGGCAAGGGAGCAAACTCATCAGAGTTTAGAGAAGGGGTGGGGTCTGAGACGCTTTGTTTTTGAGCTTTTTGCTCAGGAAACCGGGAACAAATGCAACAGGTGGCATTTGCTCCCGCATTGGAAGCGGGACGGTGAGCCAAACAGACCCTAATTTATGAATGAGACATTGATTAAAATTCTAGGAATTCCTCCATTATTAAATAATCCTCAAATAAAATGAAATATTTTTATTATTTATACATTGAATATTTAATTCCATAATTTTTTGATAATAAGATAAAATACTTAATTTATTTGTTTATACATATCCCTTCATTCATGATCGTTGTGGTAGGTCACGCCAATAAAATGAAAAATGTGTACAAGTGACACGTACAAAAACACACGGGCATGTGTTAATAGCATACACAAAACATATAGCGCTAATAATATGCGTGGAAATAAAAGAAATAAACAAGCGTGAAAACAAGCATGATACAAATAAAGATGCGGAAAATAAAAATAAAATAAGCGGTGATTCAAGTTGCATCAATTCTCCCGGAGTTGGAAGCACTCGACCCCAATGCATCCTGCTAGTAGAATGTAGAAACGTCGATCTTGAACTGCTCCGCTACTGTCATGTTGCTGAATAACCAAGATCTGGGTAAACTCATCCAAGATAAGTCTAAGGAATAAACGGTGTGTGGGAAATTCTGGACTGCAATAGTTAGTGGAATAAAGGACGGATCTACAGCTCATGACCTATAGGCAAGCTCTCTTTCCTGAAAAATGCAGAAAACCAGTCACTTTCTGAAAAAATAATCTCAGATGATAAAATCAACTATGAAATTATAGCTTTTTGAAGATGCTTGAGAACTGTTAGTCATAATTTTATGCAAATGTTTTAAATACACAACAACACTCAGGCCTTTATCCCACTATAGTGGGGTCAGCTTATGCAAATGTTTTAAATGACTAGTAAAATTCAGAGCATCAAAGGAACAGGAATGAAAACGTGGGAGAGAATGGAGAACAGAGAAAAAAAGATAAAGAGTAAGTACGGTCGACATGTGGAATCAGTAAATAATATCGCATCACACGCTCTTCTGCTAGACACTTATGTGTGTTCACTAAACCAAGATCAACTATCGTCAAGATATCATCTTATGAAGTTTGATTAGCATTATAAAATTTAAAAATGATCTCAAATCTAACATTTAAAATCTTCTAGAGAAAGTCCTTAAAGCGTGTCCCTATGAGGAGTGCAGATCCTAGGGATCGTTACTATCCTCCTAACATGAATCTTCATAAGCGGATAGATAATGTGATGATAAAGTTTGGTGTGCATATCTAGACTCAATGGATAGTGAATAAGAGGGTGGTCACCAAATACAATGTTTATATAGTGTGATAACTTTAATGTCAATGGCGAGTGGCCACCAAGCATAATGTCAGCGGTCTCCATAGTATTCGACTACAATAGGCTAGGAGAGCCAGAAAATATGGAGATCGAGACTGTCATCTAGAGCAGGGGGGCTCGTGAATAAACTCGATGATTGAAGGCCATGATTTAATATGGGCAAGTGGGTCACAATTTCAGTCAGGATGACGGGATGAGGTGGTTCAACGATCTTAGAGGTAGGGGAAATGGTGATGATGTTAGACGCAAGACTATTAGTAAACCTAAGCTCAGGTTTAACTATAACACTGGGACCGAAGGTAGTTAGGTAAAATGTAATGTATGTGTGTAATCACGTCAAGGTTGTTTACAGAGGTGCACAGTCCGTTCACGCCTTCCTTTATGTTGGTGGTGATAATCTCGACCATTTTCATTAAATTTTTAATACACAAATCTAGCCCGCCTACACTATCCTTACGTGATTTCCCATTGAAAATAAAATTTTAAAATTAATTAAAATTTTAAATAACTTTTAAAAAATTAAAGAAAAGATCTAATTTAAAACTACTTTTTTAAAGAGCTTAAACAATATTATTTGTTATGAGAGAAATAAAAAAGATTTTTTCCCTAAACTCAAACAAGTATAATATGTTTTTTATAAATAATCTTAATAGAAAATAAATATTTTTGAGAGAGCAATTAATTAAAGTTTTTCAATTAGAAAAACTTCTTGAAGAAAATATTTTACTCTTTTTAAAATACCAGAGATAATTTTTTTTAACAAGAGGAAAATATTCATTGTTTACATACTTGAAACTCAATTTCCTTTTTTTAAATAGATAACAAAAAGATAGTTTGATTCACCATGGGAGTACATCAAACCGCACTAATACAAAAGAAATGCTATCTAAAAATTCCTAAAAATTGATTTTAAATACTATATCTGAGATCTTTTCAGATTATGCGGTGCTAGCGAGATGTTATTGGGCATTTTCAATCGACAACCAACCTAAGGTTTCAAAGACGCATAAAGATATATGATTCGAAAGATGAGTAAACACAATTTAATTTTTCACGAGCGATATCATGAAAGCATAAACAAGAAGAGTTCAAATTAGCGACAAATAAGTTAAACATTAACTAAACCAAGCTCGAAAATCTAAAGATCAAAAAAAATTAAGAATACAAATATAATAACATGTGAGCAATGAGAGTAAAAGGAATACCATAAGAGCACAAACACAACATGCTCGGATTCCACAAGAAACAACCATTCAATCAATTGGGGGTTGTGGGATAAGGCTCGACTAAGGCTTAGAGGAAGCGAGAGGCTCGTCAAGGATGGTGAAAGGCCGGAGAGAGGCAGGGGTGAGGTCCAATGGCAACTGGGAGATAGAGGGAGGTGAGGATGGTGAAAGGTTGCGCCCAAACAAGGGGAACGCGCGCGCTTCAGACACGCGTCAGTGCACCAGCGTGCAGCGGGCACGCCCAGCAAGTGCGCCACATCGCTATTGGGCACTGTGCGCTCCCCCGTGTGTGTCGTCGCCACCACTGCCGTCATTTTTGTCGTTGTCGTTGTTGTTGTTGTCGCCGCTACTGCCGTCGTCAACGACGTCATCATCGTCATCACTGTCATCGTCATTGCCGTCGTCGCCTCCACTGTCGTCATCAACAGCGCCATTGTCGTCGCCGCCGCCACTGTCGGCATCACCGTCAATGCCGTCGTCAACGACTCCGTCGTCGTCGTCGCGGTCATCGCTGCCACTATCATCGTCGTCGTCTTTGTTATTGCCTTCGTCAACGTTGTCATGGTCACCGCCTGCCTCCGCCGTCGCTAGCGGCGATCCTGGTCGGGCCGCCCGGAGGGCAAGTTTGACGCACGCACAACCTTGCACTCAGCTTTCTGACGAGGAGTGCAGACTTAAGCCCAGCTCCAAGGCACGAAGACCCTACTCGGCGCTCAACCTTTAACTCAGCACACGCGTCTCGCTTGCCTGCTCTGTTTTCAAGTCAGCTCCAGTGCGCACTCTGCATCATCCAACACCGGACACTTAGAAATATTTTGTAAGCGAATGGTGGCTTATCACCCACCGAAAAGCCAATCCATGTACTTGACTGCAACTAGTGGATTTCGTTAGATCTGGGTCTGGCCCATAGTTTTTTCTCTTTCCGGGTTTTCGTAAAAATCTTGATTTCTATTGTTAGTTCTCTGTTTTGACTGTTTGCGTGTTTAGCTTACTCTCGAGCTAAGAATGTCCGTTTCGACCGGTACGTGAGAACGCTGAACGACCTGCAATAATCTGGCATCGTCTATGGAAATGTGTTCCCAACCCTCTGAAGATCGCATTTGCGCTGTGAAAGTACTCCTGACTAACAACAATGGCAAGAAGAAACAATCGGACCATCAATAGGGCAGTCCCCGAGGGATGTGTCGATAAATCTCCGGCCAAATCTCTCATCAGTAACATACTGCTTCTTGAGGAAGCCATCACCGTGCCAGCAACATCCATTGAAGGGCGCATGCGCCTGATGGAGAAGCGCTAGGATGAGGTGCTCACCTTGTTGAGGGGTTTACAGGCCTCTCGCACCCCCAACCCGATCCCTGCACCAGACGTTTGATCCCCACTATTTCCAAGCTGCGCCAAGCGTTGTTCTCTTCGAAGACCCTATTGTTGCTGTGATGTCGCAAGTTCCACGCATCCAGCACTGCCCGACAGGATTACTGAGCGTCTACAATGCAATCCCCTCCCAGTGGGAGTAGATGACAAACTGGCTGACAGAAGGCTGATCACTTGCGAGGAAGTGCGCAAAATGATCGAAGAAGAGTACGGGGGTGGAGGGAGGTAGATCGCATGTCCACGACACCCCTTTCGCCACGTCTCCCTTCTAACTCCGCAAGTTCTAGCGCGCCCAATTTCGCTTGGATTCAAGATGAAAAATATTCAGACTCACATAAATCACTTCGTAATGATCATATGAATTTACAATGCACTTGATCAACTATTGTGTCAGGTGTTCCCGATAGTTCTGAAAGGGCGGATGCACGTGGTTTCATTCTCTGGGGGAAGAGGAAATTGATAACTTTGCATAGCTAACACAACTATTTGTCGATTAGATCGTCATCAATCGTTGGATTTTTCAAAACCCCTCTCATCTTTTTGGAATCTGCCAGAACGAGGGGGAAACACTCGAGGACTATTTACAAAGTGTTCGAAGAATCCTGATGGCACAGGGTTAACCCATCATAACCACAATGGAAGCTCCGACCTTTCAATAGAGTCTTCAGAGAATCCCGATGGAAGCTCCGGCCTTTCCAACAGACTAAGAGGGCCTTCCCCCCTTTTTGCCCACACGGGGAACAATGCTCCCCCATTTACAGAGTGTTTGGAGAGTCTCGGTGGTACGGGGTTAGTCCCTCATAACCACGACGGAAGCTCCGACTTTTCCAACGGACGCTGAGTCCAATGGATGTCGAGTCCAACAAACGAAGAGGGTCTACCCCCTTTTCGGCCACACGGGTAACCACATTTCCACGTTTACAGAGTTTTCAGAGAATCCTGATGGTACATGGTTATTCCCTCATAACCATGATGGAAGCTTCGACCTTTCCAGTGGACGCCGAGTCAAATGGGCGAAGAGGGTCAACCCCCCTTTTTGTCCACATGGAGAACAACGCTTCCCCGTTTACAGAGTATTCAGAGAATCCCAATGGTACATGGTTAATCCCCCGTAACCACGACGGAAGCTCCGGCCTTTCCAACGGACGCCAAGTCGAACGAACGAAGAGGATCTGCCCCCCTTTTCGCCCACACGGGTAATCCCCCGTTTACAATGTTCAGAGAATCCCGATGGTATATAGTCCACCATAACCACAACGGAAGCTCCATTCTTTCCAACAGACACCGAGGACAACAAACAAAGAGAACCTCTCCCCTCCCCCCCCCCCCCCGTTTGCCACATGGGGAGCCCAATTCAGCGAATTGCGCACCCAATTCACTGAGTTGTTATTTCATTTTTGTTCCTCAAGTTCCTTAGGCGCGCGCCTGCACCTTGCGCCTAGGCTCCAGGGCCCCTTTGTGCCTCGGTGCGCCTTACACCTTTAATAACATAGCTATCCGGTAATCGGTTGGGAACCTTCACTAAAAATTTCATGTGTGTGCCACCCTTCAACATGATCGCGAGCATGCCACTCTGCATCACATTCATATGCGCGCAGTTATGCAGGTCATCGACGAACACACAACTCTCTCAAACGCGTACCCTCATCCAATCTCCATAAGGAGCGTCACTCTCTATGAGGTGCACCTCTCTCAAAAAGAGCACCGCTCTCCAAAGATGCCTCGCACTACTCTTCAAAAGACCCAACGTCCTTCGGTCAAAGAGGGTCTGCTCCCCTCAGTGATCATGCGGGAAAATCACCCACCCCATATCTCTAATATGCCCATCATCCTTCGATCAAAGTCGCGCCGATAAAATCAAAAGCCACACGCTCATGGCGCGCACAAAAATTGCATTAAATTTCGCACACAAAAAAGTGATACGATGATCGGGAAAAATTTCTGGATTCGTTTTCTCAAAGACTACCAAAAATTGTGGTGGGGGGGGGATTGATAGGGTTCTCCTAAAATCTGAATGATCGACTACAGTCTTTTGCTCGCAACCCCGACCGGCTCGACGTGGCAGTTCTGGTAGGCCTTTTCTCACAGTGTGCGCTCCCTGCGTGCGCTTGTCATGCGCGCTCCTTGCATGCGCTTGTCGTGCGCGCGCACCGTAACCACTGTCGTCGTCGTCATTTTTATTGCATCGCACACCGCCACGGACAATCCTGCATGGGGGGGAGGGGGGCAATGTCATCATATCCCAAATATTGGTGATCCGGGGGACCTAAACCGTGCATTCTTATTTGCACGTTCAATAACAAAAAAAACACAATTGTGCTCCCTCCTAAAAAACTATAAAAGGGGCCTAAGATTTCATTTGAATAAGGAGGAAAAAAAGGAGAGAGAGCTCAAAGGTTTTCCGACGAGGAGTTGCAAACTTAAGTCCAGCTCCAAGGTACGAACACCCTACTTGGCGCTCAACCTCCCACTTAGCACGCGCTACTCACATGCTCGCACCATTTTCAAGTCTGCTCTAGTGCGCGCTCATGCGCTCCACTTCAGTGCGCGTTCCGTATCGTCTAACATTGGACACTTAGAAATATTTTTGTAACCAAGGGGTGGCCTATCACCCTCCGAAAAGCCAATCCTTGTACTTGACTGCAACTGGTGGATTTTGTTAGAGATGGGTCTGATCCCATGATTTTTTCCATTTTCGAGTTTTCCACATAAAAATTTTGCTCCCTATTGTTAGTTCCTTGTTTTGGTCGTTTGTGCGTTTGGCTTACTCTTGAGCTTAGACGACCCGCTTCGGCCAGTCCGTGAGAGCGCTGAACGACCCGAGACAATAATAATAAATAAAATAGATAAGTACAACAACACTCAAGCCTTTATCCCACTAAAGCGGGGTCGGCAAATAAAATAGATGAGTAAAACAAGAAAAAATAATGGCTAAAATTGATCGCATTTTTCGCAAAAATGTACGGGTTCTAGACTTCATTGATGCATATATCATAGGTGCCCAATTTATTTTATCATATTGTTTTGTATAAACGTCAAAACAATGCATATCGCCCCTCATGATCCTCATATGCAATATCTGGCGACAATATCTATTCACCTCTCAATATACCCCCCCCCCCCACCACCATTCAAAAAATTTAGGCAAAAACTAAATCAATTCATAAATTCATAAACTTTGGGACCTTTTTAAAATCAGTCCATAAACTTCTAAACTGTTGGCATCGGTCCCTAAACTACTAAAATCAAGCAATTGTAATCCCAAAGCCGGATTCCATTTCCTACCTAACATTTTTCCTTATAAAAATCCATATAAATATATTTATGAAACATTTTCCTAAATGTCTATCTCACGCTGAGATGCAATCCCGGTGGAAGATGGGCTTGTGTTATACTTGTGATGAACGTTATATGCCTTAACATAATTGCAAAAATTGGACCATTTTTTATGTTTTTGATGATGATCTCGAAGACAATAGTTTTAATGCATTGGTGCCTTTTCTTCAAAATATTTTTGTTTTGATGATGCTATAATTTGCTGATGTTAATTTTTTGTTTATATTTACATACGAAGTTAATGAATCTAGACAAACATTGAATAATATTTTGAGAATGCATATGTGACAATAGTGTCTTAGATATTCAATTTGAAGGCGAGGAAGAGTAATTTGATGATATTATTATTGAGAACTTAAATATCAAAGAAGAGAGGACTAATGAAGATCAATATCAGTCTGAGTCACTTCAATATCTTAGTAGTGAAGATGAAGCCACAAATTTAATGAGAATCAGGCAGCGTTTGGAAGAGTTGATGGGCTCCGGTGCAGCAACTCCAAAATATTGTTTCGACCAAACGTGTTGTTTGGTTACGCGCAGGGGTAAAACTCCTGTGTTAACGTCGTTGAAGTTATGGAGTTCCATTAAGCGGTGCAGTTCCTTAAAATAGTGCAGATCTTATATGTGGAAGAGTTAAGATGCTGGAAAAATAAATAGAAAGAGAAATCCTCAGTTAGAGCAGCGTGAAGGGAAAGATGGGTTTGAAGCCCTAAAATGCGTAACAGATGTGAATGCTCACAAAGTAGAAGAGGTTGCAGGAGAGAGAAGGACCTGCGATGGGGCGAGGAAGTCCAGACGCGGATGTCGTTGAGGAGAAGGACTTGCCGCCAGTGGTAGAGACGAAACAGAGAAGCGTCGGGGGCGAGCGCCGAGGGGTTAACTGTCAGGCGGCGGGAAGGAGCGAAGTGCGGATGTGGTGGTTGCCCTAGGTGGTCTGCGCGGTGAGAGGAGCAGGAGGCAGGGTTGTGCTCGATTGCGTTTTTTTTCCTTCTCGGAGCGTAGAGTATTTCGCTGCGTCGGAAGCGCCTAATTTTGGCTCTGTTTGGCACTGTGGTCGCGGTTGCAAACGCATGGGTTAAACCGTCATTCTGTGAGGATCATGTAACAGACTTCATGTGTTTGAACATAAAAGTGGATGAAGTTGCTTAGGTGGACGTTAACGAATGACAATTTAACCCTCATGTTCCTGATCGCCACGTGCCTTTTGACGGTTAAAGATCAACTTTGATGGGTCCCTTCACCCAAACAATTGTGCCGGTCTCGGGTGTATTATCAAAAACCATAGTGGCGAGCTTGCGGGGGGGTGGGGGGGTTGGAATTCGGAGCCGGTCTGTTAACATGACGGAGCCCAGGAGTGCTCTTCACGGCATCTCTTTTGCTAAAGATCTCATGAGTAATATCTTGGGAATTATTGTTGAGGGCGATTCAGATTTTGGTTGTGCCGCGCTAAATTGAATCCTTACAGATAGGTATGATGGGGAGATTGAAGTCATGCTAGCTTGTTCAATGAAAGAATTTTGGAGAATAGTCATTTCTTTTAATGGTCAGAGGGCCAACTCTGCAGCTGATTATGTGGCGAACATGACCTGCGTATAGGGTTTTGTGTGGGAAAGAGGAATGCCTCCAACCTAAACTTTTTCTTTCATCCTCTCAAAGGATAGCGTGCCTATGTAACTGTTTTTATTTTCTTATATGTAATACAGGCTACTGCCACCTTCAAGGAAGCGCCTAATTTTTCCATCCGGGTTCCAATGAGAGGCCAGTAATGTGTGGTGTGTGTGGACCCCACGCAAAAGTGTATGTCAGACATCAGAAATGTGTGGGACCCACTGCAATTCCAGGCTTTTCATTGATCCCGGACGGAATTTTTTGGAAATGAAACCCGGACGAAAAAACTCCTCCTCGGTAGGACGCCTTGAAGGCGGGCTTCCGGTCCCTCCTACTGGAGCTATTATTGCAACCGGGCTTCGTTCGGAAATCTCCGTCCAGATGCGAGGAAGTGTTGTTGTGTGGAGCTTTTAATAGGCCCGATCTAGAGAGAGGGAAAACTAAAAAGGAAAAGACGTGGGAACCCGTTCGAGTAGTCGCGCACGAGCACTTTTGGGCTCCCGGAACCTAGACGGAATAACTTCCATCTCAGGCTCTCGAGATTTTTCAATTCTGCAGTATCCTAGAAACACAGTTTTTGTAAGTGTATATTCGGACGAATAACGGGTTTGGGGGCTTTGCGGATCTTAACCCTAGGTTTTACTATAAATACCTAGCTGGGGGCAACGGGGAGCAGATTCCACCTAGATCTTCCTCCGTATGTTTCGAGCACCCGCTTACATTCTCGAAACATTTCGCTCCCTTCCCTGGTGCTCGTCTCCCGTGCGTGGATCTAGGGCAAGCCGCCGCTCGCTGCAGGCCGATCGAGGATCTGTCTAGCCCAGCCCTTCCCGTCGCCGGTCGCCTGTTTGGGGCAAGCTTCCGCCCTCGTTCTTTCGCGGATTGCTTCTTCCAGGTCGTCGGGGCCTTTTTCGCTCGCGAAGTTAGGACCTGCCGATCCTTCCTCTCCTCGTCGCTCGCTTCTTCCAGGTCGTTGCCGCTAGATAGAGGAGTTCCGTCGGTCTGGGGCAACGGTTCTTTCTCGCCGATCAAGAGGTGGAGGAGATCGGCCGCCGTCGCCGCTTGCTTCCAGCCCTAGTTTTTCGCTCCAGAAGTTTTTCTTCCGGTCGACGATCGTCGAGCCTCCAGTTCGACGCCTCCGATCGACGTTTTCTTCCGGTCGACGATCGTCGAGCCTCCAGTTCGACGCCTCCGGTCGACATTTTCCCGGTCGACGATCGACGTTTTCTTCCCGGTCGACGGTCGACGTTCTCTTCCGGTCGACGATCGTCGAGCCTCCAGTTCGACGCCTCCGGTCGACGTTCGACGTTTTATTCCCGGTCGACGTTCGACGTTTTCTTCCCGGACGACGTTCGACGTTCTCTTCCGGTCGACGATCGTCGATCCTCCTGTTCGACGATTTCTCTGGTCGACGTTTTTCCTGGAGCCGATCCAAGCCTCTATTCCTGTGTTCGGGCTTGCAGCAAGAGTAGCAATGAGGAATTCTTCCTTATCCTCTCCGGTTCTCATGAACAAGTTGGAAAAGTTCACGGCCTCCGAGTTCAACGATTGGAAGTTGAACACGCAATTTGGGATGAAATACCTGAATGTCTTCTACACCATCAAGACTGCTCGTGCTGACGTTGCTGGGACTGCAGATGAGGCACAGTGGGCTGAAGATGAGGATTTCTACAGGGACTACCTGCTGAATTGTCTCTCTTCCAGTCTAGCCAAGAACTACATCAAGATGCAGTCTGCGAAGGAGATCTGGGAAGCCCTAGAGGAGCACTTCAGACAGGAGGAGGACCTCTCCAAAGCTCATCTAGTGGACAAGTTCCACTCCTTCAGCTTCGACGAGGAGAAAGCCATTCTCCCTCAGGTATCAAATTTTGAAAATTTGGTTGATTCTCTGCATAGTGAGTCCATTAGCCTGCCCGAAAGTTTTGTTGCCGGCACAATTGTGTATAAGCTGCCCTCCTCGTGGTACAATTTCAAAACGGAAATGTACCGCAAGAAGATGCAAGTTGGTCTGAACGACCTCAAGCGCTTCATTCGCATTGAGGACGAGAACCGAACGAAGCATGCTTTGGAAGCTGTTGGCAAGCAGAAGGCTGCTGCCAACATGATTACAAGCTCCAAGCGCGCTCCTCCCTCTCACAAGACCAAACCGTCTCGCAGTAGCCCTCAAGTTGCAGGACCGAGTAGACCCACTAAAAAGTTTAAGGGTAAATGCTTTAACTGCAACAAGTGGGGACACTGTGCATCTGACTGCAAGCTACCGAGGAAAAAAAGAACTAGAGCACCGCAAGAAGGCAACCAGGCTCATCTGGTTAGCCACGCTGAGCCATCCGACTTTGTTGCCATGGTCGGACACGCGCAGGCCAGCACGGAGTGGTTCCTAGATTCTGGGGCAACGTGCCACGTTTGCAACAACGCTAATCTTCTGACAGAGCTGAAGGATGCAAAAGAATCAGTGACTGTTGCAGATGGTGGCACAGCCGACGTACTGAAGGTGGGAAACGCAACTCTGATGCTCTCCTCAGGTAAGTCTTTACTTTTAAAGAACGTCAAATTTATTCCTTTCTTATCTGCTAACTTAGTGTCTATTAGTTTACTGTGTGATGCTGGTATGTCTATTAACTTCTGTGGCGGTAGAGTGACTCTGTCAGTCAACTCACATTACTTTGGATGTGCTTACGTCCAGAATAGGATGTACCGTTTGAGTCTAGCAAATGAGGTAGTGCAACAAGTTCAATTGAACTTAGTTAGCCCTAGGACTCTACATGAGAGACTAGGACACGTAAACTATAGGAAAATGTTCCAAGTCGCTAGAACTCATAAGATCACACTAGACACTAAGTCTCCTCTTGGAAAATGTGAAGTGTGTGCTCAGACTAAGATCACTAGGAAACCTTTTGGCACGGTTACTAGGAGCACAACACCTCTTGAGCTTATACATTCCGATATTTGTGACTTTAAGAGTTTTGTCACAAGAGGTGGGAGGAAGTATATGATCACGTTCATAGATGACTGCACGAGATTTTGTCATATTTCGTTGCTTAAAACTAAAGATGAAGCGTTTGAAAAGTTTTGTCTCTTCAAAACCAGGGTAGAAAACCAGTTAAGCATGACAATTAAGAGATTTAGAAGTGATAGAGGAGGAGAATATATGTCCAGTGAGTTCAGATGCTTCCTTGCTTCACAGGGCATCATAGCAGAAACCACTGCTCCTTACTCCCCCCAATCTAACGGCATAGCCGAGCGTAAGAATAGAACGTTAACAGAGATGTTAAACTCTATGCTGCTCACTGCAGGCATGCCTTCCACTTATTGGGGAGAAGCAGTCTTGACTGCGAATCACATTCTGAACAAAGTTCTCCATGCTAAGTTAGAGGTTACACCCTACGAGCTTTGGTTTAAGCGACCGCCGTCTTTAACTAAACTTAAGACCTGGGGCTGTATAGCCTATGTCAGGGTTCCTGACCCTAGACGGTCTAAGGTTGGACCTAGGACCAATACATGTGTCTACTTAGGTTGTGCTGAAGATAGTGCTGCAGATAGATTCTTAGACCTGTCTAATAATATAATTATTGAATCTAGGGATGCTGTGTTCTTTGAGGATAAATTCCTCAAAGATAAGAACTTAACTATCCCAGGTATGCAAGCAACTATTACTGAGGACGATCCTGAATCAGTACCGAGCACCTCCTATTCCGTTCCGGTAGACAACTCTGGCCTAGAGTCTAGAAGGACTTCAGTGAGAGAGCGAACCCCTAGAACCTTCGGTAGTGATTTTGTCACTTACCACGTCGAGGCCGATCCATCTAATTTTAAGGAAGCGATGAGATCAAGGGATTCCCTACTCTGGAAAGAAGCAATTGAGGATGAGATGAACTCTCTCCTTCAGAACGACACCTGGATGTTAGTTGATAAGCCAATAGGGGCTAAAACTGTCGGGTGCAAGTGGGTTCTGAAAAAGAAGTTAAATGCCGATGGTAGCGTAGCTAAGTATAAAGCACGCCTGGTGGCTAAAGGTTTCACACAAGTAAGCGGAGTAGACTATTTTGACGTATACTCACCCGTGTGTCACTTAGCAGCCATTAGGGTTCTTCTTGCTATTTCGGCCATTGAGAACTTTATTGTTCATCAAATGGATGTTAAGACTGCGTTCTTGAACGGAGATCTGACCGAAGAGATCTACATGAGTCAACCTGAAGGTTTCATTGTAGACGGTCACGAAAACAAGGTCTGTAAGCTTTTAAAGTCGCTATACGGATTGAAGCAAGCGCCGAAATTATGGCATGAGAAGTTTGACTATACTGTAAAGAACATGGGATTCATGTCGAGTCTCTCGGATAAATGTCTTTACATACGTCATAGATCAGACCACGTCGCCATAATATGCTTGTATGTGGATGATATGCTTATTCTTGGATCTGATCAATCCGAAGTGGATGACGTAAAGTCAGGTCTAATTAAAGAATTTAGCGTGACGGACCTAGGTATAGCTGACACTATACTAGGTATGCAAGTGAGCTTTGGGAAACATGGCATTTCCCTAAGTCAAAGCCACTACATCCAGTCCTTGTTGGACACGTGGGGATACAGTGAACGTAAAGCGGCTGAGACACCATACGACTATTCTAACCGCTTAAAGCCCAATGATGGAGCTGCGGTTCGACAGTTAGATTATTCTAAACTGCTTGGTAGCCTCATGTATGCTATGGTCTGTACGAGACCTGACATAGCCTTCACGGTCGGCATGTTAAGTAGGTTCACTAGCAATCCTGGCCAAGACCATTGGGATGCCCTCGATAGGCTGATGCGTTACTTAAAGCACACCCGAAAGTATGCTTTATGTTATAGTGGTCATCCTCCCGTTCTGGAAGGATATTCTGATGCATCATGGTGCTCAGAAATAAACGACAGCAAGTCCACTAGTGGATTCCTCTTTACACTAGGAGGAGCAGCTGTAGCCTGGAAGTCCAAGAGACAGTCGTGCATTGCACTCTCATCCATGGAATCCGAACTCTATGCTCTAGCTTCGGCTGGTGAAGAAGCAGAGTGGTTAAGAGATTTGGTGCTGGACATTCCACTGTCAGGCCTGAAACTGAGTTCTGTTGCAGTTTACTGCGATAATCAGGCTACTAAAACGGTTGCCACGAACACTTTGTTCAATGGCAAAAGAAGGCAACTCAGGATGAAACAGGCCTGGTTGACCTCTCTCACAAGCCAAGGGATTGTGACCCTGGTAGATGTGCGAACGAAAGATAATTTTGCAGACGCCCTTACTAAAGAATTAAATAGAGCTCTCACAATCAAAACATCGGGGGAAATGGGATTATAGTTCATAGAAATATGAAACTTTCCTCCAACGTTTATGTTTTGATATGCACGAGCCTATAGCTGCCAACATTCAAGCATCTAATAAGTGACAGACTGAAAACCCCAAATAGTTTCTTGATGAAAACCCAAGATGGTTGGATGCGGGTTATTCCACATTTGATAACCTAACGTCCTCTCATTGTAAGTTGATTCAAGAGCTATTCAACTAGGAATTGAAAGTCGTTGTATATGTTAATCTAAACATCATTGGTCACAGCACATTATTCCACATTTGATAATGTTGCACGTGATGTGTGCCCACATGTGTTGGTGAGGCACATAGTGATCAGTAATGAGTAAGGTAACGTGACTAGTCCTAGTTAGACTGGATGAGATGCTGACAGCGTTACTTCACCGTTGCTAGAAGTGTTAAGCTCATTTAGTAAGAGCTAGTTTACTTTAAATGTTACTGCATATGTTTATGAATTCATTGAGTCTGACTCATGAAATTCCTTGCAGGCTACGATGGAGATTTTGGAGGAGCTGTAGACCTGGACATGGATGACGATGATCTACTAGATGAGTAGAATCATGAAACGTTTGATTCATGTTTTTGTTTTGTTTTGTAATAATTCAGACTTTGATTGGGATAGCATCTGTGTGGTGGTTTGCCGTATAGGCAAAACCTTTATTTTGATCTTTTAGTATGATCTGTCCTGATTGTCTTGCTTAGTTTGGATTATTATTTTGTCTACGCTCCAGCACCCCGAAACGTCACCGTTATTTGTCACGAATATAGGAGGAGATTGTAAGTGTATATTCGGACGAATAACGGGTTTGGGGGCTTTGCGGATCTTAACCCTAGGTTTTACTATAAATACCTAGCTGGGGGCAACGGGGAGCAGATTCCACCTAGATCTTCCTCAGTATGTTTCGAGCACCCGCTTACAGTTTTCCTCGGTAGGGATGACGAGGATAATGGGACTCATCAACTCTTTCGAGAGCACCGCTCGAGCCTGTCCTTCCAGCTGTTCCACGAATGGTGTGAAGTCTGTCCTGGCTCTAATCAATGACGGATCAAGAAAATAGATAATGAACGTGCACAAATTTTTTTTAAATAAAATAGCAAACCAATATTAAATCATTGACACTTTGTACTTTTTAATTTTGAGAAATTAGCATAATATTTTAGATCTGAATTGGATTCCATGGATGAAGTTAGAGGTTTGTGAATGTTTGAATAAATCAAACCATAACAGTCAATCTATATGATATTTTAGGTATCTCATAAATTTCCTATTATTTCTAAGTGTTTGAAAACCTTTATGTTATCAAAAAAGTGCTCCAAACCTAAAACAGTGACTTAACACTTGGTTATGTTGTGTTGTAGACCTTCCTTTCCAAGGAGGGTTGTAGATCTTCTCCTAAGGAAAACTTCCACAGCTCATTAGACAGCAGCCTTTTCATTAATTTAATAGTGTTTGGCCAACAACAATAGGTTGGCCTCGCTCCAGATCTGCAGGGAAACAATGTGGAAGGCGGCGGCGTTGACCCAGAAACGTTCTGAAGGAGAAATGCCTCGATCTGCAGTGGAGGACTCTCCGAAGCCAGCCAAAAATCATGATGGAGGAAGAAAACCAGTGTAGCCCGCCGGAAAACTTGATGGAGCGGCCGGCTTCTAGATTTTTACACTGGATTGAAGATGGGAGGAGCGGTCGTTTTGCAAAAAAGGAAGAGAGTGATCACTTGCAATGCAAGGAGGACAAAGGTTTGCTCTGGATGTGGCGAACAAAGGTGACTCTGGTAATGCAAGGCGGCTCTGATAGTGGCGGAGCCAGAATAATGGGGGCAGTGTCCCTTTGGGGCCCCCTCTGGATTTGCCCCTGGTGACCGAATTGAGGTTAGGAGCAACAAAAAGTGGCTTGCGTTCGAGGACAAGATGGACTACCGTCATGGAGGGATGCTTTTTGGATTCGTCTGGAATTCTTGGGCAATGCCTGAGTTTTGGCGCGAGCTCCCACGACGATGTGGTTGTCTTGTGGGGCAAGAGTATGATCTTACTTTTGTGCTGGTCTTTGAAGATCCACGCAAGCTCGCCAATGTGCACTTTGGGATTGGCACATTCGTCTGCGAGAAGATGTCAATCCTGGTGTAACGCTCATAGTTGAAGCTCAATTGGTGATAAGAAGTGAAAATAGTTAAGCGTGTTCGGATAGGAGTAATTCTGGGATTGGTGACCTCCTGGGAAGTCCTCGTAGGGGTGCTTAACTGGATCACTTCTCATCAAAGAAAGATTGTGGCCACCAACAACCTGCTAGTGGTCTGGAGATGGGTTGGGGTGCTTGGGTTGCAGCCCGGTAACGCCGCCTAGAGCGGAGCCGTGGTGTTGTCACGTTGAATCGGCTAGGGGCGTTACAATAAAAAGTGCAGTGTTACAATAAAAAGTACACTTTTTATGTAACGTCCTGCTCCACCTTTCGTGTACTCTGATTTCCACTAGACCTTACGCGAACTGTTACCGGGATGCAGTCTAAGCACCCCAACCCCTCTCCATCCATAGACGGGTTGTTGGTGTCCACAACCTCCCTTTGGTTAGTGAAACTCTCTGGTTAAGCACGCGACACGGGGACTTCCTAGGAGGTCACCCATCCCAATACTACTCCTGCCCGAGCACGCTTAACCATGAAGTTTTTCTCAGTACTACTCCGTGCTTGGGTGAGAGTAGTACTGGGATGGGTGACCTCCTGGGAAGTCCCCGTACGACCCAACTTAACTATCGAGTTCACTCATCAAAGGGAGGTTGTGACCACCAACAACCCGCTAGTAGGGTGGAGAGGGGTTGGGTGCTTGGGCTGCAGCGCGGTACGACGGATAGCCATGCTGGTTCAACGGTCGGGATGTTCTGGCCGGTTGTTACAATAAAAAGTGCACTTTTTGTGACGAACCCGGCCTGGATCCAATCGGGACCACGTCCACCGAGGGAGACCTAGCGGTACCCAACTGGTATCGTCCGGGCTGCAGCCCAAGCACCCATCCCATCTCCATGCCCACAGGCGGGTTGTTGGTGGTCGTAGCTCCCCTTCGACGAGCGAACTCGAAAGTTAAGTTGCAGCTCAATTGGTGATGAGAAGTGAAAGAACTTTATAGTTAAGCATATTTGGGCGAGAGTAGTACTGGGATGAGTGACCTCCTGGGAAGTCCCTGTAGGGCCCAACTTAACTTTCAAGTTCGTTCATCAAAAGGGGGCTACGACCACCAACAACCCGCCTGTGGGCATGGAGATGGGTTGGGTGCTTGGGTTGCAGCCTGGACGATGTCAGTTGGGTCCCGCTGGGTCTCCCTTGATGGACGTGGTCCCGATTATTGTCGGGCCTGGGTCATCACACCTGGCATGCCTCTCCATTGACGTGGAGTGGAGTTGTGTCATAACTTTGGAGCATGGAAATAAAAGGAGTCTATTCTATTTGCTGAAGTGGGGGACTAAGGTACGTCCTTAGCTGCCATCGAGACCGTTATAGAAGTGGTTGATGATGTCCCAAACGAGCTTGGAGATGGTCCTCCCTTTACTGCTTATAGGACTGAGGATCCCCTAGAGTTGCCCGCAGAAGAGCCTGCTTTGCGAAAGGGAGCGGCGGCGTCGTCGGTTGGTGCAAGAGGCAAGCAGCGGGAATCTTCTTCCTTCCGATCTACGATGTCAAAGGTATGGTCGTTCTGCTTACTTATTCCTTTGTTGTGCCCTTATCATTTTCTTGAACCAGCTTTTGTCATTGCAGTTAGATGAATTGCGGTAGGTCCTGCTTACCTGGGACAACAGTTATGTGTCCATGAAGGACGAGTTCTTCTCCCTTCTGACAAAGTCAGAGTCTGCATTGGCCGTCTTTAGGGCTGAGGTCAAGGAGCTTCGGGGGAATCTTGTTGTAGTTGAGTCAGTACATGCAGAGTCGCTTCACTATACAGACAAAGTTAATGCAAAGATTTTCAAGTTAGAAGCAGAGGTGGAGCGCTGAAGGAGGAGAGAGCTCAGTCGCTCTTGGCGCAGAAGGATGTTGAAGCTGTGCGAGCTTCTGTGGTAGCAGAGTACAAGGAGTCTTATGACTTCGAGATGGAGCGTTCCCAAATCATAAAGGAAGCTCGCACTGAGATGATGACGTCAGAGGTTGATCCGCTATTGGAGGATGAGTGTGAATTTATGTTCCGCCTAGGATTCGGCAAGGAGTGGTAGCTGACTCAGAGGATGCATGAGTGTTTTGATCTTAGCGTGGAGGATGCCTCTGACGATGACGGTAACGTCAACATCGAGGGGTGATCCTCTTGTATCTTTCTCGCATATGTTTGATTGTTATGCTTTTGCTTTATCTTGTGAGCGCAGTTTTGTACAATTGTGCGCTTTTTATCTTTCATGATGATGTTGCACGTGAGGCAACTTTTTGTTTGAATAGATACCTTTTACTATGTTTTGGAAGCATTCAGATTTTCCATGCTATTACGTTTTATCCAGTGTGCACAAAGTTTAGCGTTGGACTTAGCGGCTGCAAACTAGCGTTTGGCTCGAGCGTCGGTGCTTGAGTTGGGTGTGATGTTAGTGAGAGACATTCGCCTGCTTGTGCTTTGGAAGGACTTGAGGTCTGTTCTAGTGGAGTGGTGAAGAATCTTTGTCTTTTGTGCCTAGGAAGGATCTGGGGTCCGTTTTATTATCGATGGAGGTGGAGAAATCCCTTTGTTTGTTTGTGCCTCAGGAGGATCGTAGTCCGTCCGATTGGAGGTGATAAAGAAAATTTGTTCACTCGCGCCTTATGAGGACCCGGGTTCATCCGGATAGAGGTGACAAAGTACCTTTGTTCGTTCGCACCTCGGGAGGACCGAGGTCCGTCCGGGTGGAGGTAGCGAAGAACCTTTGGTTCGCATCTCTAGAGGATCGTGATCCGTCCAGGCGGAGGTGGCGAAGAACCTTTGTTCGTTCGCACCTCGGGAAGATCGGGGTCTAGCTGGGTGAAGGTGGCGAAGTACCTTCGTTCGCGCCTTAGGAGGACCGGGGTCCATTTGGGTGAAGGTACAAAAAGACTTTCGTCCATCTCGCCTGAGGGGTGCAGAAGGACTTTCTTTCGTCTCGCCTGTGAGGTGCAGAAGGACTTTATACATCTCGCCTGGGAGGTGCAGAAGGACTTCCGTCCATCTCTTCTGAGAGGTGCAGAAGGACTTTTGTCCATCTCACCTAAGCAGTAGGGGGTCATGGGGCTCGTTCGTCTTCTAGAGATCCATCCGCTGTGACAGGGAAAGTAGATTCTTTATAACTAAAGAGAAGATACACGTTGTAACACCCCAACAAATTTTGTGTGTTAAAAGAAGGCCGTTCGACGAAAGTCAAGCTGAGAGACTTTCGTCGAACTCAGAGAATTTCGTCGAGCTCATGAAATTTCGTCGAGCTCACGAAAATTTTGTCGAGCTCATGGTTTTTGTGGAGCTCGGCATTTTCGTCGAGCTCAGGCCGTTCGACGAAAGCCGATCCCAGGGCTTTTCGTCGAGCTCGGCACTTTTTGTCAAGCTCATCTGTTTTGCGCAGTTCGACGAAAGTCGAACTCATTTCGTCGAGCTTTGAGCGTTCGACGAAATCTGGCCTGAAAGCCGTTCGACGAGCGTCGAACTCCTGGCTGTTCCTCGAGCGCAGGCCGATCGACGAAACTTGAACCGTTCGACTAAATTGCCAAATTTCGGGGTTTTGTAGATTGTTTTCTTAGTCGTTTGTTTTAATTTCAAAGTTGATCCTCGACCCCAGGATCTTCTGCCCGACGGGTTTTAGTAGGGCTGAGCGGTTCTCTCCCTCATTTGTGCTCATTTTGGAGTTGACTTAGGGTTTGAGAGAGAGAGAGAGTTCAGAGGAAGAAGAAGAAAGCTTCTTCGGCCATTGACGAAGCTTCGGAGCTCCGATCGTCGTTCCGAGGCCAGATTCGTGGAGAGGACGTGGATGCACGTCTTTTCATCCGTAAAGATCAAGTTTCCATGGCAAGGAAGAGGGGTCGTAAGGTAACGACATTTCTCCTCTCGGTTATAGGATGCAGGCATGACATCTTTTCTTGTTTTGCTTTTTTCAAGCATATAGACACCAGATCTCTCAAATGAGAGGGGTTTGGGTTTCTATGGTTCAAGAAGAACCACCGGGTCGATTGTGTACGTCCCCGACATGATATTGCATTAGAAATCTGCTCCGTTAGTGGATTAGGCATTGTGGGTGAAGCCGTTGTAACGACTGTTAGTCCGACTGGGTGATGTTGTATAGCGAGCCTTAAGGATTTGATAGAAATCCGTTGCGGCAAGATGTCATTTGTGATGTATGTTTTCCCCCTTTTTCGAGTGAGTACGTGTAGCCTGAACCGGACAAGGTTAGCTCCGCGTTGGCGGTAGATTGTTTCCTTGGTGCGTGAGGACGTTACAGTACGAATGTTGGATTAGGGTGGGAAAGGCTATGGATTGTGATATGCTAAGGCGTGGCTTTGTCTCCGTGGTCGGCTGGCTTTACCGTGACGTGCAAGTCATGTGGGGAGAGTGTCCCGACGAGACTAATCCCCTTCTGTGAAACTAACAAGAACGCCAAGCTTAGGACAAGCCCGGGCGATGAAGCCCACGAGCGGGTGGGGTCCAACAAGGGTTCTTAGAATCAGTTTGTGTGGGAGACAGAATTTTGACGTGAGAAGTCAGAGCTTGCAGGAAAACCCAGGTTTGAGACCCATGAGCGGGTGCGGCCTTGACAAGAGTTCAGTGTGGCGGCTTGTATGTCGTTGGGGGAAAATTGAAGTACCCTTATGTGTACGGCTTGAACGCCGATGGGGAAATTGGAAGTACCTGGCTGCTTTGTTATGATGATGTGCTAGATGCATACGCGTTAGGGTGTCTTGGGTGAAACCCGAGTTGCATACATACTGCATAGTAGACCCATTTTCTTATATGCTCAACCTAAAAAACATGTTTCATGTTTGAGACATCCAAACCTGTTTTACAAGCTTTACATATTATTGTATATTGCATACGAAGTGCTGACTTGCAGGTTGGTGGTGTACCCCGGGGTTCGTTAGGGACGACCGGGAGGAGATGTGTTGATTACACAGTTGAGGTCAGCCCTTGTTGACCCACGTTACCCCCAAATTTTTACAGGGCAAGGATCGCAAGAGGGAGCAAGCTCGCTAACAAAAAAGGTTTAAGCCTCGTGAAGTGAACTTCTATTTTTTTATGTTTTGATGCTATGTCATGATCCATGTGATATAATTCGGCTTGCAAGTCGAGGTAGCCTAGGAGTGCTGACGCGCATTGATGTTTGACATTATTGTCATTCTGGTTTTGGACTTATTTTGTGTAAGGCCTTAAGGTCATTTGGATACTCTTAACTTGTGGTAGATAACTTCTGGTTCAGTTATACGTTTCTGCTGTTGTATAATGAGTTTTGAGTTTGGGGTAGTTTATATCATTTTATAATGCTTAAGCTGTGGCGTTTGTATGTTGTGGGGCCCCGGCCGGACCCATATTATACAGTCATTACAGGGGAGGTGTTACACACGTGCTTGTGAATTTCATCTCGCGGCTTATGCTTGTGAAAGTAGGTAAAATAGTAGACAATGCAGAGAGAGTTTCGCTCTACCCCCCCCCAGACCAACTCAGGTTCCGCTTGGTTCTTTATGATATGGATCCCGCTCGGGGTGTGACTGTTGTAGGTAGCATAGTTGAGCTTCCTGTAATGGTCTCCCCATCCTACAGCTCGAAAGAATGATCGTCAACACCCCCAACATCCAGCTCGAAAGGGTTCAACTTTACCCGGTTTGCATACCATGCACCCCAACCCCTTTCCATGCCCACCAACAAGTTGTTGGAAGCCACAACCTCCCTTTGATAAGAGAAACTCAAGTTAACCAGGCAATACAGAGACTTCCCAAGAGGTCACCCATCCTCAGGTTGGAGTTGTCTTGGGATGGGTGACCTCCTGGGAAGTCCTCGTGTTGCCCGTATAACTTGAGTTTCTCTCATCAAATGGAGGTTGCGGCCTCTAACAACCCGTCGGTGGACATGAAGAGGGGTTGGGGTGCATAGCCTGCAGACCTGTTGAGGCTGAACCCTTTCGATCTGGATGTTGGGGGTGTCGACAGTCATCCTTCTGATCTGTGTGTTGTGGAGACCATTACACTGCCTCCTGATCTCCTCGTACAACGCATATCCCTCCAGGAGTAACGAACTTCATAGCGAGATACGAAATGGAGGGGATTGTTTCGAACAGTGTCTAAAGTGGTCGACCGAAGATAGCATTATATGTCGAGCTGGAGTCGACTACTACAAACAGAACATCCCGGGTGACCTGCCTTAGGAATTCCCCCAGGGTGATGGGGATTGGGGAGAGTGATCGTCCCTCACATCCGGACTGGTCTGTTGTCAACCCCATATAGAGGTCCTGTTGCAGGCTCGAGGCGCTCGGAGGGACCTTCCTGTTGAGTAGAGTGGATGCGAACATGACATCCACCGAGCTCCAACAATCGATCGGTATTCTCTTAACCCTAAAATATAGATTGATGATTCCAACACTGATCATGAGGGGATCTTGTTACAATGTGCTCACTACCTCTAGGTCCTTGTCCCAGAAGTTGATGACGGTGTCTAATTGCGGCTTCGGTTTTTCTTAATCCATCTCCAGACTCCAGCCGAGTAATGGAGAGGATACGGGAGGCGGGGAAAGGAGAGTCGGTGATGGTTTCGAACACCTCGACCACTTGACTGCCCCCATGTGCCTCCTAGCGCGTCGGGGGTTGCTCACGCCCTTGCTTGTGTGGTGGGGGACGATTTTGTACTTGATTCTACAGGTACCTCCCCAAATGCCCCTGACAGATGAGGTGTTATATCTCCTCTTTAAGTTGGGTACATTCCTCTGAGTTGAGCGAAGGAGGACATTGAGTTAAGCATCCCCGAGTGGCTCTGATTGCCGCGCAGCATGCATACAACTTGCTTCGTTTGAGAGTTCATTAGCAGGACATGCTCTAGCACGACTGTTGGTTGCGTCCCATGTGCGACAGCTGGGGGAGGATTGGAGACTCCCAAATCCCGTAGAAGGGTGAGTACTTCTACTTTGTATTCTTCCATCAGTTGGATGCACTGTTCCACTAAGTCTGCATGTGCGGCAACAATAACTCCTCTTAGAAGCGGAGCTTTGCTTGCGGGCAAGTTGGCGGGGGTCAGGCCGGTGTGCTCTTCTGGGGCCGTGTCGCTGGCAGTGTGTGTGCTGCTTCTTGCCAATGTAGTCAAGTGAGGGTGCTTGTGCGGGGCAAGCGCTGCTTCCAGGAAGTTGTTGCAGAGTTGGGAACACCTTCACAAAAACATCACTAAACGGTTGCGGGTCGCCCGATTTTCCTCCGATCTGGAGAATCAGGCCGCCTTAGCACTGAGTTGGACCGGACACGTTAGCACTGAGTTTGACTGGGCACGCAAACAGTCAATAAGAACCAATCACCAATGACAAGAAGCTTTTTTATAGTGAAAAATCTAAAAAGGGTGAAAAACTACATGGTCGAATTTGTGTCGAGACGAAATTCACTATTTAGCTTTATTTATAAGTGTTTGGAGTTCCTCGGAGGGTGACAAACCGCCTCTCCGTTACAAGATTTCAGTACAAAGAGAACGAAAAAGAAGTTTGGAGGGGAGCATTTACATGAGCATTCCTCTGTGCCTTCTTTTAGACTCACTAAGGCATCCAAGTGAGCGTTGCACGGACTGGAGATGGAGCAGAGTGTATTCCAAGCAGAGGAATGATGTAAGTCTCACATTCTCGCCGAAAAACCTCAGAGCTCTCTCAAGTGTTTTGAGTGACTTGACTTCAAATATAGTCCTGAGGACCTTTTTATAGCATTTCTGGGGGGGGGGGGGGTCGTGCTGGTATTTGCGCTGGTCTGAGTCTTGCGTTGACTAATAGTGTCGCACTGTGATGGTCACCTAAATCACCAATTTTCATAAAAATGACGAATGTGTCCCCCAGGCGTTCCGGGCGGCCCAGGCAAGTTGCCCGACGGCCGGAGGGGGCGGCGATCGCTAGCACGCATTCGCAAGGGGCGCGCAGGAGCCATGCACAAGGGATGTGCGCTTGCCGCGTGCAAGGAATGCACGAGGTGCTAGCCACGCGTAAGGGATAATTTGCGCGCGTCGAGCGTGCACGCAAAGGAAGCGCACACGCTCAAGGTATGTGCAGTCCCTGCGTGCTGCGCTGCGTACATGCATATTGTTCGCGTACGCATTTGGTCGAGTTGGTCTGACTTCACGTCCTTGGTCGAAATCTTCCTAGTTTGACTTGGAAAATTCATGGGGAACCCCATCAACAATTATATTATTTAGTTATATTTGAGTTAAATTTGTTATTTACATGATATGTAATATGATACGTGATGAGGTCGTCGTAATTTTTTTAAAGGATTGGGGGTGCAAATAGTCCACTCCTTATGATCACCACTAGCTTAGTGAGATCATGAGTTTGACTGCCGTACACGCGATCCCCACATGTGCGGATAGCCGCGTAACTACCGTAACCACCGCATGAAGCCTATAAAAGGAGCCTCATGTCTCTTCCTTTTTCATCTTTCTCCTCCTTGCTTTCTTCCTTCTCAGGCCAGAGTTCTGCCAGATTTCTCCTACGAGTCGTCGCCTCTCCACCAGAATTCGACTAAATCCACCACGAAGAACCAGTTTCACGAGCCGATCAAAGAAGCCTCCTTGCGCGCAACATCCCACAAGTTCTCCCCAACACTACTCCGCACGCTTTGCGACCGTGATCAGCTCTCACACGTCGCCCAAAAGCGCTCGTCATCACCACTCGAGACCTCTAACTTTAAACTTCGCGTAAGTCGGCCCGTCGCCCATCGAGCACAAGTGAACTCTCTCATCCCCCAATTGTAACAATGAGCGGTCTGTCGCTCTCGTAGTGGAGTTTGACCGGCATAGATCCGGTCACGTTATTTTTTACCCAGTTGAGTGATTTTTCCACGTAAAAAACATCGTGTGTACAATCTTTCTTGTTCTGTAACTGTGTGTGCACTTGATCGCTTTGCGGGCTAGGACGACCAAATTTAGCCCAATCTGCCAGGAGCATTAAGTAGACCGCAACAATACAGACTTATGACCCACGATCTATACGATGTTATTATCTTACATCATAGTTCTACCCCGATACGACTGGTCCAACTAATTAGGCATTGAACCTTTGATCCCATCAATTTGTTCTCAGGTCCGATTCTTAAAATCTCACTTCCAACAATTATTTCAACAATTTACAAAAATAATAGCAACCTATAATAAGTAGAATGTAAAAAAGGCATTTTTAATTACCTCATGGATCAATTTTTTTTTAAAGTAAACATTTGAGATTAAATATTCCTCAAACCTAATACTATAAAATGAGATAACAATAAGCAAATAGGCCTATGCTTTTTCATGGGGATCCTTTTCATGGTCCAGATCTATTTTTTACTAATCCGACAGTTTCACTAATCCTATACTTTTATATTTTGTTTTTAATCAAAATAATTATGCACCATTAGATCAAGTGAGAATGCATCCACACCATGAAATGGATACTATCCATTTCACACAAATGAAGTCTCATGTTCTAAATTAGCTTTGGGATTAAATTGCTTGATTTTAATAGTTTAGCGATTCATTTTAATTATTTAAAAATTAAAAGTCAAACATTAATATATAGTTCATTAATATAAATTAAAAAGTCAAGCATTAATATATAGCATGACAGCCACTGTGCCTCTTTTTTTATCTACAACAAAGTATTATAGTTGTGTTGATTACAATAGGCAAAATATTCATATTAGTTCATTTATTTTTGGGCAAGTTTCAAATTAGTCATTTAAGTTTTTTGCTTCAAAATTTTCAATTAGATCCCTTAATTTTTGATATGCTTTCAAGTATGAAATTTACTCTTCAAATTAGTCCCGTAATCTTGTATCTAGTTTTAAAAATGTTCTTTAATTTTCATTTGTTTTAAATTGGTCTCTTAACTTTATATTTTTTCCAAAAAAGTTCATAAATCATCATTATTCAAATTACTAGATGGCATTGACATGACGTTGACTAATTATGTATATGGTAATAATTTTTGGTGACTGTTATTAGCACTGCATTTTTGGATATTCACACTTTATTTATTCTTAATTTTTCACGACTTTTGAAAATACTTCTTGTACATGCATTTTTAGGAAAAGTGTTCAACACGAAAGTTGTAGATCTCGACGAGATCTATAACTTTGGTGTTGAACACTTTTCCTAAAAATGCATGTATAAAGCGTATTTCTAAAAATACGCTCAGATTTCGCGCCTTTTGAAAATACTCATTGTACATGCATTTTTAGGAAAAGTGTTCAACACAAAAGTTGTAGATCTCGTCGAGATCTATAACTTTCGTGTTGAACACTTTTCCTAAAAATGCATGTACAAGGAGTATTTTCAAAAGGCGCGGAAAATTAAGAATAAATAAAGTGCGAATATCCAAAAATGCAGTGCTAATAACAATCGCTTAATTTTTTTTGTTATTATCTAATAAAAATATTTATCAAAATTTCGAATTTATAAATTTCTTATTAATTTATATTATATTCAAAATAAATAACAAGAAATTAAGGATTATAAAAGGGATCATGCCAATGAAATATCGAAAATAATGAAAGAAATCTAAAAAGTAGCATTCTTGATTTATTTATACCAATTAACATTTCTCTTGTCTCTACAACTCTATCATATATATCAACATACATATCTTCAAGCACACCAAACATTTTCCCTCAGTCATTTGATCAAAAAACATATTAAATCTCATCTTTTAGATAAAAAGAAAGATTTATTGAAAAGAGAGGGCGAGAGAGGGAAAAAGAATATTAATAAGTCTCTTAAAGCTATATGAGAGAGAGAAAGTGAAAGAAAATGAGAGATAAATTAATTTTTTTTTACGGCAAAACGTACATTTTTTAAAAAAATAAAAATTGTAATCTTGATTTATATTTTTTTACGGTCATTTTGAGTACTCATATGTATATGTTGCGGGTGTAGCTCATTTTGATACGGGCGTAGCCCGCAACGAGACATCGAGCACGAGCGAAGTCTGTGCGAAGGCGGGCGAAGCCTGCCTGGATGGGGCCGAAGGCCGCCCGAGAGCATCTTCGCACGGGCTACGCCCGTGCGAAGATGCTCGTATATTATAAGAGAATATATATATATATAGATATATATAATCAGTTTTTTAGGGTCTTTAGTTCATCTCTTTCCACCACTCACACAGCCGCCCTAGGTTCATCAAAGGCAAAATTATCAAATTGGTCCCTAAACTTTAGGTACTTTTTCAAATCAGTCCCTAAACTTTCAAATGATTCAAATAGGTCCCTAAACTATTAAAATCACTTCAAAATAATCCTAAAGTGATTTTTCGTTTCTTTTTTTTATTTAATTAAATTTTTATTTCAATGCAATATTACAAATATTAGATAATTCTAAAAAAATGATTATAAAATTATAAAAAATAAATTAAGCATTCTAATTTACTCAAACAACCACCCAGTATAAGCTAGCACAAAATAATTTTCACATTAATTGCATTTGTTTTATAACGAAATATGTCTTGTAAGCAAAATCCTAAAACAAAATCCGGCGAGCAGAACAAAATACCCTAAAACACCAGCCGGGGAAATAGAAGACAGCGAGAGAAATGAAAGAAACTTATTATTTTAATAATGTCACCGGCGGGGAGGATGGATGAGTTCCGGCTAGGGGTGCAAGTTGAGTTGAGCCGACTCGAAAGCTCGATGAGCCGGCTCGAAAAAAGCTCGACTCGAGCTCGAGCCTGTGGAGCTCGAGCTCGATTACGAGTCAAGCTCGAGCTCATCTATTGTTATTCATGAGCTCGCGAGCCGGCTCGCGAGCTTTTTATTTATTGGCTCGCGAGCTTTTTATTTATATATTTTAAAATTATATATATATATATATATATAAATATAAAAATAAGAAAATAAAGTTCATTAGCTAAAAAGCTCGCGAGCAGCTCGAGCTCGCGAGCTCGATAAGTTGGCATTGAGCTCGACCTCGAGCTGGAATAAATGAGCTCTTCGAGCTCGAGCTCGAGCTTGGAAATTTTGCCATGCTCGACTCGAGCTCGACTCGTTTGCACCCCTAGCTCCGGCGAGCAGAACTGCGAGACCTTGTACAGGGTCGGAAAGATCGACGAGCAAGACCGTTTTTTTACAGCAGCTGGTATCGGGCGGAGGAAATGAGAAGCGGGGGAGGAGTAAATAATATATTAAAAAAATAAAATATTATAATAATTAAAAATCCTTTGGGATTAGTTTGAAGTGATTTTAATAGTTTAGGGACCTATTTGAATCATTTGAAAGTTTAGGGACTGATTTGAAAAAGTACCCAAAGTTTAGGGACCAATTTGATAATTTTGCCTTCATCAAACAACTCGACTGTCAACAACATTCAGTTTATTATTTTACTATCAACACGTTTGGTACCTGATAACCCATGCATACACATGATGGGATCCAATACTCTCCAACCCTGGCTGCAACAAATCATATTTAGTAATAAATTTTCAAAATTACTAAGAAAACAATATGTACATGAGCAAAAAAAAAAGAGAGTTACTGAGATGAGAATGCTTAGGTGGATGTGTGGATACACGAGACTAGACAAAATTAAAAATTAATGTATCAGGGATACGACAAGAATATCAACAATTCCATAGAAAATGCGGGAAGCTCGACTAAGATGGTTTGGACACGTACAAAGAAGACGATTAGAGGCACCTATTAGGCATTGTGAGAGTCTAGTCACTAGGCATTTTAAATTAGGGATGGGTAGACCAATAAATACTTGGAATGAAAGTGAAACTATAAGGAAAGACATGATGTACATAGGCATTAGTGAGATTATGACAAAAGATAGAGCACAATGATGACAAAGGATCCATATAGCTGACCTCATTATAGTGGGATAAAGGCTTGACTGTTGTTGTATAACTACTTCAAATAAAGTGCAAAACAACTTGCTAGCAAAAAAAAGAAGAAAATATGAATTTATTTCACAAGAAGAAGATGAACATGCCACAAGTTTTCAGAGTTACTAAAACAGATTTATTTGAGAAAATTGGACTTGGGACTAGAGCACAGCTTCGAGCTTCGATTGAAATGGCCTGCGAACTTTCGGGGGAGGTCTAGGGTTCCTCAGCAAGCTCCAGTCTCAGGTTATCGTAGGGGTAGATTTTTGGCGCCTGTCAAAAAAAAATACAAAATATTTAATTAACTTTTATCATACAACCTCTCCACTTGCTTAAAATAAAGAAATTAGAAACTTAGGCTCCATTTGGGGGACTTATTTTCACCGGTCAAGCGGTTACGAATTAAGGTCCGGTTCATGCGATCGTAACCGCTTGACCGGTAAAAATAAATCCCCCCCAAACGGAGCCTTAATATACCATGCATTAAAGTTCTCAATTCTTATAGATATAGGGTTTATTAATTTGTGGATTTAAAACTAAGGATCCGTTTGGCATGACGGTGGCGGTCGTGAACACGGTGGTCATGAACCGCCGTTCGTGAACATCCGATCTCACCTAAGGAACTCTATCTGCTTTCACGCTCAAAATTAGTTTTTTTTGTTCTTGATGGCAATCATAACCGCTATCACCCCAAACATATGTTATACGATGATGACATTTTGTCGAAACTCACCGGAGCAAAAACGCACCCTAAATCATATTCATTTCATTCAAAGTTTAAAAATATGATAATAATAATAATAGGCAATAACTATATGCAGACCGACATCGGCTATGCGCAGGCCGCTCAAATTTCATAACGGTTATGTGCAGGCCAATACCTATACGGGTTCACAGCTTTCTGTGATTTTTTGTGGTTAAACAAAAAGATAAGTTCGGCAATTAAATAATAATTTATGATATAAACATATAGAGATACTAAGGCTCTGTTTGGGACAGCGGCTGCGGATCAGAAAGCTGCTTTCTGGTCCGCAACCGCTAATATGGGTGTTTGTTTGAGGGGCGGATTAAAAAGCGATTTTAAAAAAATAACGTTTTTGTTTAACTTTTAGGGCGCTGCTTCCGGTTCGCGTCTGAGGTTTCCCAAAACCCGCGGCTGCTGGCTTTCCTTCCCGATCCCGCTGTTCTCCCCTCCCCGATCCCGCAACAAGCCCGCAGATCGCCAGATCCGGCGATTCTTCCACATCCGGCGATTCTTCCAGAGCCGGTGGTTCTTCCGGAGCCGGCAATTCTTCCCAATCCGGCGCTTCTCATCCCGATCCGGCGCTTCTCCCGCGTCGGCGTTCTTCCCGATCCCCGTCGGCCTTCTTCCCGACCCATCTCCTTCAATCGAACGGCGAGAAGAAGCCCTAGAGCAGCTCCAGTTCCCATCTTCCGGCCTTCTTCCCCGTCGTCGCTGTCCCAAACCGGCCCGAAGACCGTCGATTCGCCTCCTCTCCCTTGCACCGTCGCATTTCCCCGAGGTATACCCCTTCTCCCTTCTGATTTTGCAAACTTTTGGATGTGTGTGTGTTTTTGATTTTGTGGATGTGTGTGTGTATGTGTGAATGTGTGTGTGTGTTTTTGAGGATGAATGTTGTGTGTGTGTTCTTGCTTCAGTGATAGGATGGATGAATGTGTGTTTATGTGTGTGTGTGTTTATGTATTTATGAATGTATGTGTGTGTTTGTATTGAATTTGTGTGTTGAATGTGTGTGCGTGTGTGTTTGCATTGAATGTGTGTGTTGTATGGATGAATGAGGGTGTGTGTGTTGAATGTGTGTGTGTGTGTTTGTATGAATGTGTGTGTGTGTTGAATGTGTGAATGTGTGTGTGTGTTGAATGTGTGAATGTGTGTGTGTTTGTTTATGTTTTTATGAATGTGTGTGTGTGTGTGTTTATGTATTTATGAATGTGTGTGTGTGTGTGTTGAATGTATGTGTGTGTTTGTATTGAATGTGCGCGTGTGTTGAATGTGTGTGTGTGTATGAATGTGTGTGTGTTGTATGGATGAATGAGGGTGTGTGTGTTGAATGTGTGTGTGTGTGTATGTGTGTGTATGAATGTGTGTGTGTGTTTGCATTGAATGTGTGTGTTGTATGGATGAATGAGGGTGTGTGTGTTGAATGTGTGTGTGTGTATGTGTGTGTATGAATGTGTGTGTGTGTTGAATGTGTGAATGTGTGTGTGTGTGTATGAATGTGTGTGCGTGTGTATGAATGTGTGTGTATGTGTTTATGTTTTTATGAATGTGTGTGTGTGTGTTTATGTATTTATGAATGTGTGTGTGTGTGTGTTTGCATTGAATGTGTGAATGTGCGTGTTGAGTGTATGTGTGTGTGTGTGTGTTGAATGTGTATGTGTGTGTGTTGAATGTATGAATGTACGTGTATGTTTGAGTTAGTTTGTATATTTATGTTTACTGATTTTTTTAAGTTTATAGAGTAATGGGAAAGAGCGATTCCAGCACTCGACCGAGACCATTAGTAGATATTTTTCGAAAGGCCTTACATCACTTTTGTTACTCTCTGCTGAGGTTATAAAGCCTATGGACCCTCAGTTCAGAGAGATTTTGGCCGAGATTAGAAGTGATGCTCGTTACATGCCATTCTTCAAGGATTGCGTTGGTGCAATTGATAGGACACATGTAGATGCGAGGATACCCGTAGAAGATCAAGTCCGGTACATAGGACGTCACGACACAACGACGCAAAATGTAATGGCAGTGTGTGATTTTAATATGTGCTTTACATTTGCATTGGCTGGATGGGAGGGCACTGCTCATGATAGCCTCATCTTCGCACGCGCATTGGGAGATAATAGATTAAATTTTCAGCATCCCCCGCAAGGTATACAAATCAATATTTTTAAAATCATTTAAATTTTTTATACCACATAATGTTTGGGTGTTTAACATATCAAATAAATGCAGGTAAATTTTATTTGGTGGATGCTGGATACCCGTTGAAGATGGGTTTTTGAAGCCGTATCCGGATACACGATATCACTTGGCAGACTATGCCCGTGGTAGTCGGCCTGTTCATGGAAGGCAAGAACATTTCAATAAGGCGCATTCATCTCTTCGCAGTGTTATCGAGCGTACGTTTGGAGTGTGGAAGAATAAGTGGGGTATATTGGGCAAAATGCCACAATATACCTTCAAAAAACAGCGGTCCATAGCGCTAGCCACAATGGCCTTGCATAACTTCATTCGTAGACATCCTTCTCGCTGGGACCCTGAGTTTAATGCTTGTGATGCGGATGAGTCTTCTTACGTTCCCTTAGAGGATGAAAACCTTGCGGCAGAGGATGACATTGAAAGCGATGTGGGTGATGCTGCTGGAGCTGAATATATGTCTACGGTACGAGATAGCATTGCCGAAGAAATATACAGGGCGCGTCGGTAAAAATTCGATCCTTATCTGGTTAAATACTTTACAGTATTTAAATAATCATACCAATTGATGCGTATAAATTTTCTTCAAACAGGTGATCAGAAAGGATTGGAGAGAGCAGTCAACGGACGTTGGAAGTCAATTTACACTTATCAGTTATTTTGTGTTATTTAGACCTGTTTTTAAGAATGATGTGAAAGACTCTTGTTATCGGTTGTTTTTAATTATTCTCCGCGTTAAAATATTTATGTATTTTAAAGTTTAAAAAAAACAGCTTCCAAAAGCTGTTCATCCAAACAGCTAAATTAGAAAATTGCTCTTCAAAGCGCACTTCTGCACAGAACACCCAAATACTCTGCAGTTTTTCAAAACTGCTCCCCAAAGAGCTCTTTCAAAACAGCTCTATCCGAACAGCAGCTTTTTAATCCGCCAGAGCTGTCCCAAATAGAGCCTAAATGATTATCAATTTTTAGGGGCCTATGAGCTTAGATCAATGAGGTAGATTTCTTGATGATGCTCCCACCAGAAATAACGGTTCTGTGACATCCTGAATTTAACGAGGCTCGCACAAGAAGTAGCTCCGAGCAGACGTCTAGATTGACAAGATTCTATAGGAGAAAAAGGTTGTAGGAATGAACTACAATCAACATCTAAATATTTAGATTTAGATGTCCGAGGCATTTTTGAAGAGCATGTAAGAGTTTGGTTACGAACTTGATTAGATTAAGCGCACTCGACAAAAATACTACGAAGACGAGGGACCGGACTGGAAGTTATACCACCTAAAAATAAGGATAAAACCATGAATTCAACTTTAGTATCATTAGGCTAGCTAAAGGGGGAAAGAACTCAAATATTGTGGGCTAGTGTTACTGATCGAGTCACCACGTACCTGCGATGGGGCAATATTTACACCACGGCGTGCACGAATGGAACCGGCAAACGAAGCGGAGATCAATCTCCAGGGGGCGGACAGCAACAATGATCCTCACACAAACAAAGACAGCAGCCTTGATCTTCACACAAACCAAGACAGCAGCAGCCGCGATCTTCGCGTAGACTAAACTGACTGATGGCGACCTTACATGCAACCCCTATTCAGTTTTTCTACTTTATTATCACTTGCATCCCTTATTTTTATGACCCATTTGTTTAAGCCTAGATGGGGAGCATTTGTTTAAGTCTAGATGGGGGCCCTGCGACCTATATATATGCTTGGTATGACTCTTGCTTGGGTAGCTAGAAAAAGAGATAACAGGATCCTCTCTATCCCTCTTCTTCCTCTCCATCCCTCTTCTTCCCTCCTATCTTCTCCTTCTCACATTCCCCTGCGGGTGTCCGCCCAGCTCTTGGAATACACCGCATCTTCCACCCAGCATCAACCGCTCGCAGGATTCTGCCCCCAACGGCCCGTTACGCATTCCCAATCCGAGGCATGTAACGGCTAGATCGTTACAGTTTCTATCTATAAATAAATACTCTAAATTACATTAAAGAAAACTAGGATATGTGCACAAAAAATTTCATTTTGATTCGGGGACTTTCAAAAATAAATAAACATTTACCCAAATACTTCCTTCATTAAGAAATTTGGTGCTTTAATATTCAAGTTATGCATAAAATAAATAATCATGATTTTAGTTTTTTGAGATACATGGTGCACCAAAATAAACTTGCTTTGATAAATAGTAATTTAAAAATAGTAAAATACCCACTATCTCTCTCTTTATCTATGTATGTCTGTGTGAGTGCGTGCCCGTGTTATAAAGTAAATGTATTGGGTGAATCAAGAAATTGTTACAATTAACATCCAAAAGAGGTGACTTGTACTTAAGCAACAAGCCAGGAGTCTCTTGGTGCCTTGAGCATTATAGTTATAGGTAGTTTCTTGGCTCCATATTTGTCAGTTTTTTAAAAAAATTAAGAATTGTTTGAACCAAGAAACCAGTTCACAAAGTTCGGATAGAAAAGGGGTTGCCCAGTCTATTGATTATGCGGTCTAACACCACAAACCTGATGACAAGAGAGACGGGCCATGAGAACTGAAAGTCGGACTGCCTATAAACAAGACCCACGAGCGGTAGTGCGGAGGTCCCACCACACGTTCAAAAATATATAAGAACATCATGTTCTAAACCAAGACCGCGCTAGGCGCAAGGAAGACACAAGCTCAAGGAACCTGGGGGGGGGGGGGGGCTCTAGCGTGTGGGGGTGGGGGTGATTTGTGAATATCCACCCCCGCAAAAATACAGGATCCTTCATGTAGTAAGACTTTGTCGAGCTGATTGAGGTTGTCAGGAATGGTCTCGCGAGCTCGGTCCTGGTGACGCAAGCAGATTGGCGAGCTTTGAGGGATCTTGCCTGAAACCTCGCTGATGCAATCTGGGAAGGACCACTCTTCTGGGTCTGAGATCGGGATAACCTCGCTTATGGGCCTCGCCCGAGCGAGGAAGGGAGGACCTCAGTTATGGGTGACCCACGCCGTTAGGCCTAGTCCTCCACGTATCCTCAATGATGTTCTTCTAGGTCCATGATCAACTTCTTACTGTTATGGGCTTATAATTGGGCTTAGCCTTCCGGGATGTATACGGTTGTACAAGAATACTAGCACTCGACTGTTCTTGCGCGCACATGCTTTTCCGGTGCTCAACAGAATTTCAACCACTCATAGTCCCCCAGAGCATTATAGAAGATCGGGCAGTAGTTGGAGCATCGTCATCATGTGCTCATGGGGAGACTGCGAGTGGAGGAAATCTTGTCTTGTGAGACTGTTAGTACGTTCAAGAATGAGCTTGAAAGCAAACTGTAGGAAAAAGCTAAATGAGAAACGATACACAGTATCCCTGGCTGATATGTTAATGAAAAGCATGAATTGACATGATAATTCAAGTACATAATGTAACAATCATCCATCCGACTAAGGACTCGTTTGACACAGTGGTGACGGTCGTGATTCGTGAACGAGGTGGTTATGAATCATCGTTCGTGAATACCCGACCTCACCTAAAGAACTCCAACCACTTTTATATTCAAAAATATTTTTTTTTCTTGGTGGCAGTCATAACCGTTGTCAAGTCAAACACATTTTATGATGGTGGCGTTTTTGTCCAAACTCATCGCAGCAAAAACACGGTGTCAAACGAACCTCAAATATATGCACAAGCAAAAAAAATTCAGTTGCCTCCGAGAATGAAATGAGCTATGGTAATCGTGAAAACAAGATATTCAGTCATCAATATGAGGAGATCTTAAGATACTTAATAATCACAGTGCGCTCTTAAACATTTGAAAGCAGATAGTGTTGCAGATTGCAAGGTTTCTTTGGCAAATTTTAAGGTGAAATGCAGCTGAGACCAGATAATGGTGCATGGTTGTTGGTGGGCTGTTAGTGATAAGATGGCGCCAAATGATGTATGCTACGGGTCTGGTCTGGTGAGGACACGAGTGGTGTAGCACGGTGTTATGATCCTAATTGCCAAAGGCGAGAAATTAAGGGAAAGTTGTAAGAATCCTGAAGAAGTCAGGAAAAGAGAAAGTTTTTAGAAGAGAGTGACCAGGTAGTTATGTAGGAGAGACAACACATTCTCATTCATATCCATCACAACGTACATAAAGGTGCTTATATCCTCTTGGATTGATAGTTACAGGTATTTAAAACACATGGCGGCAATGGTTTAGGTGGTGGCAACAGTTATAAAAACAAATAATGTTCTGTGCAGGCAATGACTCTTAACTCCCAGCAGAGTCAACAGTTGAAGTACAAATACATATATGGCACAGGGGTAACAAAGCAGATCTGGTGGAGAGAGATGGCAGAAGTTTGCGCAAACAAAGATGCAAGAGAAGAGGAAGATGAGAGAGAGGGTAGGGGGTCGGCGGGTGAGAGCGGGTGAGAAAGAGAGAGAAAGAGAGATTCATTTTATCAATAATGGCATAATTCGTGTAGCCAGAACCAACATCCAATCCAAAGTAAGGACATGATACCCAACTCAACATTGGAACAAGCTTAGCAGCATCTACTGATCCTGCCCAGTCCGCATCCGTATACACCTCTACAATCAATGCCTCATTGGGTGAGAACAAAATTCCCTTGCCAGGAGTGAATTTAAGGTACCTCAAAACTCTGTGTGCTGCATCCAGGTGATGTGATATAGGTGAATGCATGTACTGACTAAGGACCCCCACAACATAGAATATGTCTGGTCGAGTATGGGAGAGATAGATAAGTTTTCCAACCAATCGTTGGAAGTCAGGTACATCATCAACGACTTCTCCTTTATCTCTTCCAAGTTTGTGCTTGACCTCCATTGCGGTATCAGGTGGCCTGCACTCGAGCATTCCAGTCGTCTCAAGCAAGTCTAGAACACACTTCCTTTGGGATATAAAGATCTCATGCTTGGATCTAGCCACCTCGATGCCCAGAAAATACTTGCGGGGGCCAAGATCCTTCACTTCAAATTCCTGAGACAATCTGGATTTCAGATGTTCAACCGCTTCGATATCATCGTCGGTTATTACTATATCATCCACAGACAATGAGAGCAACCACCTGACCCTTACTATGTTTCACAAACAAGGTGTGCTCAGCATTGCTCTGTTTGTACCCGAAAGAGATCATAGCCCGGTGAAATCTCCCAAACCATGCACGCGGAGATTGCTTCAAGCCATACAGAGCTTTCTTCAACCTGAAAACTTTCCCTGCCAATCCTTCTTGGCTAACACCAGGAGGTAAGGACATGTAGAATTCCTCCTCAAGGTCACCATGGAGAAATGCGTTCTTCACATCCAACTGAAGGAGACTCCACCCTTTACACACGACACACGAAAGCAAGATCCTGATGGAGTTAATTTTTGCCACTGGTGCAAATGTCTCCTGATAGTCAGTGTCCGCTGTCTGCGTATATCCTCTCGCCACTAACCTGTCTTTGTATCGTTCCACAAGACCTTGGGAGTTTTGCTTCACAGAGAAAACTCACTTGCATCTCACAACAGTTTTCCCCTTAGGGAGTTGGACCAGCTCCCAAGTATTGTTCTTGTCAAGGGCTCACATTTCTTCCAGCATCGCTGCCTTCCACTCACTATGATCAAATGCTTCCTGCCAAGACTGAGGAATACAAATGGAGGCCAAGGAGGTAACAAATGTTCTATGTGAATGAGACAATGAGTCATAAGTCACAAAGTGAGAAAGAGGATGTAGAGTAGAAGCAGAGCTACCTTTGTTAATACCTGACGATGGATCGGGTGATGACTCAGGTTGAATAGCAAGAGCCTGAGTATTTGTGCCCCTTCTACATCGAGTGTAGACCTGCAAAATAGGAGGAAGCACCGGAGGAACGGGAGTAGTAGGAACAGGACATGACGGCGGGGTGACCGAAACGGGAGGTGGCACCGGAGATGGAGGAATGGGCAGAGGAACAGAAGGAGGGGAACTCACTTCTGTAGCTGTGCTCTCCCCCTGAAGAGAGTTCCCATAATAAGCTTCAGATTCCCGGAAGGTGACGTCCATGGTAACAAACACCCGCTTGGTAACCGGGTGGAAGCACTTATAGACTTTCTGGGTAGGAGAGTAGCCAATAAACACACACTTTAGGGCGCGTGGATCAAGTTTGGTCTTAGGCTAGGCGTGGACAAAGCAGACACATCCAAAGACACGGGGAGAGAGAGAGGTAGGACGGACCCCTAGAGTGGTGAGAGGGGTCTGAAACCCGAGGACCCGTGTAGGAAGACGATTGATGAGGTAGGCCGCAGTGAGAATAACATCACCCCAGTAATACTTAGGGAGACGCATCCGAAGGAGAAGACACTTAGCCACCTCAAGGAGGTGCCGATTCTTACGCTCGGCCACCCCATTCTGAGCAGGGGTGTACACACAGGAGGTTTGATGGATGATACTTAGGTCACTTAGGTATTTATCAAGACGAGCGTCAATATATTCACGACCATTGTCACTACGTAAGATTTTAATGAGAGCACCATATTGAGTAGTGACCATCATGTGAAAGCGCTGAAAAATAGAGAACATCTCACTTTTATGCTTCATTAAGTAAACTCAGGTACAACGAGAGTAACAATCAATGAAAGAAACAAACCACGAGCAACCAGAAATAGAGACAGTAGGGCTAGGCCACCAAACATCAGTATGAATAACAACAAACAAAACTGAGCTACGGGGGGGGGGGGGGGCATAAGAGGAAGAGTACTACGATGATGTTTAGCCAATTCACACACGTCACAATGAAAAACATTAAACAAAGTAGAAGACAGCAAAAATTAACAGCTTCATAATAGCGACAGAAGGATGTCCTAGCCAACAATGCCAGGAATCCAACTCAGAGGGACGAGCATCAAGAAGGGCGTTGGGAGATCGAGCGATGCTGGATGAAGTGGAAGCAGAGTGGTCGAACACATATAGCCCGTTGCACAGTCTACCAGAGTCAATCACCGTCCCCGTCTTCAGGTCATGAAATAAGGATAAAACCATGAATTCAACTTTAGTATCATTAGGCTAGCTAAAGGGGGAAAGAACTCAAATATTGTGGGCTAGTGTTACTGATCGAGTCACCACGTACCTGCGATGGGGCAATATTTACACCACGGCGTGCACGAATGGAACCGGCAAACGAAGCGGAGATCAATCTCCAGGGGGCGGACAGCAACAATGATCCTCACACAAACAAAGACAGCAGCCTTGATCTTCACACAAACCAAGACAGCAGCAGCCGCGATCTTCGCGTAGACTAAACTGACTGATGGCGACCTTACATGCAACCCCTATTCAGTTTTTCTACTTTATTATCACTTGCATCCCTTATTTTTATGACCCATTTGTTTAAGCCTAGATGGGGAGCATTTGTTTAAGTCTAGATGGGGGCCCTGCGACCTATATATATGCTTGGTATGACTCTTGCTTGGGTAGCTAGAAAAAGAGATAACAGGATCCTCTCTATCCCTCTTCTTCCTCTCCATCCCTCTTCTTCCCTCCTATCTTCTCCTTCTCACATTCCCCTGCGGGTGTCCGCCCAGCTCTTGGAATACACCGCATCTTCCACCCAGCATCAACCGCTCGCAGGATTCTGCCCCCAACGGCCCGTTACGCATTCCCAATCCGAGGCATGTAACGGCTAGATCGTTACAGTTTCTATCTATAAATAAATACTCTAAATTACATTAAAGAAAACTAGGATATGTGCACAAAAAATTTCATTTTGATTCGGGGACTTTCAAAAATAAATAAACATTTACCCAAATACTTCCTTCATTAAGAAATTTGGTGCTTTAATATTCAAGTTATGCATAAAATAAATAATCATGATTTTAGTTTTTTGAGATACATGGTGCACCAAAATAAACTTGCTTTGATAAATAGTAATTTAAAAATAGTAAAATACCCACTATCTCTCTCTTTATCTATGTATGTCTGTGTGAGTGCGTGCCCGTGTTATAAAGTAAATGTATTGGGTGAATCAAGAAATTGTTACAATTAACATCCAAAAGAGGTGACTTGTACTTAAGCAACAAGCCAGGAGTCTCTTGGTGCCTTGAGCATTATAGTTATAGGTAGTTTCTTGGCTCCATATTTGTCAGTTTTTTAAAAAAATTAAGAATTGTTTGAACCAAGAAACCAGTTCACAAAGTTCGGATAGAAAAGGGGTTGCCCAGTCTATTGATTATGCGGTCTAACACCACAAACCTGATGACAAGAGAGACGGGCCATGAGAACTGAAAGTCGGACTGCCTATAAACAAGACCCACGAGCGGTAGTGCGGAGGTCCCACCACACGTTCAAAAATATATAAGAACATCATGTCCTAAACCAAGACCGCGCTAGGAGCAAGGAAGACACAAGCTCGATAAATGAGGAACGGGGACGTTCAGAAATGTATAAGAACATCATGTCCTAAACCAAGACCGTGCTAGGAGCAAGGAAGACACAAGCTCGATAAATGAGGAACGGGGGGGAGGGGTTGTGATTTGTGAATATCCACCCCCGCAAAAATACAGGATCCGTCATGTTGTAAGACTTTTCCGAGCTGAATGAGGTTGTCAGGAATGGTCTCGCGAGCACGGCCCTCGTGGCGCAAGCAGATTGACGAGCTTTGAGGGATCTTGCCTGAAACCTCGCTGATGCAATCTGGGAAGGACCACTCTTTTGGGTCTGAGATCGGGAGGACCTCGCTTATGGGCCTCGCTCGAGCGAGGAAGGGAGGACCTCGCTTATGGGTGACTTGCGCCATTAGGCCTGGTCCTCCACGTATCCCCGATGATGTTCTTCTAGGTCCATGATCAACTTCTTACTGTTATGGGCTAATAATTGGGCTTAGCCTTCCGAGATGAATACGGTTGTACAAGAATACTAGCACTCGACTGTTCTTGTGCGCACGGGCTTTTCCGGTGCTCAACAGAATTTCCACCACTCATACTCCCTAACTCCCCCAGAGCATTATAGAAGATCGAGCAGTAGTTGGAGCATCATCATGTGCTCGCGGGGAGACTGCGAGCGGAGGAAATCTTGTCTTGTGAGACTGTTAGTACGTTCAAGAATGAGCTTGAAAGCAAACTGTAGGAAAAAGCTAAATGAGAAACGATGCACAGTGTTCCTGGCTGATATGTTAATGAAAAGCATGAATTGACATGATAATTCAAGTACATAATGTAACAATCATCCATCTGACTAAGGGCTCGTTTGACACAGTGGTGACGGTCGTGATTCGTGAACGAGGTGGTTATGAACCATCGATCGTAAACACACGAGAACACACGACCTCACCTAAGGAACTCCAATCACTTTTATATTCAAAAATAATTTGTTTTCTTGGTGGCAGCCAAAACCGTTGTCAAGTCAAACACATTTTATGATGGTCGCGTTTTTGTCCAAACTCATCGCAGCAAAAACACTGTCAAACGAACCTCAAATATATGCACATCCACAAAAAATTCAGTTGCCTCCGAGAATGAAATGAGCTATGGTAATCATGAAAACAAGATTTTCAGTCATCAATATGCGGAGATAGAATTATGAAAAATAAAATAACAATATTCTGATTTATAATGATGTGATCTTTAAACATAAAATCACAGAATGTATCTTCTGACCAAATTTAGACTGAGTTCCTAAGATACTTAATAATCACAGTGCGCTCTTAAACATTATAGTGATGTAGGGTAGGCTATGGAGTGCACCACCTAGACTCTATATGCAACACAACAATCGGTTCACGCGACAAAATTATTAGAGCAATGAAAATTAATAACGCCACAAGCAAACAATTGTAACAAGAATTATTCTTTTTAATATTGAGCGAATTCCTTTGTTGGTTTTCCTCCGCTCGGAGGGCCAAAAGCGAAGCGCGCGGCGAAGAGATCCACCTGCAGGTTAATAATCAATCGATGTCAAAACACCCCAAACAAGCTCCAAGCAAATACGAGATTAACCAATAATAATACCAAGAGAATAGTACAACCAAATCACAAAATAACTCGAGACTAGGGGCTGATTTTGGGCAATGGAGGTGGAAGGTTCAGGTGGCGTAGATCGGGTGCCGGGTGGTGGAACCGGAGGTGGAGGTAGCGGTTGGGGCTGTTTTGGTGGTGGATGAAGGGATCGGAAAGGAAACGGGTGGATCCGGATGAATACACGTAGATCCGGGCTCGGGAGGGCGGATCCGGTAATGGAGGGTCGGATCCGGGTTAGGGAGAGTGGATCGGGTGACGGGAGGGTAGATCGGGGCCACTAGAACCCGGATCGTAGGGAATAGTGGTAAAGGGGATTAAAGGACGGTGAATCCCCGGATTTAGGAAAGGAGAAGGGGGTTTGGCGGGTTGAGGGGAGGTGGAGAAGGGGCTGGTGGCTGACCGGAGTGAGGCGGAGGCGGGAGGAGTGTCGACCGCCCAGATTTGGGCGGGAATGGACCGGCGGCTGGCTGGTTTCAGGCGGAGGATAGGTGGGGGGGGGGGGGCTGGCGGGTTGGATGGGGCGGAGGACGAGGGGGTTCGGTCGGCCGAACCTGGGCGGAAAAGGGAGGGGCTGGCGGGTTGTAGTAGGGTGGAGGAAGAGGGGAAGAGAAGGAAAACTTACCCCAAGGCGTCGGCACCAAGGGTCCACGGCGTCGGCACCGCGGGAAGACCACCGGAAGTAGGGAAGAAGAACTCTCCAACTTCAGCAATGAACCCTAAAATCAGCCTCCTAATCCTATTTATAAGAAACAAGCATTAGGGCATCCCATCGAACGGCTATGATTGGCCGGTGGGTTCGCCCTTAAATAAACCAAACACATGTCCAAAAAAAATACATAAATATATGATTTAGATTCGCGGCGACGTGCCGGACGCAACCGCGGGGTCCGATCGGCGATCCGATCACGTCTTCCGGCGGGAATAAATGAACGTGGGTCCCGCTCCATCATGTGCACGATCCGATGGACTCCCATCAACTCCCCCCGACTGAAAAGCATTCATCTCCGAGGAATGGAGACGATCGTACTGGAGTCGAAGTCCGGGGGCAAGTCGATCAAGCTCTGCCGGTAGTATCCAAGCGTCGTCAGCGTCTGTACGGCCCCGCCAATGAACCAAGTAGCGAAGGCGCGGCCCACCCGTGGTGGGAACAATCTGGTGGGATCTGATCTCAGTGATGCTCTCATCTCTCATGGTGGGATCCGGTGCGAGTGGTGATGCCGGCTGTGGTACCATAGGCTACGAACTCCCAGGGGAAAGGGTATCAGTAGTGGGCGGGCTGTGGTGGCAAACTGGCGTGGGTGGGGCGGTGGAGAAGGCAGGCAAGGGGGAGGAGGGTGGATCACCTCCACTGCTCGGGTCCCCATAGTCATGAGGTTCATAATAGGGTGTCAGATCCTCGATATTAAAAACTGGATGAATCCCCAAACTCGCCGGGATATCTAGCCTGTAGGCGTTTGTCCCGATCCGACTAATAACTGAGAAAGGACCCATTCGCCTGACGCTTAGCTTCTTGGCAGACCCCGAAGGGAGCCTCTCCGGGCGGACTCGTACCATCACCCGTTCGCCAATATTAAAAATACGCTCTCGTCTTCGTTGATCTGCGTGGGTTTTATAATTCTCATTGCTCATATTAATACGTCGGCGAACCGACTCATGCAACTCATGCAGGTGCTGTGCAAATGATTCGGCAGACTCACTAGGACGGGACTCTAACGGGCTCGGAATAAGGTCAATGGGTTTCCTGGGGTCGTAACCTGACACTATATGAAATGGCCTCAACCCAGTAGTCCTATTGACGGAGCTATTATATGCAAACTCGGCGACCGAAAGGTCTAAGTCCCAACTACTCACTCGCTCTCCTACCAGACACCTCAACAAGTTCCCTAAACTCCTATTTACTACCTCTGTCTGGCCATCCGTCTGTGGGTGGTAGGCAGTCGAGAACTTAAGGGTGGTGCCGGTCTTGAGCCACAGGGTCTTCCAAAAGTAGCTCATAAACCTCACGTCGCGGTCCGATACGATGGACTTGGGAAGGCCGTGTAAGCGGAAAACGTCCCTCATAAAAATGGATGCAACGTGGGTTGCATCCGCCGTCTTGCGGCATGCAATAAAATGAGCCATCTTCGAAAAGCGATCAACCACCACGAAGATGGAATCGTGCTTCCGAAGAGTGCGGGGAAGTCCAAGAACGAAATCCATGCTAAGGTCCTCCCAAGGTCGACGTGGGACCGGTAACGGAGTATATAGGCCTGCATTCTGCTTCGTGCCCTTGGCCGTCTGGAAAATACGGCAGTGGCGGACGACTCTAGTCACATCCTTCTTAAGCGTGGGCCAGTAGAGACGGTCCTCCACAATAGCTATAGACTTGTCGCGCCCAAAATGTCCGGCGGCTCCGCCCGCATGCAACTCCCAAATCAGGAAGTCACGATACGATGTCCGGGGAATGCATAGGCGGGGTCCATGGTATAGATATCCCTCGAAGATCTGATATCCCTCAACGGGGTCTGGGGGATCTCGGGATAGGGCGGTGTAAATCTCACCAAAATCAGGGCACGTCGGATACTCTAAGATCACGCGCTCAAGCCCGTCGACACGGGCGGTCATAGTCTGAAGCAAAGAGACACGACGACTCAGGGCGTCCGCAGGCTTGTTCTCAACACCAGCTCGGTGTTTGAGAACATAGTGGAAGTCCTGCAGATACTCAACCCACTTGGCATGGCGATGCCCCAGCTTGCGCTGAGAATCTAAGTAGCGTAATGCCTGGTGGTCGGAGTAAAGCACGAACTCCCGAGGGAGGAGGTAGTGCCTCCAGTAGCGTAAGGACTGGACAACCGCATAAAACTCTCGATCGTAGTTCGAATACTTCTGTTTCGCCTCGTTTAACTTCTCGCTAAAGTAGGAGACCGGGTGTCCCTCTTGGCTCAATACGCCACCGATACCAACTCCAGATGCGTCACAAGCGACCTCAAAAGCACGGCTAAAGTCAGGAAGCCTCAGGACTGGGGCCGTCGTCAGCTTCGCTTTAATCTCCTCGAAGGCTCTAGTGGCAGCGGGGGTCCACTGAAACTCTCCCTTCTTGAGACAGCTCGTGAAGGGGGCCATGATCGTGCTGAACCCCGAGACAAACCTCCTGTAGAAGGTGGCAAGCCCGTGAAAGCTGCGAGCCTCGTGGATAGTCGTAGACACAGGCCAGTCTCGAATACATTGGACCTTTTCGGGGTCAACAGATACTCCAGTCGAAGATATAATGAATCCAAGGAAGTGGACGGATTCAGAAAGAAATGCGCACTTCTTCAGGTTCACATACAACTTCTCCCTGCGGAGGGTGCTGAAGAGAAGCCTCAAATGATCGAGGTGGGCGGCCTGTGTCTGGCTGTAGACCAATATGTCATCAAAGTATACAACCAGAAACTTGCCCATGTAGGGCCGCAACACCTGCGTCATAACTCTCATAAAAGTACTAGGGGCGTTCGAAAGCCCGAATGACATGACTAGCCACTCATAGAGACCATCCTTAGTCTTGAAGGCGGTCTTCCATTCGTCTCCTTCACGCACTCTGATCTGGTGGTACCCACTACGCAGATCGATCTTGGTAAAGATCTGGGCACCGGACATAGTGTCCAATAGATCATCTAATCGAGGAATGGGAAAGCGGTACTTGACCGTGATCTTGTTTATGGCGCGGCTATCGACGCACATACGCCAACTGCCGTCCTTCTTAGGGGTAAGAAGGGCGGGAACAGCACACAGACTCATACTCTCACGAATAAATTGCTTCCGTAGAAGCTCGTCAACATGCCGTTTGAGCTCGGCGTGCTCATCTGGATGCATACGATAGTGGGGAAGGTTCGGTAGGGAAGCTCCCGGAATCAGATCTATGGCGTGCTGGATATCTCGCTGCGGGGGCAGCTCATCAGGGAGCTCGTCGGGCATAATATCCACGAACTCATCCAGAAGGGGACGCACCGCTAGTCGGTGGTCAACAGAGGGGGCCTCGGATACCTGAGTGGCGGCGACAACATACATAATATCAGCCTCAATACTGTCGCGGAGAAACTCGCCACGTCTCAGGATGTGCAATGGTCTCGAAGCACTCGTGCTCACGGAAGGTTCAACCACACCCTTCGATCTCTCCCTGGGCTGGGTGGGCGTCAAGGTAATCTTCCGCCCCTTGTCATAGAAGACACACGTGTTCGAGCGGACGAAACACGTGACGTCACGATCAAACAACCAGGGGCGTCCAAGCAGCACATGCGCAACGTCCATGGGAATGACGTCACACCACACCCGGTCCTGAAAGGACGCGATGCTGATCGGTACTAAGCAACGCTGGGTCACCTGAATCGCGGTCTTGTCGACCCAGACGACACGATAGGGGTGGGGGTGAGGCTCTGCCTTCACCTGCATACGATCAAGCCCCTTCTGGGCTATGATGTTCACGCAGCTCCCACTGTCGATGGCTAATTTGCAGGGCCCGCCTGCGCTAGGGAAATAGGTGTAGAAGATGGTAGTGCGGCGCCAATCCTCATCTGCACGTGGGGTGTGTAGGAGGCGCCTAATCACTCCCACCTCTAAGGACCTCTCGGCATCGCTCTCCCAACCTTCTTCGACAGTGGTTCTGATCTCTTCCGTGCCCTCCACATCCTCCTCTAAACCGTGCTCCTCATCCTCAATCAACAGATTCCGCGTAGGGCAGTGGGCCGCTACGTGTCCTCTGCCTGAGCACCAAAACACTGAATACCCCCAGGCCTCTGGCCCTCAGTAGCAACAGCCTTCCCCTTCATGTCAGGAGTGACTCGAGGGGGTGGGGTGGCTGTAGCAGTCTGGGCCGGAGCGGGCTTCCTAAACGTCGACGAGTCCGTTCGGGAAGGAAACTGTTTCGCACTAGAGGTGCGAAGGTACTGCTCATATTCCAGAGCGAGCTGGAATATCTGGTCTATCGTCTCTAAGCGGTGGGGAATCAGCTCTCTCCGGAGGTCCGAACGGAGGCCTGCCTTGAATCGAGAGGCAGTGGCGATGGGCTCCTCCGAAATATCGCTCCTAACCACTAACTCGTCGAATCGAGCCATATACTCGGCCACCGTGAGCGTTCCCTGACGCAAGTTCTGTAATTGCTCAAATAACTGATCCCGGTAGGACGCAGGGAGGTACTTTTCGCTCAGTCTTTGCTTCATCTCTCCCCATCTGGTGATGGGGTAATAGCCGTCAGGCCCGTCACGCTCTAAGGATCTCTCGACACTAATCCAATATACCTTGGCCTGCCCGACTAACTTCATCTTGGCAAACCGGACACAACGTTCATCACTCATGTCGTACCAATCAAAATAGTGGTCCATGTCAAGGAGCCAATCACTAAAGGCCTTCGGATCCAAGCGGCCATCGAACGTCGGGGCGTCGAGGCGAATCCGACGGGTGATGTCAAAAGCGCGGTCGCCTCTCCGCGGGTCAGGATAATCATCAGGATCATCGTCACGGTCATAATCGTGTCGAGCGGGCGGGGGCCCGCGCTCATGTCGACCTGGCGGGTAATACTCGTCACGACGCTGGTCATGACGACCAAGCGGGGGCACGCGGTTCCTAGGGCCAGGCTGTCGCGGCATACAGTAATCCTCCCACGGGGGTGGGGGTCGGCCACGAGGTGGCTCTGGGGTCCGCCATGCTGGCGGGGTGGGGGCTCTCACGGGGACCTCACGGTGGTAGCGGTCTGCCGGTGGCAGATCACCTCTGACCCGCTGCCCGCGACGGGGAGAGTCGCCCGGGTCACTCGCGATCTCATGGTCGTGAAGGGAGGGAGTATCTCTAGCGTGTTCTATCAGATCTAGACGACGAGTCACCGTGGCGATATCGTGACGCACATTCTCGAACTGGGTACCCATTGCGTCAAAACGCTCTAGAATAAGGCGCTGGAAGTCTGTGGTAGCGGTGCTCGAATTCGAGCCCGCTGCCCGGTCATTAGTGGCTGGTGGTCTACCATGCTTCTAAATGTCCTACCACTACGGAGCATGCACAATGGCCCAACCTTGGCCTCTGATACCAACTGATGTAGGGTAGGCTGTGGAGTGCACCACCTAGACTCTATATGCAACACAACAATCGGTTCACGCAACAAAATTATTAGAGCAATGAAAATTAATAACGTCACAAGCAAACAATTGTAACAAGAATTATTCTTTTTAATATTGAGCGAATTCCTTTGTTGGCTTTCCTCCGCTCGGAGGGCCAAAAGCGAAGCGCGCGGCGAAGAGATCCACCTGCAGGTTAATAATCAATCGATGCCAAAACACCCCAAACAAGCTCCAAGCAAATACGAGATTAACCAATAATAATACCAAGAGAATAGTACAACCAAATCACAAAATAACTCGAGACTAGGGGCTGATTTTGGGCAATGGAGGTGGAAGGTTCAGGTGGCGTAGATCGGGTGCCGGGTGGTGGAACCGGAGGTGGAGGTAGCGGTTGGGGCTGTTTTGGTGGTGGATGAAGGGATCGGAAAGGAAACGGGTGGATCCGGATGAATACACGTAGATCCGGGCTCGGGAGGGCGGATCCGGTAATGGAGGGTCGGATCCAGGTTAGGGAGAGTGGATCGGGTGACGGGAGGGTAGATCGGGGCCACTAGAACCCGGATCGTAGGGAATAGTGGTAAAGGGGATTAAAGGACGGTGGATCCCCGGATTTAGGAAAGGGGAAGGGGGTTTGGCGGGTTGAGGGGAGGTGGAGAAGGGGCTGGTGGCTGACCGGAGTGAGGCGGAGGCGGGAGGAGTGTCGACCGCCCAGATCTGGGCGGGAATGGACCGGCGGCTGGTTGGTTTCAGGCGGAGGATAGGTGGGGGGGGGGGGCTGGCGGGTTGGATGGGGCGGAGGAGGAGGGGGTTCGGTCGGCCGAACCTGGGCGGAAAAGGGAGGGGCTGGCGGGTTGTAGTAGGGTGGAGGAAGAGGGGAAGAGGAGGAGGAAAACTTACCCCAAGGCGTCGGCACCAAGGGTCCACGGCGTCGGCACCGCAGGAAGACCACCGGAAGTAGGGAAGAAGAACTCTCCAACTTCAGCAATGAACCCTAAAATCAGCCTCCTAATCCTATTTATAAGAAACAAGCATTAGGGCATCCCATCGAACGGCTATGATTGGCCGGTGGGTTCGCCCTTAAATAAACCAAACACATGTCCAAAAAAAATACATAAATATATGATTTAGATTCGCGGCGACGTGCCGGACGCAACCGCGTGGTCCGATCGGCGATCCGATCACGTCTTCCGGCGGGAATAAATGAACGTGGGTCCCGCTCCATCATGTGCACGATCCGATGGACTCCCATCAGATAGTTCTGCAGATTGTAAGGTTCCTTTGGCAAATTTTAAGGTGAAATGCAGCTGAGACCAGATGATGGTGCATGGTTGTTGGTGGGCTGTTAGTGATAAGATGGCGGCAAATGATGTATGCTACGGGTGTGGTCTGGAGAGGACACGCGTAGTGTAGCACGGTGTTATGATCCTAATTGCCAAAGGCGAGAAATTAAGGGAGAGTTGTAAGAATCCTGAAGAAATCAGGAAAAGTGGAAGTTTTTAGAAGAGAGTGACCAGGTAGTTATGTAGGAGAGACAACACATTCTCATTCATATCCATCACAACGTACATAAAGGTGCTTATATCCTCTTGGATTGATAGTTACGTGTATTTAAAACACATGGCGGCAATGGTTTAGGTGGTGGCAACAGTTATAAAAACAAATAATGTTCTGTGCAGGCAATGACTCTTAACTCCCAGCAGAGTCAACAGCTGAAGTACAAATACATATATGGCACAGGGGTAACAAAGCAGATCTGGTGGAGAGAGATGGCAGAAGTTTGCGCAAACAAAGATGCAAGAGAAGAGGAAGATGCCAGAGAGGGTAGGGGGGTGGCGGGTGAGAAAGAGAGAGAAAGAGAGATTCATTTTATCAATGATGGCATAATTCGTGTAGCCAGAACCAACATCCAATCCAAAGTAAGGACATGATACCCAACCCAACATTGGAACAAGCTTAGCAGCATCTACTGATCCTGCCCAGTCGGCATCCGTATAGACCTCTACAGTCAATGCCTCATTGGGTGAGAACAAAATTCCCTTGCCAGGAGTGAATTTAAGGTACCTCAGAACTCTGTGTGCTGCATCCAGGTGATGTGATATAGATGAATGCATGTACTGACTAAGGACCCCCACATCAAAGAATAAGTCTGGTCGAGTATAGGAGAGATAGATAAGTTTTCCAACCAATCGTTAGAAGCCAGATACATCATCAACGACTTCTCCTCCATCTCTTCCAAGTTTGTGATTGACCTCTATTGGGGTATCAGGCGGCCTGCACTCGAGCATTCCAGTCGTCTCAAGCAAGTCTAGAACACATTTCCTTTGGGATATAAAGATCCCATGCTTGGATCTAGCCACCTCGATGCAAAGAAAATACTTGCAGGGGCCAAGATCCTTCACTTCAAATTCCTGAGACAATCTGGATTTCAGATGTTCAACCGCTTCGGTATCTGTTACGGCACCTACCGAGCTTGATGGACGTTGGGGCCAAACCTATCAGCGGCGCCCAACCTTAATGGCGGAATGACATTTTCAATTATCAATTTCAGCTTTTACTTTCTATGCACTCGTAATTTGGTTCCCACGTGTCTAAGCCCAAGTGGGGGGCGTGTATTGTTTTGAACCGGGCTTATTAACCGGTGGACTTGTTATGTTTTGGGTATGCAAGAATTTAGTAGTGCTTCCCTCTCTCTCTCTACTTCCTATCTCTCTCTCTCTACCTCTCTCTCGGTTCCCCCGATCGGCAACCCTAGCCGCACGCCCCGATCGGCAACCCCAGCCGCACGACGGAAAACGGCGCGGGTTCCTCGCCCGACTTCAGCGACGGCTCCCTCCTCCTCCTTGCTCGTCCCTTCTTCCCCCTTCTCCTTCTCGGTTCCTCCACCTCAGGCAACATAGACCCCAACCGGAACCCACCGATCTTCACGGATCCACGGGGCTCCTCCTTCAAAGGACCGGTCACTCGATCTCGTTCGGGAGATCCTAACAACTTGGTATCAGAGCCACTCGCCGGCTCTCTCCACTCCGGCTCGTACCGCGCCGCCCTCGTTCGGCCGCAGCGTCCGCCTGCACCACCGCCGCCGTCCAGCAGTGCCGCCGGCCTCTTGCCGCCACCCGCTCCGGCTACCCGTCTACCGCCTCCTCCGCAAGTCATGGGGGATAGCTCTCCTTCCCTCACACAAATCATGGAACTCTTCCAAAAACTCATCGCCGACAAAATGGATGTCATCACCACTCGATTGGATTCGATCCAAGGTACACCGCCAAACCCGCAACCGCAGCCCCCCGCCAACTCCTCCACCGCAAGTCACCATGATCCAACCCCTTCCGCACCGAGTCCTCTCATTTTCATCGATCCGTCCGCATGGATTTCCCGATTTTTGAAGGCCGGGAAGACCCTCTACCATGGCTACAACGATGTGAATTTTATTTCACTAATCAACAAGTTTCCGATGAGGATAAAGTGGGCTTGGCTTCGTTCCATCTCTTGGGAGCCGCCCAACTATGGGTTACCCAGCTCCTACGCGAACAACCGGACGCCACATGGGAGGATTTTCGCGCGTCTTGCACGCTTCGCTTTGGACCGGCCATGCCGGGCAACCCCCTTGGTGACCTCATCGCCCTCAAGCATACCGGCTCGATGGACACCTATTTGGAGCGCTTCCAACTCCTTCTCTCACGTGCTTCCACGGTGATACCGTCACAGCAAGTGCCTCTCTTTACGGCGGGCCTTCCCGACCGCCTCCGGTAGGACGTTGAATTCCAAAAACCAACCGATCTACTCCATGCAATGAGTTTGGCTCGGGCTTTCGATTACCGCTCCTCCATTGACCGGCCGCCGCCACCTCCGCGCCGGGACTTTCCGGCACCTCGTCCAACTAGTGCCATTCCTTCGCCGCCACCAAGCAATGCCGCACCGGGCCGCACACCCTACCGCCGCCGTCTCTCCCGACCGGAGATGGACGCGCGCCGCGCAAAGGGCCTATGTTTCAACTGCGAGGAGCAGTTTACACCGAGCCACCGATGCAAGCTTCTTTTCTGGTTAGAGTTTGATGACTCTCCGGACAACGAGGAACCGGACGGTGAGGATTTGGGCGATCCCCAACTGTCGCTTCACGCCTTGGCGGGCCCAAGGGAAGGCTCTACAATCCAGCTTTATATTACCATTGGAGGCCACGCTCTGCTTGCTCTCTTGGATACGGGCAGCACGCACAACTTCCTTGGTCGGGAAAAGGCGGGCCAACTTGGCCTAACATACGTGGCTCGCACCAACGTCAAAGTGGCCGTGGCCAATGGTCAACACATGACTTGCCCAGGCGTGTGTCGCCGGGTGGAGTTCTTGGTGGAGGATTACCCCTTCCAAACGGATTTATTCGTCATCGATTTGAGGGGTTTCGACGTGGTTTTGGGAGTCCGATGGCTGCGAACCTTGGGCCCCATTACGTGGGATTTCGACCGGCTCACCATCTCTTGGCAAGCGGGTACCCGATCGGTGAGGTGGCACGGTACGGCTCCCTCGACTTCTCCGGTTTCATATTTGGTGTCACCTATTCTACCACACATAGGCGACGAAGGGCCTCCCGAACTGTCTAAGGTTCTCCAAGCCTTTCCCGATATTTTTACGGGTCAGCTATTATTTCCCCCGCGACGCCAACAGGACCATCGCATTTGTCTCCTTCCGGGTGCGGCTCCGGTTGTGGTCCGTCCTTATCGCTACCCGTACCTTCAAAAAGATGAAATTGAGAGGCAATGCGACCTCCTCCTACAGTATGGCCTCATCCGAAGGAGCGTCTCACCTTTTTCCTCTCCGGTGCTTTTGGTCCACAAGAAGGACAACACGTGGCGTATGTGCGTGGATTACCGAGCCCTCAACGCCATCACCGTCAAGGATAAATTTCCAATACCGGTGGTCGAGGAACTTTTGGACGAGCTACATGGTGCTTGCTATTTTACCAAGCTCGATCTCTCTTCCGGCTATCATCAAGTGCGCATGGCCGAGAGCGATGTGGAGAAAACGGCGTTTCGCACGCATCATGGTCACTTTGAGTTCTTGGTTATGCCCTTCGGCCTTACCAATGCTCCATCTACTTTTCAAGCACTCATGAACGAGGTATTTCATTCCATCCTCCGCAAATATGTTCTGGTGTTTTTTGACGACATTCTTGTGTATAGCCGCTCTTGGGAGGAGCATCTTGATCATTTGCAGACGGTCCTTACCTTGGTGCAATCACACCACTTGATACTCAAGGCCTCCAAGTGCTCTTTCGGGCAACGTTCCGTGGCATACTTGGGCCACATTGTGGACAACACCGGCGTGTCGGCCGACCCGGCCAAACTTCAAGGCGTGGCCGATTGGCCTCTACCCTCCTCCACCACCGAGCTCAGGGGTTTCTTGGGCCTTACGGGCTACTATCGGCGCTTCATCCGGGACTACGGCACGATCGCCGCCCCTCTAATGGCTCTTCTCCGCAAGGACGCTTTTCTTTGGTCCGACGCCGCGACTCAAGCTTTCCGGGCCCTCCAAGCCGCCTTGCAATCCGCCCCGGTCCTTAGCCTTCCGGATTTCACGGCCCCCTTCTTAATCGAATGTGATGCCTCCGGCGTTGGGTATGGGGCCGTATTACATCAAGGCGGCCATCCCATTGCTTATTTTAGCCGTCCGACCGCGGCCCACCACCGCAAGCTACCGGCCTATGAACAAGAGCTCATTGGTCTCGCCAAGGCCGTGCAACATTGGAGGCCGTACCTATGGGGTCGGTCATTCACTATTCGGACGGATCACTATAGTCTCAAGTACTTGTTGGAACAACGACTCACCACCGTGCCGCAACAAAGGTGGGTTAGCAAGCTCCTTGGTTTCGACTTTCAAGTGGAACACAAGGCCGGTGCTCTCAACCGGGCCGCCGATGCTCTATCTCGCCGAGACACACCGCCGACCGGCGCCCTCCTCGCCATTTCTTTTCCCACCGCTCAGCTTTTGCCATCTCTACGCGCGGAAATTGCCGCTTCGGCGGAGTTATCGGAGCTCCTACGCCGGGCCGATCAAGGCATTGCCGGGCCGCATTGGACCGCTGCTCATGGGTTGATTTATTACCGCAACCGCCTATATGTGGATGCCGCTTCGCCGCTCCGCACGACTATTTTAGCGGACGTCCATGCACGAAGCCATGAAGGTGTGCAACGGACCATTAAACGCCTCCGCGGGGAATTCTTTTGGAAGGGGATGCGGCGCCATGTCCATGAGTTCATTGCGACGTGCGTGGTTTGTCAACAAAATAAGGCGGATCATCTTCTTCCGGCCGGCTTACTTCAGCCCTTGCCCGTGCCTACGCAAATTTGGGCGGATCTCTCCATGGACTTCGTAGAGGGGCTGCCCTCGGTTCGTGGGAAATCCATATTGATGGTGGTGGTGGATCGTTTCTCCAAGGGGGCGCATTTCATAGCCATGCTGAGACCTCTTGTGGCGGAAACGGTGGCTCAAATCTTTTTTCAAGAAATCTTTCGTCTCCACGGGATGCCGGAGACTCTAGTCTCGGATCGGGATAGGGTGTTCACTAGTACGTTTTGGAAGGAGCTCTTCACACTTAGCGGGACCAAGCTCGCCTTCTCCTCGGCGTACCACCCCCAATCCGATGGACAAACGGAGGTCGTCAACCGGACGTTGGCCATGTATTTAAGGTGTATCACGGGTGATCGGCCCCGCGATTGGCCGCGTTGGCTTCCGTGGACAGAATATTGCTACAACACGGCGTATCATTCCGCATTGCAAACCACTCCATTTCGGCTTACATATGGCCGCGACCCTCCCCGGCTACTTTCATATACCGGTGGTTCGGCCAACATGGCCGCCGTGGACACGCAACTCCAGGACCGCGACGAGTTTCTTCTGATGGCTCGGAATCGACTTCTCCAAGCTCAGCTACGGATGGAAAAAGCTTACAACCGGGGGCATCGTGAGCTCACTCTTGCAGTGGGGGATTGGGTATGGTTGCGCCGCCGACCTTATCGCCAAGTTTCCGCGATCCGTACAACTTCCCACAAGCTGGGACCGAAATTTTTTGGCCCGTACCAAATCATCGCCCGCATTGGCGAGGTGGCATACCGCCTTGCTCTTCCCCCGGAAGCCCGCATACATGACGTCTTCCACGTCTCTCAGCTCAAGTTGTTCGTGGGACCACCGCCGGCCACGCCTTTGGTCGACCTTCCACCACAGCCTGTGGACACGCTGTCTTCGAACGAGGGGGATGATGTTACGGCACCTACCGAGCTTGATGGACGTTGGGGCCAAACCTATCAGCGGCGCCCAACCTTAATGGCGGAATGACATTTTCAATTATCAATTTCAGCTTTTACTTTCTATGCACTCGTAATTTGGTTCCCACGTGTCTAAGCCCAAGTGGGGGGCGTGTATTGTTTTGAACCGGGCTTATTAACCGGTGGACTTGTTATGTTTTGGGTATGCAAGAATTTAGTAGTGCTTCCCTCTCTCTCTCTACTTCCTATCTCTCTCTCTCTACCTCTCTCTCGGTTCCCCCGATCGGCAACCCCAGCCGCACGACGGAAAACGGCGCGGGTTCCTCGCCCGACTTCAGCGACGGCTCCCTCCTCCTCCTTGCTCGTCCCTTCTTCCCCCTTCTCCTTCTCGGTTCCTCCACCTCAGGCAACATAGACCCCAACCGGAACCCACCGATCTTCACGGATCCACGGGGCTCCTCCTTCAAAGGACCGGTCACTCGATCTCGTTCGGGAGATCCTAACAGTATCATCGTCGGTTATTACTATATCATCCACATAGACAATGAGAGCAGTCACCTTACCCTTACTATGTTTCACAAACAAGGTGTGATCAGCATTGCTCTGTTTGTACCCGAAAGAGATCATAGCCCGGTGAAATCTCCCGAACCACGCACGTGGAGATTGTTTCAAGCCATACAAAGCTTTCTTCAACCTGCAAACTTTCCCTGCCGATCCTTCTTGGCTAACACCAAGAGGTAAGGACATAAAAAATTCGTCCTCAAGGTCACCATGGAGAAATGCGCTGTTCACATCCAATTGAAGGAGACTCCACCCTTTACACACGGCACACAAAAGCAAGATCCTGATGGAGTTCATTTTTGTTACTAGTGCAAATGTCTCCTGATAGTCAATGTCCGCTGTCTGCGTATATCCTCTCGCCACTAACCTGTCTTTGTATCGTTCCACAAGACCTTGGGAGTTTTGCTTCACAGAGAAAACTCACTTGCATCTCACAACAGTTTTCCCCTTAGGGAGTTGGACCAGCTCCCAAGTATTGTTCTAGTCAAGGGCACCCATTTCTTCCAGCATCGTTGCCTTCCACTCACAATGATCAAATGCTTCCTGCCAAAACTGAGGAATAGAAATGGAGGCCAAGTAGGTGACAAATGCTTTATGTGAAGGAGACAATGAGTCATAAGTCACAAAGTGAGAAAGGGGATGTATAGTAGAAGCAGAGCTACCATTGTTAATACCTAACGATGGATCGGGTGATGGCTCGAGTTAAATAACAAGAGCCTGAGTGTTTGTGCCCCTTCTACGTTGAGTGTAGACCTGCAAAATAGGAGGAAGCACCGGAGGAACGGGAGTAGTAGGAACTGTTGGGTTTTGCTAATCGTCACAACATTTGTGCGCAGCGGAATAAGGAAACAAGGAAAACCAAAAAGTTTGTTGTGGATCTTGCGATGACCATTAATAAAGAAGTAATGTTGCAATAAATAAATTTATACCTTCGCGGGATTGAGTCAATACTCAACCTTGGTGCTCCGATTGATTCCAACGAACGGCAACGGCCGGAGTTCCGAGCGTAAAATAGTTTCCACGGCTCTACGGGTATCCACACGAGCACGGAGAACCCTAGGCTCTTGTCGCACAAGGTCTAGGTCGGAAAGAAGCTTGCCCTCAACGTCTCCACGGAGTACTAGATCCGTTCAAGGAGAGGCGTCAACGACGAAGACGACGCCTAGGAAACTCTTTCCAGCGGCGGCTAGGGACGGCGGACAGTCGGAGGTGACTAGCGGCGGTCGGCGAAAGCGGCGGCGACAATCGCGGGGCGAAACAGTTCCGTCGCGAGGAAGATGCGTCGTCGGCTTCGCGATTTAAGTCTAGAATGAACAGTTACCCTTCTGGTTCAACAGTAAAATGTAATTATACAGTGAACCAAGAAATCCGATAATCGCAGACCCGCCAAAAATCAGACTTAGAGAAATAAACCGGTCGAGACAGAATTCGGCGAGTATCGAACTGATATTCGACGAATCGGCAAGTGGCCAGACGATACACGACGAATCGTGAATAGGTCATGGCGATACTCGACGAGTCGGCGAAAGATCATGACGATACTCGCCGAATCGGCTAGAGGCCACGACGAAACTCGCCGAATCGGCTAGAGGCCACGACAATACTCGCCGAATTTGGGCAATTCGTCGAAAACCCCTTACCCATACTCGACGAATTTCCCTTAGCAATTTCCGACTACATATCGGTCGACCCATATTCACAATACAGGTCCCGGAATGAAATTCCACCATGTCCAGATCGTCATAGGCTTGGTCCTTTACTCATATCACATATGAGCAAGGACAACACAAAACTATCCAACTTTTCCAGAGCTTTTATGTGCGATCCCATAGGCTCATACCGCGTTAGCAGTGAGACTACATGTTTGATCACTTCCAGATCACCATGGTAGCACCAACAGTCTCCCACTTGATCTTGAAAGTATCAAATAAAAGCTTCACAAACAATAAGCGGCATCTAGCGATGCATCATTGCTCCCCAAGCAATAAGAGTTTAAAACTCGAAAGCCATTGTGACCAATGTATCAGTGTTGTCATGTCCCTTCGTCCCTTACATCCGGATAGAACTAGAGGTACAGACCGTGTCACCCTCATAATTGTTCAATCCTAGTTTTCTTGATCTAGAATGGACTTCAAGAAATTGGTGAATCCAACATCATATATTGACTCAACCAAGCATGACCATGCATTTCTCAGTCTCATTCCATCAAGGGGTCCATAGATGCAACTCCTATCATATAAGAGGACAAATCTCATCTCTGCTCACACGAAAACACCCAAATGATTCGTAACGTACCCAATAACCACATTTATCATCCAACTTTCTCAAGACTGGACTTTTGATAGCATCAAAGCACGTTCTTCCTCACTCAGTGAGTGTTGTGACTTGAGGTCAAAGGATCACAAACACCATTGCCACTTGAGCCATACTTGTGACACGTTCATATAACAATCCACAAAATATTCTCACGGTGGGTCTGTCCAGTACAACTTGTTCATAACAAGTACCCATGTGATGACTTGATATCACAATATCATGACCTGTGAGGACGGGTCATCAGTCAACGCACATGCCAGTCTTAAAGGTATCATCATCGCCCTTAGCTTCTAAGACAATACAACGACAAGGGACCTTTAAGAATGAAGTTTATAAGATTACAGGTTCTCACATTAAGTCATTACTTGACCAATGGAAACAAACATTCTAAGGGCATTTATTAAATAGAACTACTCTATCACAAAAGAAATAATTGCATAATAAAAAAACTTGCCAAAATATATTACAGCCAACAAACATACAATGAAATATATATCACAATAGTACTTTTATTCATCAAATGAAATATTTTACAGCCAACAAACATACAATCCACAATACTCAAACTAGAGTTGATCATTCAGGTATCGTATACTCATTGATCTAACATGACCATCATGTTTTCTCTGTGCGAGAGAGTTTGTCAGTGGATCCGCAATGTTCTCCTCAGTCGGCACTCTGCATATGCTCACATCTCCTCGATCGACAATCTCTCGAATTAGATAGAACTGCCGAAGTATGTGCTTGGAGCGCTGATGAGATCTAGGTTCCGAAGCAAGTGCAATTGCACCGTTGCTATCACAGTAGAGATCTACGGGACGAATAATGCTAGGAACTACATCTAACTCGCCGATGAATTTCCTAATCCATACAGCCTCCTTCGCTGCATTTGCAGCGGCGATATACTCGGTCTCAGTCGTAGAATCGACAACTGTCTCCTGCTTGGAACTCTTCCAGCTAACAACACTTCCATTTAGGCAAAACACAAACCCTGACTGAGACTTTAAATCGTCTCTATCAGTTTGGAAGCTAGCATCCGTGTAACCCTTTACAACGAGTTCTTCCTCTCCGCCAAATACCAAGAACGTATCCTTAGTCCTTCTCAAGTACTTCAGGATGTTCTTGACGGCTATAAAGTGATTTTCACCGGGATCAGACTGATACCTGCTAGTCATGCTCAAGGCATAAAAGACATCAGGTCTAATACATATCATTACATACATGATTGGCTCAATTGCCGAAGCATATGGAATCAACTTCATGCGGTCTTTATCTTCACAAGATTTGAGACATTGGTCCTTAGAGAGACTCACACCATGAGACATGGGTAAGAATCCGTTCTTAGACTCAAGCATGTTGAACCGTTTCAACACCTTATCAATATATGTACTTTGGGTCAAACCCAACAACTTCTTCAATCTATCTCTATAGATCTTAATACCAGGTATATAAGTCGTTTCGCCCAAGTCTTTCATTGAAAAGCAGTTCCCTAGGTTGTTCTTAACAACATGTAGAGTCAGTTTGTCATTCCCGATCAGCAGTATGTCATCCACATACAATATCAGGAAGACAATTATGCTTCCACTAATCCGCTTGTAAATACACGGTTCATCCTCATTCTTGATAAAACCAAACTCTTTGATCTTTTCAGCAAAACGAAGATTCCAACATCGAGAAGCCTGTTTTAATCCATAAATGGATCTCGACAGCTTGCATATTTTAGTGGCTTCACTTGGAGATACAAAACCCTCGGGTTGTGTCATATACACTTCCTCAAGGAGGTTCCCATTAAGGAAAGCCGTTTTGACATCCATCTGTCAGATTTCGTAGTCATAATACGCAGCAATAGCAAGCAGAATTCTGATGGATTTAACCATAGCAACATGGGAAAAAGTTTCATCATAGTTAATACCATGAATTTGCTTGAAACCTTTAGCCACAAGTCGTCCTTTGAATGTCTGTACATTCCCATCTGTGTTGGTCTTCTTCTTGAAGACCCACTTGCACCTTATGGGTCTTACCCCTTCAGGTGGTTCCACCAAGATCCAAACTTGGTTTTCATACATGGAGTCCATTTCAGATTTCATGGCCTCAAGCCACTTCTCAGAGTCCGGTCCACTCATAACCTCTCGGTAGGTTGCTGGCTCGTCATCATGATCCATAAGCAACACATTACCAATTTGAGACATGAGAAATCCATATCTCTCAGGCTCAAACCTTGGTCTACCGGATCTACGTAGAACTTGTGTTTCTTGAGCAGGCTCTCCAGCTACAACAACTTGTAGTCCTTGCTCAAGTTCTAATTCCGATTTATTCATTGTTTGTGGTTCTTGAACTTCTTCAAGTTCTACCTTAGTAGTCTTTCTACTTAAGAACTCTTTCTCAAGAAAGACATCAGTTCTTGCGACAAACACTTTGCCCTCAGACGGTAGGTAGAAGTAGTACCATTTAGTTTCCTTAGGATACCCCACAAGATAACACTTATCTGATTTGAGTTCCAGCTTGTCAGGAATTTGACGTCGCACGTATGCCTCACAGCCCCAAACTTTGATGAACGACATATCAGGACGCTTCTCAGTCCATATCTCATATGGTATCTTTAGAACCGCTTTCGTTGGAGCGCGATTTAGTGTAAAAGCAGCAGTTTCTAGAGTAAAACCCCAAAAGGAAACAGACAGATCTGCATGACTCATCATCGATCACACCATGCCTAACAAAGTACGATTCCTCCACTCAGACACATCATTATGCTGTGGTGTTCTAAATGGAGTAAGCTGTGATACAATACCACACTCTTTCAGATGATCACGAAACTCATGACTTAGGTATTCGTCACATCGATCAGATCGGAGCGCTTTAACCTTCTTACCCAATTGATTCTCTACTTCGTTTTTAAACACTTTAAACTTTTCAAAGGTTTCGGATTTGCACTTCATAAGATACACGTATCCGTATCTACTGAAATCATCAGTAAATGTAACAAAGTAGAAGTACTCACCTCTAGTCATAGAACTCATGGGTCCAAATACATCACTATATATTATTCTCAAGAGATCATCAGCCCTCGCATTGAAGCCAGTGAAGGGGACCTTAGTCATCTTGCCTAATAAACAAGACTCACATCTCTCAAATGATTCATAATTAAATGATTTCAGTAGCTCATCTTTATGGAGCTTGGATATACGTTTCTCGTTTATATGGCACAAACGATAATGTCAAATGTACGTAGGGTTCGAATCATTCGTTCTTAGTCTTTTAGTATTTTCTATATTATAGATCTGATGGTCTAAGTTCAAAACATATAAACTATTAAACATTTGAGCTATAATATAACAAACATCATTCTTAAATATAGAACAACAATTGTTCTTAATAATAAAAGAAAATCATATCATGTCTAAACATGAAATAGAAATAATGTTTCTAATTATTGCAGGAACATAATAACAGTTATCAAGTTCCAAAACAAGCTCACTGGGCAAAGAAAGACGGTAAACCCCCACGGCGACAGCAACAACTCTTGCTCCATCGCCAACGCGCAGGTCCACCTCTCATTTACTCAACATTCTTCTCCTTCCCAGTTCCTGCACATTTATACAAATGTGAGAACCACATCCGGTATCTAATACCCAGGATGAAAGAGCAGAAATGTTTATCTCTATAACATAAATACCTGAAGCGGAAGTTATACCTCCCCTCATCTTTTGCAGACCCTCAATGTACGAAGGACGGTTCCTTCTCCAATGACCAGCTTTGCCACAATGGTGGCACTTTCCCTCTTTTCCCGAACCTTTCCTTTTTAGTGTAGAAGATTTGGGCTATAGAGCTGACTTAGGTCCTACCTTCGTCTTCTTGAAGCCCTTGGTCTTGCCCTTGCCTTTATGCACCATCAGTATGAGACTAACAGACTTGACTTTCTTCATATTTATCTCGGCAGTTCGCAACAAGCCTAGGAGCTCAGACAGTGTCTTGTCTATTTCATTCATGTTATATTTTAAGACAAACTGATCATAACTGTCTGGCAACGATTGCAGGATCAGGTTTGTGGCTAACTCTTGGCCCAGAGAAAACCCTAGTCTTTCAAGGTTCTCAATATATCCAATCATCTTGAGTACGTGAGTCCCTACTAGGTCCCGAGCTCCCGTCTTGCACTGAAACAATGCCTTAGTGACATCGAATCTCTCTTGACGAGCTTGCCCTTGAAACATTTTCTTGAGATGCTCGTCAATTTACTTGCAACTCATGCTCTCGTGTTGCTTCTGAAGCTCAGAGTTCATGGTCACAGGCATGACACATTCAACGTCTAAGGAGTCGTCTATATACTTCTTGTAAGCATCTTTATCAGCACGGGACGCATTCCCGGCAGGCTCATCAGGGGATACCTCTTCCAAAACATAGAGCTTATGTTCTTGCCTGAGAACAATTCTCAGGTTCCTGTACCAGTCCAAATAATTTATTCCACTCAGCTTTTCCTTCTCAAGGATCGCTCTGAGGGACAGGGTGGAGTGTGAGCCACTTGTCATGGATATTCTACAAGGATACAACCAAAGCAAATTAGTATTACATTTCAAAATATAATTTTCTCTTTCGATTAGGACTTTAATCAAAATAACTCCCACTATTTTTATCAAATCGATAACCCTTGATATCAATTCGAAGAGTTCATGTGAGTAACTCTCTTAGTGGACAAGATCCATATTTCACTAACACTATGAGTCAGCTTTGACTTTTCTCTCACAATGCAGTTATTTAGGTAGGCAACGCTTGCCAATTGCATCATTATACAACTCCTGTATGGCTGGTGAATAACTCTTTATTGGCATCCATCATATGGTGCATGCCAACTCTATGTCTCTGAGCACTCAACCTTTGAGGTCACCCAGTTAAGCTAGACCCGATGTCGACAATGGGATATCACAATTATCCGCTCGCACCCTGACCAAGATAGATTAATACACCTTGCTTTGGCAAACCCACACTTCATCGATCGAGGCAGGAAGAGTGTCATCCATCGAAAGGCATCCAAATACTTAATATTGCTTAAGGGATTTTTGATATTCGATTAACTCTTTAATCATGGTTAACATTTAACCAATGTGCACATCCATAAACATTCAACACAAAAATCCAAATGCATCCCAGATGTGCACAAGAGCATCATCAACACTTGATGAGTCGGGCTAAATCTGAACATCTCGAACACTTCTAAATCCTCAGATTTACATGCAAAGGACATGAGCAACACCAACTCCACTTACACAGTAGACAAGCTCTTCTCTTTATGTAAGATTCAAAATCTAATACACTTGGTTTCACAAACCAACTAGAGGGACGGTTACTGTTAAGGAATAACAAAGATATCACAACGAAATCACATGCGCTCCTTACGGGGTTCCAAGGGGCAGCTCCTCTGGCGGTAGTCTCGCTGACCGATCAGCAAGCGGGATCAAGGGGCAGAGCCCCTGCGGGGTGCGGGTCAGCACCCCGACCAATTTTGGAAAACTACCACCGATACCACACAAAATCCATCAACACTTGATGTACTCAGGAATAGACCTGGACATTTAGAACGCTTCTAAAATTCCAGATCTATACGCAATGGATTTAGCAACTTCTGAAACAATGATAATCGCACAACCTGGCTCTGATACCACTGTTGAGTTTTGCTAATCATCACAACATTTGTGCGCAACGGAATAAGGAAACAAGGAAAACCCAAAAAATTATTGTGAATCTTGCGATGACCATTAATCAAGAAGTAATGTTGCAATAAATAAATTTATACCTTCGCGGGATTGAGTCAATACTCAACCTAGATGCTCTGATTGATTCCAACGAACACCAATGACCGGAGTTCCGAGCGTAGAATAGTGTCCACGCCTCTACGGGTATCCACACGAGCACGGAGAACCCTAGGCTCTTGTCGCACAAGATCTAGGTCGGAAAGAGGCTTGCCCTCAACGTCTCCACGGAGTACTAGATCCGTTCAAGGAGAGGCGGCAACGACGAAGACGACGCCTAGGAAACTCTTTTCGGCGGCGGCTAGGGACGGCGGACAGTTGGCGGTGACTAGCGGCGGTCGGCGGAAGCAGCGACGACAATCGCAGGGCGGAACAGTTCCATCACGAGGAAGATGCGTCGTTGGCTTCGCGATTTAGGTCTAGAATGAACAGTTACCCTTCCGGTTCAACAGTAAAACGTAATTATACAGTGAACCAAGAAATCCGATAATCGCAGACCCACCAAAAACCAGACTTAGAGAAATAAACCGGTCGAGACAGAATTCGGCGAGTATCGAACTGATATTCGACGAATCGGCGAGTGGCCAGACGATACACGACGAATCGTGAAGAGGTCATGGCGATACTCGACGAGTCAGCGAAAGATCATGACGATACTCGACGAAATGGCTAGAGACCACGACGATACTCGCCGAATCGGCTAGAGGCCACGACGATACTCGCCGAATTTGGGCAATTCGTCGAAAACCCCTTACCCATACTCGACGAATTTCCCTTAGCAATTTTCGACTACATACCGGCCGACCCATATTCACAATACAGGTCCCATAATGAAATTCCACCATAATCCATATTGTCATAGGCTTGGTCTTTTACTCATATCACATATGAGCAAGGACAGCACAAAACTATCCAACTTTTCCAGAGCTCTTATGTGCGACCCCATAGACTCATACTGCGTTGGCAGTGAGGCTACATGCTTGATCTCTTCCAGATCACCATGGTAGCACCAACAGGAACAGGAGATGACGGCGGGGTGACCGAAACAGGAGGTGGCACCGGAGATGGAGGAATAGGCAGAGGAACAGAAGGAGGGGAACTCACTTCTGTAACTGTGCTCTTCCCCCTGAAGAGAGTTCCCATAATAAGCTTCAGATTACCAGAAGATGACATCCATGATAACAAACACCCGCTTGGTAACCAGGTGGAAACACTTATAGCCTTTCTGGGTAGGAGAGTAGTCAATAAACACACACTTCAGGGCGCGTGGATCAAGTTTGGTCTTAGGCTAGGTGTCGACAAAGCAGACACATCCAAAGACACAGGGAGGGAGAGAGGTAGGACGGACCCCTAGAGTGGTGAGAGCGGTCTGAAACCCGAGGACCCGTGTAAGAAGACGATTGATGAGGTAGGCCGCAGTGAGAACAACATCCCCCCAGTAATACTTAGGGAGACGCATCCGAAGGAGAAGACACCTAGCCACCTCAAGGAGGTGCCGATTCTTACGCTCAGCCACCCCATTCTGAACAGTGGTGTACACACATGAGGTTTGATGGATGATACCTAGGTCACTTAGGTATTTATCAAGACAAGCGTCAATATATTCACGACCATTGTCACTATGTAAGATTTTCACGAGAGCATCATATTGAGTAGTGACCATCTTGTGAAAGCACTGAAAAATAGAGAACACCTCACTTTTATGTTTCATTAAGTAAACTCAGGTACAATAAGAGTAACAATCAATAAAAGAAACAAACCACGAGCAACCAGAAATAGAGACAGTGAGGCTAGGACTCCAAACATCGGTATGAATAACAACAAACGGAACTGAGCTACGGAGGGGGGGGGGGCATAAGCGGAAGAGTACTACGATGATGTTTAACCAGTTCACACACATCACAATGAAAACATTAAACAAAGTAGAAGACATAGCAGAAATTAACAGCTTCATAATAGCGACAGGAGGATGTCCTAGCCGACAATGCCAGGAATCCAACTCAGAGGGACGAGCATCAAGAAGGGCATTGGGAGTCCGAGCGATGCTAGATGAAGTGGAAGCAGAGGGGTCGAACACATAGAGCCCGTTGCACAGTCTACCAGAGCCAATCACCGTCCCCGTCTTCAGGTCCTGAAATACACAAGAGGTAGGAAAAAATGTCACTGAGCAATTCATAGAGTTTGTCAGGTTACTAATAGAAAGGAGATTGCGGGCGAAAGCAAGAACAGAAGACCAGAGGAGAGGGTAAGAGAAGAGCATGGAATGGATCGTTTCCCAGCGATGGGAGATAGCGATCCATCAACAATGCTCACTTTGTCCCTGCCTGACAGAGGTATGTAAGAGACAAAACCTTTGGCTGATCCGGTCATGTGGTCCGTGCCCCGAAATCAATAATCCACTGAGGTGGGAGGAAGCCGAGTGAGCACCTGCAGGTCCCTGATGAGCATAGGAAGAGGAGGCAGAATCGGACGGCTCCGCTGGAGGTCCAAGCATCATCCGGCGGAATGCCAGAATTTTTTAGCCGAAAGAGCAGTAGAGTCCTCCCCAGCGTCTGACAAGTGGGCTAATCTGGGCAGAGGAGGCCTGTATTGAGAGCGACCACCTCCCCGGCCACCACGAGAGGCAAGGCTGCCTCGAGGAGGAAAACCATGAAGCTTGAAGCAAGTATCTCTAGTATGGCGGACCTTCCCGCAATAATCACAGACTAGGTGATCTTTCTCCGCAATCCTCATTCTAGTGTCACGAGCAGGACGAGCCCCAGGCTGAGAAAGAGAGACAAGGGCAGATCCCTCGGAGGCAGAGTCGGGAAGCAGAGTCAGTCGGCAATCGAAATCCTGTTGGATAAGGCTGTACACCTCGGGCAGAGAAGGTAGAGGAGAGCGGCCAAGGATCTGAATGCTGATTGGATCAAAGTCCCGATGTAAGCCGTGGAGGAACTCAAAGATGCGATTGTGTTCTTCTCTTGCTCGGACAAGCACCTCATCTTCAGGAGACACCAGGGTCAGAGAATCAAAGTGACCATACTCCTGATAGAGTTGGGTGAACTCAAAGTAGTAAGTCGAGGGGGGTCGATCACCCTGTCGCAGGAGGAACAACCGGCGACGGAGTTGGTAGATCTGAGCTGCATTGCCGCGACCCAAATAGGTAGTTTCTACATGCTTCCAGATATCCGCGGCGGTATCCAAAAACAGGTAGTTCCGAGAAATGGACTCCGTCATAGAGTTAAGTAGCCAAGACATCACCATGGAGTTGCAGACTCCCACTGAAGTCGCTCAGGAGAGTCAGACGCAGGAGCCTTCACCGTGCCACTGACATGGCCAAATAACCGACGGCTTTTGAGAGCAAGAGAGATGAAGCAAGCCCACGGGAGGTAGTTGGAACCATCTAATTGTATAGTGGTGATTTGAGGAGCACCATGATCTGAGGGGACGCGATAAGGTCCAACAGAAGCCGGAGTAGGTGAGGCCACTCCACCGGAAGACATGGTGGTAGAGGACTCACTGCCCGCCATAAGAAAACCCCGAATAGAAATCGAGGAGGGGTCAAATAATCACCAAGGATGTGGAAGGAGAACCACCCTCATAGAAAGAGGGAAGAAGAAGAGGGGACTGCCAGCATCGAGAGATTCAAGACCCCATGGATCCGCCGTCCCATGAAGAACGGACGGCAAAAGAAGAAGAAGCGGCGGAACCGCGGACAACGGAAGAGCGGAGACGAGACGCGTTGTGCGGGAGGAGTCGGGCTGCGGAGGCGGACTGCGGAGGAGTCGAAGATGGACGGCGGAGGGGTCGGAGGCGGAGACGAGACGCGTTGTGCGGGAGCGAGCCGACAGCTCTGTGGCGTTGTGCGGGATCCAGAAAACCCTAAGCGTTGTTTGCCTCTGATACCATGTTGAGGAAAAGAAACGATTGTAATTCATTACATTAGAGACTCCCATATATATACATATATGAGTGTACAAGGCGATAATACAATAGCAAAATAAAAATCATTATTCAAACATATTCCAACAAGTCTCACATCTTAGATTGAGATTGTTTTCCTTCTTTCTCTTCCAATATTAATGTAAAAATACATGTATGATTTGTATGTATAGAGAAATTAATAAAAATTGTCATTTATTTCTCTATTTTGGTATTTTTCCACATGGTATCAAAGTCAATAATCCTTAAATTTTTTAAGTCGTGCGCTTGCTTGTTGGCGATCTCTGGGAGGTTAAAAAATTTCTAACCGCACTTCTTGCTCTACAACCTAACTTTCATGATCTTCCCCCTCTCTGCGGTTACTGTTGGCCTAACCGCAGCCTTCCCTCTCCTACCGTTGCTTCTCATTTCTTCCCCTCTCCCTCTCCTTTTATAGGTTTTCTTCCTCCTCGTCGCTAAGCCCCACTAATTTGCTCTTCTCTGCGACCTGCTTTTCCTGGCAGCGGTTCGTATGACCTCCTTGTTTGCTGTCTCTTGTCGCACGTCCTGTATTTCTGCCTCCTGCTGACTCTGAAGTCGCGCTCTATGCTCGCAGTTGCAGCTGGATTGGTAGCAGATTCTTGCTCGCCCGATGGTCCGCGCGTATTACTAGCTTAGCCGCAGGAGTTAATTGCCAGGCCGCCTGTTCTTCTCACCATTTGCGGTCTTTCTCTTCGTCGGAGTTTGTCCGCGGGATTCTGTTCTCACCGTTGTTGCCTGTCTAGTCATCTGCTCTTGTCGCAGAAGTTCCTCTCCTGCTTACTGCTGCATTCCTACTTGGTGCTTTGGCCGCTCCCTCTCCGACACTCCTCCAATACTCATGTATATCTTACCCCTCCTCCATTTACCCGGATAGGTCGCATCGGCTACCGAAGGAGAGGTCACAACGGCCGACCGGAATTAAAGTGTACCCATTGTGGCAGGGATGGACATCTTGAGACAACTTGTTATTGTAAGCATAGTCTGCCTCCTCCGTCTCATGTCTCTGTTGCTGCTGACACTTTAGGGAAGGCTTTTGCGACTCCCTGAGACAGCCTTTGCTGACTATGAACACAGTTGATTATAGAAGGCTGGTGGATACTGCTAGAAAGATAGAGGCGGGCCAAGAGAAAACACAGAGGCGCACAACTTCAAGAATAAGCAAACGCACGAAGCATCGCAACATTCACATAACAAAAATCATCAAGGAAAACATTGAAACAAGAAGCAGACAGGGCGACAAGCGAGGAAATCAGACTGAGACTAGAATCAAAGATTCTCCCCTCTGTCCTAAGTGCAACTGTCACCATCAGAGTAAATGCTTGACAATTTCAGGTGTATTTTACAAATGTCAGCAGTCGGGACACAACTCGTTTTTGTTAGGAACCTCCCAGTAATAAAATGATTGATCTTAAATTTTATCTTTCTCATATAATTAGTTCTTTCCTTCATAGTCTAATACATATTAATGTGACCTGTTTTTCCACGAATGATAATACACTGACTCTTGAGGTCCAACTTTCTACCTCCTCGTCTACTCATATCTCTATTTCATTTTTCCTTATCATTCATGCACCTCCACAAGTATAACACAACTAACACCACCTACTGAACATATACCTCTTCTTTCACCATTTCTTTATCATTATCAACATTGTCCAACTCCCCGCCAAATCCTCGCTCCCTCAACTCTAGATTCCCTGTTGCCAGTTCCCATCCTAGCTCTCTCCTCTTCTAAAGGTTCCTTCACCTCAACATACTCAGACCAGGATATTCTCATTGCTCTGTGGCGAGTCTGTGCAAAGGAGCAAGGAGTAGTACTCAACATCCGATTACTAATGTTGTCTTATACAAACCTTATTTCTCTATATATTCGATTTGATTTGGCACTCTCTACCAACACCATTCAGACAACTTATCATAAAGCTCTTTGTATATCTAGTTGGAAGGAGGATATGGATGAAGAAATCTCATCCATGGCATCACAGGGTACTTGGACTCTTGTTTTTACCCTGTATAGTGCTGATATTGTTGGTGTTGTTGGGAATTTGTCATCAAATTTATTCCTGACGCTACTGTGAATAGATACAAGGCTCGTCTGGTTGCATCGGAGTTCACCCAGACTTACGATGTTGATTTCTTTGACACCTTCCCTCCAGTTGCCTATATCAATACTATTCAGGCACTCTACTTCATTGTTGTCGACACGAATTGGAAAATAAATCAGTTTGATGTCAAAAATGTCTTCCTCTATGGTGACCTACACGAAGAAGTCTATATAAAGCAACCTCCTGATTAAGTTGCTCAGGGGGATATAAGGTGTGTAGACTTCGATAGGCTATTTATGGTCTAAAGCAAAGCCCTCGAGTGTGGTTTGACAAATTTAGTCAGGTCATCTCTGTCATTTGTTTTTCTAGAAGTAATGTTGATCACTCTCTCTTTAAATTAATGACCAACCACAAACTGATTTATCTTGGTATCTATATTGAAGATATTCTTCTTACTGGAGATGACTCTTTTGGAATAGAGAAAACGAATAAACATCTTTGTGAACATTTAATCACTAAAAATATGAGTCCTCCCATATACTTTTTAGGAATTAAAATTGCAAGACGCAATAACTCTATTACAGTCTTCCAATGCAAGTATGACCTAGATTAACTCAACGAAACTGATTTCCTTGGCACAAAACTTGCTCAAAATCCTATGTATGTAGGTGTTGACAAATTTTGGAATGAGACATCCCATATTATTCAATATATTGCTGATTATATGTGGCAGGTCAGTAAACTTGTCTATCTTACCATAATCATACATAATATTTTCTATGTTGTTGGAAAAATCAGTTAATTAACGCAAGCTTACAGAAAATGTCTCAGTTAATACATCAAATGGTCTCTGGGAAAAAGTCTATTGTTTCAAGAAAATAATCATTTATACATTGAAGCATATTGTGAAGCTAGCTATGCAGATGAAAAAAGAGATCAAAAGTCCACTTCAAGATTCTGCAATTTTGTTGGAGGAAATTATGACTTGGAAAAACAAGAAACAAACATTTGGTATCTTGGTCAAGTGCAGAAGCTGAATACAAAAGTATGACCAGATTATTTGTGAATCAAAGTGATTGAGAACACTTCTAAAAGACTTGAGAGAATTCTACGTTTATCCTTTATCAATATTTTATGATAATATATATCTAAAAATCCAATATTCCTTAAAAGAACAAAATATGTTGAAGTTGATTGTCACTTCATCAGAGAGGAAGTTATCAAAAAATAAATATGCACTTAGTTTGTTTCTTTAGAAAAAGAATTGACTGAAATCTTCACCAAATTGATTTCGTCATCTTTTTTAAAAATTTGTGTCAAGCAGGGAATGATCAATATATATGCACTAGCTTGAATTGAAGATGTGTGTTAAAGCCCAAAGATGAAAAGATCAAAACTGGCTCATTGTATAATTTTCTCTCTTGTATTTAGTCTCACATCTCCAATTATATAATTTTCCTCCTCCTCCACTCTAATAAGAAGAGATGTTCTCATATAATATTTAATAATTTTTGGAATAAATATTATTAAATATTTCAAATTCTCACAAGATGAAAGTAGAAAGATAAGTTGATCATGTTTTTACTTGAATCTCCTAGTACTCCATTTTTGTGATTCTTGGGCAGCATTGTTGACATTTGGATGAGAGTAGAAGAGGGCATAGGTTTAGGTTTAGAAGAAGATTATTTTGCCTTAATGTGAGATGATCCTTATTTAATCTCCCATTCTTTGACACCTCTTGCTCCTTGATTTTTTGAATGATTTTAGAGAATGGTCTAACGAGTGGTAAAGGAAACAAGAGGTTTTTCCGGGCTTCACTAACCCAAAGACAACCCCGCCCTCATTGTACCACCCTAATCAGATATAGAATGCTACACTATTATATGCAACCTACAATTTTAAAGTTAAAGCCATTAATCCCAAGTTCATATACTGATAAAGTAGTTTATACTTAAAGTAGGTTCTATTTATGATTGATACGTTCACATTCTTTGAAATCCTTCAGCTAGAGATACCTAAAAGAACCATGAGATATAACTACTTGGTAAACAACCAAAGATTATACTGAAATGCTAATAAAAACAAGGGGAAAACAATAGAAAAAAAGAAAAAAAGTATTGAAGTTTAGCTCAATCTAAGGAGATCAAGATAGTTTTCATATCCTTAGAGTTTACTTACAAAGGGTATCTTTGATGCCTTGTCGTTCCAAACAGCAAGCAAGCCGATGGATGCGAAGAATCCCAACCCACCACAAAGCCATGCCAGAGATTCATACTGTACAACAATTCAAAGAAATAAAAATGGGAGTAACTCAATACACGAAGTTCCAGCTAAGTCGGGCAGGAGTGATTCATATATGAAATCGTTGATTTTTTGCACTTTGCAACCCCGAAATATGAGGTTTTGGCACATTGCACTTTAAATCTTTAAAATTGGCATTTTGCACACCTCAATTACCATTTTTGACACTTTGCATCCCCAAGCCGAAATTTGAAGGAAATTTAGGTCCGGGAAGCACAAAAAATGCACATTTGGGGACTTTGCACCCCGAATTATTGGTGCTGCCCGAACCTAAAAACCCTTGAAATTTTGGTTTGGGGGTGCAAAGTACCGGAAATCGGTAATTGGGGATGCAAAATGCCAATTTTAAAGATTCGGCGTACCAAGTATCAAAACTTCATATTTCGAAGATGTAAAGTGTAGCGACGGTATAGCCACCACGTGACAAAGTGATAATAGTTATGGTACTTGTATAGCTCTATAAATAAGCCTCCCGTGTAATAGTTTACGATTAATAAATGAAGAATGTTATTGAGTCTTTAGTTTGTCTGTTAGTGTAGTCTGTAGATTAGCAATAGCTGCGGGTATAGGTTCGGAAGGCATCCCCTTCCCCTCCGGCACCGGCGATCACGCCGGTGATCTTGTAACGCCGATGATCACACCGTCGTCACTCCTCCGGCACTGGCGGTAACGGGCCTAGCCCGTTACATAAAATGCCAAAAAGCTTGAAATCACAAGACAAGCCCCTCTAAAACAAACTTCTAAGGCATAAATCTCAATTTTTGCTAGCTGGGACGGCGGTGACAAGAAAGATACCTTGCCGATGGATGGGACGAGGCGATCGATGCAAGGCTCCGGGAAGGGCGTTCCGTTGTCCCAAACCAACTCGTCTTGCTCCGGCAGCTTAATGAACATCAGAATAGAAATCGAAGCGATTAAGTGAACGAGATGTGTAGGTAAGGGAAGAAGACGAGTTCCTTACAGGCTTGTCGGGGACTATGTGCTTGCCGACGGGAGGACCCATGCCGGAACGAGTGGGCAGGGAAAATGCGACGGATCGGCTGACGCCGCCGCCGCCGAGTAATCGAGATGCCGCGTTGCTCAGCCTCCCAGCCATCTACTGAATCTTCTTCAATCTTCTTCCCCGAATCGCTTGATTTATCCGCTTTAGCCTGGAACAGAAAACTGCGAGGTCTTTGGGGCTAGATGGCTACTTACAAATGATATACCTCCTTCGTTCTTCGCCCGAATTTTAGCCGAACGATATTAATTAATTATTTTCCGAGCCCCCGAGGCAATTCCGAATGGCAACTTTTCAAAATCCCCAGAGATCTATTTTAAAACAGCTCTTCCAAACAGCAGCTTTTAAATCCGCCAGATGTCCCAAACAGAGCCTTAGGCTCCGTTTGAGGGGACTTATTTTCACCAGTCAAATAGTTACGACTAAACCGTTAAAAGGTTTCGTTCATGCGGTCGTAATCGTTTGACCGGTGAAAATAAATCCCTCTAAACGGAGCCTTAGTGTTATTTGCAACTCACTATTATTTATAGATCATAAAATTATATTGGTATCCAACAACGCTATACGTATCCAAAAAAAATTATTTTATAAATCAAACTAGGCATAAATCTTAGGGTGGAAAAAAGTTGAGAGGAAAATGTAAAAAGTACTCACCAAAGGGCAAGGAGAGAGTCTACATGGTCGAAATCGTCGGAAAAGAAGAACTCGCTAGCAAAAAATCAAGAAGAGGTGGAGCAAGGGCAAGGAGAGAGTCGGAAAAATGTAAAAAGTACTCACCAAAAGGCAAGGAGAGAATCTACATGGTCGAAATCATCAGAAAAGAAGAAGTCGCTGGCCAAAAATCAACAAGAGGCAGAGCAAGGGGGGTGGTCGGCGAGGGATACAAGCTTGCGATACCTGGGAGGGGCAGCTGTCGGGCGTGAGCGAAAGAGATGAGGGGGGTACGAATAGGTATTTTAGGGTTATAATAATGAATTGTTTTTTGTAAAAAAAAAAATAAATGACGTACAAATAGCCAAATAAGGGGCACGATTATCAATTCTCTTATTTTATAATTAACGAGTAACAGACACGGGGTTCCGCCCCATACGATCAATCGCGACAGTACCTTAACCGTGACAATGCATAGGGCCCCCCCTGTCCCGAAACGACAGTACTTCGGTCACCGTATTGTCCAACGCGACAACACTCGCAAATATTTTTTGACAATACTGAATGCATATTTTTTGACAATACTGAATGCTCCCAAACCCACGCAGCGCCCGCCACTCGCAAATATTTTTTGACAATACTGAATGCATATTAATTTTATAAAGATTTATATCTATGTAAATGGAAAGATTTATATTAATATAGATTTTTCAAAAAGTAATATAAATTTTAAGCGGTGCATGTGTAAGGACACTCTCTCCCCTCTTTTCTCTTTCTACATGCATCAATTATATATATAAAGAAATAAATTTTAAGTGGTAATTTGGGAAGTCCTAATGTCGCATCAAAATATGTTTTTCTTTTATATAATAGTATAGATATTCACTAGCAGCCTCCATACGTTCTGATTGTACAACCCCAATTTAGCGAGCACGATCAGACCTGACCCAAGAGGGGTTAGGCAAGCCTTTAGGCCACAAACGATCTTCAGACAACAACGCGAGTTGACTTGGCGAGTTCACCAGTCTTAGCATGCTCGACGTTGAGGCAAGCACGACTGCTAAGCGAGCTCGGCGTAGGGGCGAACTCAGTAAGCTAGCGGGATCGGCGAGACATCAACACAACGACACCTTACAGGTATGACGAGTCAACTCAACGCGAGGCGAGGTCTCACCTCCTTAGGCCCAGGTACTCGCCCCACCACATAAATACTCTGGTAAGTCATTTTCAGTTGTCCGCAGATCGAGAAGGACTGCCCATAGCCTTCTCAAACAAAGGGATTTTGCCGTCCGCAGGCAAATTTGGGCTATCACTATCAAAGACGAAAAGTCGGAGGCTGCTATATGCAGGCCGTAAAAAGACAGTTTTACCCTCGAAAAAGATTTACCTATAAATAGACCTACAATGCACCTTGTAGAAGTAGACTCAGCCTATTAGAGCTCCCAATTTCTCGAGATCTAGCTCAGTGTCGAGCTCAGCTTGGCTTTGGAGGGTAAGTTGTGAGTAACACTTTCGGGTGTGTGACGGGACTTCTTCGGTGCAACTCCGAGCTCGCCTCGCTTCATTCTTGCACGCCCGATAACGAGTCCAATAACTTGAATTGCATCCTCTTATTCTGAACTCCGTTGAACCAGTATCCAAGTTTCAACATTTTTGGTGTGATGACCGTGGACTAGCAATTTTTGAAGAAAAACTCATCCGACGGTGTCATGATAGGGCATAGTGAGCAAGGGAGCGGCCAGGGGAACTCACATCCGGCTAGCGAGTTCGTGACACAACCAATGCACAGAGTTCATGAAGTCAATGGAAGGGATGGTGAGAGGACCTACTCGCTCAGTGAGGCGAGATGGTGGTGCCCACTCCGGGCATCGCTTCACAGGGTGAGTAGAATCGCGACCAACGCCCCGACAAGAAGATGGCCCAAGAAGGTAGCGACCTGGCTCTACAGCCACGAGTACTCTTCGCAAGCACGCAACAACTCGTTCGACGGAAGGCGAGTATGAGCGCACTCGCTCCAACAGTCAACTCACACCGATTAGTCCGTTTTGCGAGCTGGTGATGACAGCCCCAGTCCCGACCGGGCTCATGGATCGGCAATGAACTTCTATTTCGAAAAAGATGATCCCCTCCAACATTTGCAATGGTTCGAAGATATGGTATCAATTCGACCGATATCGGACCCCTTCAAATGTCGGTTGTTTGCTATCACCTTCAGGGGGAAGGCGAGAGATTAATTCCATTAATTATTGACGAGCTCGATCTATAGTTTTGAAGACCTTAGCAGGGGGTTCCTGCTTCGTTTCATAGAGGAGATTCTCTTGTGCCAAGAGGTGCCCGACAATACCCTCATAATAGTCTTTGGTTTGGGTCTGCAGGGAGGGTTCTTCAAGATGGAGTTGACATGCATCCCCCGTGTCCTTTGAAGAGTTTATTGATCGAGCAACGCGCTACATTGAAGGGGAGTCAACAAGCCGAGATTTTGTAACCAAGTTGGTCAAGCTGGCAGGAGGAGGTGGAGGAAGTGGCTAAGGAAGCGGAGACATCAAGAAGGAGGATTCGAGGAGGCGTGAGGAAGGAAGAGCATGGGAGAATAGGGATCAAGGGGAGCAAGAGAGGAGGTTCCGCAGACCTCCCGTCGGGCCGATGCAGAGAATGGTCGGGGGAGGATACTAGGGAGACCGAGAAGAAGACACTCACCCGAGCGGTGGGATCGACGACGGTCGCCGGTGAGAAGGCAGGAACAGTGGAGGCAGAACCATGCACCCTGATAGGAGGCAGAACCATGCACCCTGATAGGAGGCTTATGTCATCGGAAGAGGTCGTGGACTAGGGGGCAGGCCCGGACAACAGAGAAGAGAGGAAGAGAGGAGGGTGGTCCTCTACTATGACTTTCACTTGTCAGAGGGCCACGCCACCACGACTTGCCCAAAGTTTCTGCTGCTGAAAAGAGGAGCAAAAGAAGGAGCCCGTGAGGGGCGGAGAGATCTAGGAGCGGGAGGAGAAAGGAATGAAGGAGCTGGAGGAAGGGCACCAAGAGGGTGTGAGGATCAGGTTGACCAGGGGGTTCGTGGTGGGATCGGGGCGATCCATGGTGGGGCCAAGGTAGAGGCATCCCGAAAAGGAATCTTACGCGTGGTTTACCGTAGAGGTGTGGTTTCCACTTCGCAGGCCCCGCACCCGATCAGAGAGATTACTTTCTCGGCAGAGGACATGTTCGGAAACGAGAACCTTTTCCACGACGCTCTGGTAATTCAGGCGATGGTGGAAAACTTTGCGGTCTCCCGGATTCTCGTCGACAATGAGAGCTCAGTTAATGTGGTCTTCAAAAGGGCGTTCGACGACATGGAGGTGGAAGAAAAGAGGGCTACCTCAACCGACGGCTCACTCTTCAGTTTTGCAGGGGAAAGAAAAGAGGTCGAAGGAGGAGTGGAGCTCCTCATCACTTTGAGAGGAACAACGAAGGTGTGTTGCTTCATGATCGTGAACACACCCAGCAACTATAACGTCATCTTTGGAAGGCCCCTCAACAACGCCTTCCAGTGTGTGCCTTCATCATTCCATATATGCTTAAAGTATAGCATGGGGACTACAGATCCGGGTCAGGAGCGACCCGAAGGTGGCGAGGGAGTGTTACCTCAGTGCGGTTAACACAATCAGCTGAGAGAAGGAGGCCGAGGTGGTCGACAAAGTGATGGAGGAGTTGATAAGGTTGGAGGCTGTAGAGGGGGTTGAGGGGAAGGAGATTGAGGCCAGGGATGGGAAGCCTAGGAAGGTGAAGATCAGTGGTGAGCTGACAAAAGAGGAAAATGAGAAAATCCTAACGTGCATCCAGGATAACGCGGACATCTTCGCATGGAGCGCGGAGGACATTTGCCAGGCATCGAAGCAGACGTCAATGCAGACATCGCATGTCATCATCTCAACCTCGGTCCAGGGACTCGTCCGATCCGACAGAAGAAGAGGCAGACAACCACTATTTTGGCCGAACCAATCCATGTGAAAGTGCAGAAGCTGTTGGACGCAGGCTTTGTTTCAGAGATATAGTATCCAGGCTGGGTCTCCATTATTGTAATGATGAAGAAGGATGAGAAATGGCGAATGTGTATGATTTCTCGTTGGTTAATAAATATTGGCCCAAGTATTGTCACCCCTTGCCTAGAATTGATGCGCTCATAGATTTGGCCGTCAGATTCCCTGTTATGAGCTTTTTAGATGCATTTTATGGCTATCACCAAATACGAATGCATCCCCCAGCATAAAAAATGTCTTTTTCATCACGAACAACGAGTGCTATTGTTATAAAATGATATCGTTCGGGCTTAATAACACATGAGCGACATATCATCGAGTGATGGACATGGTGTTCAAGGAACAGAAGGGGTGAAACCTGGAGGTGTATGCAGACGATCTCTTAGTAAAAATTAAGGGTGTCGAGGAACACCTTAGATACTTGACCGAAACTCCTGTCGTGCTCCAAAAGTATAGGATGAGACTCAACCCCGCAAAATGTGTCTTTGGGGCGGGGAAGGGGAAGTTCCTAAGTCATCTCTTGACTCCAGTGAGGGTAGAACCGAACCCGGATAAAGTAAAGGAGATCATGGAGATGGAGACTCAGAGGAGTGTGAAGGAGGTGCAACACTTGACAGGTCGGCTCGCAGGAGTGAGCAGATTCCTCTCGAGGGCCGGGGAGAAGTACTCCCCTTTCTTCCAGGCATTCCGCAACCACGCAGATAACAATAAGTTTGAGTTGTCGACAAAATTTGAAGAAGTATTCCAAAACTTGAAACTCCAACTTACATGAGCCCCTCTGCTACAAGGGCCTCAGGAGGGAGAATACCTCTACCTTTATCTAGGAGTGGGAGCTGAGGCAGTAAGCTCAGTACTAGTTAGAGAAGAAGGAAGAAAAGTAATTTCCTATTTATTATGTAAGCAGAGTTCTCCAAAAGGCCGAGCTATGCTACCTCATATTGGAGAAGTCGGCCTTCACGCTCGTCATCTCGGCTCAGAAGCTCCAGCCCTATTCAGGCACACACAATCAAGATGGTAACAAATCATCCGTTTTGCAGCATAATGAATAAAGTCGAGCATTCAGGAAGGCTGGCCAAGTGGTCGGTGGAGCTTAGCAAATTCGACCTCTCTTTTGTTCCTCGGACGACGATGAAGGCGCAAGTGGTAGTCGATTTCTTGGTCGACTATACAACAGAGACAGAAGGATTGGAGCCGCATGGGTGGAAGGCTTGGGATATGTTTGTGGACGGAGCCTCCTAAAAGTACTCAAAGGGGCCGAGATCGTCTTGACGTGCCCTCAGGGCTTCAGGATCGAGCAAATAGTGTACATCCATTTTCCGGTCACAAACAACCAAGTGAAATACGAAAAATGTGATCGTCGGCCTCTGCCTCACCCGCGAGCTGGGAATTCAAGATTTTTGAGTCCACTTAGATTCCTTGGTGGTAGCTTCTCAAATCAGAGGAGAGTTTGAGACTCGTGAGCTTGTAATGCAGCACTACTTAAAGGTAAAAGACTTAGTGGGCGTATTTCGCTCATCCTCCATCCAACACGTGTCGAGGAAGGAGAACTCGGCAGCTAACCATCTGGCCAAGTACGGCCCCCGACAGGAGAAGCGATGACCAAATGGTTTAAACCTTCCATTCGAGGAAGGAGAGCTTATAGAAATCAACCAACAACTGTCATGGATGGACCCCTTCATCGAATTCCTGACCACATGACGCTTTCCACCCGAGGTTCAGGACTGAAGGCGATTCAGATACAAGTCTGCTTATTACTTGCTTCACGAGGGAAATCTCTACCAAAAGATTCTGTCGGTCCCCTGGCGCAATGTGTCGCCGAGACAGAGGTGCCTTAGGTGCTGGATGAAATCCACTCGGGAGAATGCGGAAGCCATTCCGGGGGAAGAACTCTGGAGAAAAGGGTGTTGAGGCAGGGATACTGTTGGCCCACCATTCAAAAGGAAGCAGAACAATTTGCCAAACAATGCTCGAGGTGTCAACTCCATGCGCCCCTCTAACTACGGCCCACTCAACGGCTTAGGACAATTGCAGCCCCGTGGCCCTTTGCGATCTAGGGAATGGATCTCGTCGGGCTATTTCCCCAAGCAAGTGGGCAGAGGAGGTTTATCTTCGTAATGATCGACTATTTTTTCAAGTGGATCAAGGTGAAGACACTAGCAAAGACCACCTCCTAAATCGTGAGAAACTTTATATGAGAGGAGATCATTTGCAGGCACGAGCTACCGCTCGCGATCATCACAAACAATGGGTCGCAAATCACTAGTGTTGAACTCATCAGCTTCTGCACCCAACTGGTAATTGGCATCCGCTTCGCGTCCATTCATCATCATCGGAGCAACGGCCAGGTCGAGGCCACCAATAAATTCATCGTCAATCTACTTAGAAAAAAGATGGAAAATCGTAAAAGAAATTGGGCGGAACAACTACCCCCGTCCTCTGGGCCCTTAGAGCAACGCCAAACACAGCTATGGGAGAAACTCCATTCAAGCTGTCGCACGGATCAGAAGAAGTAATCCTGGTGAAGTTTGATGTCAAAATCCTGAGGGTAGCGACCGCAGAAGAGGGATGAAAAGATTAGAGAATGGATATGAAGAAGAACAAAGGCTCTAGCTGGATTTGGTGGAGGAACTCTGAGACCTCGCAGCGGTCCATCAAGAGGAAATCAAGCGCAGGATGACGAAGTATTTCGACAAGCACATAAGAGTTAAACAATTCGACAAGGGCGACCTAAATCTGATAAAGGAGGATGTTATAGGAAGGGTCGCGATAGTAGGAAAACTCCAACTAAATCGAGAGGACCCCTTACACATGGTGGCAGAGGCATTGAAGACTGGGGGGTACCGACTCTAAGACTGCGAGGGGGAGATCCTTAGCAACACATGGAGCGGGGATGGCTTAAAGCATTTTTTCCTTAAAAACTCCCCCCCCCCCCACTAGCTCGATGTATTCAACTTGTATTTCTCCGTTTGATTAATGAAACTCGTTTGATGCGGTCACAAGAGCGAGATCGTGTGGATACATCTAGGGGAAACAAAAGTGGAAGTGAGTCGAAGTCCTCAAGCTGCATTGTTGTCGTAGTCCAGGTCCCCGCGCGAGCTCCTCTCCCACATACTGACTACTTGCCCCCTCGAGTGATTCGAAGTCCTCGAGCTGTGTTATTGTCGTAGTTCAGGTCCTTGTGCGAGCTCCTCTCCCGCATACCGTCTACTTGCCCCATCGAGTGAGTCGAAGTCCTCGAGCTGCGTTGTTATCGTAGTCCAGGTCCCTGCGCGAGCTCCTCTCCCACATACCGGCTACTTGCTCCCTCGAGTGAGTCGAGGTCTTCGAGTTGTGTTGTTGTCGTAGTCCGGGTCCTTGCGCGAGCTGCTCTCCCGCATATCAGCTACTTGCCCCCTCGAGTGAGTTGAAGTCCCCGAGCCGTGTTGTTGTCGTAGTCCAGGTCCCTGCACGAGCTCCTCTCCCACATACCAGCTACTTGCCTCCTCGAGTGAGTCGAAGTCCTCGAGCTATGTTGTTGTCGTAATCCGGGTCCCTACGCGAGCTCCTCTCCCGCATATCGGCTACTTGCCCCTTCGGGTGAGCCAAAGTCCTCGAGTTGTGTTGTTGTCATAGTCCAAGTACCTGAGCAAGCTCCTCTCCCGCATACCAGCTACTTGCCCCATCGAGTGAGTAGAGGCCCTCGAGCCGTGTTATTACCATAGTTCGACCCCCTACGCGAACTTCACCCTTGCAAACCTACTTATTGCCTCTTCGAAGAAAAAGCTCGTGCCCCATGGAGGCAGGTCTGCACTGGGGTGGAAACAAGACCCTTCAGGTTTGTCTCGTCGAGTGCGAGGCGAGTACAGACAAGGGTGGAAGAAGCCAACGATGCGTTGGGACCAAAGGAATGCAAAAACACAACCTATGGTGCACTCGCCTGTGGTAGACTCACTACGGGGAGTCGCCCTGCGGATAAATGTTTGGTTGAGGTGTTCGGGATCCTAGCACATATGCCAGTGTGGGGAGAGAACATACGCTCAACACCAAGGGCGAAGCGAGGCAAAGTACCAAGGACCTAACCGAAGGGGTAAATGATAGAAGGAGAATAAAAACCACGCTCCAAAACATAACGCGTCTAGAAAAAACATATATACAAACAATAGAAATTGTGTGTTCCGCGGGCGAGTACGCCCGATCGAATATCCTATTACATAAAAAGGCGAGTACGCCTAATAAAGGAAAAATTATAGAAAGAAAAAAGCCTTGCCAAATCTCCTCCGTCTTCATTGTGAATTTCCGCAAACGAGCTCACGGGGGGCAGGAAGACCTTAGGAAGTAGCAACTCAGGGTCGACGGTCAGTCCCTTTTCGTTCAGAGCGTTTTGCTGCAGAAGGCACTTCATTAGGAGCTTGGCAGTTGATGCTGTAAGGGCGGTCAAGTCTCCTACGTCATCGCATCGACAACATCAGGACCGAACTTCTCCGTGAATTGACGCCGACACTCTAGCAGATTCGATTACGACTCGCCAAGTCAATTGACAAGGCAGTTGTTGTTCCTCCGCGCCTCGTTTAGTTCTTCCTCCAATTTAGAGACCTTCTCGGCGTATGCAAGCTTGGTATCCTACAAAAACGAGACGTAAGGTGGCAGTTCAGGAAGTAGAAGTGTAACGGTAGTCCATACCTCATTCAGGTCGGGAAGGGCGACGCCACGGGCGGCTGCGAGTTCTGCCTTGGTACTGACCAGCTGTCCCCCGACGGCGCAAAGGGCCTCTATGGTCGCAATCAGCTTGCGATTCATACTGAGAGCTCACCTCGTGGTCTGATGGAAATCTTCAGCTGCTCGGAGGACTGCATGACTTCCATGGTTGGCTAACTCGCGTACGGAGGTGCTCGCCAGAACCGCCTCATCCTCCCATCCATAGAGCCCAAACAGGACATTGAAGGAGTCATCATTCGGGTCCTCGTCCTCCATCCAGGAGGGCAGCTGCAACGACCTGAGGATACAACCCAAAGTCATCGGCCCACGCGGAGCTTGCTTGCGTCCGGTAGTTCAGCCGTTTACAAGGCCTCAGTTGGTGATGAGGACTGTTGGAAGAGTTCCTTATCAAGGGGGCGCGGGATCGAATCCCGGCCTCAACAAACAACTGTTGCTGAGAACATGCACAATGATTTGGTTGGGGTGTACGGCCTGCAGGCCTTCTAAACGGTTGAACCACCGGATGCAAGCAAGCTCCGTGCAGGCCAGCGACTTCGGGTTGTATCCCCGAGTCGTTACAAAAAAGTGCACTTTTTATGTAATGGCCTGCCTTACATTAGCACTACCAGACCGCTAAAGGGCTGCAGCCCAGACACCCCAACCCATCTCTGAACTATTTATCAGCACAATAGGTTGTTGAGGCGGGACTTCGATCCCACGACCTCCTTGATAAGATGCCTTAAACCGTAACCTCATCACCAACTGAGCTGTAGAGTAAAGCGTTTTCTAAGTGATCTTAGAAGTGACATCCAACAGTTGGCCAGCGCATACAGATCTGAGAGTTATGTGGAAGCTGTTGAAGCGGCCTTGAAGGTAGAGGCGATCGATAATGCAAAAAATCATGGGCTGAAGGCGAGGAAGGATAAGAGAGGCTGATGATAGTGGAAGCTCTAGGGCATCCAGTCCTACTTCGATGAAAGGAAGTAGGGAAGCATACAGCTTCTGTGGTCGGCCAGGTAGGTAATCCTTTTGAGAAGTCTTTTAAGAGACCGGGTGCTCAAAAGCAGCTTCGGGTTCATGCGATCCAGAGTGCGTCTAAGGGAGATCTTACTTGTACCTACTGCAAGCAGAGAGGGCATGATGTTGCATGTTGCTTTCAAAAGTCAAGATTTTGCTTCTAGTGTAGTCAGAAGGGGCATATGAAGGATATGTGCCCGCAGTCCCAGCCCGCGTTGCAGGCGACTCCATTGCAGGCCTTACTGCCGCCGCCACAACATGTGGACAGAGGAAAAGGAAAGCTAAATGTGCTGACCTGTACTGACCAAGAAAGAAGCTCAATCATCTGATCTCAGGTTAGATTCTGACCTAGTTAATAACCATTTATTGTCGATTTAAGTTTCTAATTTCCTTTAGTTATGCGCATGAACTTTATAGGCGAGTTTAAAGTAATGAATAAGTGAGCACACGTTCTTTTCGATTTGGGCGCTACTCACTCATTCGTGGAAAGGAGTTTTGTAAACCGACATCATTGGGATGCCGACCGGTTAGATGATCCTCTTAACGTCAAGTTACCCTCAAGGAGATCTGGTAGTGCCAATGCAAGGCGGGCCGTTACATAAAAAGTGCACTTTTTTATAACGACCCGGGGATACAACCCGAAATTGCTGGCCCACACGGAGCTTGCTTGCATCCGGTGGTTTAGCCGCTTACAAGGCCTGCAGGCCGTACACCCCAACCAAATCACTGTGTATGTTTCTCAACAACAGTAGGTTATTGAGGCCGAGATTCAATCATGTGCCCCCTTTCAGCTCAGCTGGTGATGAGGACTGTTGGAAGAGTTCCTTATCAAGGGGGCACGGGATCGAATCTCGGCCTCAACAACCTATTGTTGATGAAAAAAATGCACAGTGATTTGTTGGGGTGTACGACCTGCAGGCCTTGTAAACGGCTGAACCACCGGATGTAAGCAAGCTCTGTGTGGGTCGAAGACTTCGGGTTGTATCCCCGGTTCGTTATAACAGCCAGTGATCTCAGTGTAATGTCGTGCATACCCTCGTGCCACATGAGGAGGGGGTCTCCCTCCACGTCCTAGGTGCGCATCCCCAGGCCGAAATTCAGATGAGCGTTGGGTGGGTCTTCAGATTAAGTTTCCGTGGTCGCCTCACAGGTTTTGGGTTTCTTTCTCTTTGGCGAGGTGGAAGGGGCAACCAACAAGTAGGCTTTCTCCTTTCCCTTGCTAGTCGCCCGGGGAGGGGGGGGGGGGCACCAGAGTGGACCGCAACAACCTTAGTGGGTTATGAGGCAGGGACCTTACCCACTCATGCTTTGCTTGCGGGGGCCTTACCCACTAGTGCTTTGCTTGCGAGGGCCATACCCACTAGTGCTTTGCTTGCAGGGGAACCCTGATCGTCGGGGTATTCACAGCAGCGGGCGGCATGTTCACGGGAAGGGTTCGCACTCCTGCGAGCACAGTTTAGCAAAACACAATTCAGAGGTATGAGGATAACAGGGTCGAGCGAGTACTGACTTGTGCTAGGTAGGATGTAGGTGAGTTGGTCCTGACGTTGCCACAAGTACAGAACATCGAACTCCTTGCCATTCAACATCTCGTAAAGGGCACCTCCGTGCGAGGCAGCTTGTATATGCTCTCACTGCGCTGGATGGGAGTGAACGACGCCGACCCGAACGTGCCTCACATGAAAATGAACTTGTCATTCCAATGGTGGACTTTTTTTAGCATCTCGACAACTTTAACATAGACACCGGAGAAAAAGGCGATGCAATCACCAGTTTCTTTTCAAGGTAAAAATTTGCGGAACGCGGTGAGGTCAAACTTGATCCCTCCCTCGCGCATATAGAACACGAAGGCACTTATACCGTTGGAGTTCACCTGCGTCGGAACCAAGCCAAAAGTACTTGAAGATTTGATTCACATCGGGCCAGAAGGGGAGTCGCAGCCCCGCTTGGAAATGAGACAAGGGGAGGGCGAGCTCGCCCGTATAAAAAGTATTGATGCTCTCGCCTGGAATGGGTAACCGCGCCAGAAAGCCGGTTAGCACGAACCAGGCCTCAAACTTTTTGAACTCGTCAGTAGTGGTCTGTGAGTTCGGGAAATGGTGGTTGATAAAGTTGGCGACGCAGCCGGCGCGACCCTCATCACCGTTGTTCTCTCGCACCATCCTATCGCAAGCGAAGCGAGCAGAAATGACATTGAGAAGGGAGGAATGAGTGAATGCGCCTTTCGGTCATAACCCTCCTCTTATTTATAGCTTTTCGGGGATGGCACGCGCAACCCCGTCAGTTGGCGAACTTGTGGGATTACCCACTAGAGGGTGCTCGTCGCGCTCAAACCTACTCGCATAAATGCCTCATTTATAAAACAGAATCCACCGACAGAAAAAGATCAATTCAATTAATACTCGTCATTTTAAAGCGAAGTACAAAAATAATCAAACTCCTATAGAAGCGAGTACAATTTGATGCGAGTTCAAAAAAAGAGAACCAGGGAAAATATGGTTGACGAGTACAAAAAGAAGAAAGAGCAAAGTAAAGCGAAAAGCAAAAAAGGTCAAAGCCCGATCTACGACTCATGACACAATGGTCCAGTCCCCCGATGCCGCGGGCGGGCAGGATGGCGAGCAGTCAAGTTAATGCTCATTGCTTCATGAAACCTCTCTTCAGCCCGTTGAAGATAGTCCTACCCCTTGCACATGGCTTCTCCGAGTCTGCTCACCTCGCCAACAGTTCCAGCGACCTGAGCAAACATCCAGAGATGATCTTCAGCGGGGAATAGTCGGGTCTCTAGTTCATAGAATCGCTCCTCGGCATGCAACATCCGCAGGAATAACCCCCTCGCCTTCCATCGATGCAATGCAAAGCATGCATGGTTGAGCACGTGATTCGTCTCAAGGGGAAGTATCACCGAGAGAGCGGAGACATGAGCCACTAAGACCGCGAGTATGCGAGAACCGGAGTCAACACTCTCTACTCGTGGGTCGGCCATCAACTCGCATAGGTGGCTCGACATCAGGGGAGACGTCGGCCCAGGGGAGGTCCCTAGCGGGGAGAGCTTGCGACCATCCTCTGAAAAGTCAACTGAAAACAAAAAAGGAATGTCAGAAATCCAAAGGGTCGAAACAAGGTGTGTACAACGAAATCGAGGGTTGGGCGACTTACGCTCTAGGGACCCGTCGCCTTCTCCCGCAGGCCGAGGCGGCGCCTGCACCAGAGTTTTTCCACCAGTTCGAGGTTGGCTCGACTCGCCAACCACTATGTGGCAGAACGCTAACTGGAGGAGAGCGCACATGGCGCTTGCTGAAGGAGGGCGATGGGGCGCTTGCTGAAGGAGGGTGATGGAGCGCTTGCTGGAGGACAGCGCGCGGGGCGCTTGCTGGAGTACAGCGTGCGGGGCGCTTGATGGAGGAGAGCACGCGCGGGAAAGCGCAAGGAAGAGGCGTGAATGGTAGCGCACATATAAGGGGTGCGCGCAGAAGGGGCACGAGCAGAAGGGGCGCGAGCAGAAGGGGCGCGAGCGGGAGCGCGCAAGGAAGGGGGCACACGCGGGAGCACGTACGGAAGAGGCACGCGCGGGAGTGCGCGCGGGAGCGCGCACGGAAGAGGCGCGTGCGGAAGCGCGCACAAAAGAGGGGAGCGCGGGAGCGCGCACGGAAGAGGCGTGCAAGGAAGGGGCGCGCGGGAGCGTGCACGGAAGAGGCGCGCGCGGAAGAGGCGCGTGCGGGAGCGGGCGCGGAAGAGGGGCGCACGGGAGCGCGTAAGGAAGGGGCGCGCGCGCCAGAGCGTACACAGAAGAGGAGCACGCGGGAGCGCGCACGGAAGAGGGGAGCGCAGGAGCGCACACCGAAGAGGCGCGCACGGAAGAGGTGCACAAGGAAGGGGCGTGTGGGAGCTTGCACTGAAGAGGCGTGCGCGGAAGAGCGCAAGGAAGGGGTGCGCGCAGGAGCGCGCAAGGAAGGGGCACGCAGGGAAGGGGCGAGCAAGGAAGGGGTGCACGCGGGAGCGCGCAAGGAAGGGGCGCTCGCTGGAGCGCGCAAGGAAGAGGTGCGCGCGGGAGCACACACAAAAGAGGGGCGCATGGGAGCGCGCAGGGAAGGGGCGCGCACTGGAGCGCGCAGGGAAGGGGCGCACACGCAGAAGAGGGGCGCGCGAGAGCGCGCACAGAAGAGCTGAGCGCGAGAGCGCGCACGGAAAAGGCGCGCAAGTAAGGGAAGCAGTGGAGAGAGAAAATAATAGGAATGGAGAGAGAAAATCTGTAGGAAGATTTTTCGGGCCGAGAAGAAGAGGAAAATGAAGAGGGTTTGGGGCTATTTATAGATTTTAGGATGGGTCATTCGGTAATTTCTCTTAATAACCACCGGCCGGACTAATAAAATTGTCCAAAATGGGGCACACAGATTGCCACATTTACGCAATGACAAGATCGCCACAGACCGGAAAATAACCACCCTTGCCAGAAAAATAACTCTCTCCCGCAAGCGGAGGGACGGCCTGACGAGGGCGACAAACGATGTGCACGCAGTGCGTATTGCGTGTGTGAAGCTCAATGTGCGCAGTGCAAGGCATAATGTGCATGAAGCGTGAGGTATGCACATTGTGTGTAACAACCCCATTATAAATAATTTAAAACAATACCTAAACCTACCCCCATTTTAATAATAATAATAATAATAATAATAAAACCAATACCAAAACCTACCCCCCCTTCCTTTAAAACAAACCCGAGCCATCGGTTTTCCGGCAACCCGCACTCACGATCCCGCTCCGTCGGCCCCGCCTTCGTCTCTCGAGCGCCCGACAGCCCTCTCCTCCGCCTCCAGTGGTCGGCAACACCTTCCTCCAGGCCCGGCGCCTCATCCCCTTGTTTCCCCGTCGTCTCCAGCGCTCCCCTTGACCGGCAACTCCCGCATCAGCTCCTCTCTTGGCCGACTGTTTCCAAGAGGGGCCGACAATCTTTCTCCCTTCCTCTTCTCCTCCTCCGGCCAGTGAGAGCAAAGACAGAGTTCTTCTCCGGCAACCCTAGCTCCTCCTCGTTCCGGCCGGTGGATTTCGTGAGAGATCTCCTAGGGTTTCGCTCGAAACCCCTCTTCGTGGATTACTGAGCCCAGATCTGGACTCCTTGGGTAAGGAACTCCGCCTGACTCTCGTTTTTCAGTTTGCCCTAATTTTATTACGCTAATTTTTCGCTCTTCGATCTAGAGTTTTTGGACGATCCAACCTAGGTCCATCGTATAACCCGCTAATCCCGGATTTTTGTGTGCCTTCCAGTGCATGTCCTCGGATTTAGGTGGTGGAATCGCTCCAAGACCTCGCCAAATTAGGGATTTTTGCTTCCAAAAGCCGCCAAAATCCCCGACCACTCACAGTAGCCTCTTCTCCCATCACTCTCAAGGGAGGTAAATTCCTAAACCCCTCTCCTGTTGTGTGGTGCGCATGTGCAAGTGTAGGAATCTTGTTGAAATGCATTTCGATCTTGAACAGGTTTAGCTCGAGTTTCTAACCTCGCTTGCGCCACTTAGTTGTCACTAGCATTTTTGAAGTCACCTTAAGGCAAGTAGAGACACTCTCTCGCTTGCAAGCATGAGATCTAATTTACTTCACTTTTGATTATGAAGTAGCCCCTTATAAACTGAAATCGTCTAATTATTTATAAATCCCTGAAATTGTTTAATATCTTAGGCGAACATTGAGAGGAGAGTGTTGGTTTGGTGTGACGCGTCGAATCGAGCTCCTGACTATCTGGTAACAGAAACCATTAGTCGACCATTGCAAGCACCATTGTTGATAAGCCTTGCGTCAATTCATACACTAGAATCTTAAACACCAAATGACAACACCTTCACCCTTCAATGTATTCCGCTTGTGGTATTGCAGCTAGGCTAAACTCTGGAGTAGGTCATTAAATTAAAAATATTTTGTTTGACATGGTTACTTGTCTGGTAGTAGGTTGCTACGTGTAAAACTGATTCACTGAACTCTTGTTTCCTCTGCTTACTTTTGTGCAAGTTATTAACTTGAATCTTTATGTGTTTTCATGTTCTGAGGCATTTTTCCTTCGGTTTGGATTTACCTTAGGTTTCGTGACTGTGCCGCCCGGTTCCTGAGTTTTCTTCTGCCAGCTACAGCTTTGTTTGGAGGTTTCTCTTTGTTTAATGTATCAGCAGGTTCTATGTATTTTGTTTCAGTTATTGTTGGATTTTTCTACTCATGTATTAGTTATCGTCAACATTTTCTCTTGTACAGTGGACAACTGTTTAGGGCGAAACATTATACTAGTTCATTTCACTTACGATATTTCTACATTTGTGACTAGTTACATTCATTTAGTTTCAGTACTGCTTGTGGCTTAGTTTTTATAAAAGAAATGCATGCACAAAAACTTTTTTTAAACTATTTATGTATGGCTTCCGCACCAATTTAAAATCTTTTAAAACCCTTTCAAAAATAGCTGATTTTAAAAAACTAGTTGTAGAATTTCTGGTTCCGCCTTAGAAGGCATGATTCTCTTCTGCATGTCTGTGGCATCACGACCCGCCCGAAGCGCACTCTGATCTTGTTGAGACGGGTCGTGACAGTTGGTATCAGAGCCAGGTTAGCACAAAAAATGAAGTATTTTGAAAATATTATATATTTTTGAATTTTACTATGTAAAAATATTTATACATGCATCATTACTTCACTCACTCTATCATTGTCTGTTGTTCGAGGCTGAAACACGCGCACACTCACTCATAAACATAAGTAGTATGCGTGCAAATGTTAAGGGAGTATGTGCAAACTTAATATTTATATGTATATGAATTTCCACTAGGATACACACCGCTTGCAAATATTAAATTGTATGGGCGGTTTAGTATTTTCAAGTGCGTGACATTAGAATCATAATGTGCATGCCATGTTAAGTGATATGGGGCGCTTAACATGACATGCGTATCCATTCATGGGCATTTTTAGGAATACATTGTAGGCATAATTACATTGCATGCATATCATAACTCATTGCACAAGTATTAAGCTAAGAGCAACAGATGACGATTGTACACACATGGCTTTCACAATCATAATTCTATCGCACGCGGTTCTATCATCCCATTTGCATTTGCATGGATATCACCTAGATTTGTCCACTGAAAATATTGTAACTATTACATGATTTATGTATCCAACAGTGTTAGAATGCTAGAACCTGTAGTCTTGATCCGTTATGCTTAGCCTGACTATTTCTCTTACTCAATTCTTTTATGTTTCTTATAGATGGCTCCTAAGCGATCGCAGCGAAAGAAATCTAACCCTGCTGCGAGGGAGGCCCCTAAAGATGAAACTGCCCAGCTTTTGAGACAGCTTTTAGAGCGTGTCACCCGTCTGGAGGGGGAACGCTAAACTCCTGATCCAGCCTCTGGTTCCGGCAGCGCAGGGACGACTGGAGTAGCTGTTACCACCACCCCTCTTGCACCTGGATCTGGAACCGGCTTGTCTGCTGGTACCCTGGAGGCCACGCTCGTGCCAAGTCCGACTACCCCTGTAATGATGGCAGATACTTTAGCTTTCAAGAGACTAAATCCTCCTACTTACAATGGCGATCGTGATTACTTCATGATCACTGAATGGGTCTCCCAGATGGAGAAACACTTTGAGTACGCTGCAGTTCCCGAGGCCCAAAAGGTTCTCCTTGCGTCCTATCAGCTAACCAAAGATGCTTACACTTGGTGGCTTCAGCGCCGCAGCCTCTCCGATTCTGCCACCTTGACTTGGGGACAGTTCAAGGATGATCTTATGGAGAAATTCCTCTCTTCTGTGGAGCGGGACAAGTTAGCTGAGAAGTTCCTGTCCCTTCAGCAGTTTAGCAGGACAGTGACCGAGTATGCGAGAGAGTTCTCCCGCCTATCCCTCCTTACTGCGGAGTTTGTGCCATATGAAGCCAAAAGGATCAGTTGTTTCGTGAAGGGACTCCGTCATAACTTCCAGCAGCATGTGGTAGCCCATGGCACCACCACCTACGCGGAGACCGTGGGAGCCGCCTTGAAGGTGGAAGCAATTGAGCTGGATCGATCTGCCAAGAAAGTCCAACATGGCACCAACAATGTCGCAACATCCGACCTCAAGCGCAAGAGTGCTCCTCCTCAGGAGCAAGGTCTCGAGCCCAAGGAGGTGCGCGCCTTCTGTCACAAAGTGGGCCATGTTGCCCAAGTATGTCGTTCTCTCCTGAAAAAGCAAAAGGGCATCCATGCTCTGCCGCCTCAGATGACGCTTGCCTCTACTTCAACCGTCTGTGCGTACTGCAAGAAGCCGGGCCACCAGCTGAAGGACTGCCGTCGTAGGCTGAAGGCCTGTTTCAAGTGCGGGCAGGTTGGACACCTCAAGCTAGACTGCCCTATGAGGGAAAGCTCGATTCCCGCTCAGCCACTACAGGTTGTCCCGGAGCTCAGGACAGAGGAAAGGCCGTGTTGAACGTCACCACTCAGGGCGAGGCGCTCGCATCTACCTCCGTCATCTCCGGTATGTTTTAAGTAAAGTTTTAAATTTCCTGCATCCTTTAATTACCTGCCCTTAGTATGGATAATCTTGAAATGTGTTTATGATGTTTAATTCTAGGGAATTTTAGGGTCAAGAATAAGTGGATGCAAATCCTATTTGATTCCGGTGTGTTGCACTCTTTTATTGCTCTCCACATCGTGGACCTTCACAGTTGGCCTACATCGACACTTGAGGTCCCTTTCGAGGTTTCTGTACCTGGTCATCTGCATCTCTCAACCATAGCATTCTCAATTGCCCGATCCTGCTTGGAGAATTGCAAATTTTCGCCAATCTCATAGTTCTGGAAATGTCAGAATTTGACGTAATCTTGGGAATGAATTGGTTGGTCGCGTATCGAGCTAAGCTGGACTGTGCGTCAAAGAGGGTCAATCTCAGCATTTGCGGCAAGGACTACAATGTTCATGTTCAGACCCGCAGCCACCTGAAGGTAATTCGTGCTGTGCGCGCCGCTCGCCTTCTTAGTCAGGGTTGTTCTACTTATTTTGTGTATGCTTCACATTCGGATATTGTCATACCGTAACTTGAATCTATCTCGGTTGCCTCCGAGTTTCCCGACGTGTTCCCCACCGAGCTGCCTGGGATGCCTTCTGATCGTGATGTAGAGTTCTCTATTGATGTGGAGCTTGGAATGCGCCTCATATCTAAAGCTCCATACCGTATGGCACCGCGCGAGTTAGAAGAGCTCAAATTGCAGTTGGATGAGATGCTTGAGCATGGCTACATTCATCCCAGCTCGTCTCCTTGGGGAGCCCCCCGTTCTCTTCGTAAAGAAGAAGGATGATTCCCTGAGTCTTTGTATCGACTATCGGGAGCTGAATAAGGTTACCATCAAGAATAAGTATCCCCTCCCACGCGTCGATGACCTCTTTGATCAGCTCAAAGGCAGTTCTGTGTTTTCCAAGATAGATCTCAGAACGGGTAACCATCAACTAAAGATCAAGGAATCTGACATCCTCAAGACAGCCTTCAGGACTCGGTATGGGCATTTTGAATTCTTAGTGATGTATTTTGGGTTAACTAACGCCCCATCTAGTTTCATGGATATGATGAATCGTGCATTCTGTGAGTTCCTAGACAAGTTCGTCATCGTCTTCATAGATGATATTTCTGTCTACTCGAAAACTCGTGAAGATCATGCAGTTCACCTTAGACTCGTCCTCTCCACCCTACGCCAGCATCAACTCTATGCCAAGCTGGCAAAATGTGAGTTCTGGCTGGATCGTATTGCCTTCTTGGGGCATATCATTTCAGGGGATGGGCTATCCGTTGACCCCGCCAAAGTCTCCGCAGTGATGGACTGGAAGCGGCCTTCTACTCCTACTGAGATTCGCAGTTTCCTTGGGTTGGCTGGTTATTACCGGCGCTTCGCCAAGGGTTTCTCCTCCCTTGCCGCTCCTCTGACAAGGCTAACTCAAAACCATGCGAGGTTTGAGTGGACAGATCAGTGTGAGCAAGCCTTTTTCGAGCTGAAGCAGCGACTATGTTCCGCGCCAGTGTTAGCTCTTCCGTCAGATGGGTTGGACTTTTCAGTCTACACTGATGCTTCTGGGGTTGGTTTGGGCTGTTTGCCGATGCGGGATGACCGTGTTATTGCTTATGGGTCAAGGCAGTTGAAAATTCATGAGCGCAACTATCCAACCCATGACCTGGAATTCGCTGCAGTGGTGTTTGTACAACCCCGTATTCGCGGAGTGATGACCCCAAGCAAGGCATAAGGCATGCAAGTAAAGTTCAAGCTTTGGAGCTCAGCTGCGAGACCGGCCCGGGGCCAGATTCTCGCCCCTGCCTCACGGCTAGGCGGGGTCAGGCGGGGCGAGACCGGCCCGGGGCCGGGTTCTCGCCCCTGCCTCGCGGCTAAGCGAGGGCAGGCGGGGCGAGACCGGCCCGGGGCCAGGTTCTCGCCCCACCTCGCGTCCAGGCGAGGGCAGGCGGGGCGAGACCGGCCCGGGGCCGGGTTCTCTCCCCTGCCTCGCGGCTAGGCGAGGGCAGGCGGGGCGAGACCGGCCCGGGGCCAGGTTCTCTCCCCTGCCTTGCGGCCTTGCGGTCAGGCGGGGCGAGACCGGCCCGGGGCCAGGTTCTCGACCCACCTCGCGGCCAGGCGAGGGCAGGCGGGGCGAGACCGGCCCGGGGCCGGGTTCTCGCCCCTGCCTCGCGGCTAGGCGAGGGCAGGCGGGGCGAGACCGGCCCGGGGCCAGGTTCTCGCCCCTGCCTTGCGGCCTTGCGGTCAGGCGGGGCGAGACCGGCCCGGGGCCAGGTTCTCGCCCCACCTCGCGGCCAGGCGAGGGCAGGCGGGGCGAGACCGGCCCGGGGCCGGGTTCTCGGCCCTGCCTCGCTGCCAGGCGAGGGCAGGCGGGGCGAGACCGGCCCGGGGCCGGGTTCTCGCCCCTGCCTCGCGGCCAGGCGAGGGCAGGCGGGGCGAGACAGGCCCGGGGCCGGGTTCTCGCCCCTGCCTCGCGGCTAGGCGAGGGCAGGCGGGGCGAGACCGGCCCGGGGCCAGGTTCTCGACCCTGCCTTGCGGCCTTGCGGTCAGGCCAGGCGAGACCGACCAGGGGGGGGGGGGGGGGGCGGAGGGCGTGACCTCTCATGCATTTACCGTTTTACCCCCGAGGTGGATTTTCCCTTTTTGCCCCCCGGTGTGGAGGTTTTCTATTGGCTGGGGGCATTTTTGCCCCAGGGGCATTTTGGTCATTTTACCCCCAGGACTTGGAAAAACTATAAATAGACCCTTGAGGGTGCCTTGGAAAAGGACTGGTCATTCATTCCTTAGCCACAAAAATCTCTTTGGCTTTCTTCCTCTGAGGCACCTAGCTCAAGCATCGGCTAGGGAGGGGGAGACCTCAAAGGTCTTCCGGGTGTGAGGTGGGACCTCCACGCTAGAGCCGAGGGTCAGTTCATAGCTTCCTAAGTCTTCGGTCCGTGACGTTCTTCCGAGCATAGTAGGTGTGAGGTCACCCCTTTCCCCAAGGGTCGAACTCCACAGAAGTCAATTTTGGCTTCGGTCATTTTTGGCTTCAACAGTTTTGGTGCGGTGAGCGTGGAGAGTGACCAGCACAGAAAATCTCGGGTGAGCATCATGGCTGGAGATTAGGGAGGTGGTGATGACCTCGGTGGCCTCCCCAACCCCGGACCCTTCGTAGGAAGGGAGGAGTTCATGGCTTCCATCGAAGGCATCATGAGGATGCTTAGAAGCATTGCCCCTCGGGCTGACAGCTCAACCCCCACCCCCCAGGGACTAGCTCCCAGGGGTCTCGACGAGCTAACCCAGAGTGGTCACGGCGAGCTGGCTCCCAAGGGGCAAGGCGAGATCACCCCAGCAGGGGGAGAAGTGAGTATGCCGGATAGGAGGCCTGGGAAGGAGAGGATGGTAGAGGGGGTCGAGCGAGACCTCCCAGGCCGGGAGCTGTTCCCCAGCCCGGCGAGAGCTACCCCTCCTGGCGAACAAGTTGCGCGGATAGAGGTGGCGAGAACTCCCCTTAGGGGGTCACCCTTCAGCGAGCTGATCATCTCAGCTCCCGTTTCCGAGGGGTTCAGAGAGCCAGACATGGCTTACTATACCGGGAAGGATGACCCCGTCCAGCACCTGCAGAGGTTCGAGGATGCCGTCTCCATCAGGCCGATGACAGATGCCTTCAAGTGTCGCCTCTTTGCGATCACGTTGAAGGAGAAAGCAAGGGACTGGTTTCATCAACTCCCTCCAAGAACCATCTTCGGGTTCGAAGATTTGAGCCGAAGCTTTCAGCTTCGCTTCTCCACCTCCAAGAAGAGGAAGAAAGGTCCCGAGTCCCTCTTCCTGATAAAGCAAAGGGCCGAGGAGTCGCTGGCCCACTATGTTGACAGGTTCCAGGAAGAGGTCCTGGACATCCAAGAGGTGTCAGGGTATGCCCTCCAAATGGCGTTCACGGTAGGATTGCGCGAAGGGTTCTTCAAGATGAACTTGACTCGGAAGGCCCCCCTTTCCTTCGAGGAGCTGATGGAAAGGGCGGCAGAGGAGATAGCCATGGAGGCAGCCAACCCGGCCTTTGTAAAGAAGTTGGCAAGGTTGACAGAGGTGGAGTCAAAGGAGCAAGGTGGCTCGAGGCATCATGAAGGGAGAAGGAGAGACGAGCATAGAGCTCAAGGGTTCCAGAGACAGGAGGGTCCGGAGCCAGGCTGGAGGCAGCAGGGAGGACCTGCCCATGGTCCAGGAAGAGCTCTCATCCAGGATGGAGGGAATCATCATGGGGGCCAAGGGAGGTTCAAATTCCAGAGGCAAGCCCCAAGACAACTCCTGCCCCCACCCCAACAAGCGATGGCGATTGGCCGAAGGGATAGGAGGAATCGCAAGGGGAGAGGGGGAGGCAGGGTAGAGTTGCCGTACTGTGACTTCCACCAGTTGGAAGGTCACGCCACGGCTACCTGCCCCGAGTTCCTGGAGGTGAGAGGGGCGAGAGGTCCTGCCCAGCAACCGCCGCCGGAGCGGATTGAAGTTCTACCCCAAGGAGGGGGTGAAGATGTGTGCGAGGACCGGGTCGATGTAGGACCCCGAGGTGGTATAGCTGTGATCCACGGGGGGGGGGGGGGTGGGGGGTGGGGATCGAAGCCGCTCGGAAGGCAAGTCTCCATGTGATGTATCGGCGGAGCGTTGCCTCGACATCCCAGACCCCTCCCCCGGAGGAAAGGGTCACCTTCTCATCAAAGGACATGCCAGAGCATGAGGATCCCTTCTGCGACGCCCTGGTCATCCAAGCAGCCGTCGAAGGCTTCACCGTCTCCCGGATTTTGATTGATAACGGAAGCTCGGTCATCGTCATTTTCAAGAAGGTGTTCGAGGGGATGAAGGTGGAGCCAAGGAGGATAGTGGCGTCGGATGGACCTCTGTTTGGATTCTCAGGGGAGAGGAAGGAGGTGGAAGGTGGAGTCGGACTCCAGGTGAAGTTGGGAGGGACCTCAAGGAACTGCAGGTTCGTCATTGTTGACGCTCCAAGCAGCTACAATGCCATCTTCGGAAGGCCCCTCATCACCACCTTCCGGTGCGTGCCCTCATCCTTCCACCAATGTCTCAAGTTCAACTCAGATGGGATCTAGGCCAGGATCAAGGGAGACTCCAGGATGGCGAGGCAATGCTACGTCACGGCAGTCAACACCATCTCTTGGTTGGCTAAGGCGGAGGAGATGGAGAAAATCATGGAGAGCCTGAGCAGGATGGAGGTGTCCAGTGGGATAGAACCTGATGGCGACCACCATGCCCGGGCCCCCTGAAGAGGCCTCGCCTCGGCGGAGTCATGTATCTTACTTTTCTTTATGTTGTAACGAGTCCAACCTCCGGCCGGTAGGGTCGAGAGGGTCATGTAATCCAACTCTTTTTTCCCTTTTGAGGATGTTGAATTTTGGCAGAGTCAGGTAACACGCCCCAAGCCCCTTAGCTCCGAGATGATTCCGCTGCCAGGCTCTCACTAGCTGGTGGGTTCAAGTTGATCTCTCGTGGGAGCTAAGTCCTTTAGCTCCGAGATGATTCCGCTGCCAGGTTCTCACTAGCTGGTGGGTTCATGTTGATCTCTCGTGGGAGCCCCAAGTCCTTTAGCTCCGAGATGATTCCGCTGCCAGGCTCTCACTAGCTGGTGGGTTCAGGTTGATCTCTCGTGGGAGCCAAGTCCTTTAGCTCCGAGATGATTCCGCTGACAGGCTCTCACTAGCTGGCGGGTTCAGGTTGATCTCTCGTGGGAGCTAAGTCCTTTAGCTCCGAGATGATTCCGCTGCCAAGCTCTCACTAGCTGGTGGGTTCAGGTTGATCTCTCGTGGGAGCCAAGTCCTTTAGCTCCGAGATGATTCCGCTGCCAGGCTCTCACTAGCTGGCGGGTTCAGGTTGATCTCTCGTGGGAGCTAAGTCCTTTAGCTCCGAGATGATTCCGCTGTCAGGCTCTCACTAGCTGGTGGGTTCAGGTTGATCTCTCGTGGGAGCCCCAAGTCCTTTAGCTCCGAGATGATTCCGCTGCCAGGCTCTCACTAGCTGGCGGGTTCAGGTTGATCTCTCGTGGGAGCTAAGTCCTTTAGCTCCGAGATGATTCTGCTGCCAGACTCTCACTAGCTGGTGGGTTCAGGTTGATCTCTCGTGGGAGCCAAGTCCTTTAGCTCCGAGATGATTCCGCTGCCAGGTTCTCACTAGCTGGCGGGTTCAGGTTGATCTCTCGTGGAGGTTGTCTTTTTACCCTGAGGGGGTCTCGCCACCCAGGATCTCATCAGCTGGCATGGCAGGTTGACCCCCCCAGGAGGTTAGATCCTTTTACCCTGAGGGGGTCTCGCCACCCAGGCTCTCATCAGCTGGCATGGCAGGTTGACCCCCCATGAGGTTAGATCTTTTTACCCTGAGGGGGTCTCGCCACCCAGGCTCTCATCAGTTGGCATGGCAGGTTGACCCCCCCGCCAGGGGGTTAAGCGTTTTTATCCTGAGGGGGTCTCGCCACCCAGGCTCTCATCAGCTGGCATGGCAGGTTGACCCCCCCCAGGGGGTTAAGCATTTTTACTCTGAGAGGGTCTCCCCACCCAGGCTCTCATCAGCTGGCATGGCAGGTTGACCCCGCGGAAGAAGCCTCATAGCCTTTCGATACCGCAAGAGCAAGCTTCACTCAGCGAATACGTTGGGTTGGATGTTTCTTTTCGAGCTCGTACCAACCTCGAAAAGAGCGGGGATTGTGTACAACCCCGTATTCGCGGAGTGAGGACCCAAAGCAAGGCATAAGGCGTGCAAGTAAAGTTCAAGCTTTGGAGCTCAGCTGCGAGACCGGCCTGGGGCCAGATTCTCGCCCCTGCCTCGCGGCTAGGCGGGGTCAGGCGGGGAGAGACCGGCCCGGGGCCGGGTTCTCGCCCCTGCCTCGCGGCTAGGCGAGGGCAGGCGGGGCGAGACCGGCCCGGGGCCAGGTTCTCGCCCCACCTCGCAGCCAGGCGAGGGCAGGCGGGGCGAGACCGGCCCGGGGCCAGGTTCTCGCCCCTGCCTCGCGGCTAGGCGAGGGCAGGCGGGGCGAGACCGGCCCGGGGCCAGGTTCTCGCCCCTGCCTTGCGGCCTTGAGGTCAGGTGGGGCGAGACCGGCCCGGGGCCAGGTTCTCGCCCCACCTCGCGGCCAGGCGAGGGCAGGCGGGGCGAGACCGGCCCGGGGCCGGGTTCTCGCCCCTGCCTCGCGGCTAGGCGAGGGCAGACGGGGCGAGACCGGCCCGGGGCCAGGTTCTCGCCCCTGCCTTGCGGCCTTGCGGTCAGGCGGGGCGAGACCGGCCCGGGGCCAGGTTCTCGCCCCACCTCGCGGCCAGGCGAGGGCAGGCGGGGTGAGACCGGACCGGGCCGGGTTCTCGCCCCTGCCTCGCGGCCAGGCGAGGGCAGGTGGGGCGAGATCGGCCCGGGGCCGGGTTCTCGCCCCTGCCTCGCGGCCAGGCGGGGCGAGACCGGCCCAGGGCCGGGTTCTCGCCCCTGCCTCGCGGCTAGGCGAGGGCAGGCGGGGCGAGACCGGCCCGGGGCCAGGTTCTCGCCCCTGCCTTGCGGCCTTGCGGTCAGGCCGGGCGAGACCGACCAGGGGGGGGGGGGGGCGGAGGGCGTGACCTCTCATGCGTTTACCGTTTTACCCCCGAGGTGGATTTTCCCTTTTTGCCCCCCGGTGTGGAGGTTTTCTATTGGCTGGGGGCATTTTTGCCCCAGGGGCATTTTGGTCATTTTACCCTCAGGACTTGGAAAAACTATAAATAGACCCTTGAGGGTGCCTTGGAAAAGGACTGGTCATTCATTCCTTAGCCACAAAAATCTCTTTGGCTTTCTTCCTCCGAGGCACCTAGCTCAAGCATCGGCTAGGGAGGGGGAGACTTCAAAGGTCTTCCGGGTGTGAGGTGGGACCTCCACGCTAGAGCCGAGGGTCAGTTCATAGCTTCCTAAGTCTTCGGTCCGTGACGTTCTTCCGAGCATAGTAGGTGTGAGGTCACCCCTTTCCCCAAGGGTCGAACTCCACAGAAGTCAATTTTGGCTTCGGTCATTTTTGGCTTCAACAGTGTTTGCCTTGAAGCTATGTCGACTTTATCTCTATGGTGTGAGGTGCCACTTTTACACCGACCATCAGAGCTTGAAGTACATTTTTGTTCAGAAAGACCTCAATCTTCGTCAGAGACGTTGACTCGAGTTTGTTTCATACTATGACTTACAACTCACGTATGTTCCTGGTAAGGCCAATTCAGTGGCAGATGTGTTGAGTCGGCAGGCTTCTGTTGCCGCTTGTGCACCAATGTCAGCTATTCTTGCAGCCCTGATTGATGAACTCGATCAGATGGACATATCCATCGCTCCTGAGGGTCATGAGGGGATTTCCGGTCCGTTATAGGTAGAGCAGGTGAAGGATTTACAACCATCTGATCCCGCACTTCAGCGCATTCGCCGACAATTTGAATTTGGGACTCTTCCGGATTTCTCCATCTCTGACGATGTTCTTCGTTTCCGAGGTCGACTCTGCATTCCTAATGTCCCTGAGTTACTTGATAATATCTGTAGAGAAGCGCACGAGTCCCGCTCATCTGGACATCCGGGCAACAACAAGATGTAACATGACTTGAAGCAGATCGTTTGGTGGCCTGGTATGAAGAATTACATCGCTCGTTTCATCTCTCGATGCATTATATGCCAAAAGGTGAAAGCTCGGCGTCATCGTCCTGGTGGTCTTTTGCAGCCTTTGTCTATCCCTGAATGGAAGTGGGAAGATGTTTCTATGGACTTCATCACTGAATTGCCTCGCACTCCAAGGGGGCATGATGCGATTTGGGTTATTGTGGACCACTTAACTTAAGTGGCTCATTTTATTCCGTATAAGGAGGGTCATTCCACCGAGAAGATGACTCGGATCTATGTTGCAGAGATTGTTCGACTCCATGAGATTCCTCTGCGAATCATTTCTGATTGTGACTCGAGATTTGTATCGCACTTCTGGAAATGATTTCAGCAAGCTTTGGACACTGATCTCAACCTAAGTACTGTTTATCGCCCAACGACCGATGGCCAGACTGAGAGAGTTAATCATATTCTTGAAGATATGCTACGTTGTTATATTTTAGACTACAAGGGAGCTTGGGATGAACATCTACCCTTGGTTGAATTCGCCTACAACAACAGCTATCAAGAGAGCCTCAAGATGGCCCCCTTTGAAGCACTGTACGGGCATCGTTATAGGACCCCGCTCTACTGGTCAGAGGTTGGTGAGAAGGTGGTGTTGGGCCCTGAGTTACTTCAGGAAATGGAAAAAGCCACCAAGAAGACTCGTCTTCAGCTCAGTCGTGTCATTTAGAGGCAAAGAAAGTATGCAAATCAGCATCGCCGTTCGTTAGAATTTGTCGTGGGTGATCAAGTGTTCCTGAAGGTTTCTCTTACTCCTGGGGTGAAACGGTTCGATCGCCATCATAAGCTCAGCTCGAGGTTTGTGGGACCGTACTCCATCTCAGAATGTATTGGAGGATCTGCCTATATTCTAGAGCTACATGCTTCTTTGATCGGTGTTCATGATGTATTTCATGTCACCCAGCTTCGCAAATACATCCACGATCCTAATCGTGTTATTGAAGAAGTGCTAGTGATTCCTAAAGCCAATCTGTCTTATCCGATCGAGCCTTCGAAGATCGTTGAATATCAAGAACGCAAGCTTCGCAAGAGAACCATTCCGATGGTGAAGGTACTTTGGGTGCATGACAAGTCTGAGGAGTACACTTGGGAACTCGAGTCTGACATGCGCAGCAAGTACCCGCAACTCTTCTCTTGATTCTTGGTACGTCTTTAAGTCTGACTTCCTTGTTATTTCAATATCTTTCATAGTTAGCTTTCATGCATTAATCTGCAAACTTCTGTTTGAAGTATATGTCATCTGAAACTTCGTTGTTTAGTCTCATTCAGAGAGTTCTCAGGAAAGTTTCGGGATGAAACTTCCTAAGTGGGGGAGAATGTAACAACCCTTTTATAAATAATTTAAAACAATACCTAAACCTACCCCCATTTTAATAATAATAATAATAATAAAAACCAATACCTAAACCTACCCCCTTCCTTTAAAACAAACCCGAGCAAGCGGTTTTCCCGTAACCCGCACTCTCGATCTCGCTCTGTCGGCCCTGCCTCCGTCTCCCGAGCGCCCGACAGCCCTCTCCTCCGCCTCCAGTGGCTGGCAACACCTTCCTCCAGGCCCGACGCCTCATCCTCTTGTTTCCCCGTCGTCTCCGGCGCTCCCCTTGGCCGGCAACTCCCGCATCAGCTCCTCTCTTGGCCGACTGTTTCCAAGAGGGGCCAACAATCTTTCTCCCTTCCTCTTCTCCTCCTCCGACCAGTGAGAGCAAAGGCAGAGTTCTTCTCCAGCAACCCTAGCTCCTCCTCGTTCTGGCCGGTGGATTTCGTGAGAGATCTCCTAGGGTTTCGCTCGAAACCCCTCTTCGTGGATTACTGAGCCCAGATCTAGACTCTTTGGGTAAGGAACTCCGCCTAACTCTCGTTTTCAGTTTGCCCTAATTTTATTACGCTAATTTTTCGCTCTCCGATCTAAAGTTTTTAGACGATCCAACCAAGGTCCAACGTATAACCCGCTAATTCCGGATTTTTGTGTGCTTTCCAGTGCGTGTCCTCGGATTTAGGTGGTGGAATCGCTCCAAGACCTCTCCGAATTAGGGATTTTTGCTTCCAAACGCCGCCAAAATTTTCGACCCCTCGCGGAAGCCTCTTCTCCCCTCACTCTTGAGGGAGGTAAATTCCTAAACCCCTCTCCTGTTGTGTGGTGCGCATGTGCAAGTGTAGAAATCTTGTTGAAATGCATTTTGATCTTGAACAGGTTTAGCTCGAGTTTCTAACCTCGCTTGCGCTACTTAGCTGTCACTAGCATTTTTCGAAGTCACCTTAAGGCAAGTAGATACACTCTCTCGCTTGCAAACATGAGATCTAATTTACTTTATTTTTGTTTATGAAGTAGCCTCTTATAAACTAGAATCGTCTAATTATTTATAAATCCCTGAAATTGTCTAATATCTTAGGTGAACATTGAGAGGAGAGTGCTGGTTTGGTGTGATGCGTCGAATCGAACTCCTGACTAACTGGTAACAGAAACCATTAGTCGACCATTGCAAGCACCGTTGTTAATAAGCCTTGTCTCAATTCATACACTAGAATCTTGTACACCAAATGACAACACCTTCACCCTTCAATGTATTCCGCTTATGGTATTGTAGCTAGGCTAAACTCCGGACTAGGCCATTAAATTAAAAGCATCCTGTTTGACATGGTTATTTGTCTGGTAGTAGGTTGCTACGTGTAAAACTGGTTCACTGAGCTCTTGTTTCCTCTGCTTACTTTTGTGCAAGTTATTAACTTGAATCTTTATGTGTTTTCATGTTCTGAGACATTTTTCCTTCAGTTTGGACTTGTCTTAGGTTTCGTGACTGCGCCGCCCGGTTCCTGAGTTTTCTTCTGCCAGCTACAACTTTGTTTGGAGGTTTCTCTTTGTTTAATGTATCAGCAAGTTCTATGTATTTTGTTTCAGTTACTGTTGAATTTTTCTACTCATGAATTAGTTATCGTCAGACATTTTCTCTTATACCGTGGACAACTGTTTAGGGCGAAGCATTGTACTAGTTCATTTCATTTACGATATTTCTACCTTTGTGACTAGTTACATTCATTTAGTTTCAGTACTGCTTGTGCCTTAGTTTTTATAAAAGAAATGCATGCATAAAAACTTTTTTTAACTATTTATGTATGGCTTCCGCAACAATTTAAACTTTTTTAAAACCCTTAAAATAGCTGATTTAAAAAACTAGTTGTAGAATTTCTGGTTCCGTCTTAGCAGACATGGTTCTCTTCTGCATGCCTGTGACATCACGACCCGCCCGAAGTGCACTCTGATCTTGTTGAGATGGGTCGTGACATTGTGCGATGGGTGTTATGCGTGCGTAGTTGCGTGTGTGTAGAGCGGGGTGTGCGCCATGTATGTGTAGGGCACGACATGCATCGTGCGTGCAAGGTGCAATGTGCGCGATGTGCGTTGTGTGTGTGTGTGTGGGGGGGGGGGCGCAATGTGCACTGAATATGCAATGTGCAATGTGCGCAATGTGTGTGCGGAGCGCAATGTGCAACGTGCGCTTAAGGTGCTATGCGCACGAGGAGCAATGTGCACCGAAAACCAAGAGATACCTGCGAGATTGGAGGTGACGTTCCTTCGTATGATTGCGGCGTAGCCGAATTTGGTACTGGAGAGCTTTGAGCGGAGCTCCGATGTTGATGCAGATGAGGTATAGTTCCGTCCTTATTGTACCTTTGTGCATCTGCGTCATGTAGTGGTTTTGCACTGTGTTTGCGGCGCCTTGAATGTTCTGTAAGCATCGCTTGATTGATTGTAAACTTCTTCTGTTTTGCGCATCTGCTTGTGAAAGTAGAGCATCTGGTGGTGTTTGAACTGTCATCCCGCGCAAGCAAATTTGTTCTGCTTCTTAGATGTCAATGGTTGGAGGGAGAGGTCCATACGACACCTGGACCACTATCTGGGCGAAGGACAGATAGTATCATGCAAGAGTGAGTGTGTTGTTATTTATTTTGGCTTTGACGACCTTTCTGATGATGAGTGCGCCAAGCTTGACGTTGGCGAGGAGGAGAAGACTCTTTAGTTCATTGTATTTAGTACTGTCTTTTATACTTATTGTCTTGGTGACATTCTTGTACTTTTGCCGTGTTAGCTTGCGAGCTCCGGCTTCTCTTTGCAGTTCGTTGCGGCTTTATGTTTTTGTTTGTTGTTTTGCCTTCTGTGATTCTCCGACACATTCCTTCGGAGTTTAGAGTCGGGGCTTGTCCCTTTGTTGTTTTGCAATTTTCTTGTGAGATTTGTTGGCTCCGTTATATTTGAGGTACTCCTCTGAGGTTGTTTGTTGATGGACGAGACCTAGATTATCTCATGCCCTACTACCAGGGAGAATGACGAACACTTCTATCCGGGCAGTGTAAGACTAGGTTTGCTAGTCTAGGGGATGTAACTGAACGGTTGGCGGTGAAGGGAAAACCTTTGAACCTGAGCGACCGCGAGGGGGGCATGCCCTGGTGGTGTCGCGACCTACTTAGGAGAAGGGCAGACCTTCGATCGCTAGCAGTGGGAGGCCGCAGGGACGTGGTCCTAGAGAGGCGGTGAAGAGCGGATCTTCGAATCGGTGGCGGGCGAGGGGGCGGGCCCTGACAACGCCGCGACCCACTGCAGAGAGAAGGATAGACCTTCGATCGTCGACAGTGGGAGGCCGCTGGGACGTGGTCTCGAGGAGGCGGTGAAGAGCGGATCTTCGAACCGATGGAGAGCGAGGGGGGGGGGCAGGCCCTGACAACGCCGCGACCCACTGCGGAGAGAAGGACTGACCTTCGATCATCAGCAGTGTGAGACAGTGGGGATGTAGTCCCCTAGAGACGGTGAAGAGCTGGTCTTCAAACCGCTGGCGAGCGCGAGGGGGGAAAGCCCTGGCGACACGATGACCTACTATGGGGAGAAGGGCAGACCTTCGATCGCTGACATTGGAAAGCCGCTAGGACGTGGTCCCAGAGCCACGCGGGGGCATGATCCTCGCAGCGCGGGGGGACGAAGCCCTGACAACGTGGGAGTTGGTGCTCAGCAGCGCGGGGGCATGAATCCCTAGCTGTGCGGGAGCTGGTGCTCAGCAACGCGGGGGCATGAAGCCCTAGCAACGCCGGAGCTGGTGTTTCTTCTTGGAAAGTTCATACTTTTTGAAGTTAGAGAGCATGTTGTTTGGTGTTGGAAATCGGGTCTGTACTGAGAGCTTTTCTTCAGGAGATCTAAACCTCTGACGAAGTCAGAGATAGTGAAGTAATGTAGATAATCAAATCTCACATGCGCACAATAATAATTTTTAGCAGAAAATAACGATACAAAAAAGGTAAGACCACACTCTTTGTACGCTTCGCCAGGGGAGCCCTCTTCCTCGGGGTCTTTGTTTTACCCACGCCAGGTGTTGCGCCATCTTGTGTTGAGTTATTCGCTTAGGGCGCCCACCGGTTCGGGTTCGGTTCAGTAAGAATCTCCTGAGAAGCCCTTGCTTGATGAGACACTCGATCTCCATCTTTAGCATGTGGCAGCCCTCCGTGTTGTGGTCGCGTCCTTGATGAAAGTCGCAATATTTTTACTGATTTCCTCTCTTTGGCGCAAGTGGCTCGGGCCTACGAAGGACATCGTTATCTTGAATGACAAGGAGTATGTTGGTTCGAGTCGAGTTGAGGGGGATGTAATTCTCGTGCTGTCACTGACCTCGATCTCGGCGAGGTTTGTTGCGACACACGTCGTTCTTCTTACCATCCAGTCGTGGCACTGACTCCTGTTCTCTCTGTCTTTTTGGATTTCTCTTAAACTGTTGGCGGCGTGCTTCAACCACATCGTCAGCTACAATCCGGGCATCGATCCGATGAATGAGATCGGGGTACCTGGATATTGTCTCCCGTACTAGTGCGGAGTGGAAGCTATCAGGGCGGAGCCCTACAAGAAGAAATCCTAATAGGAGCTCTGATTTTATCACAGGGATTTGTCGTGCCTTCGCAGTGAATCGACGAAAGAAGTCTCTGAGGGTTTCTCATTCGTTTTGGCGGATCGCTGACAAGTGGGAAGGGTTTTTGACTATCTGTCGGTTGGCAATGAACTGGTCTGTGAATTGCTGAGTCAACTCTGTGAAATTGTTGATTTCTTCATCCTTCAGGGAAAGAAACCAAGTACGATCATGTCCTTTCAGTGTCGTCAGGAATGTTTGGCACGGTAGTGGATCAGGGGCATTGCAGAGTTGCATCATGATCGCGAAGTGCCTGACGTGCTCCGATGGATCACTCGTCCCGTCGTATGTATCGATCTTTGGGAGCTTGAAGCTGCGGGGGGATCAAATGTTCTTCAGCCCTGATCTGTGTGCTCCCCCGGGATTGATCCTTCAACTGCGCTGACAACTTTTCCTTACATGACCTCTAGTCACGAGCACCGTTGTGCAGTGGGTATTGTCTTCTGATTCTTCTTTTAACTTTGAGGAACCACGTTTCCACAGACGATGTCAAACTATTAGGGATCGCTCAAGGCTTCTGTTAGACCGGACTAAATTGGACCGCCTTAGCCCGGGAGCGCTCGAGCGCGCCAACAATCACAGTAAGAAAAGAGTCGAAAAAGAATTTTTTTTAACGTGAAAAACCCGTTAACTGGGTCAAAAACCACGTGGTCGGATCTGTGCCGGTCAAACCTCCACTATTTGCTTGTTGATGTGAAGAACTCGGGGGAGACAGACCGCCTCTCGTTACAATTATGGAGAGAGAGAATGAGAAGGACTTGGAGGGTGACAGGTCGCCACTCACTGAGCAATTTCAGCTTCCGCTGCAATCAGGAGCTTTATGTTGTGGAGGCTTTGGAGTCCTGACGGGGCGTGCGGAGGCGCGTTTGGAACGGTCTTGACGGCAGAGCGCGCGGAGGCGTGCTTGGGTGGTCTTGACGGCAGCGCGCGCGAATGCGCGCTTAGGTGGTCTTGACAGTGGAGTGAGTGGAGGCGTGCTTGGATGGTCTTGCCGACTGAGCACTTGCTAAAGGTGTGTGGGCAGAGCGCTAGATGGCGGAAAGCGCACAGGGGGTCTTGCTGGAGGAGGGCGCGCGAGGCGCTTATTGGAGGAGAGAGCGAGGAGAGCTTGTTGGAGGAGAGCGCGCGGAGCACTTGCTGGAGGAGAGCGCGCGGGGCGCTTTCTTGAGGAGAGTGTGCGCGACGCTTGCTGGAGGAGAGTGCGCGCGGGAAGGCGCAAGGAAGAAGTGCACGCAAGAGTGCGCACGGAAAAGGCATGCGCGAGAGCCCGCACGGAAGAGGTGTGTGGGGGAGTAGACAGAAGAGGCGCACGTGGGAGTGGATAGAAGAGGCGCACGTGGGAGCGCACAAGGAAGAAGCGCACAGGAGCGCTCAAAGAAGGGGCGCGCGCGGGAGAGCGCAAGGAAGGGGCCCGCGCGGGAGCGCGCAAAGAAGAGGCGTGCGGGAGCGTGCGCGGAAGAGGGGCGTGTAAGGAAGGGGAGTGCGCAAGGAAGGGGAGCACGCACAAAAGAGGCGCGCGCGGGAGCGCACACGGAAGAGGGGCGGAAGAGAGCGCACACAGAAGAGGGGTGCGCGCGAGCGCGCGCAGAAGAGGGACACTCGAGAGCGCGCACGAAAGAGGCGTGCATGACAGCGCGCAAGGAAGGGGCACGTGTGGGAGCGCGCACGGAAGCGGAGCGCGCATGAGTGCACATGGTAGAGGGGCGCGCGGGAGCACACATGGAAGAGGAGCGCACGACAACGCGAAAGGGGCACGTGCGGGAGTGCGCAAGGAAGGGGCGTGCGCGGGAGCGCGCGCAGAAGAGGGGCGCTCGGGAGCACGCATGGAAGAGGTGCACAAGGAGGCGTGCAACGAAGGGAAGCGGTGAAGAGAGAAAATCGTAGGAGTGGAGAGAGAGAAAATCCGTCGGAGGATTTTCCGGGCCAAGAAGAAAATGAAAATGAAGAGGGAAAAGTGCTATTTATAGACTTTAGGAGGGGCGATCCGGTAATTTCTCCTAATAACCACTGGCCGTTCCAATAGAATTGTCTGAAATGGGGCACACAGATCGTCACATTTACGCAAATGACAAGATCGCCCCCGATCGAAAAATAACCGCCCCCGCCGGAAAAATAACTGCCTCTCCCACGAGGGGAGGGGCAGCCCGCCGAGGACGACAGACAGAGGCGGACAGCGGGTCCGTAGGGCCTTGCCCCCACCGTGGGGGGCTGACAAGGAGCGGGCGGCAACATTGTCGCCCACCTACGACCAGGAAACTGTCCGCCCGCCCTGTCGGGCGGCCAGCCAGAGGGCCGCCCAACCTGGGCAGTTTTCCCTTCTGAAAAGGGCGGGCGACAGTGTCGCCGCCCGCCCTTGACAGAAACCTGGCCGCCCAGGTGGGGTAGCTAGAGGGCTACCCCGACCTGGGCGGCCTTCTAAAAAGGGGGGGGGGGGGGGGGCGAACATGCTGTCGTCCGACCCTGCAGGGAAATTGGCCGCTTAGGTTGGGCGGCCAGAGGGCCGCCCAAACTGGGCGGCCTTTCTCTCAACGCGAATACTAACAAGGGGCGGCCATGCTGTCGCCCTTTGCAAAGAACCGCCTGCCTAGGCTAGGCGGTCAGAGGGCCGCCCAACCGGGCGGAGCCTCCCCTGCTGCAGGTGGCCGACAAGAGGCAGGTGGCCGGCAAGAGGCAGGCGGTCGAGCTGCCGCCTGACTCTGGCGAGAAGCAGGTCGCTCCCTCCGGGGGCGGCGACCGAAGCCGTGCGATGCTGGGGTTGTGTGGTGAATCTGGGCACGTCAGTGAGTGAGGGCTGGCCGGGCTATGCAACAGACGACAACTATCGTGGCGGCGACAACGGAGGTTGGTGCACCTTGGGCGGTTGCACCTCAGGTGGTGCGGTTCAGTCGAACCGGCTCGGGGGAACCCATCAAATTCTTCATTTTAAGAAAATTCAAATTTGCCAAAAAGTTTAAATAAAAAAATTCTATTCAATCAACATATAAGCACAAACACTCCAAACATTCAACAACTTTCTCATCACTGCTATTCTCACAGCTCTATTCGATTAACAACTTTTCATCAGCATCAACTGTTCCAAACAGAGGTTAGGACCCTAAACCCTAAACTAATATCTAATTATATGCCACATATTTATATGCTTTTTTTATAAATAGTGCTTATAAAATATTTATGTAATCTATTTATAATAAAAGATTTGAAGTAATGTTCAAAAACACATTCTAATAATAAATCTCATAAGATCTTACACACTCACTTAACCTTGCTTTAAGATTGGTTAAGCTAACATTCCAACCTCCTCGAGCCCGGCGACGCAGTTCCCCCTTGATTCTGCCGGCGTCTGTTCCTCAAAGCCGCGGGCATATGTTCGTGGAACAATATGCTTCGAAGATGATCGAATGAATTCATTCTATCTAAAGCATGCATAATTGCATATTGATTAAGTTCTTCCCCCTTCCCTGAGTACCCCGCAGGTCGTCCTCTGCCCCTACTTACTCCAGGACTTTGCTCCGCTTCTCTTTTCTCCCGTCAATTAGGCATCACATCTATCTTAATTCCTTTTAGTTTTTAGGCAAGGGGACGAAGGGGGGTTTTCTCGGGGACGAGGGGCGGACAAGGGTTGCTTATCTTGTGAAATGGGTGAACTTGGAATTTGGAATGAGTATATTGGAGAAGTGTTGGGAGATTTCTAATACATTTTGATATCCAACATTTTGTAATATTTATTTTGGCTGTGTTTGAGTTTGTGTTTGGTAGAGTGATTATAAAGAAAAAGATAAAAACAATTTAAAATGCAAATTATAAATCATCTTAAGTTCTTAACTACTAGTTGTCTTCGTCATTTATCTTGCGATATTACTTCCTCTTTTTTTTATTTTGCCCTCCTTTTATTCTGCAGATTGAGGCTCCGTTTGGGGGGACTTATTTTCACCGGTCAAGCGGTTATGAACGCATTAAGTCCCGATTCACGCGTTCATAACCGCTTGACCGGTGAAAATAAGTCCCCCCAAACGGAGCCTGAATGTAACGCAAATTCCGTGCTCGGATATTTCATGCCAATATCGTCTAAACTTGTGCCCCATGGGATGGAAAGAACTACTAAATTCTTCACATTTGCTCTTCCCTAATAATAAATAAGGGTTCAAGCAAATGTAGTTTGGCATGACAACTGTTACGACCGTTATCAAGAAAAAAACTAGTTTTGAACATAAAAGTGAACTAAGTTCCTTAGGCGAGATCGGGCGTTCACGAACGACGGCTCATAAACAGCATTCACGGATGCGCCAAACGGAGTCTAATACATCTAATTTTGGTTTGAACTTAATTCTGAATGAAAATGCAAGTCATGTATGAGACTATGCTTCACCACAACACATTAATCATATAACAATCACATGATGTGAATAAAAAATAACTACCTGCAACAAAATTCAAACTTTGCATGTGCTAAATTCATCATCAACCTATAATATTTGCTACTCTTTGATAGTTTGCACTTCCTGTTAAATACATCTCCGCATAGTTAGCGTCTTTATATCAGGGGGACCAGGATCCTCTCCAGTTCATTTGAATTTGATAGTATCTAGTTCATGGTCTTGATTTCCTTTCCAAGATCCGACGGCGAGCTTGGCGTTGAGTTGGCGAGCTGAGTTTTGTGATCTTTTAATTCAGACCGTAGGATGATGAACTGGATACTATCCAGTTCATTTGATGGAGAGGATCCCGTTCCATATCAGAGAGGGTATCACGGCGAATGCTAAACTTTGAAAAAAAGACAATTTTACACAACTTTGCTCTATATGACCATTCTGTGTGTTGTTTGCTTGTTTCTTATAAAGGAAACTTGTTTGTTTCATGTAAACCAAGCCTCCTTTCAACCTGATGAGATATGAAGAAGGTTAAGGCTCGTTTGGGGGGACTTATTTTCACCGGTCAAGCGGTCAACCTGATGAGATATGAATGCGGTCGTGACCGCTTGAGGAAAATAAATCCCCCCAAACGGAGCCTAAGTTAACAATAAGGCCCAACACATACAGCAATAAAAACACCATGTTTTGGAGTCCTCTCCTTTGGCATTGCATTGAGGGAAATGCCTACATTCACAAAGTTAGGACAATAGCGGTTTGATTTTGTTTGATTACTGCAAACCGAACCACCCCTATGTGGTTCAAAAGATTTGGAAACAAACTGAACCGTGCAAACCATTGGAACTAAACCAAGCCGAATAGTTCAATTCAGTTCGATTTTAGTGGTTTAAAAAAAGAAATATAAATACACAATCTTAGAGAAAATCTTAAAAAGGATAGTTTCACACTTTCATACATGATGTTTATCACCATGACTCCGTGAGAAGAAAAGCAATGCGTAACTCCAAATAATAACTTAATGTATCACAAATTAAGTATTTATTTAACTGCTACCGTGACACCCTAATTAATCAAACATATTATGATATTAAATTACTAATGTTACTGTAAGTTCTAATACGGTTTGGTTGGGTTCAATTCGCTTTGGTTTGGTATTCAAAACTGTGAACCGAACCACAACCTACTTAAATCGAACCGTGCAGTTTGGTTGGATTTGGTTGATTCCGATTTGCATCCCTACACAAATACAATTTGGGGTTAAACTCTAACAAATCAAATAAACACTGGGTCTTTCTCGAGAGGAAGAATAATCTAATGGGCCAAGGAACAAGAAGGCCAGAAGGGGGCAACTTCAAGAGTCAAAGAATCACTCTCTTTTGCCCAGAATCCATCCTCCTCCAAACAGTGTCCATTGTAAAAAAAAAACTTGAACACAGAATTCAAGAAAGATGGAAATAATCAACAGTGAGGAAAATAATTGACATGGACATGGAGGTGAGTCTGAGTTTTGGAATTCATTCTCCTATCGCACCGGAGTCTTTTCTTAATAGCAATGCCAAAATGAAAAGACGAGTCCAACACACCGGACTCAATCCACGCGCCAAGCACTTGTTGCGAAAAATAATATGATTTCACAAATGTAATTGAAGGACTTGATTTGAGGTAATGATGCAATTTTACCCTTACTCCTTTGATTGGATACAAAATGGAGCCCATGCGAATGTTCTTGAGCAACACAACCTACGCTTCTCCGTCAACCATCGATATTTCATGAGTTAAATCCCAACTCATAGGAACACGATCGTTTACCAAAGGGCAATATTACGTGAGTTGGATGGAAATATTTCTCTATCAGGTGAGAAGATTTCTACTCATGGATTCGTCCAACACTCACCACAAACTCATGGACTCAACACTCGTGAAAGAGAGAACAACAGAAAGAGATTGTCGCTCTCTCCCTCAAAAGAGAAGAATATAAACAGATTGATTGTCGTTCTCCCTCCAACAAGAAGAAAGAGCAAATACTGTCCTATTGGGAGATAAAAGGCATTGCTTGCCCGCCATTAGGAAGAAATAGAAGAGCACAAAGAAGACAGATTCGTCGTGGGAGGACAAAGAACCCCGGACGACAAAATTTGCAAACGCAAATTTCTTTCCAAGAAAGGCGACCTGCGATCAAGAAGAAGTAATGAAAACACAAAGCCATTGAAATTTTCAAAATTAAAGCGGTAACACCTGTTAACCCCAAAATCGGCAATCCTCTCCAAGGTGCCTATTGTTTCTGCTCTTCTCTTACAGGTTCCCATCCGCAAGGAGCAGGCTACCTCTGATGTCCACCGTGTCCGCGCAAGGCGGACTGCCGAGTCCAAAGTCGCTCAAGGACGGGTGCTCCGCTAGCCGCCCGCTAGGGGGCGGCCTCCCCGGCCGGGCGGACTCCCCTGGAGTCCGCCCAGGCCGCCCGCTAGGGGGCGGCCTCCCCTGCCGGGCGGATTCCCCCCGAATCCGCCCAGGCAGCCCGCTAGGGGGCGGCCTCCCCGGCCGGGCGGACTCCCCTGGAGTCCGCCCATAGGGGGCGGCCTCCCCGGCCGGGCGGACTCCCCCTGGAGTTAGGGGGCGGACTCCCCCTGGAGTCCGCCCGCTAGGGGGCGGCCTCAGCCTGCCGGGCGGATTCCCCCGGAATCCGCCCAGAACGCCCGCTAGGGGGCGGCCTCCCCGGCCGGGCGGACTCCCCCTGGAGTCCGCCCAGGCCACCCGCTAGGGGGCGGCCTCCGCTCAGTCTACCTGCTCAGGCTGATCCGCCTGCTTGCTCCTCAAGTCACTCAGCCTGTCTGCCCTCTTCTAGCTGCCAACCGGAAGTCTGCCCCAGCAGAGAAAAGGTCAGTCCGCCGAGATCGTCAACCCCATCTTTCTCAATCCGCCGAGGTCGTCGATGCTGACGTCACTGGGCCCGCTTCTAGAAGATTCTCCTCGGGCCTATAAATAGCCCCAAGGCCTCTCATTCTGGACGCGTGGGAGGAGGACTGCCACCTTGATCCAAGCCTGCGGACTCAGTTTTCCAGGTCGTCAGAGTTGATCAAGCAAGGTCTGCGGCCTCAAATCTCCAGTCCGCCTAGGTCGTCAAGGGCTGTGGACTTAGTTTTTTCTGCCCTCAGCAGCTTGCGCAGCCTCCGATTTCCAGTTCTCCCAGGTCGTCAAGAGTTGTGGACTGAGTTTTTTCTGCCCTACTTAGGCAGACAGCTTGGGCAGCATTTGCAGCTTCAGTGTCCAGTCCTCTGCAACTTAGTTTCTGGCAAAAGCCGCCAGCTTCCCCCAGTGTGACCATCTACTGAGACTCTTATATGTAATGTTTTTGGGCACATAGCAAATTGTAACTCTTCTTGCATTAACCGGCGGGAAAAGCACCGTTCTGACGGGAACGTGGCATTCAAGCCGCGGCGGGCGAAGTCTGTTGTTGCCGCTGCTAGCGAAGCCTCCTCCCTTCTTCTCTCCTCTCTCAGCGTCAACCTGCAAAGCTAACCATTCAAGTAGCTGTCTGCTCGGCAGTACCTGATCAAGCTCCCTCTCTGCTCGAGCAAGCTTCTCCTCTGCCAGCTTCTCCTCTATCCCCGCAACCCGTCACTCTTAGCTTGTGAGATCGAACAACCCGTTAACTGGCCGAGTGAGCATTTCGCGCATCAACAACACCTTTAATTAAAAGCAATATATAGTAACTTGCAAGTCACAATTCTTTGAATGCAGCAATTAGTAACTCATTCTCATTAAAACACTCTCTGTAACTCATTTTCAACAAATACTCCTTTTTTATAACTCAACTTCATTAAAAACCACTTTCAGTTCAACGATCTCCCACAAGCCTTAATGAAAATGAAGACTGAGGCTCTACTTAGTAGAGTTGGTGGGTGTGTGAAACTAGTTTTAGCAAAAGGAGCAATGTGAATACGAGACTCGTTTTTGGGCGCATTTTGACTCCAAAATAGTGTTTCTGGGGCCACCAAACAAACCAAGCTGCTAGTAGCATTTTGTCAGCCCAAAATATCATTTTGAGAACAGGGAGTTTGCAACTAAGACCAGCCAAACACTGCCCGCATTTTCAACCACAACATTTCACTTGCTTGCAGTACCATAAACTCCATGATTTTTCGTTCTTTTTCAGGTTGAACTGCATCCTCAGTTTAGAGGAGGGGGAGGGAGAAAATTTATTGACATAATGTTCACCATTTGAAAAACACTTCTATTCAGAAGAGGTAAGCAAATCAAACACATTGGATATCAATATGCAGTTAATGAACCATTGAAGAAAAAGATTTTTAAAAAATGTTGCAAGAGAAATTAGAACCTATTATTAGAATCAAATACTATCACAGTAACATGGATGAAAGTTGTTAGAGGATGACTTGAGTATGCTCACGTTTAACACCTCAAGCAACACTTGATTGGAAAGAAATAGAAAGTGAGAATTCGTAAAGCCAACACCAAATAAACGTGAGAAGACTATTAATGATGATAACCATAAAAAGGACAGCCTGATGGACAAAGCATCCCCGCGCAACGAGATTCAGGGGAAGTGTCCCACCACAAGGGTGAAATGTAGGCAAACTTTATCCTACATTGGACTTGAACCCATGAACTCAAGGCCACACGACAACACCTCAACCGGTGCGCCACGACTCCCCTTCAATGATGGTAACCATCAACTCTACAATTTAGTTGATAGCAATAACATTTAAATTATGCAACTTTTTTATTACTTATCATCTTGAAATATACTATTAGTAATTGCATCTACGAATATCTAGCAAATTCGCAAAACATCTTGCTATACATATGCATGAGTTCATCATATCATCATGAACATGGAAATATCAAAAAAGAAGAAAAAAAAGTTTAAGCAAACCAGAAGGATTCTTTAAACACAGCATTTAAAAAAATTATGATTTGATGGTCTTCGTTTTCTTAGGCTCCATTTAGAGCGCTTTTTTGCACCGGTGAGTTTGAGCAAAAACGCCAACACCATAAAATGTACGTTTTTGGCATAACAACGGTTATGACTGTCATTAAAAATGAAAACTAGTTCTGAACATAAAAGTGGATAAAATTCCTTAGGTGAGCTCAGGCGTTCACGAACTAATCACCACGTTCGTGACCGCCATCGTCATGCCAAACGGAGCCTTAATCAGAGTACCATACACATTATCAACAAAAACAACAACAGTCAAGCATTTATCCCACTATAGTGGGGTCGGCTATATGGATCCTTTGTCGCCATTGTGCCCTATCTTTAGTCATAATCTCACTAATGCCTAAGTTCATCATGTCTTTCCTTATAGTTTCTGTAGAAACCGGCCCGGCCCATTCTATACCAAAACCCCGAGGTTATAGTAAGGGGAACCGGGGGTACATAAACACCATGGACCACCCGCTGTAGGCGGTGTGGGACTAATCCAACAACGGGAGAGCGGGGATAACCCGGACGCCGGGCCCTGGACCGTCTAAGGGCGAACGGACGCCGGTCCCACGCGACCTAGTCATAATCTCCACCACCCCCCCCCCCCCCCGCAACAACCACTCGATACCATGTAGAAACCGGCCCGGCCCATTCTATACCAAAACCCGAGGTTATAGTAAGGGGAACCGGGGTACATAAACACCATGGACACCCGCTGTCACTAATTAACCCGGACGTCGGGCCACTGGACCGTAGCCAACTAAGGGCGAACGGACGCCGGTTAGTCCCGGTGGATAGTTTCATTCCAAGTCTTTATTGGTCTAACCCTCCCTCATTTAACTACCATATACATTATCATTGGAGAAAATTCATCATAATTTCATTTATGATAATGAGTATGATGATGAAGTTTTCGAGGATATGCACTATTGTTGATGAAGAGGATATTGTTTGTTTCCCCTCTCTAGGAACGAACATCGTCTGTAGTAACTGTGAATTTAGAACCATGTTCTCGAAAAAAAGATAACATTTTTCATCAATTTTAAGTGTGAATTTAGAATCACCATCTCTGAGGGAATAATAAGGAAGATTGTAGAATTGAGATTTAACAAAAATCATAATTTGTCAAGCAGATCAATGAAAAATAGCTATTTGTTCAATCTAAGCATCAAAATCGACAGAGAAGCCAATGAATCCCTATCAGAAGAACCGACCCTAAACCCAATTGGGAACCCCTTGAGAGAGAAATCACGGGAAATTGAAACCCTAGCGGATATGGCATGAAAGGAAGAGAGTGAGAGAATAACCTCGAATTTGTCAATCGGAATCACTGGATTTCTTCTTGGGTTTGCGGTAGATCTCCTCGTATTGCCGGCCGATCGCCAGAGCCATGAGAGCGAGCTTCCTCATGTCAGGCACGTCATAGTTCTGAGCCATGTAGATCCCGCAGGTGATTCCCGTGAGAAACGTGAAGTAACCCCGGAATAACCCATCGCCCGCCTCCTCTTTCCCCCGGACTTGCTAAGCTTTCTCTGTCATCGGATCTCTCAGCACTCCTCCGCCTGAAAGAACCCTAGGGCAATTGTTATGGGCGAGGGGCTGGACGTAGAGAGAGAGAGAGAGAGAGAGAGAGAGAGAGAGATTTCTCGGTGTGGAGCCGCTTGCAAGTAACCCTGAATAGCAGAATTGCAGACGGAGGTAAAGCTCCAACTGAATTTTTTTAGGTGATTGTTAATCACAAATCCGCTATTTGTTAGTGACACTTCAAAATTTCATAATATTTTGCGTTTTTTTGAAATATGTCATGTACATGCAATTTTAGGAAAAGTGTTCAACACGAAAGTTGTAGATCTTCGAGATCTACAACTTTTGTGTTGACACTTTTTCTAAAAATGCATGTACAAGACGTACTTTTGAAATATGCTCAGATTTTACGTCTTTCAGAAATACGTCTTGTACATGCAATTTCAGGAAAAGTGTTCGACACGAAACTTGTAGATCTCGTCGAGATCTACAACTTTCGTGTCGAACACTTTTTCTGAAATTGCATGTACAAGGAGTATTTTCAAAAGGCACGAAAAATTTTTGCGAAAAAACGCCTTTTATATATATATATATATATATATATATATATATATATATATATATATATATATATATATATATATAGGAAAGAGCATACACTCGAGCAGCTTTTGGGGTGCGACTAGCCAATAACGGATTGCGAATTAACAATCCACACGTTTTTATTTAGCGCAAGTGTATACTCTCCAACATATATATATATAATCATATTTAAAATTTGCCCGGTCTATTTCTAATTATCTACTCTATATCCGTACATATATAGATGCAAAAAAAAAGTATAGGGAGTTAATATAATTTCATGGTGTAATTGATGGCGAATATTTTACAGTACTCAGACCGCGTCCGCGACCAATCGTAGCATGTCACGCGAGCTATTTGTCCGCCACATAAGCAAATTTGTATCTCGCGCCTCTTGTATCTCGCGAGCAATCTGCACTTGTTTAAGCAACTGAAACATTGTCTGATCTCTAGGATAGTCCCGGACGCGGTCCGGGACTCGGACGGTAAAATTTCTCGTAACAATGAGACCCACCGAAATCATCGCAACTGTCCATTCTTCTGCGTGGCAACAACAGTTTCTAAATAAAAAATATCTGTTCACGATTGAGGCCGGCGTCGCCGGCGAATCTGTCGGGAGTAGCCCGGCGGCGCTCCGGCGGTGGCCCCGTTGGAGAGCCGCCGGCTACCCCGAGCGGGTTTGCCGGTGGCCGGCGAGTTTGTCTGTATATTTTTAATATCATATATATATATATATTAAAAAATGGTTTTACCACAAAAAATGTTTTTTTTAAAGTGTTTTAAATTTTTAAGAATTAAAAAAAACTATAATTTAAAAAAATAATATAATCTTAATTCTTAAGAATAGTTTTTTAAAAGAATAATTATAGAAATTTTAGAATAATTTTTTAAAAATTGTTTATTAAATAATATTCAAAATAAAATTAATTAAATTATTGAGATACTTGAATATGCAAGTGAGAAAGAGCTAAAATTATTATATAACTAATGATAATGATGATATTTAATAAAATGATTTAAATTTTATTGAATAGATCATCAACATTATCAAGTAAAAAATTCTCTTAATCAAGACATGACTAGAAGATGAGAATAATGACCATCGTGCAGAAAAATAAAAGATTTTCAATCAACGCATTTTTTTTTTGAAATTCTTTGTATAGCCTCCGCAAATCCAAATGGTAGTGATGATTCTTCAATCCGATCACCGGAGCACAAGAAATCAACTCTTGAAAATTGATTTTCATCGAGCGGTTGGAGAGAAATCGACATTTAAAGTACTAGAATTCCCATGAGTCAAAAAAACCTACTTTTTTTTGCCAAAAATTGAATACAGGCACATGCCCGAGTGTAACCATGAATAGTGCCGCCCCTCACGAGTTTTCTTAATAGAAATATATTATTTAATTTATGTAATCTGTTAGAATATTTCTTTAAGTGTGATTTTTTGAATCTTGCAATTATAAAAATTATGAATGAGATGGAAAATTGGTATAACTATTGTTGCAAGAATGTGCAAGTCAACCAGAGTCTTCACAGATAAATTGAACTGAAACGCCGAAAGAGTGGCGAGCGGACCTTCCTCCGGAGGCCTCTTTAAGCGGCAAGAATGGAAGAATTGAGACGCCCACGAAGAGGACATTCCTCCTTTGGAAGGGACATTACTCGTCCACGAGCTGACCTTGAATAGGGCTTGAAATCGGCGGGAGTGTTTGACAACACCTCATCGTAGTTGTTAGAGGAAGGCTCGGCAGAGTTGCAGGAATGCGGAAAAAAAAAATTTCTCGCATGGGATCGAGCAGAGGAGAGGAGAGGCGAGTGAGAAACGAGGTAGGGCGGAAAAAAGGGGGCGGGTTGAAAATTGATTTCCCGAGAGCAAAAGCTAGAGGCGGACTGATTTTCCAATAGACCCTAAAACGCGGCAATAAAAACATGATGTTTGAGAAGTTATGCAAACAAACATTTATAAGCGTTGCGGTTGGAATATAGCTTTTCCAACCGTCAGAGTCATGCCAAACAATGACCTAATCTAAACCCATATGTTTTATGGTGCAAAAAATCACATGCATCAATCCAAATTTGCATACAATGAATGTTTACAAAGCATGAACTACTTTTTCTACAATACATTAATCTTCGTTCAATATACAAAATGAGGAATGCAACCTATGGAAAATCACAAGCTGTCTTTGAATCGGGCGATTAAAATGTGCAAAATTTCGCTGAATTGCTCGTGAATGTGTTATATCTACATTGAGATTATAACACACCTCACTTATAATAAATCTTTGTGAGCCTTGTAATCTCTGAGGCGATCAGAGGATATTTACTGTGACATTCTAAATTTATTGTAAAATTTGATTTAAAGCATGCCTTTTCACAATACAAGGAGCAATACTCATATTTCACATGATGTTTCATGTTATTATATTAAACGTGTCGGCACCACCGATAAGTTGAAGTAATGTTTGTTCGGATTCGTCATTAGAATTATATTTTGACATTACAAAAATGCAATGGCATTGAAGTATTAATTACCCAAACCTTTCCTGTGAGTAAGCATTATTACAAGTTTCACCCTCTAGAATTTTTGTGTTTGCATCGTGCATGAAATGTAAACTTACACGAGAAATTTTTGTAATTTCAAATGATAGAGAGATGCAAACTTATAATTTGTCATACTTACAGAGAAGTTTCAGGTAAACAACCCCTGCACTAAAATAAAATCTTTAAAAAAATTCTATCAAGCATAGAATGAAAATGATAACTTACTAAGGAAACTAAATTATACTTTGTATATACAAAAATGCTCACATTATCATTAGAAAAACATAATGAATGAAGGTTTTTGCATGATTTGATAAAAAACATCATTAAATTGTAAGGCAAAGAACTTGAGGCCTTCACCTACAATTGGATACCTTGCAAGTTTTTCGTAAGTTTCTTTGATTGTATACGATCTAGAACATGTATTCCAATCACTTTACCTAACTTTGCGAGTCGATTCTCCTACCACTTAAACATAACACATTGTATCTTCTTCTTCTTCTTGTCTTGCACAAGCTCCTTCCCTTGAATTTATTGGTGCTCCGCACCCAACATCACTCGTACTAATGAGCACCGAAGTCGGAATTGAGCTGCTCGACAAATTCTTTGAGGCGGGGACCGACATATGATCTCGAGTTGCTACAACTTGAATGGGCATCTTGTCCAATTTTTTTCCTCCAACTATGAAGATATTCCTACACAAAAATTATCATTTACAACAAGAATCATCTAAAAATGAGAACAAGTTAAATGTAAATAATACAATTAACCATAATAATAATTGAAGACAATGATTTATACTATGTTCACTTTTTAACCGGATTCCAACACAAATTTATGCTCCTACATTTGAGCTCTCGCCATAACTTCCACTCTTTTAAACTCCTCCCATTTACTTTTTATTTAGGCATAAATGCATACCTTTTCACTGCGCTCTCCAACATTAACCATCAAAATTTTCTAACCATCCTTACTCCATTATGAATATGCAAATTCCAACTTAGCATGGGAGAATGCATTAAAAAATAAATCAAAAATATTTAGTTTTTATCTCGAGAAGTACAACAACAACAACATTCAAGCCTTTATCCCCACTATAGTGGGGTCGGCTATATGAATCCTTTGTCGCCATTGTGCCCTATCTTTTGTCATAATCTCACTAATGTCTAATTACATCATGTCTTTCCTTACAGTTTCATTCCAAGTCTTTATTGGTCTACCCCTCCCTCGTTTAATATGCCTAATAACTAAACTCTCACAACGCCTAACAGGTGCCTCTAATGGTCTCCTTTGTACGTGTCCAAACCATCTTAGACGAGCTTCTCACATCTTCTCTGCAATTGGTATTACTCATGTCTTACCCCTGATATTTTCATTCCTAATTTTATCCAATCTCGTGTGTCCACAAATCCACCTAAGCATTCTCATCTCCACAACTCCAGTTTTTATCTCGAGAAGTATTTTCATTTAATAATAATAACTACTATTATTACGAAGGAGTATGGAGGGTCGAACTAGCCGAATCAAACTTTGCTCAATTACATTAGTATCTTATAGATTAGTATTAATAACATACACACTTGGCTAATTTATTAAGCGTAGGGTGAAGCCTAAGTTCAAGAAATAAAAACTCAAGTTCTAACATGACACCTAAATTCTTACTATGATATCTCACATTTAAGACAATACTCTTATGAACTCCCATTTCACTTACATCATAAAGTCATGTTGGATTATGCTAAAGATTAGCTACTGAAATTCACAAATTTGAGGTTTAAAGAGCTCACCCACTTCACATCATTAAAATAAATTATAATAATGCCTTTTGATTTCTTCTTTAATGCATGTGAATACTGTTGGAATCTATGGAGACCAGGCGGTCTGGCGGACAAGACTGACGGACAGGCAAGGCGGTATGGCGGATAGCAGTGGAGGGCAGGTTTGGCAGTCTGCCTATTTGATAGTCCTAGCAGTATTATCGCACAAGCGATTAAGCAGTAGTCTTGGCGGTCTGCCGACCTGGCTTGGCGGTCTAGTAGTAGTCCACTGTAAACCGCACTGATTAACCGTAGTGCAGTCTGACGAGCAGGGGTAGTGGCGGTGCGGTCTACTGAGATCAGATACAGTTGACGGTCAGGCGGTTAGTACCTGTCTAACCGCCCGAGATGCTCTCATGTTCTTCCCGCAGCTGTGCCATTTGATGATCAGCAGAGGCTTGACTGCAGTTGGAGTTCGACAGTTCTCAAGCACAATCACTGGTGCGGTCTGGCGGTTAAGACTTAATCTAACCGCAACTATTTCTTTTGGAGCTGTTCGCTGGACAATGTCGGATAGAGACTAGAGTAACCATGTTGGTGTCATTTCTAACTCTGTATAGTCATGTGGTTAGCTTGTCTAACTGCACAGCCTGCTCATCTAGTTTTTATCTGTCCATCTAGTTTCCTGTGACAGGCATTGTATATTCTCTCTTGTATTTTCTCTCTTCCTCATATTCTATAAATAGGGGGTATACCCATGTATTGTGTAATTTTTTGGAAGAATAAAATTCTGCTATTTAGCTCTTTTCTCACATTGTATCGGAGCTCTCGGTCCATTTGCTCCGGTTTCTGGTTTTTGGGTGTGTGACAAATCGTGCGGTCTCCTGTTTGTAACCGCGTGTTTTTCTCTTTTTCGCGGTCTTTCTTTTCTTGCCGTCTTCTTCTCTTGTGGTGGCAATTCCCGCGGTTTTCTTTCTTAACCGCAGTCTTCTTTCTTTTGCAGTTACTTCTCTACCACTGTTTTCGTGCCGCCCTCCCCGTGCTCTGATCGCGCGGTCTTCTTTGTTCAATCCGCACGGTCTTCTCTCCTTTGTGGTTGTGGTTTCTTCTCTATCGTTGTTTTCTTGCCGCCCTCCTGCCCTTCCTTTGCTCTGCTCTGTTCGCGCGATCTCTTTTCCTCAGACCGCGAGGTTTGCTCTATATGGATACTCCGACCTTCTCTTCCTCTACTTTGTCCGCCCAACCAGTTCTGACCACTGCTTCTGTTTCTACTTCATCAGGCAATCTTGGAACTGCTTCAAAGTTGACTGGTCTCAATTATCCTGACTGGAGTGTTTCTTTCACCTTTTTGTTACGATCTCAACGCAAACATCATCATCTTACTGACGACCCTCCTCCACGTGGATTTGCTGCCTTTGATGACTGAGACGTAAGTGATGCTCTAGTCCGTACATGGCTTGCGAATAGCCTTTCCGATAAATGTCTTTCTGTCCTACGACATGATGAGACAGTTACAGCTGCTTGGACGCATCCGGCTGCTTTATTGATGTGATCCAAAGTGGAGGCGGTAGTTTTTAAATATAATAATTGTAATCTTTTAAAATAAATGTGGGGCGGGGCAACTTCGCGGGCTATTTTAAACGAATAATACAACCTAAGCGTTGCTCGCGAAAGCAAGACTACCACACGAGCGTAAGAACGTTACAAATCTCAATTCCACAGGTTTAGGGTCTCGTTGGCCGGTCACACCAACGAGCCAAACAAAATTGCGCGAGAGATATACGCAATACAAAATTACACAAAAAGCGCTCATAACACGCACAATACACTCAATGCTACACAATAATCCAAAAACGCGCGAAAGCATGTGCTACAAAAATAAATAACAAGTGTGATAATAATAAAAACGAAGCGACGCGGGTTGCATCAATTCTCCCGGGGTTGAAAGAGCTCGACCCCGGCGAGACTCGATGCGACCTGCAAGTAGGAAATCCAACTATCGATCGGAGAAAATGCTACATGAATGTCATGCTAATGTCGTCGCTGCGACCCAAAATCTGGAAGTAACCTCTCATCCCCAAAAACTCACAATCTATTAGTCAAAATTTCATGTCAAATATTTAAATAAACAGTAATTATTAGAGCTTTCAGAGGATGACAGGGACGGTGTGTGGGGAAAATATGCGACAGGACTCAGGAGGAAGAACGAGAAGCAAGTGAAATCGGTCCGTGGAATCAGTAACTCAAAACGCAACGTACGCTCGCTTGCTAGACACTTACGAACGTCTACTAGACCAAGATCGATTATCACTTTGATTTCTCCTGACGAAGTCCCACTCGAGTCACATAATTTTAAACAGATCCCAATTTTATCGCACAAGATCTTTCACAAGAAGCCACGGAAACTGGTGTCCCGATGAGGAGTATAAATTCTACGGGTCATCTCGACTCTCGTACGGCTCGACCTAAAAAATTCAGACAACAAACAATTGTGGTGAGGTGGCTCAATATGCTCGGCTACAATCAAAGGAACGTGATGGGGACTAAACGTGTGCTCATCGAAGACAAAGTCAATAAGAGGTGGGGCTTCTAGAACACCCAAGATGGATGACTCCCGAGAATTAGACGCAATTTCTTGGAGCGGGGGCCCAGATCGGAGCATAGCACTAAACAGGAGTGGTGTAGTTGTGACTAAAGAAGGTGAAATAGACGATGGTGGGGTCCTCCCAGGTGCCCTAGGAACAAGACCATCCTTCTGGGGAAGAAGAATAATCTTGCGCCCACGGTGATCAAAGGAGTGAGAGTTTCTCGCACCATCATGCAGAACATGTTTGTCATACTGTCATGGTAGTCCTAGAAGAATGTGACAGACATCGATGGGGGAGACATCACATAACACTGAATCACGATACACATCCCCGATAATGAACTCTACCTGATAATGATGAGTAATGGGTATAGTCAACGGACAACTAACCCCAGATAAGTGGTACGACTGTTCTAAGGGGATGTTACGAGGCCTAACGCTTCTACCATGCGCCGGGAGACGTAGTTTTCCATACTGCCGCTATCAATAATAATGGAGCAAAAGTCTTCCTGAATGCGGACGGTAGTGCTGAAAATTTCTTTTCTTCAAGAATCATGCTCAATGGTTTCGCTAGAGGAAACCAAGCTAGAATGGAGAACACAGACTAAGTGCTCTGCCTGCTCGCCCTCGACCTCGACGACGCTATCAGCCTCGGGCAGGGGCCCAGGCTGGGGGTCACTAAGGAAGACCCCATACTCAGGTTCACCCCCGGTTGTAGAATCAATCACAACGACGAACTGGCGTCGCAGACACTCAGAAGATTTGTGCTCAAACTTCATACACTTGAAGCATCGAAATACTCCAGTGTTGGGTCGGGATCCTTACCATGGATGGGGGCAGGGTGAAGAGTCGGTGCTACGGTAATGGCAAGCGGGGGAGGGGAATTAGAAATACCAGATGTGGATGCAGTGGTGGTGGTAGTAGAGGTAGGCCTATCAGTAGACCTAGGTCCATCAGCAGACCTCTGACCAGATGTCCTCTTCTGGAGAGCCTCCACTCTACGTGCTCGACTGGAGATCTCTCCCAGGTCCCGGAAGTTATGAAGCTCTAACTAGTCTCGTATCGCGCATCGTAGCTCATTCAGATAACGGGCCACAACCATATAGTCTTCCTCCTTCAGATCTAAGCGTGACTGGAGGACAAAGAACTCATTCATGTACTCGTCGATGGTTTGCTTATCTTATCATAGGTTGTGGTACCTACGATACAAGGTATGCATGAAATCAGTGGAGACTTACCTACTCTTGAGTTGAGCTTTGAACTCAACCAAAGTGGTGATAGGTGGTTGTTCCATAGTGTACCGCATACGCTCGACCTGCCCCCACCATATGAGTGCGGGACCCTTTAGCTTCAACGTAGCATACTCCACCTACTGGTGGGAAGATGTGCGCTTCCAGCTGAGGAATCGCTCAAATCGGTCGCACCAGTCAAGACACACCTCAGACACTAGTGTGCCCTCAAAATCCTCAACATCTAATTTAATACCCGCATCTCACCTAGGTGGATGCTCGTTTTCGTGATGTGCTGGTTGGGGTACTGGTGGTGGAGGTGTAGGGGTTGTGCAGGAGGACTCCCTAAGTGATAATGTGATTCCAGATTGTTGACCGAGGTGCGCAATCTTAACATGACTTGGTTCAAATATCTCACGGTGACGGAGAGTGCGGCGACAGTGGCTATGAGTTCATCCATACGTTTACCCATGTCTCCTAAACTTCCCCCTGTGTCTGACTCTCAAATCCATGGATAATTTTGAAAACTTTTGAACTTAAAATTTCAGAAGCACAAATAGCTCTGATATTCCACAATAAGAGTGAGATATCCCAGCAGCCACATCAAACTGATGTGATCCGAAGTGGGGGAGGTAGTTTTAAAATATAATAATTGTGATCTTTTAAAATAAATGTGGCGCGGGGCAACTTTGCGGGAGATTTTTAACGAATAAAACAACCTAAGCATCGCTCGCGAACGCAAAGCTACCACATGAGCGTAAGAACGTTACAAATCTCAATTCCACAGGCTTAGCAATCGAGTGGGTGGCAACACAGAAATGAAATTAACGACAATTAAGAGATACGATTAGTAGGGCAAGCTCTAAATAATTAACCATTCATTTATATAATCTGAGCACAATATTTAACTTCAGGATGGAACTAGGAGAGGTCGAGGTATACCAGCAGGGCTCGGGTTCGGGCACGATTTCACCAAACAGAGGCTAGAGGGAAGAGAAGGTGGCTGGAAGCTCGATGGTTTGCTGGAGAAAGCTGAATCCGCCGGAGGAAGGCAGAAGACTCGTCTGTGACTGGCGAAGCTTCAGGCAGCGGAAATGGAGACCGGCGGGGCTGGCCGAAACAAGAGACGATGTCGTCGTGGACAGGAAGTAGCAGATCTGGACGGATGACTGTGTCGGGATCACTGGACGGAAGATGGCGTTGGCCGTTCGGGACGGGAAACGGCGTCGGGATCGTCGACTAACAGTGGAGGAGGGGCAATCAACTTGAAGACGGGGAAGTTGTGTTCACTGGTCTCTGAATGGAGCTCCAGAAGCGGCGCCAGAATCGGATGGGGCGGGAGAACGGGGCTTGCGACGCTGGGGAAGGAACCGAACCAAGAAAAATCTGTCTAGTTCAGTTCTATTCCCAGCCGGCTTCAAGAGGAGGAGGAGATTGTTTTTTAAAGGCTAGGTTTAGGGCTAAAGATGTTATTGGTAGACACTTCATAATAATCATAGAAATTTATTCTTTTTAAGAGAAATGGGTCAAAAGAAATGGAGATGAATGAGCTCATTCAAGTGGGTACAAGGACAATATTTTTAAATGGGTAACACGGGGGGGGGGGGGGAATCTATCTCCTAAAATACCGGACTTATGCATTTATGGTCTCGTTGGTCAGTCACACCAACAAGCCAAACAAAATTGCACGAGACATATGCACGATCCAAAATTACACAAAAAACGCTAATAACACGTGCAATACAACTCGATGCTACAAAATAATCAAAAAATGCGCAAAAGCATGTGCTATAAAAATAAAAAACAAGTGCGATAATAATAATAATAACGAAACGACGCGGGTTGCATCATTTATACTCCAAGGGAGCTCAGACTTCACGCATATACATGTTGTATGCCGATCTATTTGCTCGTCCCACCATGACTCTTGTTGTGTTGCTTACCAGGAGGTGCAAGCTCTTGGTGTTGAACTTCTTCAGCATCGTCCTTTCTCTGCTAACCTTGTTGAACAACACAAGCACTTCCAGAAACTTCTGGTAGTGTGTTATTTGCTTCGTTTGCTAGAATCTTATGATATAATTTGGCAACAAATTCTTAAAGAGGCTGACACTCCTACTTTGGATGCCACTATTGCGCGCATTCGGCTGTTATTACTCTTCTTCAGCGTCCTTTGTTTGTCTCTCCGCTTCCTCCTGACACTATTGCTCATCCAGCTCGTAATGACATTCCTAATGGTCGTGGAGGTCGCTCCGATGGACGTGCTTCCTCTAAATATCTCTGCTCATTGTGGCAAGACTGATCACCTTGTTGATCGCTACTGGGTCAAGCATCCTCATCTTCGCCCTGCTGCGGGTGATAATACCTCAAAGAAGTCCACTTTTCTTGTTATCTCTTCGGGTGCTACTCATATGGCCACTACGGGTATGTGATTTATTGATTCTGGTGCTACTAGTCATGACGGACAATCCTCTACTTTTCTCAAGTCTGGACAAACATAACCGGTTACCTCTGATTCTTATTGCGGATGGTTTTTCATCCCCTGTGTGTGGATCTGGAACAATGTATGTTAATCCGTCTCTCCAACTTGAGGACACTTTCTACATCCCAACCTTTTCGTGCAACTTACTTTTTGTTCCATCTTTGTGTAAGCAATTAAATTGCATGACTACTTTTACCTTGGCTATCTGTTCTTTTCAGGATCCTTACTATAAGGAGACGATTATTACTGGAACTGAAAGCGGCAGCTTATTCTATCTTGACAATGTGTCTGCATTTTCTGCTTCTTCTCTCATTCCACAGTAACATCTTTGCCTTTGACATCTTCCTCCTCGCTTTTTTTATCAGCTTCTACCTGATCTACCTCGAGGAGATTCTTCTCTCAACTGTGAAGCTTACCAACTTGGCAAACACCACCGTTCGACCTTTCCAGCAAAACTGGGACGTAGTTTTTCTCGTACTTTTGAACTTGTTCATTCTGATATTTGAGGTCCTGCACCTACTAAAACTATTGGTAGAGGTAATCTGTATTTTGTTATGTTTATTGATGATTTTCAAGATGTACTTAGTTGTACTTGCTCAAAGACGTTCTGAATTTTTTTTGTTTTCACTGTGTTCTATAATGAGATATGTACTCAGTTTGATATTCCTATTAAAGTGTTTCGCACTGATAATGTCAAAGAGTATATTAGTCATCAATTCTCAGTCTTTTGTATGCATTGCGATATTATACATCAAATTAGTTGTCTTTACACTCTCAACAAAATGGGGTTGTAGAATGCAAAACCGTCATTTCCTTGATGTGACTCGAACTCTTTTCACTCAAATGAGTGTTCATCGATCTTATTGGAGTCATGTTATTCTTCTTACTTGTTACCTTATCAACCGAGTTCTTTCTTTGGTTCTCAACGGCAAAAATCTTTTCTTCATTCTGTATCATGATGCAACACAGTTTCTTTTACCTCCAGGTGTCTTTGGATGCACAACGTTTGTTCACTCTCCTTCTGCTCGTGACAAACTCTCTCATCGCTCGATTAAGTGTAATTTTCGGGGCTAGTATTCGACACAAAAAGGATATCGGTGTTATGATCCTCTTCTCCGGAAATAATATGTTTCCGCGGATGTCACTTTTTTTGAAGATGATCCTTACTTTTCTCGCACTTCTACACTCTCACTTTCTGATGACCTCTCTTCTCTACTTATTATCTCTGCGCCTCTACCTGAACTTGTGTTTCTTCCTTCTACACCAGTCTCTAATTTTGCTTCTCTACCTGAGCACGTTGCAGACAGATCCTGGGCTAGCAATCTCTCCGACGGATGGATCTGATACTACAGACAAGTCAGACTTTGATCTTCTGATTGCTCTTCGGAAGGGAGTTCAGACATGCACAAAACATCCTATTCATGATGTTGTTTCTTATGCTCGGTTGTCCACTTCTTGTAAGAGCTTTGCTCTCTCCTTCTCAGCTAGTGTCATCCCTGCTACCAATCACGAAGCTCTTGTTATTCCTCATTAGAAAATTGTCATGGATGAAGAGATGAAACTCTGACTGAATAGAGTACTTGGAATCTTGTCCCTATCCCTCCAGGAGCTGATGTGGTTGTATGTCGCTGAGTCTTTGTGATCAAAATTCTTCCTGATGGTACCATTGATCGCTATAAGGCTCGGCTTGTTGCCAAAGGTTTTACTCAGACCTATGATGTGGACTTTTTTGACACATTCTCTTTAGTTACTCAGATTACGACGATCTGTGTTCTCTTTTTTGTGTTTGTTAACAGAGACTGAGAGATGTCTCAGTTGAATGTCAAGAATGTCTTCCTTTATAGAGATCTACAAGAGATGGTCTATATGGAGCAACCTCCTGGGTATGTTGCTTAGGGGGAGTCTCACGTATGTAGGTTGAGGAAGTCAATCTATGGACTTAAGCAAAGCTCGCGGGCCTGGTTTGAGAAGTTAAGCTAAGTTATCTCTGTCATTGGGTTTGCTCAAAGTGCCGAAGATCACTCTCTATTCATGCGCAAGACTTCTACATGGCTAGTTGTTCTTGCTGTTTATGTGGATGACATTCTTCTTATAGGGGGTGATAAGAATGGAATTAACCTAAGAAAGAAGCATTTTCTTCAACATTTTGTTACAAAGGATATGAGGTCTCTCAAGTACTTCCTGTGATTTGAGATCTCCCGTAAGCCCAATTCTGTAGTGCTCACACAGCGGAAGTATGTCGTGGATCTTTTGAAAAAGAGAGCTCTTCCTGGGACTAAACCTGCTCGGCGTCCAATGGTTGTTGGTAATGACAAGTGTTGGACTGAGGATTCACCTCTCCTTGCAGATATTATCAGGAACAGACGACTTGTGAGAAAACTCATTTATCCAACAGTCACAAGACCGAATATATGTTATGCAGTAGAAAGGGTAAGCCAGTTTATGCAAGCTCCCAATAAGTGTCATCTTTAATTTGCTATAAAGATCTTGGAATATGTAAAAGGGTCACTGGGAAAAGAACTCATGTTTCACAAGAATAATCATTTGAGGATTGACGCCTATTCTGATGTCAGTTATGTATATGACAAAGAGGATAGAAAATCTACGTCTGGTTTTTGCGCCTTCATAGGAGGAAATCTAGTCAGCTGGAAAAGCAAGAAACAATCTGTAGTCTCCAGGTCAAGTGTTGAAACTGAATACAGGAGCATGACTTTGACTACTTGTGAGCTGAAATTGTTACGGGAACTGATGTTTGATTTGGGAGAAGTTTATGATCATCTCCTGCCAATGTTCTGTGACAACAAGGTTGTTATATACATTTCAAAGAATCCAATGTTTCATGAAAGGACAAAGCATAATGAATTATATTGCCATTTTATCAGAGAAGGGGTGTTGAAGAATCAAATCTGCACTCCGTTTGTCACCTCTGACAGAGAGCTTGCTGATATATTTACCAAACCAGTATTCTCTTTTTCTGATATCTGTGACAAACTGAGTATGATTGACATATATGCTCCAGCTTGAGTGAGAGTGTTGGAACCTATGGAGACCATACGGTCTAGCGGACAGGACTGACAGACAGGTAGACGGTCTGGCGGATAGCAGTGGCGAATAGGTCTGGCGGATAGCAGTATTATCGCACGAGCGGTTAAGCAGTAGTCTTGGCGGTCTGGCGACCTAGCTTGAAGGTCTAGCAGTACTCCATTGTAAACCACACTGGTAAACCGTTATGCGGTCTGGTGATTAGGGGTAGTGGCGGTGCGGTCTGCTGAGATCAGATACAGTTGACGGTCATGCGATTAGTACCTGCCCAACCGCCTAAGATGCTCCTATGTTCTTCCCGCAGCTGTGTCATTTGATGATCAGCAGAGGCTTGACCGCAGTTGGAGTTCGACTGTTCTCAAGCACAATCACTGGTGGGGTCTGGCGGTTAGACGTAGTCTATTCACAACTATTTCTCCTGGAGCTGTTCGCTGGACATTGTCAGATAGAGACTAGAGCAACCCTGTTGATGTCATTTTTAGCTCTGTATAGTCGTGCAGTTAGCTTGTCTAAACGCACATCCCGCGCGACTAGTTTTTATTTGTCCGTCTAGTCGCCTGTATCATGCGTTGTATATTCTCTCTCTTGTATTTTCTCTTTTCTCCCTTTTCTATAAATAGGGGAACATACTCATGTATTATGTAACTTTTTGGAACAATAAAGTTTTGTTATTTAGTTCTTTTCTCACAAATACCAAAGAGGTGTGACATACACCTAGAGAAAAGTCCAAAAACACCAACTTTAGGTCTCATTTGGTTGCTTCAAATTACAAAAAAATTAAAAAAAATGTAGAAATTTGTTAAATCTAGTATTTGATTTGATGTAGTTTGAAGCTGTTGTGGAATTCAAATTCCAGAAACTACCTCAAAACATTTTCAAAAATAATGATGTATATAGTAATTTTATGATGAGAACAAATTAGGGTCATCATAAATTGCGCAACACAGGAAATTTCCATGATTTTATGGTATCACTTGCCATAAAATCATTTTATGGAAGCCAATATAGAAGTTAGGATCAACATGGGCTGCACTGCTAAACTATTTGATGGAAGCACTAATGAGCATATGATATTCTAAACTAAGATGCTTGGAGTGGGTGTTGAAACCGAAAAATCGGTCTCTTGTGGAGTTCATCCTTGGGGAAGGGGTGATCGCGCACCTACTTCTCTCCTGCAAGCAAAATGACAAAGGAAAAGAGGACTGACCAAAGGGCTCGGCGCGGAGGTCCCACCACACACCCGGAAGATCTTAGAGCGCTTCCCCTCCCTTAGCCAAATGCCGAGCTAAGGCTACCTCAGAAATCGCAAGAAGGCCTGAAAACAAAATAAGCATGTCTTCTGAGGTACCCCTTGAATCATATTTATAGATTTCTGAAAACGGTCTGCAAATAGCAAACCTCCGTTGTTCCAAACAGCTATGTGCAGCCCAACTGGGTCTGCCAACAGCGCAACTCCGCTGTACTAACTGGCTATGGGCAGGTCAGCGGGGGGCAAAATGGTAAAAAACACATCACAGACGACTGGGCGAGTAGTTCCTGAGACCTCTACTCGCCGGGGGCGGCGAGTGCTCGATGGAGCTGGCACTCGCCGCCGCCTCCCGATCCTTGGCGAGTACGGGCCCGACTGGCCCTGCTCGCCTGTCGCTTGCCGAGTTCCTCTGGGGCGAGTGCGAGCCGGCCCGCCCCACTCGCCCCTCGCTTACTCCACCATGGATCCACTTACTGCCTGGGAACAAAGGGTGTCGACTGGGCAGGCTTCACTCAACGCCGAGGAAAGGCGTTGAGTGTCTGGCCTTCACTCAACGCTAAGACAGAACGGCGTTGAATGTCTGGCCTTCACTCAACGCTAGGGCGGAACAACATTGAGTGTTTAGGCTGGCGAGTGCTCCTTGAAAAACTCCACTCGTCCTGGGCGGCGAGTGCTCGATAGAGCCGGCACTCGCCGCCTTCTCCTTGCCTTTGGCGAGTATGGGCCCGGCTAGCCCTACTCGCCTGCTTCCTACCGAACTTCCTAAGGCGAGTGCGAGCCGGCCCGCTCCACTCGTCTGTCTCATGTCCCTCTCCCTGGGACTTGGCCATTAGCTCCTGCCGGCCCCACTCGCCGGATACGGGGTTGTACACAATCCCCGCTCTTTGCGAGGTTGGCACAAGCTCGGAAAGAAACATCCAACCCCACAGGATTCGGCGAGTGTGGCAGGGGCTGGGGGGAATCTTTTGGTGGGGTCCACCAGCGGCTATATATATGCGCTTGCGTACCTGGGTGACCTTTGTCATTCCCTTTGTTTTAAACTTGTCGAGATGTCTATCCCCAAGGAGATCCAAGAGAGGCTTGCCAGAGATCGCGAGGTCTCCTCTACTCGTGTTGCCAGCCTGACCGCGGTTCCCCACAGCACCCCGCAGAGCGGTCCGGTAGAGCCCAATCCCGCCAAGAGGGCGAAACCGTTTCCCCAAGCGGCCGAGCCCATCTTCAATGACCTGAAATCCATTGTGGATCACGGGGTCGGCTCCTCTACTCTCCCTGCCCCTGAGAAGGAGAAAAACATTGTCGACCTCTGCACCGACCCGGACAGCCGACGGGGTGATGACGAGGTCTCCTCACCGCGAGCCAAGACCCCCCCTGACGACCTGCGGTTTAAAACTCCGGAGACTCGTCCGCGCGACCTGTCACCCCCCTTTGGGACCTTGGGGCTGGACTCGCAGAGGCCGACTTCGCCAGCCCGCATCCTCTCCTCTCAGCAACTTGCCGGGACTGCGGGAGGCGTTGAAGCCATTCCCGTGTCGGGATTCAACCTCCTCCCGCCAAGAACACACCCTCCGGGCCGCGACAAGAATCTGAGGATGCCCCCACCCCGCACTTTCTTTGGGGCGTCGAGCTCGTCAGGTAAGCTGACCTTCAGCGGCTCTTAACTCGTAGTTTTCCTGGGGTACTCGCCTTTCATACTAGTGCTTAATTGTCTTTGCAGCTCTTCCTAGTCAGTCTGAGGCTGACGAATCTTCGGGGCCAACCCGCTACTCGCCCCTCCCTTCTCCAAGCTCGCTAGACTCCTTTCTGGGTTCTGAAGTGGAGAACGGCGAGCTGACTAGGAGGGGGATCGGGCTCTTCAAGAAGCTGGTGCGCGGGTTGCGCATGGTGCAGGAGGACAACGAAGCGTTGCAGCGCGACTACGTGCGGCTCGCTGACGAGGTGAGGAGCAGCCCGGCAGGCGAGGCGACGTCCCCTTCTCGGCTCCTGAACGAGATCGACGAGAGCCTCCAGATCGCCCAGAGGAACTTGGGGCGGATTCGCGAGCTCCACAACTCTCGGCGACCTGCGGGAAAGGAGACGCGAGGCCGGGGTAGATAGAAACGGCTCCATTGCTGAGCCTACCGGCACTCGCCTCTTGCCCCCTCAGCCCGCACATGTATTGAACTTGTTGCTTTTTTCTTCTTCTGCATTTGATTTCTCTGAACAATATTCTCCCCCTGGTCTGTAATAACTTAGAATATTTTTTTAGATTTCAATGTTCGCTATTCGAATATACTATCCTTTAGGTTCAGTTCGGCATGTGATGGGACAGGTCTCGGAAGTCGGCGGGCTGGGGTTGGCGAGCTGGGTCAGGCGAGCTGGACTGATCGGTCGGCTCGGCCTTAGACTTCTTTTTCTATAAATAGGCCCCCCTCACCAACCCCGGTCCACCGCCTTTATTGCTTTCGTACACCCTCTCCTCGCCTTCTCTCTTACCCGTACTCGCGCCTTAACCTTCCTGCGAGCATGGGTAAGACTAACCCCGACGCTGACGGCCGCTCCAAATGTGCTCAGCACTTCGCCGACTACTGCTTCTTTGAGGGGAATATAACCGAGGGGGAGTTCGCAGAGCTCGTTACAGACTACGTGCCCCCCGGCTTCGAGGCGCGCCAGCCCAGGGCGGGCGAGGCCATCAACACGTTCTACTCTGACGAGCACGCCTTCTCCATCTCGCATTTTGAAGTGGGGTTGCGCCTACCGCTCTGACCGAAAGTCCGCCAGATCCTGAAGTACTACGGCGCGGTGCCCGCGCAGCTCAACTCGAACGCCATCGCCATGATGGTGGTGTTCGCATGCTTCCTCCGCAGGGAGCGAATAGAGTTCAACCTGACCGTCTTCAGGAAACTCTTCACCTACAAGGCGACTCTCGACGACGTCGCCTACTTCGGAGGCTCCTTCATCAAAGTTCGCGAGATCGCGAACAAGCATCACAACTGGATGACGAAGATCGTCTTCATCAAGGGCGATCTCGACAACGTCCCTTACTCGCCTCAGCAGAAGGACGAGGAGGTGTACCAACCCCCCCCCCCCCCCCCCCGTGTCCGGCAACGACGCCGAGCTCCACAAATTCTTCCTTCACAAAGACTTCGAGGTCTCCTTCCTCCGAAGGGGCCTCGACTCGCTCCTCCCCGTCCATCCCGGCGAAGGTATACCTCACACTTTTTCTTCTTTCCGAGCTCGCCAAATCAGTAGAATTTTTCTGACCAAGTTTTTTCATGCAGGGGAGCGAATGATTCCCGAGAACCCGCCCTTCGCGGACTCGGGACTATTCCTTGACCCCCTCGCACGCGAGAAGGCGGCTGCAGCTGTTTGCGGAGACGAGCCGGCATCATCCAATCCCTCATCTAGCAAGAAGCGGCCTGATCCCGCGGGGTCCAGGTCGTCTCGCCGTCAACCGTCGCAAAAGACGTTGAAGACGGTGGCGGTCTCTCGGGAGAGGCAACAACAACAAGAAGAACCAAAGTACATGAGCTCGCCCGAGACCTCCCCGAATGGATCGCCGGAGAGCCCGCTGAAGGAGAAAGCAGACAAAGGGCAGGGGGGAGGCGAGTACTCCGCTCCCCCTGCTGCTAAGAAGACTGCGGCCCGCGAGCCGGGTCCGCCGAAGAGCCACCCCATCTTAGGCCTCGGGGGAAGGTGGAAGGACTCGGCCGGCGAGCCCATCGTCCAATGGGACGAAATGGCCCACCGAATCTCCGTCTCCACCCTCCAGCCTTCCTGGACAGACCGCCATCTCTCCTCCGGTCACGCCTACGCTCTTGGCTTCGGCCTCTACGGGCGCGAGGATTTCGAGGCCTACAAGCGCATGACCCTGCGCTAGCTCGACCATGAGGGCCTGCAAGCCCACATGTGGGCCCTGGAGCTGCATCACATGATGGTCCGTCGCGGCTTCAACCTCAGCCACCTCCTGCAAAAGGCTGAGCAGAAGCGCGACGTTGCCAAGGACAAAGCCGCCGACCTGGCGAGGAGACTCGGCATTGCCGAGGATTTACTTGCCAAAGCCGCCGGCGGGTTGGTAAGTACTGAGCACCCCCTTCTCTTTTTACTTGAGATTTTTCTGCCTTTCCTGCGATAGATTTACTTAACCTTTTTGTTTCACAGGATGTCGAGGCCGCTAGCAAGCCGCGGACTCGCGCCATCGGGCTAGAGGAAGAAAACACCCAGCTGCGTGCCCGCGCCGTCGAGATGGAAGCTCGCGTCGTCGGGCTGGAGGTGGACAATGAAAAGCTGAAGGACCGGATCAAAGGGCTCGACAGCGAGATCATCCGCCAGGCGGACACCTTCCTCCCCCCGAGTGGCAGCGGGCCCCCCTTCCCGTACACGAGGTTGAGGATCTTCGGCGAGGCCGAGGTTGCTGAACGGCTGCGGATCAACTCGATTGAATCTGTCGAATGCACCCTGCAGATAATAAAGGATACGGGGGTGCTGGTGGAGGGCTGCGAGTAGATCACGACCCGGGATCTCATGCCAAGCCTGTTCCCGTCCACGCCGCCCAGCGAGAAGGAGTACAACTTCGACCTGATCTTCGGGAAGGGCTTCAAAGATGATCCATCCGGAGGAGCGGGCGAAGACCGCCAGTTTGGGGGGAGGCGAGAGTTGACCCGCACCCTTTTTCTTTTTCCTTGTAATTCTTCTCCCCCCCCCCCCCCTTTGTAACCTTGTCGAGGCAAGCTCCCCTTTTTGTAATAACATTTTACTTAATGAAAGAGATTTTTCTGCCATGAATTTTTCTATCTTTTTCTTGAACTTACTTGCTGCGGCACACTCAACTGCGAGCTTCCCTTTAGGCGACCTCGCTAGGGCAGCCTTGACCGTTAGAATGTATTAGTTAGGGGACCTCGCTAGGACAGCCCTTGCCCTTGCCCTTGACAGATTAGTCATTGGAATCAGAATTGTTAAAATTTTATAAGTAAAACCTGAAGGGGGTGGAATGCATTGCCCGAGCTCGCATCGTCTCGCCTTCCCTGATAGATGCCGAGTACTCGGCTCGCCACCCCTCTGCCGAGGTGATCCTGCGAGCCCCGACTCGCTTGTGAGGACTTTCTTCCCTTATCCTTAGGGAAGAGGCCAATCCTTTCAAGTAACATCCGGAAAGGGTAGGACTTTCCCGAGTGACATCAAGCCCTATCAGTTAGATGAGAGCCTAGCAGCGGGATCTGCTAGGGGTCTGGGTAGACTCTCTCGAGTGACATCCACCCCTGCCAGCTAGGTGAGAGCCTGACAGCGGGATATGCTCGGGGTCTGGGTAGACTCTCTCGAGTGGCATCCAACCCTGTCAGCTAGGTGAGAGCCTAACAGTGGGATCTGCTCGGGGTTTGGGTAGACTCTCTCGAGTGACATCCAGCCTTGCCAGCTAGGTGAGAGCCTGACAGCGGGATCTGCTCGGGGTCTGGGTAGACTCTCTCTCGAGTGACATCCAACCCTGTCAGCTAGGTGAGAGCCTGGCAGCGGAATCTGCTCGGGGTCTGGGTAGACTCTCTCGAGTGACATCCAGCCCTGCCAGCTAGGTGAGCTCGGGGTCTGGGTAGACTCTCGAGTGACATCCAGCCCTGCCAGCTAGGTGAGGGCCTGGCAGCGGGATCTGCTCGGGGTCTGGGTAGACGCCATCGAGTGATATCCAGCCCTGCCAGCTAGGTTAGAGCCTGGCAGCGGGATATGCTCGGGGTCTGGGTAGACGTCATCAAGTGACATCCAGCCCTGCCAGGTAGGTGAGAGCCTGACAGCGAGATCTGCTCAGGGTCTAGGTAGACTCTCTCGAGTGACATCCAGCCCTACCAGCTAGGTGAGAGCCTGACAGAGGGATCTGCTCGGGGTCTGGGTAGACGCCATCGAGTGACATCCAGCCCTATCAGCTAGGTGAGAGCCTGACAACGGGATCTGCTCGGGGTCTGTCAAATGAACACTTCACCTATTCACATGAATCTCGGCAGGAGCATTGGCACATCAACAAGCTTTATTAAAAAAAGAACATTATTTACATGCCTCAAGGGTAAAAACGTTTCAAGTCATCACCGCTCCAAGTAAGACTTAGGGTCTCGCCCTCCACATTCCGGAGGCGGTACCCTCCTGATTTCAATATTTCTTGTACAATGTATGGACCCTCCCAGTTGGGGTTGAGCTTACCCACGGCGGCGGATCTTCCCGCAGCATCCACTTTTCTCATGACCAAGTCCCCCTCCGTGAACTGTTTGACCCTGACGTGTTTGTCAAAGTACTTAGTCATTCTTCTTTTCACTTCTTCCTGCCGGATGGCGGAGCGGTCACGTAGCTCCTCCACCATATCCAGAGAGAGTCGTAGTTCTTCCTCGTTTTCAGCTCTCCATTCTTCCCCGCCTTCCTCCGCCTCAACCACCTCAGGCGTCCAGACCTCAAACTCTACTGGGAGTACTGCCTCGCATCCATGGGAGAGCTTGAAGGGGGTCTCCCCTGTGGCCGTGTTGGGAGTGGTTCTCAGGGCCCAAAGAACCGAGGGAAGCTGCTCCACCCAGCTACCCTTCAAATTTTCAACTTTTTTCTTCAAGAGGTTCACTATGATTTTGTTTGCCGCTTCCACCTGCCCGTTGCTCCTAGGGTGATGGACCGAGGCAAATCTGAGATCAATCCCGAGCTGCCCGAGAAGCTGATGAACTCGGCGCTGACAAACTGAGGTCCGTTGTCCGTGACAATAGCTTGCGGCAACCCGTGCCGGCAGATGATCTCCCCCCAAATAAAATTCCTGATAACCTGGGAGGTCACCTTAGTCAGTTCCTTCACCTCCAACCACTTAGAAAAATAATCTATCATGACAAGTAGGAACCTCCTCTGTCCGCTGGCCTGGGGGAAAGGCCCTACCAGGTCCATTCCCCAGATGGCGAAGGGCCAGGGGGCCGTAATACTTCTGAGGCGTTGGGCCGGTTGCAGTTGGAAGGGGGAAAACAACTGGCACTTGTGGCACTTCTTCGTAAACTCCGCCGCGTCGTGGCCCAAGGTAGGCCAGAAATACCCTTGCCTGACAATCCTTCCTTCCAGGGTCCGATTCCTGGAGTGACTCCCACACTCCCCGGAGTGGACCTCCTCCAAGATCCACTGTACCTCCCTCTCGACCACGCAACGCGCCAACATTCCTGAGAGGGTCTTTCGGTACAGCTGCTCATCGCGGATGAGATAGTACGCTGACTTGTACTTAAATTTCTATTTATACATCCCCTCCGGATACTCCCCTGTGGAAAGGAAGGTTGTGAATGGGTCCATACACGAGGGGTGTTGGTCCACCTCCATCAGCTCTCCCTCTTCAATGGAAGGGCGGAATAGGTTGGTGATGGTACCCCCCACCCGGGGACCATGCTTTGTCAGTTGGTCCACCTGCTCGCTCTCCTCCCTGGGAAAGTGTCGGATGGAGAAGGTCTGGAACATGTCGATGACCCTCTTTACTTTTGCTAAGTATAACTGGAGGGTAGGCTCTCTTGCTTCGAACTCCCCGTTGATCTGGGAAGCCACCACCATGGAGTCAGTGAGGACCTCCACGTCAAATACCCCCAGCTCCCTGGCCAGGCGCAGCCCTGCGATCACCGACTCGTACTCGGTTTGATTGTTGGTGATGGGAAAGTGCACCACTACCGTTTGTTCGATTCTCGTCCCATGGGGGCTTACTAGGATCACCCCCACCCCCAGGGAATGCCTCCCTGAAGCGTCATCTACCATCACCTTCCAGGGAACTGGATAAGTGAGTTTCGCCTTCGCCACCTCGACCACATAGTCAGCCAGAAAGTCGATCATCGTTTGGGCCTTGATCGAGAGGCGGGGGACAAGGGAGATGTTGAACTCACTCAATTCCACCGACCACTTGGTCAACCGGCCCGAATGCTCCACCCCCTCGAAGATGTTGCGGAGGGGGTGGTCAGTCACCACTCAGATTGAGTGTGCCTGGAAGTAGGGTCGGAGCCTCCGGGCCGAGATGACCAGAGCAAAGACCAGCTTCTCCAAGATGGGATAACGGAGCTCTGCCTTCCTCAGGACCCTGTTCACGTAGTATATGGGGAGTTGCTTCTTCCCCTCTTCCCGAACCAGGACGGAGCTCAAGGCCTCTGCTCCGACCCCAAGATACAAAGATAGGTCATTCCCCTCCTTCGGCCCTTGGAGCAGGGGGGTCTGAGTCAACTGTCTCTTCAAGGCTTGAAATGTCTCATCGCATTCCTTGGTCCATTCGAACTTCTATCCCCCCCCCCTCAATGTTTTGAAGAAGGGGGAGCACTTCTCTCCGGCCCGAGAGAGAAACCTGCTCAACCCTGCCAGCTTCCCTGTCAACCGCTGCACCTCTTTGGCGTTCCGAGGCGATCCCAACTCCATGATCGCTCTTACCTTGTCAGGCTTGGGCTCTACACCTGCAGGAGTAAGGATATGGCCCAGGAACTTACCACTGCTCACCCCGAATACACACTTCAGGGGGTTCAACCGCATCTTGTACTTGCGCGAGGTGGTGAAGGTCTCCTCCAGGTCCCGGAGGTGGGAGTCCACGTCCCGATTCTTGACCATAAGGTCATCCACATACACCTCCAAGTTTCTCCCTTTTTTGCTCTCAGAAGTCCATCTTTTGGTATGTCGTCTCTGCATTCTTTAGCCCAAAGGGCATCATTTTGTAGCAGTAACACCCGTCCCCCGTGATGAAGGAGACATCATTGATGTCTGGGGGGTGCATCCTGATCTGGTGGTAACCTGAAAATGCATCTAGAAAACTCATTACAGGAAAACCAACGGCTGAGTCAACCAGCGCGTCGATCCGAGGCAAAGGATAACAGTCCTTAGGACACGATTTATTAAGTAAAGAAAAATCGACACACATACGCCACCGGCCGTCTCCTTTTTTGACCATTACTACATTGGAGACCCAGCCGGGGTATTGTATTTCGGATACAAAGCCAGCCTTGAGGAGCTTGGCCACCTCCTCCCTGATGGGCTCGGCCAGCTTGTCCGCGATGGACCTCTTCTTCTGCTAGATGGGGCGAGCCTCTGGGTCTAGGTTGAGGCGGTGGAAGGTGACGTCCGCATCGATCCCTGACATCTCCGCCGCGCTCCAGGAGAAAACGTCAACGTTCTTCTGGATGCACTCCAACATCCTCTCCTGATCCGTCGGGGTCAGTCCCCCACTGATGCGGACCTTCTCCACCCTACCCCCGAGGGTGAGAACATTCATCTCCACTACCTCTTCTGCAACGTCCAGACGAGACTGCTCCCCCCATTCTGCAACATCCTCCCCACCTGGGGCAGGAACTTACTCCTCAGCCTCCTCCACGACCATTGCCTCGGCCGGCTCCTGGACTTCCTCCGCCACCTCCACGCGGGTGCGGTTTTCCTCCACCTCCATCTCCACTCCTGCCTCCTGCTCCGCCTCCTCCATCCTTCGCTCCATCTCCTCGGCCCCCTCCTGCCAAGAGATGGAGTTCACCGCCGTGACGTAGCACTCCCTCGCCACCTTCTTCCTCCCGGACCCGGACCTGGATCCCCTCAGCGTTGAACTTCAGACATTGGTGGAAGGACGAGGGGACGCAGCGGAAAGCGCTGATGAGGGGTCGCCCGAAGATGGCGTTGTAGCTGCTGTGGGCGTCCACGATGACGAACCTGCAGGTGCGGGACTGCCCCCCCCAAAGTGACATGGAGTCTCACTCCTTCAACCTCCTTCCTCTCCCCTGAGAACCCGAACAAAGGTCCATCTGAGGCTAGCACCCTCTTAGCCTCCACCTTCATCGCGTCAAACGCCTTCTTGAAGATGACGTTGACTGAACTCTCGTTGTCGATGAGGATCCGAGAGACGGTGAAGTTCTCGACCGCTGTCTGGATGACCAGCGCGTCGCAGAAGGGATCATGGTCTGGCATGTCCTTCCTTGAGAAAGTGATCTTCTCCTCCGGGGGTGGGGTCTGGGATGTGGAGCTAACGCTCCTGCGGTACATGGTGTGGAGACTTGTCTTCCGGGAAGCCTCGACCTCCCCCCCATGAATCACTTTGATCCCTCCCCGGGCCCCAACATCGGTCCGGTCCTCACACCTGTCCTCCTCCGCCCGAGGCAGGACTTCTTCAATCCGCACTCCCTGGTGGTCTTGATGTTGCAGCTGCTCCCTGTTTCCTCTCATCTCGAGGAACTCCGGGCGCGTGATCGTAGCATGCACCTCCTCTTGGTGGAAGTCACAGCAGGGCAACTCCACCCTAACCTCCCTTCTCCTTCTCCGTGTTGCTCTCCTCCTCTCCCCCATGGTTATAGTCATAGCCTGGTTCTGGTCGGGGAGAGGTGGTCTCTGATCTTGCCTCCCACCTGAAGGGTAAAACTGACCCTGGCCCCCCTGGCGGTTGTCTCCTCCATGGAAACCTCTCTGCAGCCCCTGGTCCTGCCACTCCGGCCTCCAACCTAGCTGACGATCCGGCTCCTGACGCCCCCACCAGGGTTGCTGCTGTTATTGTCGTTCCCTCTGTCGGGGTTCAACTCTCCTCTCCTCCTGACCTCTGCCACCTCTGGACTCCTCCTCCGTGGCCCACCTGACCAACTTCCGGGCAAACTCCGGGTTCGACGCCTCCCCGTCGACTTCCCTTGTCGCCCTCTCCATCAGCTCCTCATAGGAGAGGGGGCACCCTCTTCAGCTCCATTCTGAAGAAACCCTGCTGCAGCCCCAGGGTGAAGGTCATCATCAGGGTGTGCCCTGGCATCTCTTGGACCTGGGTGACCTCCTCCTGGAACCGGCCGACGTAACTCCCTAAGGTCTCGTTCACCCCCTACTTGATGTGGAACAGGGACTCCGACTCTTTCTTCCTGCTCTTGGAGGTGGTGAACCACAACATGAACCTCCGGCGTAGGTCCTCGAAGCAGTAGATGGAGTTGGCCGGCAGCTGGTGGAACCACTCTCTCGCCTTCTCCTTGAGAGTGATGGCGAAGAGCCTGCACTTGAACTCATCCGACATCTGTCGGATCGAAACCACGTTCTCAAACCACTGGACGTGCTGGACCGGGCCTCCCTTCCCGGTGTAATAGGACATCTCGGGCTCCCTGAACCCCTCTGGAACTGAGGCAGAAGAAACAAACTCGCTGAAGGGGCTACCTCCCCCTGCCGAGCGAGCCGGAGGGTCTCGCACCCCCGTCTCGCCGAACCGGCCTCCGCTCGCCGAGCCTGGGAAGAGCACTCGCCCGGGGAGCTCGCGCTCGCTCCCTTTCTCCGCAACTTCCTTCCCAGCTCGCCTTCCGGGAGCGTCCATGCCAAGGGTCGGGACTGCGAGTACAAGCACTGCTGGATTCGAGCACTCGGCACGCGCGCCGAGTGCGAATCTGATGATGTCGAGCACCTCCTGCCTGAATTCTTCGAACATCCCCACCGTGGCGAGAGGGGGATGGGGTGGCGAGTCGGACCTGTCTTAGCCTTGTCCTGATCCTCCCATCATCGAACTCGCCGAAGATTTTCTGTGTTGACCACGCTCCACGCTCACCGCACCAGAATGTTGAAACCAAAAATTCGGTCTCTTGTGGAGTTCACCCTTGGGGAAGGGGTGATCGCGCACCTACTTCTCTCCTGCAAGCAAAATGACAAAGGAAAAGAGGACTTACCCAAGGGCTCGGCGCGGAGGTCCCACCACACACCCAGAAGATCTTAGAGCATTTCCCCTCCCTTAGCCAAATGCCGAGCTAAGGCTACCTCAGAAAGCGCAAGAAGCTCTGGGAACAAAATAAACATGCCTTCTGAGGTACCCCTCGGGTCATATTTATAGATTTCTGAAAACGGCCTGCAAATAGCCAACCTCCGTTGTTCCAAACAGCTATGTGCAGCCCAACTGAGTCTGCCAACAGCGCAACTCCGCTGTTCAAAGTGGCTATTGGCAGGCCAGCGGGGGCAAAATGGTAAAAAAAACACATCACAGACGACTGGGCGAGTAGTTCCTGAGACCTCTACTCGCCGAGGGCGGCGAGTGCTCGATGGAGCTGGCACTCGCCGCCGCCTCCCGATCCTTGGCGAGTACGGGCCCGGCTGGCCCTGCTCGCCTACCGCTTGCCGAGTTTCTCTGGGGCGAGTGCGAGCCGGCCCGCCCCACTCGCCCCTCGCTTACTCCACCATGGATCCACTTACTGCCTGGGAACAAAGGGCGCCGACTGGGCGGGCTTCACTCAACGCCGAGGAAATGCTTTGAGTGTCTGGCCTTCACTCAACGCTAAGGCAGAACGGCGTTGAGTGTCTGACCTTCACTCAACGCTAGGGCGGAACGGCGTTGAGTGTCTAGGCTGGCGAGTGCTCCTTGAAAACTCCACTCGTCCTGGGCGGCGAGTGATCGATAGAGCCGGCACTTGCCGCCTTCTCCCTGCCTTTGGCGAGTATGGGCCCGGCTATCCCTACTCGCCTGCTTCCTGCCAAACTCCCTAAGGCGAGTGCGAGCCGTCCCGCTCCACTCGCCTGTCTCATGTCCCTCTCCCTGGGACTTGGCCATTAGCTCCTGCCGGCCCCATTCGCCGGATACGGGGTTGTACAGTGGGCTTGAAGGAGATCATGCATTCTCCTTCCCAATGTATAAATGAGAGGTTGTACCGAACTTCACCGCCAAAGATTGTGAATGAAAGTTGGTGGTATTCGCAAGTATGAGGTGCTTGCCAAGTAGGTTCTGAAATTGTCTCCAATGAAGCTCACTCATCTAAGGACGAAGAGGGCGAGTTTGGATCATATACGACCATAAAACACTCGTAAAACCAAGAAGAAAGGAACGAAGATCGTTGGCGAGGTAGGGCTAAGCTCAATTATCTTTGTAGAAGAATGAAGACGTTTCTCACTCGATGAGTCTATTTGGCTCACGAATATTTAAGGATCCCATGCTTATCACCTTGGTGTCTTCCAAGCGCATAAAGATACCGTCTAGTTATGCAGGAATAAGCATCTAAAACTCTAAATCCTAAACCATAAAGCCAAAGAACTCAAAATACCTTATGTTTCAACTCCTTCAAATCAAGTCTCAATGATCACTATGAATGATCTAGAGAAAAGGGCATTTGTATTCCATGTTAAGATAGTACTCTCCTAGAGAAAAAATTATATCATAAGGAGGCTAATATATTAGAAAAATAGAACCACCCAATAAAATTCACTCAATAAACATTAGACTAGCATAAGAAAGTTACTAGAAGTAATAACAATGGTGTGTGCATAGAAAAATACCATTGATATAATCCTTCCTACAGTCTGATATACTCGCTGTGAATGGTCTTGAGATCTTCCAGCTCTTCCATGCAGGAAACCCCAGGATCAATGTAGCAAAGCTAAACAAGAGAAGGATCAATGTAGCGTAGCAATAAAAGAGAGGGAGGTTCTAGTTATGAAAGAGGATAAATTAGACAATTGTTACAGGATGATTATTAGCATACTATTGTTATTTTCAGGCCAAAAAAATTATTTGCAAATAACAAAGAATTGAGACCTGGTATTGAGGCTTTTTCAGTGTGTGAACCCCTCTTTTTATAATCTTTTGCCATCCATTATTATCTCTGAGAGTCGTCTCCAAATCTTTTGTCCTCTGAAATCAATTGCATAGAATTAAGATAAAATATTAGTTGAGAACTAGAAATATAATATCCAATCTAAAGCCAAACATTACATAACACCTCTGTATATAGACAAACGAAGAGGAAACTCAAACCAATATTAGAGGTGCGTGACAAAAATGAAGAAAAAAATAATTTGGGCTTCTATTCAGTGGGCTTTTATATAATTGAACCCTCCCCCCTCACGATGAGAGTAGATATTGATCATTCCCAGCTTGAAAATATTATTGGTGAAATTGTCATAGCTCGAGCTCTTGGTAAGGATATTTGCTAGCTAATCTTGGGAATTGATGAATGGTGTGCAAATGTTGCTTTTCTCCATATAGTCCTTGATAAAATGTCTGCCAATTTCGACATGTTTTGTTATATCATGTTGAACAAAATTATGTGCAATGTTGGTAGTCATTTTATTGTCTCAATAGAGACGTGAGTTTTTCAACTTGTAGCCACAGATCATGCATTATAGACTGAAGCCACAATCCCTGATCAAATATCCCTCGTGACGTTTTTTTTTCTCTACTTCTGCACTTGACCTTCTACCACAATTTGTTTCCTCTCCGGGTCACGAGATCCCTCCCCCCCCCACCCAATGAACAATATCCGATAGTGGATTTTTTGTCATCTTGGCTTACAACCCTATCAAAATTTGCGTATACTTCAACCCTTGCATGTCTGTTCTGGGAAAATAGAATTCCACGTCCATGAGACCTCTTTAGGTACCTTAAGCACTTGTAGAGAAGTTGTTTGAAGTCTCAAGCTGGGAAAATGCATGTACTTAGGATCCTTACTGCAAACGTGATATCAGGACAAAAGTGTGTGAGATAGATTAATCTTTCCACTAATCTCTAGTAGCTTGAGGAGCTGACTTCCACAAAATCTTACTTTGAAGATGTATGTGATGTTGATGGCTGTCTGCGCTGGGATATGTTGTAGAAGCTTGTATTTGTAATGTTGGAATTACGAGAGTGCTTACAATCTCAACACCAATATTCCTTCATTGACATACTTGAGGAAGAGGAGGAATGAGCTTCCCAACAGCCGGAGTCGAAGTGGTGATGAGAGTATACATGGTGGTTGGAATAATGGGAGGAGGTATATACGAGGCTATAATTGGAAGAAGAATAATGGGCGCGTCAACAACATCATCCCTCTCCAATTGACGAGAGCTAAAGTATTGTTCCTTTTCACAAAAGGTGACGTCCATGGAACAAAAAATCGTTGAGTAAGGGTGGTAACAACAATACTCTTTCAAAGTGGGGAAGCCAGAAGACCACTAGGGAGTTGTCAGCATCCCAATTTTGTCATGAAGGATCAATACTGGGTTGAACAATAGTCCCTTCAATGTACCCAAAGAGTTGAAGACTATGAATAACATGTGCCACTTGGGACCATTTTAAATAATTTGTATCGTGCAAAGGTACGATTAGTAATCCGAAAGGAGATGGAGGGACCATGATTTGTCGTTGGACATTGCCTCGGGAGGGGAGGGGGGGGGTACAACTAGACAAGGTTTGCACACTAGAATCTGAGGAGCCTTCAATGAAACAGTCGCATGTTAAATGGGGGGGAAAAGTTTAAATGGAGTCGAGTGGAACTCAAACAATAGAACCCAACAAAGGATGTGATTGAGGGATGGAAAGAACTCAGATAGAGAGCCCATGATAGCTTAAATGGGAAGGTCGAAGTGATTTTGTGTGAGGAATCAACGAGCCATTGTGAGAAAGGCTCAGAGAGCGTCTCTCATAAAGGGCTGTTGAGTGTGTGAGCTCCACTGGGAAGCCCGATGAGCTTCTCTAAGATGGCCTGATGAGTGTTTTTGAGAGAGACATAGAGTGAGATCAACGAGCTTCTGGGAGAAAGGTGTCGGTGAATGTTGGCAAGAGAGGGCAAGTACCGCCATGTGGCAGCGACAAGTGCGAACATTTGTGAATATGCGGGAACTCACAGGAAGGGTTCAAGAGGGAGCTTCTGTGAATACGCGGTGACACCACGATTGGAGAAGCATTGGCATTTCGACGACCGACTTACCTGCTCGAGGAGAACGGCGGCGATATCCATATATTTTTCCCCAGGAGAAAAAAAGTGAAGATAGAGTGACAAAAAACACATTTCTCTAATACCAAGTTAAGAACTGGAAAACATATTATATCCAATTTAAAGCCAAAGATTACAATACACAGAGAGGAGGGACCTCAAACCAATATTAGAGGTGTGGAACAAAAAAGAAGGAAAAATAATATGGGTTTTTATAGTGAACTTTTATACAATTCAACTATATTAACGGGTGATATTTCTCCACAATGATGAAAACAACAGCCAAATTCTTCTAGCCAACATTTGTGGAGCTCTATTAGTCTCTGTTCAGTACAATAATGATGTTTGAGCGGTGGCGGTGCAAAACTCTGCTACAAAACGTAGTGGTGGGGGGTAAACCTGCATTTGGAACTTCTGTAACAATATTTTTGGCGAAAGTTCCACTTTCTAGGGTCTGGGATTTCACGATTAACAACACTTGACCACACATGCCTAAATGTGGTAGTGTTTTGGCATAAAATGTTGTTGATTTTCATAATTGCTTTCACAACAGTACAAATCTGGAAGCAACCTATTAACATGAAACACCATAACAATGTCATCATTATTAATAGTCATACCGCCCTTACTTGGAGTTGGCTTTATGAATCATCATTTTTCATTCATTCCATAAAAGTATCGCCGAAGGTGTTAAACCTAATTTATCAAAATCATTTTGAACTTTCAGCAGGTTCTACTACATTACTTTTGTTTACTCATCTAATTAATGCACTTTATCTTCATTGCATGTGTTCCCAAGCATCTAAATTAATTTTCTGATCTTATCTTCAATAGATATTACTAGCACTATTGATACGTTGTAGTAGAACACGTAACTTGCATTGCATTAAACAAACTTAAAGATACAATCAGGAGATGAATCCTGCCAAGCATTCGGAGGCTGCGTCCTCCTTGACACTCCACTCTCCAAGAGAGTCAAGCATCCAAGACTCCAAAGATACCAAGCCTCTAGCCCTAGGGCTTCTTATATAGATGGAGCCACTCACTACAGGACAAAAAGTATAAAAGGAAATTACATAATAAATTGTGAAATATAAGATAATCCATAAAGGCCTCTGCATCTCCGAGAGAGCTCCGTGTAGTGAGGATCGTCGTCTGACCGTGCACGCGCGAGGCATATACATATAAATTACTCCCGGCTTGAAAAATTCCCTTGTCCTCAAGGTTGAGACGGCCAGGGTCCCCTGAGAGCAATGTGGAAACTTGGGCGGCTTCTCTGGCAGGCGGATTTGGTGAAACCTTTGGAGTTGGGAGGCGCCACGCAGACCCGGTCGTGGCATATCGGTGCAGAGACTGTTCGAAACTAAAGCCAAGCTCTTCACGACCCTATTCAAGAAATGAAAATATGTCGAACCGAATAGTCGTGAGATAAAAGACTGGGATAATCGTTGCCACAAATTTAATTTGTCAGGGTCCTTGAGAACCAAAGGCATGAAAATAAGTTCCGCAAGGGAATATTAGTGGGGAAATGCGGTAAGACAAGCCAAGCTAAAAAAAAGAAAGAGAGGGTGCGGCAAAAGTAGAGGGGTGCTCCCAAGAGAAAAACAAAAGTTCATTGGAGGAGGGGCATTTGTGAATAAGAAATTTGGAAGGTTGTAGGGTGAGGTGGCGTCATAAAAAAAAATGAAAGGGAACAAAAATTGGGTCAGAGGAAGAGTGCAGAGAGAGGAGTGGGGCCCAGGCGATAATAAGTGAGAATGGGACAAGGGGGAATGGGGGAGGCACGGGGCTCAGCAGGACTGGGGGAAACCAGATTGTCAGGCAGCTCTCACATGGACTAGACGGGAAGGTGGTGGGCTCGATTCCCGGAAGAGGAGGCATAGGTATGGAGAGCGGAAGAAAGCATCGAGTGTTTTTGGTGTGGAAGACAACTAGTAAAATAGCTTGATAGAGAGGATATGCGCCCGACCGGTCGACGGTAGCAGGGAGGCGTGCAGAAGCTTCGTCGGCAGCAGAGAGAGGCATGGATTTGTCTTCGGCAGCAGGAGAGGCGTGACAGTGTCTTCGACATCAGGGCGAGGCGGGGCTACGTCTTCAGCAACATGGAGAGGCGCAACTGCTTCGTTCACATAAGGGGGAGGACCGGTTGCGTCGTCGACAACAGGGAGAAGAGCGGTTAGAGGATTACTGGAGTTCAAAGTAGGCCGAATTGGACTGTCAGTGGGGAGGAAGGAGCTTTGCAGCCCATCGAGGAAAGAGGATAGCTTCGTGAACAATACTTGAAGGAGTTGGTGACGTAACTCCTGCGCCATGGACATCGGACAGGAGAGAGGTCGACTTGGTCTCGATCATGTCGAGGCAATCATGCAAGGATGTTGGACGGGAGGCCATGACGGTCGGTTGGTTGACGACGGAAGGAGATCCATGTTGGGTGTCGACGGTAATGCGACTACGGTGTGACGTAAAGCCGCACAGACGTGGCAGATGTCCGCATGGATGTTGGCCATCCCGTGAGGTGGGATCCGAGGGTGAGGGAGATCCGTTACAAGGAAGGAGAATTGGCTAGTTCCCGGCGGAAGTGGCGGGCGGAAAGCGGCAAGTTAGACCAATTGATACACTGTAGTCGTATCAATCAAGAACAGTTAACTTGCATTACATTAAACAAACTTAAAGATACAATCAAAAGATGAATCCTGCCAAGCATCCGGAGGTTGGTTCCTCCTTGACACTCCACTCTCCAAGAGAGTCAAGCATCCAATACTCCAAAGATACCAAGACTCTAACCCTAGGGCTTCTTATATAGATGAAGCCACTCACTACAGAGCAAAAAGAATAAAAGGCAATTACATAATAAATTATGAAATATAAGATAATTCATAAAGGTCTCTGCGTCTCAGAGAGAGCTCTGTGTAGTGAGGATCGTCGTCTGAGCGTGCGTGCGCGAGGCGTATACGTATACGTATCACTATTTTTCTAATATAAATATTTCTTAATAGACACATGGTAACCAAAAATGACAGGTGTACCCTTTGTATTTGACAAGTATTGATCTGTTCTCTCTCTAAAAAGTCCTTGCAAAGTAATGAAAACCGTAATTTATTTCCAGTTTGCAATTAAGTTCTATTTTAAATTACATGGCTTATCCATATTATATATTAAAGATATCCACTATTTTGAATTACTTTTCCCTTTCCAATTTTAACTCCATCATTTTCTCTTTATTACATTTTTCCCTACAACTATTAAATATAAAATGTTATGATAATAAATAAAACCCAAAAAAATTATATAGATATTATAAAAACATAATTGGAATCTTAATACATAATTTAAATATATTATTTCTATAGAAAAAGAGTAAACACTTGGAAAAATTGTGAACATTTGCATATACTCATTGTGTATGTAAATACAAGTATGAATATATATATATAGGGAAAGAAGAGTCCCAATTTCAAGATGTGGGACTATTACAAGAAGAGGAAGAAGGCCTATGATGGGCCATTATATGGGCATTTACATATTCTTTTTCGAACACTCCCCCGCAAGCTGGAGCGTATGAGTCGTAGACACCCAGCTTGGACAAGAACTGATAAAATAGAGCGCTCAGTAAGGCCTTAGTAAGAAGATCGGCAACTTGGTCAGTAGCCAGAACATATTTCAGTTCTAGCTTCTTCATTTGAACTTTTTCTCGAATGAAGTGACAGTCAACTTCAATTTGTTTCGTTCTTTCATGAAAGACATGATTCTTAGCTATGTGAATCGCAGCTTGACTGTCACAGAGTAAGGTGGCTGGTGAGGAAAGTTTTTACTCTCATATCACTTAGGAGACTCTCAAGCCATGTGAGCTCAGATACAACAGACGTCATCGAACGGTACTCAACTTTGGCTAAAGATCGAGCAACTACAGCATGTTTCTTACTGCGTCAAGTAACAAGGTGACCTCCGAAGTAAGTATATAATCCGCTGGTGGAATTCCGATCATCTAGGGAATCAGCGTAATCAACATCTGAATAGCAAGCAACGTTGGAGTATAGGAGGAGGAAGTTTTGTATACCACTTGACCAGGAACATTTTTCAGGTATCGCAGAATACGTTCGACGGCTTGTAGATGTGACGCCTGAGGAGAATGCATAAACCGGCTGACAACCCTAATAACAAAAGATATGTCAGGTCTTGTGAATGCTAGGTATATCAATTCTCCAACCAGACGTCGATAGTATTCTGGATTTGAAAGAAGAAAATTTCATCAGAGGTATGAGCACACAGCTTGTGATTGGCATCCATAGGAGTGTTAACCGGCTTACATCCAGAATAGTCAGCATCCTGAAAAAGGTCGAGGCATTACTTCCGTTGAGATAGGACAAGACCATCAGAACGTCTTGCGATCTCAAGGCCAAAGAAGTATCGAAGGTTCTCTAAATCTTTTGTTTGAAAATCAGAAATGAGGTGTTGTTTGACTACTTGGATTCCTTTTGAATCATTTCTTGTGATTAGGATGTCATCGACATACACCAAAAGAAGAACCATTCCTGTTGTGTTATATGGAGTGAATAGAGAAAAATTTGTCGAGCTCCGAGTAAAGCCAACCTCCCGAACAGCCCTGCTAAACTTATCGAACCATGTCCGAGGAAATTGTTTGAGACCACAAATCGACTTCTTAAGGAGACAAACTTGGGACTCCCCAGTGGTCTCAAACCCGGGAGGCTGTCACATGTAGACAGTTTCTTGGAGATCGCCATTGAGAAAAGCCTTCTTGATATCAAGTTGATGTAAGGGGCATTGACAATGTACAACTACAAAGAGGACACGAACCGTGCTGAGCTTGGCCACTTGAGAGAATATTTCCTCATAATCTAGACCATGTTGTTAAGTATATCCACGCGCCACCAGACAAACCTTAAGTCAATCAATCGTCCCATCAGGAGCATGTTTGATGACAAAGCCTCATTTAAATCCAACAGTAGTCTGTCCTGGAGGAAGAGAAACCAGATCCCACGTCTGATTAGCCCAGAGGGCCGTCATTTCTTTGTCCATAGCCGCCGCCAGCCCGGATGTTGAAGAGCCTCCTGCAGAGAATTTGGGGCAGAAATAGAGGATAATAAGGTAGCAAAGGTTTGAAGCACCGGGTTCAGGCGATGTAAGGATACATAATTTTCCAGAGGATGGGTTGTGGAGGGAAAAGCCGGGTCGACAGGTCACAGAGTGCCAGAGGTTGAAGCCGACTACAGCGGGGCGACGGAGCGGGGAGGTCGTTGAGAATACACACAAAGAAGAGGGGGGTTGGTGGAGACCCGGAGCTGGGAAGGGGAAAGGATATGCTGGAGGAGGCGGAGCTGGTGGTGGTGGAGATGTAACTGGGATGACAGGTCTTGGTAAGGGTGGTGGTGGTGGAGAGGACGGTGGAGTGAAAAAAACGGTTCATCTTCCAGAAAGGTAACATCAGCCGAAACAGTCACCTTGCGGGTAGTGGGAGAGTAGTAAACATACCCTTTCTGAGTACGAGAATAACCAACGAACATATGTTTGGCCGCCCGAGGATCGAACTTGTCGGTGATAGGATCAAGTAAATGAACATAGCAGGTACAGCCATATATGTGAGGTGTTAGAGAGAATGGAGGTGCGGAAGGAAAGAGGAGGTTGAACGGGGTGGCGTTGTCGAGGAGGAAGGATGACAAACGGTTAATAAGATAGCACGCCATTGAAACCGCAAAAGTTCCAGTACGTCTTGGGAACGTGCATTTGAATCATGAGAGAGCGAGCAACATCAAGAAGATGTATGTTTTTGCACCCAGCCACACCGTTTTGTTGGGGAGTATATGCACATGACATTTGATGAATAATCCCGAACTCTGAGCAGAGGTTATCGAACTCATGACTAGTGTATTCTCGAGCATTATCCGTCCAGATTGTTTTGACTTTTTTGGAGAATTGAGTACGAGTCTAAAGAACAAAAGCCTGAAATACACGCGGAAGCTCGGAGCGATCACGAATTAAGTACAACCATGTCATTCGAGAATAATCATCAATAAAAGTGAGAAAATAACAATAACCAAATATACTTGTTATTTTATACGTGCCCCAAATATCAAATTGTACTAACATAAAAGGAGCATAGCTCCAGGTACAATGAGGAGGATAAGAGAAACGATGTTGTTTCCCCAAAATACATGAATCACAAGTAAAAGTAGGAATATAAACATCAGGAAGGGCCTTCTTGAGAACTGGAAGAGGAGCATGCCCAAGACGCCGATGTCAGTCAAAAGAGGAGATGGAGGAGAGAACGGTGGGAGAGACAACAAGAAGGTAGATCCCGTAGTGCAGTCGTCTTTTACCAAAGATACTCTGCGTCCGTTGGTCCTGCACAAGAAACGAAGAAAAGGTGAATGTGACAGCACAATCCAAATCGGTTGTAAGACGACTAACAGAAAGTAAATTAAACGGAGAGCCCGGGACATGGAGAGCCAGGCGAAGAGAAATAGAGGGATTTAGAGGTATATCAGCAAAATCGGAGACATGAGCGGTATTTCTATTGGCTACAGTGATAAATTTGGGATGCGGAGAATCCAAGTATTGAAGCGGCTTCAAGGAGGTGATATGATGAGTAGCACCTGAGTCCACTATCGAACGCGGACTAGTGGAGAGACAAACGATACCTTCATGAAAGACGGAGGCAATGAAGACAAGTGAGTTGTGGAGCAACCCTTGAAGTTGTTGGAGCTGGAGGCGAACTTCATCAAGATCACCACGAGTGTCAGATGGGCTGAGGGCGGCAACAGAAGCATTGGGACGAGTAGGCAGACCATGTTTGCGATAGCAGGTCACCTCAGGATGTCCATCCTTATCATAGAAAGAGCACTTAGGCTTGGCCGGCCATTTCAGCCCCTCCTCCGAGAGCCTATACGGCCCCCACGAGTAGAGGGAGGGAGAGAGAGTAATGGTGCAGAAGATTGTTGGAGAAGGGCCGCTGAAGGTGTAACGTCCAGAGTTTGACAGTCACATTAATATATATACATTTTTTTGTACAGGGTCCGATTTCGAGCAAAACTGACCGAGTCGACGACTCGTTGAGGTAATCAGAGACTGATCAGGTCCATCTAGCTGAATCTCCTTACTTCTGCAATCTATTTTGGCATTCACGTCGGTCAGCCAATCCATGCCCAAAATCAGATCAAACTCGGCAATAGGTAAAAGGGACGCCACCACCACAATTTCTACTTCTCCGAAAAGAATTGGTGTCTTACACTTGCGACTGGTTTGCAGCACTGAACCGTTAGGCATCATAACATCTAACGGAATCTGATCGCTGAGGGCTTCTAGTCCAAGCTTGCGAGCAAAAGATTCCGCCATGAACGAGTGTGATGCACCCGTATCAAAGAGGACCTTAGACGACACACCATTAACTATGAGGATGCCTAAATGCAAGTGTATATTATTATCTCATTTAAAGAGATGTTGCGAGGAAGAATAGATATTAGGACAAACTATTTACTAAAGTTTCAAACCTGTCACAACATCCCCCTGCTCCTTGGCCTCTTGCTGGCCAAGACCATAAGCTCGGGGCTGAACTAAACCACGTTCTGCAGTTGACTTCGGATCAGCCACCACCACAGCCTTCCCTTTATCGATCCCACTTGAACCACCATGCTCGTAATTCGACTGAAATTCAAGTTACAATACACAATTTAAATTTTCCAAAGATAAATCCTGAATGAGAGAAAATTACCAAGTGTATGATCATATTACCTGATTACCCGCATACTCTGGGCAATTCCGAGTAATGTGTCCAGCTCTCTAACACTTGAAGCAGACACCTGAAGAAGCCAAACATTCTCCATAGTGGTGGCAATTGCATTTGGAACAAAGAGGATAGTCTCTAGGCTTGCCTCCAGACTGATTGCCCTGCTTGTAATCCGACTTCCGCTTTTTGTTCCAACGGTCCTTTGACTGATTCTTATCCTGCTGAGCCGGTGGTCCACCTTGAGGCCGTTTGGCACGGAAACTATCGCGCCTCTGCACACGCTGCTGATCCGCTTCTAACCTTCGTGCGGTATCCACCAAACTCCTATAATCGGCGTTGACCATGGTCATCAACGGCTGCCTCAATGAGTCTTGTAGGCCATCCATAAAACGGCTGCACCTCTCAGCCTCATCTCCCTGCATCGCGCCCGCATAGTGAGATAAGTGAGTAAGTTCTCGCTCATACTCAGTCACTGACTTATCCCCTTGGAAGTGCCTGAGATACTTCTCTTGGAGACCTTGTCGAGCAGAAAGGGGCACGAACCAGCTCGCAAGAGCCCTAGAAAAATCTCCCCAAGCAAACATATCTGATGTACGACCTGCAGGGTCATCTGCCAGATACTTATCCCACCAAACCTGTGCCTCACCCCGAAGAAGGAAAGCTGTCAGCAAAACCTTTTTATTTTCTGGACATGTCATGACATTCAGCAAATCTCTGGTGTTCGCGATCCTGTCGTCGGTGTCCATCGGGGTTCCATCTCCACTATAGTTGGAAGGGTGGAGGTCTCTAAAATCCCTCAAGTAACGGTCCAGACCGACCTCCACAGCTACAGGTGCAGGGACTGGTGCTGGAGCGGGAACCGGAATCCCAGCAGTCAACCCTCTCTGAAACTTCAATAATGCAACCGCTACTGCCTTGGCAATCTGGGCTGCCAAATCAGTAGGTTCTACTGTTGCTGGTGCGGGTGGCGCAGGGGGCACATTAGCATCACCCATGGCTGAATCAGGAGCAATACTCTGACGTGAGGGTTCCCCTAGTTCGCTGTCTCGAGGTGCCTAAAGGACAAAGAAGATAGGATTATTAGTCTTGGATAATACAACAGAGAATTCCATTACCGAAAGTATTTTTCATATACTAGCAACCCTAAAAGTTGGATAAACTCGATGACGCCTCTATCGAGAGTCTGACTCTAGCGCAAACCTATGGCTCTGTGAATTTACTGGGTCCAGGGATCTTAAACCTTGTTTTGATATCAATTTGTAACTCTCTAACCAAGTTTGACAGGAATCAGCAGTCAGGCCGAGTCCGCGATTACAAGTAAACTAAGAGACAATATATAAACTGGTATAAAGCTGGTAAAAGAAACAAAGATACTGAAAAGTAATACTTACAGCGGAAAGATGAAGTAAAACTATGGGTAAAAGTGTACCTTATCAAGCAGCATCCACAGAGCCAACTAATAGGGAAAAATAATACTAAGAAACTGAAATACCAACAAACTGAATTAACTGAACCATCACAGTGAGTAAAATACAACAAGTACAAATGTCTGAAAATAGAAAGCAAGGTACAACTACAGTGTTACACTGGTACAAACTGACGCCTGAATACCGAGTCGCTTATCCTAGATGGATCCCCTGTCATGGGCCCCCTGCAGAAACAAGTTCCAAATGGGTCAGGCCCACCGAAGAGTAAGAAAACTACTCCCTCCAACAACACTTAATGAAAAGAATATCTTTAAGTGATTAATACATGAATTAAGTTATGCAACATTCCCTAAAATAAACCTTGGTACCTAGGTTCATGATCTGACATGAAACGACTTATAGTGTGATCTATCACACTAATCTCTGAATTTTCTAAGTCGTGGTTCCTGAAGATTCGGAATTGCGATTTTTATGAGTATCCACTCGATTCAACATTTTCTTGCTAACACTTGTCGCTAAGGGCGACTAGACACCACTAATAACTGTGGTCTAAGTGGCAAACCTGATGGTGCCCTAAACTGAGTGTCCCTCAAGCGGGTCACTAACTCCTATCTGAGGAGTGTCATATCTGTAACAAGGGTCATCTACCCTGAGCTTGCAATTATGTAGTGGCTTACTGACCCTGAGAAATACGGTGGGGTGCACCCACAAGCTACACAGGGTGAACCTTCCTCGCTACTTTCTGAATATGTTTATACTAGAATTCATTGAAGTAATTACGGAGTAGCGCTCTAGCCAAGTACACTGGACTTAGGATCTTTCAAGACACTGCATCGTCTGATTACTCTAAGTGTTCACCTACCCCGCTATCTCAGTTCTAACTACAGGAACTTGGAATTTCTATATGCGTACTCTAACTTGATTTAGCATAAAAAGAGGTCTACAATGCTTAACTAAAAGGAGTCAATTTTCTTACAGTGGCATTTCGAGGCTCGTACACGCGACGCGGTGCCATGGTGCTCCTTCCCAACAGATCTGACCACTAAGGAATTCCCAGAACTTTGCCCCAAATGCCACCAAAATCTGAAATCCATGGAAACTCTAAATTAAGCACTTTTCCCCTTTAGGGTTTTCAGTAAAAGAACTCAAAATGACTAGGTTAATAATATGAACAACAAAATGGTGCAATAACTATATATGAGAGCTGTTAGGTCCCAAATAAGCGATCAACTCCAGGTTGTGGTGGATCGAGCACTCCGATCCCTAAATAGGGCATGAGGGAACGAGAAGGTGGTTAAAATCGACTATCAACTAGAAAGATTTCCACTAGGAAATGAAGACAGGTGAGAATCAGAACTCACCGGGCCCAAAATCCAAAAACCGGACTTTCCTCCACCGGCTAGGGTTGGAAAACGGAACCTTCCGTTGTGCTGAAGAGGAGGGAGGTCGCCGGACTCAGTAGAGGCAAGAGGAGAGGTCGGCACCGGGTTCCGATGAAGGGGGAAGGGTCGCTAGGGCTAGGTCTCTCTCTCTCTCTCTCCTTGCGAGGCGACTGCGGTAGACGGGAAACGCGGCTCCGGAAATGCGGGTTCTTCTTCCGCTCGGTTTGAGATAAGAGAGAGTTATCGGGATGGAGAGGGGGGCGCGGCTCTTAAATGGCGACGGTTCGGGTTGCGGTTTCTTAACCGTGAACCGGATTCTAAAGCTAAGGGTTTACTCTTATTGACTGGATCAACAAAATCACTTGTATAAAACACAAAGATTAATTTTACTTCCAACTACAAGCGCATAACCAAAATAAACGTCACGACTAAACTAGAAAAATTAATCAACCAGAGCTTATTACCTCCACGAGTCGTCGACTCGGTCAGTTTAGTCTCTGATTACCTTCCAAGGTTTGAAAGGAGTCTCCAAGCTGATCATCTCTTCGGTAAAAGCTAGGAGGCATGTCAATAAAGGGTGTCCAGCCTTTTTAGTGTTATTGCATGCGGAAGCCAAAGCCATTTTGCAAGAAGTATCAGTGGTGTGTGAGTTTCCAGATGTGTTCCTAGAGGAGCTACCTAGTGCTCCTCCCTCCAGAGAGATCAATTTTTAGATTGACCTTGTTCCTGGATCTGCACCAGTGGTCAAGGCTCCTTATCGCATGGCTCCCAGAGAGGTGGCTGAGTTAAAGATTCAGTTGCAGGAATTACTTGATCTGGGATTCATCAGACCTAGTACGTCGTCATGGAGGGCTCCAGTTCTTTTTGTGAAGAAAAATGACGACAGTTTGAGATTGTGCATTGACTACAGAGAGTTGAATAAACTTACTATTAAGAACAAGTATCCTTTTCCAAGGATAGATGAATTGTTCGATCAATTCGAGGGGCCTTGCACGTATTCCAAGTTAAATCTGAGGTCGGGATACCATCAGTTGAGGATTCGAGAGTAGGACATCCAAGAAGACAGCATTTAGCACCAGATACGGGCACTTTGAGTTTGCGGTCATACCATTTGGGTTGACCAATGCTCCGTCTGCATTTATGGATTTGATGAACAGGGTATTCAGAGAGTTCTTGGATCGATTTGTTATTGTCTTTATTGATGATATCCTAGTGTCTTCGAGGAGCAAAGAAGAGCATGTCGCGCACCTTAGGGCAATTTTGGGCACCCTTAGGCAGAATCAGTTATATGACAAGTTTTCTAAGTGCGAGTTCTGGCTTTCAGAAGTGGCATTCTTGGGTCACGTGATTAGTAAGGAGGGACTTCCGGTTGATCCAAAGAAGATTGAGGCGATCAGAGATTGGCCAAAGCAGAAGTCGGTAGCAGAGATCCGAAGTTTTCTCGGCTTAGCAGGCTACTACCGGAGGTTTATTCAGGATTTTTCGAAGATAACCCTTCCTTTGACTACGCTTACCAGGAAGGGAAGAGCTTTTAGTTGGACCTCAGAGTGCGAGTCCTCTTTCGGGTAGCTGAAGACCAGGTTATCGGATGCACCAATATTGTGTCTTCCTTCAGGCGTAGATGGCTTTCAAATTTTCAGTGATGCTTCAGGCCAGGGTTTGGGATGTGTTCTCATGCAGCACGGGAAGGTTATAGCTTTTGCCTCCAGACAATTGAAGAACCACGAGAGAAATTATCAAGTGCACGACTTGGAGTTAGCAGCTATCATCCACGCTTTGAAGATTTGGAGGCACTACCTCTACGGTGTACGGTGTGAGGCCTTCACCGATCATAAGAGGTTCAAGTACATTTTTGAGCAGCAGGCGCTCAACATGAGGCAGCGTAGGTGGCTCGAGTTTTTGGCTGACTATGATGTGACCATTCAGTACCCAGGAAAGGCGAATGTGGTGGTTGATGCACTTAGTCGTAGAGGATCGAGTTACTCTCTCCTTACTCAGCAGAAGGAGTTGGTGCAAGAGTTAGAGAGATTAGAGATCCGTATAGTGCCACGCTCTAGCTTTGAGCCTGCAAGTTTGGGTTGGATATAAATTATATATGATATCAAGGATAAGATCAAGACAGCTCAACCTCTGGATCCAAAGATGTCAGAAATTTGGGTTCTAACTCAGGCAGGTCAAAAGGAGAAATTCAGTATTCGGGAGGATTAACTATTGCTTGATGGTAGGGTGTGCATCCCGGATGTTAGCCATCTTCGGGAGGACATACTATATGAAGCTCACAACTCCAGATACTCCATTCATCCAGGCAGCACAAAGATGTATGCAGACCTCAAGAAGTCAGTTTGGTGGCCAGGACTTAAGGGAGATGTCGCAGACTTTGTAGGGAGGTGCGAGACTTGCTTGTTGGTAAAGGCGGAATGTCAGAGACCTGGAGGCAAACTGAAGCCTCTTCCTATCCCAGAGTGGAATTTTGAAGACATCTCTATGGATTTTGTACATGACCTCCTTAGATCTCAGAGCTGGAATGACTCGATTTGGGTGATCGTGGATTGGTTGTCCAAGGTGGCCCATTTTATTCCCAACAAGAGGACCGACCAGGGTCCAAAGTTAGCTCAGATGTATGTGGATGAGATAGTCTGACTTCATGGTGTGTCGAAGTCCATAGTGTCAGATAGAGATGGTAGATTCACCGCCAAGGACTGGAGGTATGTTCAAGAGAGTCTGGGTACACAGTTGAAGTTTAGTACAGCTTTCAATCCCCAGACCGATGGTCAGACAGAGCGTACTAATAGGACCTTGGAAGACATGCTTCGCATGTGAATTTTGGATTTTGGCAATAAATGGGAGAAGTATGTTACCTTAGTAGAATTCTCCTATAACAATAGCTTCCAAGCAAGTATCGGCATGGCACCCTTCGAGGCATTGTATGACAGACATTGTCGTACACCTTTATGTTGGGCAGAAAGCGAAGAGAGAGCTTCCATTGAAGAATCTTGGATAGATAAGACCACGGACCGAGTCAGACTCGTTCAGGAGCGTATGAGGATTGCTCAGGAAAGACAGGCCAAGTATTATAACTAGAAGCATAGAGTAGTTGAATTCAGGGTTGGAGACCACGTTTATCTGAAGGTGAGACCAGTCAAGGGAGTCTCTAGGATTAAGCGGATGAAGAAGTTGAGTCCCAGATTTGTCGGCCCGTTCGAGGTACTGGAGCGTGTAGGTGAGGTTGCTTACAGGTTGGTCTTACCTGAGGACCTAAGTGGGTTGCATGATGTATTCCACGTCTCCTATTTAAGGAGAGCAGCTAGAGACCCCAAGCAGGTGATCAGTACTAAGGAAGCGCTGATTGAGTCTAATCTGAGTATCAGTGTTTTGCCAGTCAGAATTGTGGACTCGAGGATTCAGAAGCTCGGAAACAGAGAGATCTGTATGGTCAAGGTCCTTTGGATGAATTGTGGTCGACCAGAATATTCTTGGGAAAGAGAGGACGAACTCCGTGGCAAAGAAGATTATGCGTTCCTCTTCGATTCAGGTATGTCTGTGTTTTTTCGAGGACGAAATTCTTTGTCGGAGGGAGGAGTTGTAACGTCCAGAGTTTGACGTCGCGTTAATATATATACATTTTTTTGTACAGGGTCCGATTTCGAGCAAAATTGACCGAGTCGACGACTAGTGGAGGTAATAATCTCTGGTTGATTAATTTTTCTAGTTTAGTCGTGACGTTTATTTTGGTTATGCGCTTGTGATTGGAAGAAAAATTAGTCTTTGTGTTTTATACAAGTGATTTTGTTAATCCAGTCAATAAGAGTAAACCCTTAGCTTTAGAATCCGGTTCACGGTTAAGAAACCGCAACCCGAACCGTCGCCATTTAAGAGCCGCGCCCCCCTCTCCATCCCGATAACTCTCTCTTATCTCAAACCGAGGGGAAGAAGAACTCGCATTTTCGGAGCCGCATGTCCCGTCTACCGCAGTCGCATCGCAAGGAGAGATAGAGAGCCCTAGCCCCAGCGACCCTTCCCCCTTCATCGGAACCCGGTGTCGGCCTCTCCTCTTGCCTCTACTGAGTCCGGCGACCTCCCTCCTCTTCAGCACAGCGGAAGGTTCCGTTTTCCAACCCTAGCCGATGGAGGAAAGTCTGTTTTTTTGGATTTTGGGCCCGGTGAGTTCTGATTCTCACCTGTCATCATTTCCTAGTGGAAATCTTTCTAGTTGGTAGTCGATTTTAACCACCTTCTTGTTCCCTCATGCCCTATTTAGGGATCGGAGTGCTCGATCCACCGCAACCTGGAGTTGATCGCTTAGTTGGGACCTAACAACTCTCATATAGAGGTATTGCACCATTTTGTTGTTCATATTATTAACCTAGTCATTTTAAGTTCTTTTACCGAAAACCCTAAAGGGGAAAAGTGCTTAATTTAGAGTTGCCATGGATTTCAGATTTTGGTGGCATTTGAGGCAAAGTTCTGGGAAGTCCTTAGTAGTCAGATCTGTTGGAAAGGAGCACCATGGCACCGCGTCGCGTGTACGAGCGTCGAAACGCCACTGTAAGAAAATTGACTCCTTTTAGTTAAGCATTGTAGACTTCTTTTCATGCTAAATCAAGTTAAAGTACGCATATAGAAATTCTAAGTTCCTGTAGTTAGAACTGAGATAGCGGGGTAGGCGAACACTTAAAGTAATCAGACGATGCAGCGTCTTGAAAGATCACCCCACCGTATTTCTCAGGGTCAGTAAGCCACTACATAATTACAAGCTCAGGGTAGATGACCCTTGTTACAGATATGACACTCCTCAGATAAGAGTTAGTGACTCACTTGAGGGACACTCAGTTTAGGGCACCATCAAGTTTGCCACTTAGACCACAGTTATTAGTGGTGTCTAGTCGCCCTTAGCGACAAGTGTTAGCAAGAAAATGTTGAATCGAGTGGATACTCATAAAAATCGCGATTCCGAATCTTCAGGAACCGCGACTTAGAAAATTCAGAGATTAGTATGACAGATCACACTATAAGTCGTTTCATGTCAGATCATGAACCTAGGTACCAAGGTTTATTTTAGGGAATGTTGCATAACTTAATTCATGTATTAATCACTTAAAGATATTCTTTTCATTTATGTGTTGCTGGAGGGAATAGTTTTCTTACTCTTCGATGGGTCTGACCCATTTGGAACTTGTTTCTGCAGGGGGCCCACGACAGGGGATCCATCTAGGATAGGCGGCTTAGTATTCAGTCGTCAGTTTGTACCAGTGTAGCACTTTAGTTGTACCATGCTTTCTATTTTCAGACATTTGTACTTGTTGTACTTTACTCACTGTGATGGTTCAGTTAATTCAGTTTGTTGGTATTTCAATTCCTTAGTATTATTTTTCCCTATTAGTTGGCTTTGTCGATGTTGTTTGACAATGTACACTTTTACCCATAGTTTTACTTCACTTTTCCACTATAAGTATTACTTTTCAGCATCTTTGTTTCTTTTACCAGCTTTATACCCGTTTACATACTGTCTCTTAGTTTACTTGTAATCGCAGACCCGGCAGGACTGCTGATTCCTGTCAAACTTGGTTAGAGTGTTACAGAAGGAGGGTTGATAGCAACAGGAGGTAGTGAAACCTTTAACAGCATGGAGCACACATAAGAGAATGATGGAATAGTAACAAAAGAGAGATCTGAGCCCGAACACTATGAAGATGAGGCGGAACACGAGCCAACATCATGACAATACCAATAGCTTCCTTCTGAGCACGCTGGGCAGCTAGATCCGTAGTCGGGGGCTGATGATGAATCCAGACCTCAACCAACGACTTGGACCGAACAACAAAAGATGTTAAGTCAGCAACACTGCCTGAGTCAAGGACTGAAGATCGGTGATGATGTCGTACAGATGTTGGAGACTATCCTTGCCAGAGTATAGTGAATGGATCTCATCCCACATCGCATTGGCCATCTCATGATACTTGGCATGCGGTAAAGTTCGTCATCAAGAGAGTTGAGAAGCCAAGTCTGAACACGATCATCATCACGCAGCCAGTCATCAGTAGGCGCAAAAGGAGTATTCTTAGTTAGATGATGCAGAAGTCCCTTGGATTGAAGTATCTGGCGGACAGAATGCACCCATTCAACAAAGTTCTTCTTCCCAGTAAGGGAGATGGTGGTGATCCTCAACTCGTCACGCAGCTCAAGAGTCGGGACCAAGCGGGTTGAAGGAGAAGAATCAGTAGAGTAATCCATGACAACACTGCATGGCGGCTAGGAGAAGCGGCTAACGACAAGACGGGGAATCTGCCAAGTAGGCAAAGCGGACAGACCACCACGGACAGACCACCGCAGACAGTCCACCGCGGACAGGAACAGAGGCATATGCAGAAGGGATGGCGGGCTGGCAATACACAGGCGACACAAGCAACAACCGATAGAAAGAGAACACAACGAGCAGTAGACAAGACCTCCAGCGAGCAAAAGCCAGGAAGCAGCGAGCGGGAGACAAAATTGCAGTGAGCCGATAAGACTTCAACGCAGTTTGAAGCAAGCTAACCGGCAAGGCCACAGCGGACTAAGCAACAAACAGACAAGAGATTGTAGCGAGCTGAGGAGTAGCGAGCTGAGAAGAGACCGCGGCGGACTGAAACACCGAATAGAGAGGAGACCGCGGAGGGCTGAAGAGCAACTAGCTGAGAAGAGACCGCGGCAGGCTGAGGAGCAGCGAGCTGAGAAACGAACAGAGAAGAGACTGCGGCGGGCTGAGAAGCAGAGAGCTGAGAAGAGACCGCGGCGAACTGAGCACCTAATAGAGAGGAGACCGCGGAGGAATGAAGAGTAGCGAGTAGGGAAGAGACCGCGTCAGGTTGAGGAGCAGCGAGCTGAGAAGAGGCCGCAGTGATGAAAGGGACTAGAGACCGCAACAAGCAAGGGAAGACTGCAGCGACTAGAAGCAAGAACAGACTTCAACGACTAAAGAGACAGACCGCGGAATCAAGAAAGCAGCAGACAGGATGAGATCGAACCGAGCAGACTGTGGCGGACATAGAACAGGTCACACGATGGGACCTAGCAGCAAAGTCTATAAAAATGAGGAGATCTGAACCCAGAAGAGGAAGGAGCAGCACAAGGAGAACCTTACGGTCAGAAAAATTCTATCCGCAGAAGGTTGCGGATAGGAAACCACACAAAGGGTTTTGGTTAGAAACTTTTTATCCGCCAAGGATTGCGGGTAGAAAATCGCACAGAGGGTTGCGGTTAGAAAATCAGAAACCGCTCAGAGGGATCGATGGCTCTGATACCATGTAGAAAAGAGCACAAACAATTGGAAAAATTGTGAACCTTTGTATATACTCCTTGTGTATGTAAATACAAGTATGAATACATATATATAAGGAGAGAAGAGAGAGAAGAGTCTCAATTTCAAGATGTGGGAGTGTGGGACTATTACAAGAAGAGAAAGATGGCCTATGATGGGCCATTATATGGGACTTTGCATATTATTTTTCTAACAATTTTCAATAAATTTAATAATTAATTTAAAATAATTACTATATTACATTGTAAACTAGAAATTGTGCAAGTCTCCCGTGAGCAGTGTGCAACGACCACTAACATATAGTTGTTGCTCGATATCTGGCGCAATGTCAAAAAATGAACTTGCAGGAGCATCTAGCTGCAACTGGGTGCTGCCGATGCAGCATTGGTGCGCGGGAGATCATGCATGGCCGCTAGTTCTATAGAAAATCAAAACATATAACAAGTGACAACTCCAAACCTCAAATCTGAGTTACGGGATACGATCTAATACTAATATACATTACAATAACTCTTTCCTCTAGAATGCACATCATAAATGCAGCTTACATGGCCAGGATCAAGAATTAATAGAGAATATGTCTCTTGTGACCCTTTCACAGACATTTGCATATTGATCCCAACAATAGTCCTTGAATGACCATCATGCTGAAAATATAGAGGCCTGTATACGAGACGAAAAGCATTTCATGTTTAAACAAAGAGTGAGACAACCAAATTTTCTTCAAAGTAAAAATCTATACAATATTTATTAGCAAACTAGGATCTATTAGAATTTGTTATAAAAAAAGAAGAATCAACTCACGTTTTCGGGCTTATAAGAACATTCTGAAGATCATCTAACCTGCAACCTGTCCCCTGAGTAAAATAGTTCCAGACCCACTCCATGAGAACCTGATGACCAACGGTATTCCCTCCTTTATCAGAGCTATCGTGCTCTAATATGCTCTTGAGCTGGTCACTTCGACAGGGTCGTACGAACTTGTCCATTGGCCCGTAAACTTTTTTCACGACCTCTTTGCATCTAGAATCTCCAGAGTTTGAAAATGGTACACTGTCGAAGTCCACAACCCTAGCTCTAAGCCCAAAGGAGCGGAATAATGCCGCACATTCTGTTGTACCGATCCATTTTTTTGAACCGAAGACCCGTTTGTCAAAAGAATGCGATCCTGGCAAGTCAAATCCTCTTTCCCAGGCTACCTCGAGCCACCTCTGGAGCGAGGGGATATCAGGAACGAATCCAGAACCACCAAAGAGAACGTCCCTTGCTTCTTTTCTTTGCATTAACAAATGCGAGCTGAGCATTTGAATGTTTCTCCAACCACAGCCCCAACCGTAATCTTCTAATTTCATGCTTTGATAATGATCAATGTAGCCTGAAATTGCACTTTTAAATTTTCTATTTTCGAATTCAAGGCATCTCCTCAATAAGGGCATGAGGCCACCTTCAACTTTGTCGAAGATACTTTTAGTTTGCAAGCCCACTATACAAGCTATCCTTTCTTCAAGGAGAGCTTCCTTCAATTCTTTGGGATTTTCAATCAAGGTTGATTTGCTAATTTCAGCACTTCTTCTGGGTAAAGTATTAGATGACTCTTCGCGATAAAGTGGTGCACCCTGAAAAAGGATCATTCAGGCATTACTAAAATTAGGTAACCTTTGATGGGGAGGTTTTTGCCTATGCGTAACAATAAGTTAGTTTTTATACTTTATAGTTCGTTTCTTCACAAGTCTGGTGCAAAATAAATGTGGACAAATTGGTCTCATTTATTTTGTAGGGTCTTTTTTATGGAAATATTACTACGATAACAAAGAAGAGCAGAGCCATGCAGAATAGATAACAAACAAATTTTAGAGAATAAAAAGGATCCAAGGAAGGAATAGACTTAAGTCCTAAAAGTTTTCAGATTCATTACTGTTGGATATTACATTTAATATTGCATTAATATTAAATGAATATTGCAATATATTCTCTCATCCTAAATATATTGCATTAATATTAAATGAATATTGCAATATATTTATATCCTAAATATATTGCAATATATTGATTTTGTATCCTAAATAGAACGATTCCTATTTAGGAATTATGGAAGCACACGGATCAATGACGTGTCATATTGTTGTAATAGTATAAATACCCCTATGTGGATGAATAAAATCAATCAACTTTTGTCCTCCAACATGGTATCAGAGTCTTAGGGCTAAAATACCTCTCCCACTCCCCGCTCCCGTTAGTCTTCCTCTTTCCCCCGCACGAACAAACCAACACCCCCCCCCAACTATCAGAGTCGTAGGGACCGGTGGCTCACCTACCGAATCTTCCACAACAAGTACACCCCCAACTACAGTGTCGTCCAGCGGCTTCTCTCGCCCGGGACATGACCACAATACGCCTCAAATCACAACGATTCGTCTAGACGGCACCAACTATCTCTCGTGGTCTCGGGTTGTTACACTTGCTTTGAAGAGTCGGCGACTGTTTGGCTATGTCATGGGCACTACACCCACACCTCGTTCAGATTCACCAGATTGGGTGCAATGGGAGTCGGAGAACTCCCTCGTTATGTCCTGGCTGACTAACTCCATGATCGAATCCATCGCTCGCAACCATCTCTTTCTGGATACGGCTGCGGACATTTGGCGAAGGGCAGAAACCACCTACTCCTGCCGCGGCAACGCGGCCCAGATCTTCCAGTTACGGCGAAAAATCTTCCTTCTTCGCCAAGGAGATCGCCCACCGTCTGCCTACTACCTCGAGTTCACCCAACTATATCAGGAGTACGATCACTTCGACTCCATCACATTGGCGTCGCCTGAGGACGAGATTCTTGTTCGCGCACGGGAAGATCGCAACCGAGTTTTCGAGTTCCTTCATGGGCTCCATAGGGACTTCGACCAAATCAGCGTGCAGAAACTTGGCCGCTCCCCCTTACCCTCTCTTCCAGAGGTTTTCAGCCTCGTTCTGTAAGAATTCGATCGGAGGCAAACTTGGACTCCAGAGCCTCCTCCAGATGGTTCGGCCCTGGCAGCCCATGCGGGCCTACGTACGGCTCGAGATTCTCGGCCGAGGTCCACTGACAAGGATAACCTGCTCTGTGACTATTGCGGAAAGAACCGTCATACCCGGGAGACTAGCTTTCGGCTTCATGGGTTCCCTACACCCCGGGGTGGCTCTTCCTCTTGTGGCGGTCGCGGTCCTGGCCGCACTTCGAGTCGCTCTACCCAGCCTCGCTCCGCGCACCTGTCTGATGTTTTCGACGAGCCACAGCTTCCGCCAACTCCGTCAGCAACCACTTTGACTCTGACGCCTGATGAGGTTCTTGCTTTCCGTCGACTGATGCAGGGTCCAGAGCCACATGCCTCTTCGTCCTCATATGCCCATCAGGGGCCTTCCGGTGCTCATGCTGCCGCCACCCGTCCCTCTACTCACTGGATCATTGATTCTGGAGCAACGGACCATATGACCGGCTCCTCCTCAGGTTTTGTGTCCTACCTTCCGTTGTCCGGCCGGGACAAAGTGAGCATCGCTGATGGTTCCCTCTCTCCCATTGCCGGAAAGGGCTCCATCCCATGCTCCTCCCTAACTCTTTCCTCTGTCCTTCATGTTCCGAACTTTACCCGAAATCTTCTTTCTATTAGTCATATAACCAATTCTATGAACTGCTCAGTAACTTTCTTTCCTTCTTCATGCATTTTTCAGGACCTGAAGACAGGAACGGTGATTGGAACTGGTAGCCTGGTGGACGGGCTCTGTGTTCGATTCTTCTACCACTGTCTCTCCTCCCCGAGCCCTTCATGTGGATCGGAGAGCTACTTTGGAGTCCTGGCACTTCCGGCTAGGACATCCGTCTACCCAATTCTATGAAACATTTATTTCCTACTTTTTCGTCTGCATTAGTTGATAACTTTCGATGTGATACATGTGATCGGGGTAAAAATCATCGTAACTCTTTTAATCACATTTCTTCTCCTAGTACTGCTCCTTTCCATTTAATTCATAGTGATGTTTGGGGCCCTTGCCGGATTGCATCGATTTCGGGTGCTTTTTGGTTTGTAACTTTTATAGACTGTTTTTCACGTACCACCTGGGTCTACTTTATGAAAGCAAAAAAATGAAGTTTTTCCCTTGTTCCAGCGGTTCTACAACATGGTCTCTACCCAGTTCTCGACCCTCATCAAAATTCTCCGCACCGATAATGGCCGAGAATTCATTGATTCCACTTTCGAGCAATACCTCGCCGATCGTGGAATTATCCATCAGACATCCTGCGCCTACTCACCTGCCCAAAATGGGGTGGTTGAGCGAAAAAACCGCCACCTATTGGAAGTCACTCGGTGCCTCCTCCTCCACATGCAACTCCCTAAATACTACTGGGGGGACGCTGTACTCACCGCATCTTACCTTATAAACCGTATGCCATCCCGTGTTCTCGGTTTCAAAACTCCCCTCACCACACTTGGGGTGCCACCTACCACTCTCCAACCACGTGTTTTTGGGTGTGTTTGTTTCGTCCATATCCACCACCGCCCGAAACTTGATGCTCGTGCGCACAAGTGCGTATTCATTGGCTACTCCCCCACTCAGAAGGGATATAAATGTTTTGACCCAGTCAACAAGAAGATTTACGTTACCATGGACGTTACCTTCTGGGAATCTGAGGGCTACTACGGGTCCTCACTTCAGGCGGGGGCTCTCCCCACAACGGAAGTAAGTCCCCTACCTTACTCTGACACCCCTCTACCTATTCCTCCGGTATACCATCCCTCTCAGTCTACACCCCCTACTCCTTGCGCCCCTCCTGTCAAGGACCCTGTCCCTAAACCTGTGCAGGTTTATTCTCGTCGACCCAAGGGATCGAACACGCGGCCCGCCATCTGGATATCAGACCGCCCACCTGACCCGTCGTCAGGATCCATCATCCCTACGGAAGGTACCTCCACTCAACATCCATTATCTCAGTTTGTTTCTTACTCATCCCTGACAGCTTCCCATGGAGCATTTGTTTCCTCTTTGTCCACTGTCTCTATCCCCACTTCATGGCAGGCTGCCCTTTCCGACGACAGGTGGAGGTTAGCAATGCTCGAAGAAATGAGTGCCCTGGAAAAAAACGGCACATGGGACCTGGTCCAACTACCACCAGGAAAGAAGGTTGTTGGATGCAAGTGGGTATTCGCCGTCAAACAGAACCCCTCGGGCATTGTAGAAAGATACAAGGCACGACTAGTGGCAAGAGGCTTTACTCAGACAGAGGGCATAGACTACCAGGAGACCTTCGCTCCTGTTGCAAAAATGAATTCGATCAAAATCCTCATGTCTTGTGCTGCTTGCAAGGATTGGCAACTCTGCCAATTGGATGTGAAGAATGCTTATCTTCACGGCGACCTGGAAGAAGAAATCTATATGGCTCTCCCTCCGGGACTCACCCCCAGTGGATCAAAAGGGAAAGTGTGCAGATTACGGAGGCCACTCTATGGCTTGAAACAATCAGCCAGGGCCTGGTTTGGAAGATTTCACAAAGCCATGCACAGGTTTGGGTACCGCCAGAGCAATGCCGACCACACCCTCTTTATCAGAATCAATAAGGGGAAGTTAACCATCCTGATTATCTACGTTGATGATATCATAATCACTGGGGATGACAAGGAGGAGATTCAGGCACTGAAGGAGAAGTTGGCAAAAGAATTCGAAGTAAAAGATTTGGGAAATCTCAAATACTTTCTCGGCATTGAAGTTGCACGGTCAAAGCATGACATTTTCCTATCACAAAGGAAGTATGTCCTAGACCTCCTTGAAGCCACTGGGATGAGCAGATGTCGACCTGCCGACACCCCAATCGAAGCCAATCACAAGCTCGGCAGAGAAGATGGTGATGCGATCAACGACATTCCGAGTTACCAGAGGCTGGTAGGGAAGTTAATCTACTTATCTCACACTCGTCCAGATATCTCTTATGTCGTGGGAGTTCTCAGCCGTTTCATGCACTCTCCAAAGGCCCGTCATATCGATGCCGCACATCGTGTCCTCCGCTACCTCAAGTCCTCACCAGGGAAGGGAATCCTGTTCTCACCAAATAAAGAGTTGACTATTGAAGTTTACACTGACGCAGACAGGGCTGGATCACCTACCGATAGGCGCTCTACAGCCGGATATTGTTCCATGGTTGGTGGAAATGTGGTCAGCTGGAGAAGCAAGAAAAAACATGTGGTTGCTAGATCCAGTGCTGAGGCCGAGTTCAGAGCGGTCGCACATGGCATTTGTGAAGGATTATGGGTCTCCACAATCCTGAAGGAACTTGGGCTTAAAGGAAGTGAGCCTATCAGATTGTATTGTGATAATAAGGCTACAATATCCATTGCCCACAATTCGGTGCAGCATGATCGTACAAAACACATTGAGATTGACAGACATTTCATCAAGGAAAATATCGACCGAGGAACCGTTGTTATTCCTTTCATACCGTCTGACCAACAGTTGGCCGATGTTCTCACAAAGGGTCTAAGTTTCAGTATGTTCGCAGATATTATTGGCAAGTTCAGCATGGCTGACATCACACGCCCAACTTGAGGGGGGGTGTTGGATATTACATTTAATATTGCATTAATATTAAATGAATATTGCAATATATTCTCTCATCCTAAATATATTGCAATATATTGCATTAATATTAAATGAATATTGCAATATATTTATATCCTAAATATATTGCAATATATTGATTTTGTATCCTAAATAGGACGATTCCTATTTAGGAATTATGGAAGCACACGGATCAATGACGTGTCATATTGTTGTAATAGTATAAATACCCCTATGTGGATGAATAAAATCAATCAACCTTTGTCCTCCAACAATTACTTTGTAGGGATTTAATATGCACATCAAATACAATAAAGTAAAGAGTCCCCAAGACTGGTGCATCAATGTTAGAAACCATGAAGAAAATCAGGGTGACCTCAGATTCTCTACTACTTTGAACAAATCCAGGTAAAATAGGAGTAAAAGAAAAAAACAAAGGCAAAAGGATTTGAATAACACAACAAGAGAAACTGAACCACAAGCAAAATAAATGATCAGAGTAAAGGTCAACAATATTTATTGCTTCACCAATCAATCTTCTCTAATACGATACAAGACGGATATGAGATTCACAATTTAAAAAATTCTAGCATAAAGGATACCCTTTTGAAATTTTAATTATCAAATATAAATACAAATTAATATGAACACATTCATATCTTCTTTATTTTTTAATCATTATATCTCACATATCATATATTAAATGAAGACAATTTATCTATATCACAAAATTATATTATATCATAGATATGAGCCGTGAATGAAATTATGTAATTAATTAACTCCAACTACTTATCATATAACATGTTCTCTTTCACATAATTTTCTCTATATCATCGCCACAATGTACATAATTGTTGAGCATACTCGAACATATCCAAGAATATCCCAGTGTACACGGAATTTTTTACTTAAAATTAAAAGGAGTTTATAAGAGTTTTGGGAATGCTTTTTGAGAGTTTTCTGACTCCAAAACGTTTTTTATATGATACATAAGGTCATTGCAAGTAATCATGTTTCTTTAGGTGTATGGTAGCAAGTGTAAAATCTGCTTGAGAATTATAAGTTTGTGTACAGTGTCCTTGGAGTGTTCTAGAGCAGTCTTAGTTCATTTAGAGTTGTATGAATAGTTAAGGAGTAATAAGAAGTGCATGAAGAGTGTAGAAAGATCTAGACTAGTCCACTTGTGGAGAAGTCTAAAACCTTCCAGATTTTGGAGGGAAATGGGATGGAGGGGAAGGCTCCTCATTTCCATCATCTAAGCTTTAGAGGGATATTTGTGAAAGTTATCCAAATTGTGTGAGAGTTTAAGGTTGGCTGTTGTCTTGAGTTGTTGGAGTTTATCTTGATCAGTATATATCTTGATCAGCACATATCTTGATCAGCACATATGCTGATCAATAGTCTTATGAGGGTAATAAAATTCTGATTAATCCTTTATTCCAATGCATATTTGTGAGTAACTTACTTGGCTAGGCACATTTGGAGTAAAAGTAGTCAAGCGTCACACACTCATTGTGCTAGATTTCTGTGTGTATGATAGTTGGTATCAGAGAAAGATTGCGCACAGGTATTCTCAACATATTTCTTTTTCCAATTTTAGTAGTGGGGACTACCTAAGTGACTGCAATTTTATACAACAATTAGTTTCGGTATTATTTTCTAGGCTTCTGATTAATTTTTTAAAAGACAGGATTAATGCAGTCTCTATTTGCATAATACATTACATTAACAATTATCAGATCTTACAAAGTTCTTGAAAGATTGAACTGCAAAAGCAATATTGAAAACAACTGATAATAAGAAATTAACATATTTCGTATCAAGTTTTTTTTGGTAGGATGGTATCTTATTATTTAAGTCTTTGGAAGAGTTGAGTAAACCTTGTATATACTTTTTGAATGTCAAATTATAAGTGTGAGTACAAATATATAGGGAGAGAGAGAGAGAAAAATCCCTATTACAAGATGTGGACTAAACATCCTAGTTAAGAGGCTAAATGGGCCTTTACTAATGAGTCTTTGCATATATCATTCAACACTCCCCCGCAAGCTGCAGCATACAAATCGTAGGCACCGAGCTTGGACAAGAACTGATAGTACAGAGGTCGTGGTAAGGCCTTGGTGAGGATGTCGGCAACTTGCTCGGTAGCTGAAACATGCATTAACTCTATCTTCTTTAATTTAACATTTTCTTAAATGAAATAACAACCAACCTCAATGTGCTTCGTCCGTTCATGGAAAACAAGATTTTTGGCAATGTGTATGGCAGCCTGACTGTCGCAAAATAGGGTGGCCGGTGCGAAAAGCTTGACTCCTAAATCATCAAGGAGACCCTCAAGCCAAGTGAGCTCAGACACAACAGTTGTCATTGAACGATACTCGGCCTCGGCAGATGAACGAGCAACAACAGACTGTTTTTTGCTACGCCATGTAATGAGATGTCCTCCAAAATAAGTGCAGTATCCACTTGTGGAACGTCGATCATCCAATGAACTAGCATAATCAACTTCACAATAAGCACTCAGAGATAAGGGAGACGAATAGGACTTGTATACAAGTCTCTGTCCAGGAGCAGTCTTCAAGTATCGAAGAATACGCTCAACTGCCTGGAGATGAGAGATACGTGGCTCATGCATGAATCGACTGACAATCCCAACAACAAATGATATATCAGGTCTTGTAACAGTGAGATATATCAATTTTCCCGCAATACAATGATAATACTCTGGGTTTGGAAGGAGTAGATCAGAGTCTGAGGCATGAGCGTAGAGCTTGTGATTAATATCCATGGGAGTGTCGGCATGCTTACATCCAGAGTAGCCCGCATCAAGAAGCAAGTCAAGACAGTACTTCCTTTGAGATAACACCAGTCCATCAGGTCGCCGAGCCACCTCGAAACCAAGAAAGTAACGAAGGCCTCCCAGGTCCTTTATTTGAAACACAGTCGCCAGATGTTGTTTGATTATATGTATTCCTGTAAGATTGTCTCCCGTAATCAGAATATCATCAACATATACCAAGAGAATCACTGTGCCTGTTGGACGATGGCGAGTGAATAATAAGAAGTCGGCTGAACTCCGAGCGAACCCAACAGCACTAGTAGTCTGACTGAATTTGTTAAACCATGCCCGAGGCAACTGTTTCAAACCATAAAGTGACTTCTTCAGACAATAGACAATAGACTCCCCCGTGGTCTCAAACCCGAGAGGTTGTTGCATATAGACGGTTTCCTGCAAATCACCATTAAGAAAAACATTTTTGACATCCAGTTGGTGCAACTGCCAGTGCCAATAAACAGCGAGAGAGATCAATACAAGAACAGTATTCAGTTTGGCAATTGGAGAAAAGGTCTCATCATAATCTAGACCTTGTTGTTGAGTAAAACCACGAGCCACCAAACGAGCTTTTAAACGTTGAACCGCCCTATCTGGTCCTTGTTTGAGGGCAAACACCCACTTATAACCCACGCAAGTCTGTCCAGAAGGAAGAGGGACAAGGTCCCAAGTGTGGTTTGCCAAGGCAGACATTTCCTCGTCCATAGCCGCTCGGCATCCCGGATGTTGGAGAGCCTCCTACACAGAAGTAGGGATGGTAATAGAGGATAAAGAAAGAGCAAACTGGCGAAGTTCCGGAGAGAGACAGTAGAAGGAGACATAATTCGCCATTAGGTGAGCAGTAAAAGTAGTTGCCGGATCCGCAGGCTGCAAAATATCATCAGAGGAGGGCATCTACCGTAGGGTAGTGGATGAAGGAGGACGACGAGTATACACATGAGTAATAAGTGGTTTGTGTGGAAGTGGCGTGGTAAGAGGAGGTGGGTTTGGTGGGAGTGTAGGAAGGAGAGGTTGAAGGTTGGAAGTAACAGGGACATCAGGCCGCGGAAGGAGTGGTAGAAGGAGAGAATCAGTTGGTTGAGAATGATATGGCTGGTCTTCGAGAAAGTTGACATCAGCAGAAGTAACAACCTTGCGATCTTTAGGAGAGAAGCAAACATAACCCTTCTGAGTACGAGAATAACCAACAAACATATATTTTGTGGCACGAGGAGCGAGCTTGTCTGTGGACGGGCCAAGATTATGAACATAGCACACACAACCAAACACGCGAGGGGTGACTGAAAAGGGAGGTGTGGAGGGAAAGAGAAGGTTGAAGGGAACCGCAAAGTTGAGAACAGAGGAAGTCATGCGGTTAATAAGAGAACATGCAGTAGAGACCGCGAAATTCCAATATTGCTTGGGAACATTCATTTGAAACATAAGAGAGCAGGTAACCTCAAGGAGGTGGCGATTCTTGTGTTCAACGCCATTTTGTTGGGGGGTATATGCACAGGAGGTTTGGTGGATGATTCCAAACTCAGCACATAGGTTGGTAAATGTTATGACCTCACTAGGGAACTAAGGAGAAGAAGAAGGAGAAGGGCTAGAAGATTAGGGTTGAGAGGAGGAAGGAGAGGAAAGTACCTGGATATTCTTGCTTAACCCACCAAGGAGGAGGGGTTGGGTATTTATGCCACCCAACCCCTAGGACCGGCCGGCCCCAATGGGGCTGAACCCATGTGGTTCAGCCCCCCCGAGCAGCTTTAATGTTGAGTGTGGGCTGAACCGGATGGTTCAGCCCGGTCTTCATGTTCCTTCTCCTTTGGCCGTCGCGTGTACTTAAATCCGCGAAACCGTAGACCGTCCGGGGGCATAACATTCCCCTCCCCATCAAGAAGCACCTTGTCCTCAAGGTGAAAATCAGGATAGCGCTCGCGGAACTCCAAGAGGTCAACCCACGAATTTTGCATTGCGGGCAGCTGCTTCCATTTGACGAGGATCGTTGGCCGGTATTCAGTGCCCCGTTTTGACCATTTGGTCATGAGGACTTCTTCCGGAAGGGGCCGTAATTCGCCGGTACTGGTGGACTCGGGTAGGATAGGATTGACATGCACAGCGTTCCCCAGTTTCTTTTTTAGCACTGATACATGAAAAGTGGGGTGGATGCGGGACCCTTCCGGAAGCGCCAGAGTATAAGCGACGGGTCCCGCCCGCTTAATGATCCTGTACGGCCCGTAGTAGCGGGGGGCCAGCTTCTGGTTGGCCCGTCGAGCGACTGAAAGTTGGCGGTATGGTTGGAGCTTGAGAAACACTTCATCCCCCACAACAAATTCTCTTTCCGTGCGGTGCTTGTCGGATTGGACCTTCATACGGTCTTGGGCCGTACGTAAATTGTCTCGGAGAATGGCCAAGGTCCGATCCCGGTCTTAGAGAGTCCGATCGACCGCCGGAAGGGCACTGCCGGCTGGTTCATAGGAGCACAAAGTGGGAGGCGGACGCCCGTACACCGCCTCGAACGGAGTGAGCCTGCTGGCCGTGTGGAAAGAGGTGTTGTAACAGTACTCGGCCCAATGTAGCCACCTAACCCACGTGCGGGGTTCATCCATGACAAAGCACCGTAAGTAGGTCTCCACTCCCCTGTTTAACACCTCCGTCTGCCCGTCGGTCTGGGGGTGATTGGTCGTGCTCATGCGTAATGTGGTCCCCTGAAGCCGAAAAAGCTCTGTCCAAAACTGGCTAACAAAAACTGGATCCCGATCAGAGATGATGGAACGAGGAACCCCGTGGAGTCGAACGATCTCTTTGGCGAAGAGCTCAGCAACTGTTTCTCCCGAATAGGGGTGGCTCAAAGCAAGAAAATGGCCGTATTTGGAGAGTTTATCGACCACGACAAGGATGACTGATTTGCCCTGCGATTTAGGAAGGCCCTCGATGAAATCCATGTAGACGGTGTCCCAAATCTGATGTGGAATCTCTAATGGAGTAAGAAGACCGGCTGGGGAAGTCGTCTCAAATTTCTGCCGCTGACATATATCGCATTCCTTCACGAACTGTTGAACGTCCCGCTGTAACCCCTTCCAAAAGACATTGGCCTTGACCCGCTGTAAAGTCCGAAGAATCCCGGCATGACCTCCGGTTGGTGAAGCATGAAACTCCCGGATCATAGTCGCTCTCCAAGGAGACGTGGCCGGTATAACGAGCCGCCCCCGGTAATAGAGTCGTGTGCCAAGCAAGTGATAACCATCCTCTGTAGCTTGTCCTTGCTGCAGTGCTTCTACAATGGCGCGGAGGGCCGGGTCCTGGAGAACCTCCGCCTGTATGTCGTCTAAGGAAGCAATCACCGGCCCTGAAACATGACTAAGGGAGCCTTCAGGGAGTCGAGACAACGCATCCGCCACTGTATTCTCCTTTCCCTTTTTGTAGACGATTTCATAGTCATACCCTAGCAGCTTCGTCAGCCATTTCTGTTGTAGCGGGGAGGCTAACCGTTGCTCCAGGAAGTGTTTCAAACTCTGGTGGTCTGTGCGAACCTAGAAATGCCGCCCCAGAAGATAGGGCCGCCACAGGCCTACTGCATGGAGGATGGCGATCATTTCCTTCTCGTACGTAGAGAGCCCCAAGGTCCTGGGGGCGAGAGCTTTGCTGAAATAGGCTAGTGGTCGGCCCGCCTGCATGAGAACCGCGCCGATGCCGACGCCAGATGCGTCCGTCTCCACCACAAAGTCCTTGGAGAAATCAGGAAGTGCTAGCACCGGAGTGGTAGACATGGCCCCCTTGAGAGCCTCGAAAGCTGCCTCAGCCTCCGCGTGCCAATGGAAGGAATCCTTCTGCAACAGCTGGGTGAGTGGCCGTGCGATGTTCCCGTAGTCCTTCACGAATCGGCGGTAGTAGCTCGTCAGTCCAAGAAAGTCTCGTAAGGCCCGGACCGTCGTGGGCCGCGGCCACGTCACCATACTCTCTATCTTCCTCGGGTTGGCCCGGACCCCCTGAGCGGAGACCAAATGCCCCAAGTACTCGACCTCCTCCTGCCCAAAAGAGCATTTGGAGCGCTTGGCGTACAACTGGTGTTCCCTCAGGATGTGAAACACATGCCGAACGTGCTCCCGGTGCTCCTCCCAACTCCTGCTATAAATCAAAATATCGTCAAAGAAAACTAGCACGTACCGGCGAAGCAGAGGTCGAAAAATCTCATTCATGACAGCCTGGAAGGTAGAGGGAGCGTTGGCCAATCCGAACGGCATCACCAGAAACTCATAGTGGCCGTCGTGTGTGCGGAACGCCGTCTTATGGATGTCCTCATCCCTCATGCGTATCTGATGGTAGCCGGATCGGAGATCCAGCTTGGTGAAAATGCTTGCCCCATGCAGCTCATCTAGTAGTTCCTCGATCATCGGAATGGGAAACTTGTCTTTGATGGTAGACTGATTCAAACCCCTGTAGTCGACACAAAACCGCCAGGACCCATCTTTCTTCTTGACCAAAATGATCGGAGAGGAGAACGCGCTGGTGCTGGGCCGTATAATACCGGCGGCCAGCATCTCCCGTATGCTGCGTTCTATCTCTGTCTTCTGAATGTGGGGGTACCGGTATGGGCGAATATTTGTCGGGTCTACTCCGGCCTTCAGCTGAATCTGATGGTCGCGGAACCGTGCGGGTGGCAGAGAACGAGGTTCCTGGAAGATGTCGTCAAACTGTACCAATAAGTCTTGCAACTGCTCTGGTTCTGGCACCGATCTGATAGTCTCTATCCCCAACACCATGGCCATCACACTACCCTCCTCCTCTATCCTCTGCAGGCTCCTGAGGGATATCTCCTTGAGCGGAGACGTCTGTATTCCCTGCAGGCAATGCTCCGTCCCCAGGTATGAAAACTCCAGCGTCATCTTCTCTCAGTCAGTGGTCACCCGCTTGAGCTGGCGGAGCCACTGCACCCCCAACACCATGTCCGAACCCCGAATCGGTAGCAGGTAGACATCCGTCCTGCACACATAACCCTGTAGTCGTAGCTCCACTCCCTTCAGGACCCCTTCGCACCTCAACTTGCTCCCATCAGCCACCATAACTTGGAAGGAAGCCCCCGTGTCGACGGCGTGTCCCGCCTTTTGTGCTGCTGCAGGAGTGATGAAATTGTAAGTGCTCCCACTGTCGATCAAGATAGTCACCCGCTCATGCCCAAGCTTCCCGGCAATCCGCAACGTCAAAGGAGCTGAACACCCTTCCATGGCCTGGAGAGAGATCCCAAACTCCGTCAAGTCCAACCCGTCCACCTCATCGCTGTGAATGGGCTCATCCTCCTCATCCTCCTCCCTCAACATGAATACCTGCACCTTCGGGCACCGGTGTCCCGGTGTGTACTTTTCGTCGCAATTGAAGCACAACCCTTTATCCTTCCTGGCCTGCAACTCCGGCCAGGTCAAGCGCGTAACGGTCGGTCTCCCTGCCGGCAGCTGCTCGCGCCGCCCCGGCACTAGTGCTGCTGGTGCTACAGGAACACGTGCCCCTCCTCGATTGCGTTGGCGGTTGAACGACTCCTCCTGTATCTTGGCTAGACTGATGGCGTGGCTCAGACTGTTCGGCATGTAGGCATGGACCTCATCCCTCAGGTGATCCTTCAACCCCGAAATGAAACAACTGAGAAGGGTCTTTTCCCCCCAGCTGACCCGATTCGCCAACCGCTCGAACTCCGTGCGATATTCTGTCACTGTCCCCTTCTGCCGGAGTTTCTGCAGGGTGGCCTCTACGTCCTCATACTCCAAGGGCCCGAAGCGGGCCGTAAATCCTTCTACAAAATGTGCCCACGGCGCGTTCCCGTAGCTCCGGACGAACCATTGTGCCCACTGGTATGCGTCACCCTCCAAGTGAAATGACGCCAATTGCACCCACTGTCCAGTAGGGATCTCCTGATAGGTGAAGAACAATTCGGCATTTTGTACCCATTCCAGCGCGTCGCTGCCCCTGAATGTCGGAAAATTCATCCGCGTTCGTTTTGGTTGCATGAAGGCCCGCTGGTTCGCCCCTCCATACCTGTCTGGTTCTGCCACTCGATTTGGCCGGCCATAGTAATCTTGATAGTGTTCCCCGCCATATCCCCCTCCTATGGGAGGACCTTCCCCGTCGTCCAGGACGTGTCTGGGAGGGTTTCCCCGCCATTGTTCGCCTGGACCCATCCTCATCGGAACCCCTAGTATCGGTGGCCGTGGCAGGATCCCATTTCCAATGCCGTTTGGAACCCCCATGTGCTGCGGTGGCCTCAAAAACTGCTCCTGTTGCCCAAAATGGCGACCGGCGGCCATTCCGGCGGCTCCACCGCCGGCAGCCACTCCTCCCGGGCCGCTCCACCCCCCGGTGACCTGCTGATGGGGTTCGGGTCCCGATCCGACCCAAACCCTGGCGCCAGAATCGCCCGAGCGCGGGATCGGCGGAAACAGCGCCGTCCGATCCGTCGGGCTTGTTTGCGACGCGGAGCGCCCGTGGCCGGCCATACCCGATGGAGAGGGGTAGGGGTTGGAGGAAGACATCATTCCGGAGCCTCCGGTGGTGCCTCCGGTGACCGGCAGCGTCGGATGCGGGGGATCTTGGAGTTCCGCTGTTTTTCCCTTTAGGGTTTGAGTTAGCAAAATCTTCAATTCCTCCATACGATCTTCCATGCGTTCTTCCAGATTCTTCGTGGAAGCCTTGACTTGCTCTTCTAGCCCGGCTACCGAATCCGCCAGGGCTACATAGTTTTCTTCGATGGTGGCTAAGCGTGCCATCTCCGCCTCCGTGCGTGTCACCATAGTCGCAGGAGCGAAGCTCTGATACCAAATGTTATGACCTCACTAGGGAACTAAGGAGAAGAAGAAGGAGAAGGGCTAGAAGATTAGGGTTGAGAGGAGGAAGGAGAGGAAAGTACCTGGATATTCTTGCTTAACCCACCAAGGAGGAGGGGTTGGGTATTTATGCCACCCAACCCCTAGGGCCGGCCGGCCCCAATGGGGCTGAACCCATGTGGTTCAGCCCCCCCCCCCCCCGAGCAGCTTTAATGTTGAGTGCGGGCTGAACCGGATGGTTCAGCCCGGTCTTCATGTTCCTTCTCCTTCGGCCGTCGCGTGTACTTAAATCTGCGGAACCGTAGACCGTCCGGGGGCATAACAGTAAACGCATGACTAGTGTATTCACGGGCATTGTCAGAATTGAGAGTTTTCATTGTAGTGGAGAACTGGTTGCGAGTTTCAGTGATAAAGGCACGGAAAATACCCGGCAGTTCAGAGCGATCACGAAGGAGATACAATCATGTCACTCGAGAGTAATCATCTATAAATGTAGCAAAGTAACGATAGCAAAACACACTGGTGATTTTGTATGGTCCCCAGATATCAGAGTGAACAAAATCAAGGGAGCAGTACTCCGAGTGGGATGAGGCGAGAACGTATACCGATGATGTTTTCCATAGATACAAGACTCACAAGTGAATTCTCGGATGGATACATCGGGAAGAGCTTTGCGGAGTATGTTTAGCGGAGGGTGTCCAAGACGCCGATGCCACTCAAAAGAGCTAACAGAGGACAAAACCGTCGGAGGCGAGGGGTCAAGGATGTAGAGACCATTCGACATATGCCATTTTCCAATGATAAACTGCGTCTTGTGATCCTGCGCAACACAAGAGGTGGAGGAGAATGTTACTTAGCAATCAAGATCTTGAGTGAGACAACTAATAGAGAGAAGGTTGAAGGAGAGCCCAGAACATGAAGAACAAAGCAAAGAGTGATGGAGGGAGTAATGTGAATGTCAGCGGAGCCAGAGACAGGAATTATGTCCCCACTTGCAACAGTAAAAGACTTGGAATGCACCGAGTCCAAGTAGCGAGATGGATGTCGTGAGGTAATATGGTGGGAGGCCCCTGAATCCAAGATCCAGGACAAACTATGGGCAAGACAGGAAAACACACCACTAAAAATGGACACAACAGAGTTCGAAGAATGGTCGATCATCCCTTGAAGTTGTTGGATTTGGAGTTCGAAGTAAGTAATGTCATACAGAAGGCTTTGTGAAGTAGAATGGGCAATCATGGGCAAAGGGACAATGGCAAGAAGTAATCTGTGTGGCAGGGCGAAGTCGCAGCGGCTAGTAACGGCAAAGAGACTCCGGGAAGACCCAGCGGCCAAGCAGATAGCATCCAGCGGCAAGGGCAAACCGCGAAGAAGCAGCTGCAGGAGAAGCGGAGAAGCAGCGGACTGGCGGGTAGATAAGAATACATAAGGCGGCCAGAGACAAGGCGGCCTGAAGAAGAACTCCTGCTAGAGGAAGAGCCGCGGAGGCCAGAGATCAGCGGCCAGAGAAGTCGCAGCGACTACCTTTGGCGGACAGCAGGAGAGGCCGCCAATGGATAGAGGAGCAAGCCCTCAGCAAGCAACAAGTCCCGCAGAAGCAGTGGGTAGAGAACCAGATCTGCAACGGATAGAAGAATAAGCCTGCAACAGCGGGTAGAAAGCCAAAACAGAAGGCCAGTCCGCGCGACAAGCAGAGAAAGAAGAAAAAGGGCGTCGGGGGAAAAGAAATTTGAAGAAGACCGCACGAGTCTGCAGGAGGCCGCTGCGAGTGGATGAGATAGGCCGCAGCGAACAACAACGAGAAAGCAAAAGAGTAGATCGCGCGATAAGTCTGACAAGAGCAGTCCGCGGGAAGAGAAAAAAAAACCGCAGCGGTGGGAAGCAAGACCGCAGCGGGTAAACGAGAAGCACTGCGGGTAGAAGAGGAGCCCACAAAAAGAGCAATAAAACTCCGTGTTGGAAGAGACAGCAAGCAGTCTGCGGTGAAGAGAATCAATCCGCGACAAGAAGAGGTCGAGCGAGTAAAAAAAGTTCGTGACTAGAAGAGGCCGCAGCGGAAAGAAACAAACCGCAGCGGGAAGAAGCAGACTGCAGTGGATAGAAGTAGGCCGACAGTGCAGAAGCCGTAAGAGAGAAAGAGGAAGAGGTCGAGCGGTCAAGGGAAAGTGGGGCCCAAACGAATTCCTATATAAATGGGAGAGGAGAGAAGAGATGGGAGGGAGGGAGGAGAACACCGAGCCCGCAGAAGGGGATGCGATAAAGAAAAAAGAGACCGCCCAACGGTGAGCGGTTAGGAAGCCGGAAAGTAGGAGGCGGACAGGAAAACAGGCCGTCGGTCAGAAAAGGGGTTATCCGCCGGGAGGATCAGTGAGCTCTGATATCATGTAGAAGACTTGAGTAAACCTTGTATATACTTCTTGAATGTCAAATTACAAGTGTGAGTACAAATATATAGGGAAAGAGAAAAAGAAATCTCTATTACAAGATGTGGGACTAAACATCCTAGTTAAGAGGCTAAATGGGCCTTTACTAATGAGTCTTTACATATATCATTCAACAAAGTCAATATTAAAATACTACAAAACTTATGAGCGAGCCCTAATCAGATTTCTATCAAAGCATCGTGTACTAAACATCAATTTGAAATAAAATTTCATCCTAACACCTTATCTTGAAACTCAACCCACGTAAAATTTGACTATAAACCGGACAAGTTTCAAGTTTTGACGTTCTTTTAAAGCCCATGTGATCCCGACGGCCGACGACTTATGAAGGCAATCAGTTGGGTAGATAAACCATAACAAACGTTATTTATTATGGAATAATTGTCCTATATTTAAATAAGCCTATAATTGGCCTCGATGGGAAGTTCGTTAAAACTATCATAAATTTAAGCTAGCCAAAGCTCATGAAAAACTAACCTAAATATGGTTGGGTAGCCCATTTGAAAACATTATTAATGCCTGAAACTCAAGAAACCAGCAGGCATCCAACAGGCATTAAAGGATTGATAATCTCAACATCTATACCACGTGTTGAACTTGACATTAATAGTTCAGGCACAATGAGTTGTCATAGGATGGGTAAAATTTAGGCTTCTTTTGGGGTGGCGAGAGCCACCGCACTAGATCCGTGGATGCCAAAACGCAGTGTCCTCGGTTGAAATACATTGGTTTTCCATGTATTTCTTGTGAGGCACTCAGGCAGAACACCCAACCACGATGCAGCAAAACAGCCACAGAGCGCCGGCGGCATTCTTCCGGATCTATGCCTCCGTGTCCCCAAACAAAACCTTGTATACATAAAATAAGTACAATCTATTAAAACTTAAAAATGCTTCATTAAATGCACGCCTACCATGCCTCTTGAGTTTGGGAGTTCAAGTGAAATTTGTTTTGCTAGTTGCATATCCTTCTCAAAATCATCTTCTAGAAAATGATTGTTGGCATGCCTGCGCAAAATCCATGGAAAAAATTAGATATTTTATATAAAACAATAAATCAACCAATTAAGGTACCATGACTTTGAAAATGCATTATGAGGTCAAAGAGTGCTTTAGAAATTTAGAATACAAACAATGAGGCAGACCTTTCAAGCTCCGCAGGAAGAACATTGTTGTGGCAAAAAGGGCAAACTGAAAACATCGCAACTTTCAGTTTCCTAATTAACAATGACTCAATTAGTTAACAGAACTCAATTATCAAAGTAAGAACAAAGGGGCAGAAAAAATGCAGTATGTGCAAAGGAGATAAGAAAACAGAAAGGCTGTTTTTTTACTTGAACAGTTCACTACAAAAATCAAATAGATTATAAAGAATATTGAGTATGGTTCCACAATATGAAGATCATGAGGAAAAATAAATCAACTGAACACAAAACTACATGCAACCTACACCAAGAAGGAGTATATACTTCATGAAGATTCAACGCATCTACTTGTATTTAAACCAAACCAGACAACACCATTTTAAAATATCGAAGTCCATAAGTAGCCAAGAGCTTATACTCATTTTTAAGTTTAATGTTCACAGTTGAGTAGGGGAGTAGACAAGAGAAATAGAGAAAATATATTTTCCTTGAATGAAAAACATTGTACATCAAATGGTGTTCATATAGGATACATTGAGAGAAAGAGAGAATATCATTTTGTAATAAATGTAATAAATGAATGAATCTGCGCTTTTTCTTTGAAGGCTGAGATGCGTTCATATAGGATGGCTAAGATTGTAATCCGTGTGCTCTAAGTAAATGGTTAAGATGGCAATCCATGTGCTCGTATTCTACGGCTAAGATGATAATCCTTCGACTTGGTTAATACTCACGAAGGTACTACTTTTTATACCAAACATTTAACAAAAATGGCATAAAAATGATCTAAATCCTCGTTATAATATGATATGGATTTACCTATTATAATTTATAAAGCGCAAAGGGAAACATTTAAAAAACATCCTCAAGGATAAAGTATAACTAAAAGGAGATGGCGTATGATATAAATAGGCTAATAATTCACACATCCAAAAACGAGATACTCTTTGCTACTAATTTGTAGGCATACACTGGGAATGGCATGGTTCTAAACTTACTATTTTCCAAAAGACACAACAAAGCCATAAAACAATGAAATATTCATTTTAAGATATTTCTACTACAAGAGGAACTCTTTGCTAACAAAATTGCGCATTTACACTGGGAATGACATGATTCTAACTTATCATTACAGAGATTGAAGCAACTGTCTTCATAAATAACAGTAGGTCAGCCCGGTGCAAAAGGCATCCCCGCGCTGCAAGGGCCCGGGAAAGGTCTCACCACAAGGGTGAAATCTTACTCTGCATTTTTGCAAGAGGCTGCTTCTAGGACTCGAACCCGTGACCTCAAGGTCACATGGCAACACCTCAACCGATGCGCCAAGGCTTCCCTTCCAATAAATAACTTTACTATTAAAAATTTTAAAAAAAAGCTCCTTACTCTAAATTTTTTTATGGATGGTGTAGTTTTAACCAAGTAATACACAACAAAGGGTACCAAAATCAAATTTTCAATTAAAAATCTCCAAGCTACAAGAGAAATTGAACCACTGCAAGATTGAAGCACAATTCATTGTAAATAACCACACGTCCTTATTACAAAAAAGGGTGACTTTGCTCTTCAATTGCACACTTTAAAACTGGAAACAGCATGGATCCGACTTACTAAGGGTCTGTTTGGGTAGGGATAAAATAGCTATCTTGATTGGAGCTCTCCGCCCTTGGAATCAAGCATAAAACTGCATTCTAGGATATTGGTGGTTCCAAATGGAGGCCATTCAAATGGGCAAAAAAGCGTTGACATATTTTTGAAGTGTAATAAACACAATTGACAGAAAAAAGTTCAATTTAAGATCTCCACTCCAAATTACTAACACCATTAGACCAGTGTAAGATTGGGACAGCATTCTTCTTCATAGATAACTACATATCATATCTACAAACAGTAATAAATCAGATTTAAATGTTATTACTTACTAAAGCCCGCGCTTTCAAATTAAAATCAGACTAATCAGTAGTTCCCTGAAAACTGCACCCTATTTCTATCCAAGTTTCAGAAATCAACAAGAACACGATGACTAAGGGAATCAAACCCGGCATGTTAAATGCATAAATCAACTTCTCCAAAAGCATATAATCAAGCAGACAAAACAGCAGAACCAAACACAACAGGCAGCAGTCCAAAGTAGAGAGTAGATTGAAAATATCGTATTGTTGAGCAGCCAAAACATCAAAAATATGAAGGCAGAATCGACAGCTGATCAGAGTAGAAAGCGTAATAGAACGTAGTAGAGCATTTACCTCGTGGAGGGAGAGAAAGGGGCGAACCGATGATGACAGAGACGGAGCGCGAAGTGGTGCCCTCGAAATCTCGAAGCGTAAATTTCTCGGTCTGCGGTTATCAGAGGAAGAAGTTTTCTTCGTACGTCCAATTTACGATTCTCCTGTGCGCATGATTTATCAGCCATCAGCCAACCAGTTTTTTAGCTGTTTATATCCGCACCGCAGTTTTGGCTAGTCGCACCGTATTTTCTCCTAATTTTTCGCGTCTTTTAGAAATATGTCTTCTACATATATTTTTAGGAAAAGTGTTCAACACGAAAGTTGTAGATCTCGACGAGATCTACAACTTTCGTGTTGAACACTTTTCCTAAAAATGCATGTACAAGACGTATTTTCAAAAGGCGCAAAATCTGGACGTATTTCCAAAGTACGCCTTGCACATGCATTTTTAGGAGAAAGTGCACAAAAATTAGGAGAATTATAATAATAAACACCGGAGTCGGAATGCCAAGATCCGGCCGGAACTAATTTGTAAAAGCATATTTTATGCATAAATAAGATCGTGTAAAAATAATCTAATTAATATTTCATAATTATTTTTAAAAAAGAATTATTAACTTTTTTTATAGAAATGTATTTTTTAAAATTTAGCGCACTAATCTCTTGAATGCTAGACGAATCCATCTCGGATCCGGATCTCCTGGAGTTCCGATTTTGCGAATAAATGGGGCGGAATCAGAAAAATTGGTTAACATGAAAGTTGTAGATATCCCCGAGATGAATAACTTTCATGCTGAACACTTTTTGATTTGAAGTCGTTTAGACCCCCGATTTGGGCCCCGAAAAAATTCTGTCCCAAAATAATTAAAATTAATTATTTTCGGACAGAATTTTTTCGGGGCCCAAATCGGGGGTCTAAACGACTTCAAATTAATTATTTTCGGACAGAATTTTTTCGGGACCCAAATCGGGGGTCTAAACGACTTCAAATCAAAAGCTGTTCAACATGAAAGTTATTCGTCCCGGGGATATCTACAACTTTCATGTTAACCAATTTTTCTGATTCCGCCCCATTTATTCGCAAAATCGAAACTTTACCCCCTAGAGTTCGAATAAGAACTTCAGAGAATCCGGATCCATCTGAAAATGTTTCTATCACAGGAGTGGTAATAGAAACACGGAAACACTCATTTATTATTATATCTTATATACAATCCATTTATCCAAAATATAACTTTATTTATATGTGTATGGGCTAAACCGTCAATTGTTAAGGACCACCTACCAAACATAATCAGTTTGAACATAAAAATGGACGAAGTTTCTTAGGTGGGCGTTAACAAATGACCATTTAGCCCCCATGTTCAAGAGAGCCTTGGATACATCTATATTTTCACATGACACAATTTGGTTGAGATAAATGAGTTGCATTTATGATAAAGGAGTTGTATCTCCGATATAAATGAGTGTATCTCCAGCGACGCCCAGTTATAATCAGGACCTGGACACAAAAAAAATTTTGCCGCCGACTGAGAGCATCATACTTCAGGCCGATAAGCGGCTTATGTTCCTCAATTTTTGGTTCCCCACTCCCTTTCCAAATCTAGAAAAATGTGTAAGCGTGTGGCTCTCTATCACGCCGTATATTTCCGTCAGCACGAAATTTGGTACTGGGCACTTCTCTTTCTCCGCCCACTTGGACTCGCTGCTAAAGCTATGGAAACTCTGAAGTTATCTCTGGCAATGTTTATAACCCTCATCAGCATCAGGAGGTGTTCGAATAGCTCTGGCGACATTGCCATTGACACAAGGAAAAACTTGAGTTGAATCTCTACAAATCCATGCCTTTAGGGTTTTATATTATGGGTATCAAATGTTAGTGACTGTTGCGGGTCACCCGGTTTTTTTCTGGTCCAGAGAATCGGACTGCCTTAGTTTGGAGTCGGACCGGGCGCGCAAACATTCAATGAAAATCTAGTAGCAATGACAAAAGGCTTTTTTACCGTGAAAAATACGCAAAGGGTGAAAAATCATGAGGTCGGATCTGTGCCGGTCCAAAATTCACTATTTAGGTTTGGGTTTACAAGTATTGGTAGTCTCCTCAGAGGGTGACATGTTTCTTTTTCGTTACAAGCTTTGAATACAGTAAGCGGAAAATAAACTAAGTCCGATATTTGGATGAGAGCGTCATTGCAGAGTAAAATGATAAGTCCTTGAAGCTTTGGAGTGTCTTCATGTGAGCATCCGCAGGAGTGCCTTCTCCCGAGCTCATGAGAGCGTCCAAGTGAGTGTCGAGCGTTGTGCATGCTAGAGGGTGAACGAAGCGAGTTCCAAGCGGAGAAACGATCCAAGTCTCACACTCTTGCCGGAAAACCTTAGAGTTATCTCTAGCCCTTGGAGTTGTTCGTCTTCAAATGAAGGTCTGAGAGTCTTTTTACAGTTTATTGGAGGGACGTGCTGGTAATTGCGCCGGACTGGATCTTGAATTGACGAATGGCGTTGCTCCATTTCGGTCACCTGGATCAACAATTTTCGTGAAATGACAGACATGCTCCCTGTACGACTCGGGCATCCCAGGCAGGTTACCTGGCGGCGGCGGAGGCCGGAGGGGGCGAGGGCGGTCGGAGGTGGTGGCGCCCGCTGGCGTGTGCGCGCAAGGGCTCGCACGCATCTCGCCCACAAAAGGGTGCACACGCGATGTCGTGAGTGTTGTGTGTGTGCGTCTATGCATTGTTCGGCCCCTTCTTTTAGGGTTATTTCGGTCTCCTCGAGCGAGCGTGACTCGTTTGGTCGGGTTGGTTCTCCTCCATTCCCTGATCGAAATCTTCTCAATTTGACTTCGAGAATTCAGAGGAAACCTCATCAAATGCCCTCAAATATTCTCGAATCGTAATCCATGAAATTGCGAGCGCGGAAATTTTTGTCGTAGATTACTTTTCCCTCGGGGTCACAGACTTAGGATTATGGTGCATGTTATAAGTTATTTTTTGTTTGTGACATGAAATGTCCCTTTGGTTAGGCCTAGACGTCAGTGTTGTCGTCTTGGCGTTACTCTACGATAGCCTTGCGAGGTGAAGATTCTACAGTTGACATTGGGCGGGAGATTTTGGCCATTGCTAACTTACGCATTGCTTTTGCCTTTGCAGTGGTGAGTACGACTTGGCGTAGCAACATACATTTGTGCATTTAGTGGCCTTTGTAATGTTTCACGGAGACGTTCACCTGTTTTGAGCTTTGCACCCTGCGGTGGTTCGTAAACGTCTAGCGCTTCACATTTCTCGTGCGTCATGCGCTACCTTTGATAACAGTCATCGAGCGTTAGCGTCATATACTTGTCACTTGAGTGTAATGAGTGGGGTCATCTGCCCCCTTGCCTTGGCAGCGCGGATGGATTCAAAGTCCATTTTAATCTGATAATGATGGAAAATCCGGGGTCCGTCTGGGGAGGAATCCAGAGAAGGATTTGTGGCTGGCTCCTTTCTTGAGGAGCGGGTGGACTCAGGATCCATCTTATCGTAGGGTGAAAGGACTCGGGGTCCGTTAGTTTGAGAGGTGACGAATAACCTTTGTTTGTTCATGTCTCGGAAGAACTTGGAGCCCGTTCTATAGAAGATGACAAAAAACCTTTGTTCGTCCGCGCTTCCTGGGGACCGTTCTATGGGCGTCTGGTGGCAGTTGTTTAAAATGAGCATGTTGCAAGGGGCAATTGTCGAAGTGAGCGCGTTGTTTGGAGGCAGTTGTCGTAGATGAGAGGGCATCCTGGAGGCAGATGTCATAGATGAGCGATCTTCTCGGAGGCAGTTGTTGTAGATGTGCGCGCTGCTCGGAGGCAGTTGCTATAAATGTGAGTGCGCTTCTGAAGGAAGTTGTTGTATGTGAGCGCGCTGCCCAGAGATAGTTGTTGTAAATGTGAGCGCGTTGGCTGAAGGTAGTTGTTGTAGATGAACGTTATGCCCAGAGGCAATTACTTTAAATGTGAGTGCACTGTCTGGGGGCAGTTACTGTAAATGTTAGCATGCTGCCCGTATGCAGTTGTTGTAGATAAGCGCGCTACCCGAAGGTAGTTAATGTAAATGTTTGGAGGTTTACTCTCGAATATCTATAACGATGTTCAATAAATGATTGCAGTAATATTGAAGATATCACGCAAGTTTGAACTCGTGCCTGATTGCCTTAAAGCAGGACAAGAGAAATTGTTGATTGATGTGGCTCGGGCTCTGCGCGTTTTGGGTGCGAGGAAAAGTTCTTGCGTCGGGGGAGGTTATTCTTAGAGATGCCCCCCGGGCCTGCTCAGAGTTGCCTGTCCCGGCGCTCGTGTCTCCAGAAATTCTCTAAGGAGCCCTTGACCGATGAGGCGCTCAATTTTTTCCTTCATTCAAGCATAATCTTTAGTTTTTGTGTTCATGCTTGCGAAGGAAATCACAATACGACATTGGTTGCCAACGTTTGGAGGAAGCGGTCTGGGCCTCCTGATAACATTGTTGTTGCGGATGGCAAGGAGTATATTTGTCTAAGGGGTGTTGAGGGGAGTGTAGTCTTGATACAGACAAGTTCACGTGTCTTGTCAAGGGTTGTCTTGTCGCTCGTCATTCCCCCTAGGATCTCGCAGTATCTCCCGATTCCTCTTTCTCTTCGATCTTCCTTCGAATTTGCAGCCGATGCGCTTCAATTGTGTCGTCTGACACGATTTGCGTCTCGACTTGGTGGATCAAGCTAGATGGGCACCGTCTCTCTTATCAGTATGGAGTGGAACTTTCCTTGTCATAGCCCACCAAGGAAAATACCACATAGGAGCTCGGGATTGATCCCCGGAATCTGTCATGCCTCCATAGTGAAGCGGTGAAAGAAATCCTTAAGCGACTCTCCCTCGGTCTATCGGATCTTCGAGAGATGCGAGGAGTCTCGAATTATTTGCTAGTTGGCGACAAATTGATCCATGAAAAGTTGAGTTAACTTTGTGAAGTTTGTGATTTCTCCCTCTTTCAAATAATAGAACCAGGTGTGAGCTTCTCCTTTCAGTGTTGGCGGGAACATTTGGCACATGAGCGGGTCTGGGGCATTGTAGTTGCAAAGTGATTGAGGTGCTCCAGAAGGTCGTTCGTCCCATAGAACATCACGAAGTCACTGAGCTTAAACCCAAGCGGAATGGGATGCGCTAAGACTTGCAGAGGTGGACGAGGCGTCGTGTGTTTGTGCCACGATGCCCCCCCCCCCCCCGTACTGTTATTTCCCCTCAATCATATCCCTTACTTTTTGGCGAATAAGCCTCCAGGCGTCCTGCCTTGTGTCCACCTCCATTGGGCGAGGGTTGAGCTGAGCGTTTGCCAACGGCTCTAGCCTTCGGGCAGCATGCGTGGAGCTTGCTTCATTTGAAACTCGTCGGTGGGGGATACTCAGAACGAGCTGTGTTTCAAGGTAGAACGCGCTCTTGCGCGATCGCTGGTTGCGTCCTATGTGCGGTAGCTGGATGTGGAGGATCAGATACTCCCAAATGTCACAACCCGCATTTTCTCAACAATTATATAATATCAGAGCAAGGGAAAATACGTGTCGTGATGCCACGTCGTATAGGGGATAACTGCACACGCTCAGGCCAAATCCCAGACTCTACACCTTTGGATAAATTAGAGTTTAATATGAAATAAAATCATTTAGGGTTGCTGGCCGTATCCCTCGACACAGTGGATCAGCTAGTCCACAATTCAAAGTATATGTATACGCAGCGAAAAATACTTTAGTTAGCTTGATTTAACATCCTACATGAGTATAAACGTCCCCAAAGGACAACTCATGAAATGCGGGACTTTAGATTTATCATAGTAAGAAAATAGCTTTTACGTTCTTTGGAAAGTAAGACTTTAGGTTTTATAAATATGAGATACATGAGGTACATATAGTAATATTTTTAGGTTTCAAAATACCTAACATGCAACCTAGCATAAACCATTCCCAACAGCAAGTAAACAACCTCCAAAATAGGCCAAATAGCAATTATTAGTTCATATATAGCATCACAAGTAAACCATCAGTGTGCGTCAACGACCTGACACGAACCCACTAGTGAGTATGTATGTCTATCAAGAAAGAAGCAAACTACCTCACAAGGTCGAAGAACAACGATCTCAGCAACCCAGGAGGTCACAAACAAGCTCCACCAAAACACTAGCCGTTCAACCGGCTACAACCTGAATCTAAGTTATTCAAAGAAAGAACACCTCAGCAAGTAAATAATCAAATGAAACTGGAGCAGTAAAAAGAAGGCTTGCAAACTCAACAACAAGTGCTATTAAAAGAGCAAAGAGGAACTGAACAATACAGTAAGGGAAAACACTGTCCAAGGCAACAACACAACGCACCAAGTGCGGTAAATAAACAACATGCCCTGTCAAAAACTACAGAAGCAACAAGGCAAGCGTATGCCAAAATAACCACTTTAACGACAGGAACTAACAGTGTGAATCATTAGCAATAGTAGAGTCATGGATCTGGGTTGGTGACCAAAAATAGTCCTCATCCAAACACCCAGATCATAAAAACTCAAGGGTACAACGGTGGCAGCCTAAAGGTCCAACACACCCACAAAATAGCCCAAACCAGGGCCAAAATGGTACCAACACACCAACAAAACCAGCCCAAACTAGGGCCAAAATGGTACCAACACACCAACAAAACCAGCCCAAACTAGGGCCAAAATGGTGGGATCACGACTCTATACCCAAATCACCCCTTACAGAGTCAACAAGCAAACCACTTGCTATAATTCACGACTCGGCCTGTAAAACCAGCCGAAAATATCAACAAATCGATATAAACCCACCCTAACCACATTCGGGAGAAAACACCAGCTTAAGGCAAACGGCATCGAGTCCACTCGACACCTAACACTAAGGCAGGGAAGGCGTCGAGTCCACTCGACGCCCAAACGCTAAGCAAGAAATGGCATTAAGTCCACTCGATGCCAACATACTTAGCCACAAAAGACTATCTAGACGATAACGTTGAGTGAGTTCAGCTCACTCAATGCCAAAAGACTTAGAGAAAAGTCTTCTGGATAGATAGCGTTAAGTGAGTTCAACTCACTCAACGCCAAAAGACTTAGAAAATCTAACTGAACAATGGCGTTGAGTGAGTGCACCTCACTCAACGCCAAAAGCAGACGGCGTTGAGTGAGCACCACTCACTCAACGCCAAAAGACTTTGGCAAAACCATCTCTGGATAATGGCGTTGAGTGAGTGCACCTCACTCAACGCCAAAAGCAGACGGCGTTGAGTGAGCTCCACTCACTCAACGCCAAAAGACTTGGCAAAAAATTTATCTGGGCAATGACGTTGAGTGAGTGCACCTCACTCAACGCCAAAGGCAGACGGCGTTGAGTGAGCTCCACTCACTCAACGCCAAAAGACTTAGACAAATCCTATGGCAAGATGGCGTTGAGTAAGTGCAGCTCACTCAACGCCAAAGGCCGACGGCGTTGAGTGAGCTCCACTCACGCAACGCTTAAGGACTTAGCTTCTAGAGCAAACAGCCAGGCATTGAGTGAGCTCCACTCACTCAACGCTTTTGGACTTAGACGCAAAACCAAACCAGCTAGGCGTTGAGTGTGTCCACCACACTCGATGCTTTTGGACTTAGCCTAAAATCCACTCAAAGCCTGCAACCCGAGAGCTTTTCCTTAGCTTAAAAAAAATCCTTCCTAATCCTTCTACCCAACTACAGCTATCCCCCAAGCTAGAATACACTTGGTAAACTCCATCCCTACCTCCAACCACTATATGGACACACAACCAACAATTAGGAGAGAGAAAATAATGAAATATGGGCAAGATATATAGTTAGTTGGCTCGGGTAGGGGTGTAAACGAGTCGATCTCGAGTCGAGCTTGGGAAAATTCCCAAGCTCGAGCTCGAGCTCGAGCTAAATATTTCAAGCTCGAGCTCGAGCTCGAGCTCGACGAGCTCATTTTGCATGGCTCGAGCTCGAGCTCGAGACCAATATATTGAGCTCGAGCTCGAGCTTTTGAGCTCACAAGCTCGAGTCGAGCTCGAGCTGCTCACGAGCTTTTTAGCTCATTAACTATTTTTATTTATAATTATTTATATTTTTTAAAAAAAAAAGTGAAAAAAAGCTCGCGAGCTCATGAACAAGAGCAGGTGAGCTCGAGCTCGAGCTCGCAATCGAGCTCGAGCTCGAGCTCGCAATCGAGCTCGAGCTCGAGCTCAACTGGCTCGAGTTCGAGTCGAGCTTTTTTCAAGCCGGCTCATCGAGCTTACTAGCCGGCTCAGCTCAACTTGCACCCCTAGGCTCGGGTCAAAGGATGAAACAACCCTAGCTTCTAGGATAGCAAAATAACCTGCTGCACACTAACAACCAGAAAAATATAACATGAAAATAAACAGCCTGGCAAGGGCAAAGAACACCACTTGCCTCAACCTTCTGAATAGCAGCTGCTCTTCCAATCCAGCACAGCTAGGCCACAAACCGGCCACCAAGCAACAATCCTGAAGCTAAAACAGGGGGAAACCCTGAGAAATCCGACAGTCTCAAGCGTCTAAAACAGCCCTAGAGCACAGAAAACATACCTAGGATGGACGACCTAAGAGAGAGCAGCTCAAATCTGCCTATTCCCGAGGAAACCGAGCTTATACTGCTAGAAATCAACGGCCAAAAGCTCCAGATTTCTGCCCGAACCTTGCTGGAAGCTCACCACCGCTCTTTGGAGAAGAAGAAGAAGAATACAATAGAATAAGTTTTTCTCTTATCTTATCCAGCCACTAGCTAATAAAATATTGCTATTCTTGCAATATTTTAAGCTCAGCCACCCTATAAGACTATTAAAATATTGGTCTTAGTCGGCTACAGCTTCTACCGCCACTAGCTAATACCGGCCCCTAATACTATATAATAAAAGTTATATACTAACTAGCTAATAAAATAACTAAGCTATATCAAAGTATACATAAAAGCTATATATGATGTTGCCACTTATTCAAGCTTCATATAGCTGAATATAATTGTTGAAACCGGAAAACCGGCCTCTTGTGGAGTTCGACCCTTGGGGAAGGGGTGGCCGCGCACCTACTTCGCTCCTACAAGAAAATGGCAAGAAGAAAGAAGAACTAAGGACTAGACCAAGGGCCCGGCGTGGAGGTCCCACCACACACCCGGAAGATCTTAGAGCGCTTCCCCTCCTTAGCCAAATGCCGGGCTAAGGTACCTCAGAAAGCGCTAATAGGCCGGAGAATTAGTAAGCGTGCCCTCTGAGGTACCCCTTGGGTCCTATTTATAGGAAAAGATGGCCTGCTAATATACAACCTTCACTGTTTTCGAGGACTACAGGCAAACCAAAAGGGGCCACATAGTAAAAGTATGCCATGGCCGAGGTGCGAGCTGGCCTTGGGGGGGGGGGCACTCGCTCGGCAGGAGGCCTGACTCGCCTCGCCTTGGGCCTAGGCGGGCAGGTACTCGGCAGACTTGCGCTCGACTACCGCCGAGCTCGGCTTGACCATTGCCGAGCTCGGGCTCGGCACGACGATCGTCGAGCTCCAACAGAAGCCGAACTCGGCACGGGCATCGTCGAGCTTGGCTCGACCATCGTCGAGCTTATTCCTGCACCCGAAGTCGGCCTCGGGATGCCGGGCTTCGTTCGGCCATCGCCGAGCTCAGCTCGACTATTGCCGAGCTCGGGCTCGGCATGCTGGGCTCGGCGTACCCTGCCGAACTCGCATGGGGCTCGGGGATGGTTTGGGCCGGCCGGGTCGGCTCCTGTTAGCCCACTCGCTGGATACGGGGTTGTACACAATCCCCGCTCTTTGCGAGGTTGGCACAAACTTGGAAAGAAACATCCAACCCACTAGGATCCTGCGAGTGCGACAGGAGCCGAAAGGAATCTCTTGGTAGGACCCACCGATGGCTATATATACATGCCCTGCCTGCTCGACTGACCCCCGCCCCTCTCTTTTCTTAAGTCCTGCCGAGATGCCACTCCCGAAGGAAGTCATGGAACGGCTCGCGAAATCGCGCGAGGAGACCGCCCTTCGTGCCGCAGCCCTGATGGATCTGAGCGCCCCGGCCCGTCGTTTTGCTGAATTCGGCTCGGCCAAGAGGGCGAGGCCCTTTCCTCCCGAGGCCGAGCACATCTTCGCCGACCTGAAAAGTACTTTAGCCCATGGCTCCGACTCTTCCAATCGTTCTGCCCTGGCCCCTCATGACAAAGATCTTGTGGATCTTACCACCGAACAGGACCAAGGCGGCGAGGTTTCCACACCGAGGGTCGAGAGTCTACCCGCCAAGGAGCCAGGGTCCTCCCCTGACCCGCGCCTGCGAGACTCGCCTCTTGTCACCAAAATCGTGGAGCCAGACCCGCGGGGGTCGGTATCGCCGACCCGCCTTCACTCTCAGCATCCCTCTCCTGCTCCTGCGGTTACTGGGATGGACGCCGAGCATACATCCGCTCCTGCTTCCCCCCAGGACATTGAAGGTATGCCCCTGACCTCCCCATTTTGCGTCTGATTCTAACCGGTGCTCGCTACTCCCACCCGCTGTCTCAACCTTCCTGTGCAGGCCTACCGGACCCAGCCGCGACTGATAGCTCCGCCGAACGGGTCGTTTATTCGCCTCTTCCATCGCCGCGTACCTTGGACGTCTTTCTGGACTCGGAGGTGGACAGCCCCGAGCGGTCGAGGCGAAGCCAGCTGGTCCTGAAGAAGCTAGTGCGCGAGCTTCAGGATCTGAAGAAAGATAACTCCCGGCTGCAGGACGAATGCGCGCAGCTTGCCGGCGAGGCGAGGATCAGCTCGACATACGCGGCCACATCTTCCTCCGTGCTTTTCGACGAGATTGACGAGAACCTGCGTGCCGCGAACAGGAACCTGGGGCAGCTTCGGCAACTCTTTGCGCAGCGGCTGGCGGCATCGGGCCGGCGAGGCCGGGGTAATTGAGGACGGCTCTCTTGCGAGCCGACCGGTACTCGCCCCCATTGCCGCCTGGTCTATGCGCGCGCTTTTCTGATTTTCTTTGTTCTGGACAATTTTCTTTTTAATGATAAATAAAGTGTAAATTTTATCGCGCGAGCAGGCCTTTTCTTATTCGAGTGTTGCGTGCCTTTTCGGATTCCTGGGCTGGGCTCGCCTAGGTCGGCGAGTACAGAGTGGCGAGACGGGATACGCGAGGTGGGGTATGCGAGCCGAGCTGGTCAGTCGGTTTCGCTCCCCCTTCCTTTTCTATAAATAGGGATCCCCACCTACCCCCGGCTACGCCTTTATTGCCTTCTCATTTCTTACTTTCTTTGCCCTTCCTACCTTCCGCTCGCGTGCCTTCGTCTCCTCCGCGAGCATGGGTAAAGGAAACCCCGACTCCGAGGGCCGCTCCAAGTGCGCCCAGAACTTCGTAGGTCACTGTTTTTTCGAGGGGAATACCACGGCGAGCGAGCTCGCAGAGTTTGTGGCGGATTACGTTCCCGCCGGCTTTGTGGCCCGCCTCCCGGCGGATCATGAGGCCATTAATTCATTCTTCGAGGACGAGCTCGCCTTTCCCATCTCGCACTTTGAGGTGGGGTTGCGCCTGCCGCTCTGGCCGGAGGTGCGCCAGGTACTCAAGTACTACGGCGCTGTGCCCGCGCAGCTCAACCCCAACGCTATCGCCATGATAGTGGGGTTTGCCTGCTACCTCCGCCGAGAGCGGATCGAGTTCAACCTGACCGTCTTCCGCAAGCTCTTCTCCTACAAAGCCAACGCCGACGGGGTCGCATTCTTTGGCGGCACATCCATCAAGATCCGCGAGGTCGCCAACAAAAATCACAACTGGATGTCGAAGATTGCCTTCATCCGGGGCGACCTCGGCAACATCCCGTTCTCGCCCTTGCAGAAGAGCGAGGAGGTTTACCGGCCGCCGTCGGTGTCTGGTAATGACGCCGAACTCCACAAGTTCTTCTTGTACAAGGACTTCGAGGTCGCCTTCCTTCGTCGCGGCCTCGAATCCCTGCCACCTGTCCTTCCCGGTGAAGGTTTGTCTCGCTTACCTTCCGCTCGCCATTTGGCCTAACCGATCAGAACCTTATTTTTTGGCTAAGTCTTTTTCGCAGGGGAGCGACTGATCCCGGTGAACCCTCCCTTCGCCGACCCGGGGGTGTTTTCGGATCTGCTTGAGCGGGCTCGGGCTGCGGCCGAGGCGTGCCGGGAAGAGAAGGCCAAGGGGAAATCCTCCAGCAAGAAGCGGTTGGAGCTTGGGGGGCCGAGCTCGGTCCACCGCCCCTCGGCCCTTAAAAGGGCGAAGGTGGTCTCGCGGGGCCCTCCTCGGCAGCCCGCGTCGCCCGTCAAGTTCATGAGCTCGCCGGAGGTTTTCTCCGACGAAGCTCCGGCGAGCCCACTGAAGGAGACATCATCCCCTCGCGAGAAGAGGCGCGGGTCCCCCTCTCCTTCCTCCGTCGAAGAGGTTCCCCCCAGCGGCTCGGGAGCTCCAAAGGACCACCCCCACTTTGGGAAGGGGGGAAGGAGTAAGGACGCGGCCGGCGAGCCGATGCTGCTCTGGGACGAGGGAGCCCATCGCGTCTCCGTCTCCACTCGCGCCCCTTCTTGGGGAGCTCGCCGGCCTCCCACGGGCCACGCATTTGCCCTTGGCTTAGGCCTCTATGGCCGGGAGGGCGCCGACGCCTACACGAACCTGACCCCCCGGCAGATAGGTCACGAGGGCCTGCAGGCGCATCTGAGGGCCTTTGAACTCCACCATATGATGGTCCGCCGCGGCTTCCAGCTCAGCCAACTCCTGATCAAAACCGAGCAGGAGCGCGACCTGGCGACGGAGAAGGCTGCCGACGCGGAGCGGCGGTTCGGCATCGCCGAGCGCTTACTCGACGAGGCTTCAGGCGGGCTGGTAAGAGTCGACCGACCCTTGTTTTAACTTGGGAAATGTTTTTCAGGGAGTTTGACCCTCTCATTTTTCAGGATGCCGAGTCTGCCAAGGTGCTGCAAGCTCGCGTCAGTGAGCTGGAGGGCGAGACTGCCCTGCTGCGGCTCCGGCTCGCGGATCAGGAGGCCGGCTCGCGCGAGCAGGAGGCTTCTGTTGCTCGGTCGGCGGCCGAGGTGGAGTCGCTAAAGGAGCGGAACCGCTGCCTCCAAGGCGAGGTCAGCCGGCTGACGGAAGCCCTCTTCCCTCCAGACAGTGCCGAGCCGCCTTTCCCCTACAAGCGGCCCCGGGTCTTCGGCGAGGGGGAGGTAATGGAGCGGCTGCGAGTCAACTCGATCGAGTCTGCCGAATGCCTGCTGAACGCCATGAAGGGGTCGGGGATTCTGTCTGAGGGCTGCGAGGAAGTGGCGGTCCGGGACCTTCTGCCGAGCCTGTTTCCGCCGTCTCCGCCCAGCGAGAAGGAGGAGAGCTTCGGCTCCCTTTTTGATGGGGCGAAGGGCAAGGAACGATCGATTGGGGGCGAGGAGGACCGCCATTCGGGAGAGGAGGGCGAGAGCTGACCGAATTCCTCCTTTATTTTTTCTCTTCTTTTTTTGTAATCATCCCCCCTCTTTTCCTGTAATCTCGCCGAGGCGAGCCCTTCCTTCTTTCGCGATTATAATGAAAGGAACTTTGCTTTTGATTTTCTCTTTTTTTTTTTATCTTCAGCGCTAGAATGCACGTGAGTTAGGATTCGCGTTCGGCGAGAGGCCTCAGGCGTTGGCGGCGGCCAGGCTCGCGAACTCTTCGCTTACCTGCGAGGCGATCTTCGCGAGAACGGTTGCCGTCGGCGCCCGCTTGTCATACCGAGGAATGCCCTCTGCCGAGCAGAAGCCGCGAGAACGGGCTCGCCCCCCGGGGGGGTATGTTCTTCCACCAACCGGAGGTGGATCGAAGAACCCCCTTTTTAACAGAAATTCAAGGGGGACAGGACCCCTTGAGCTCGCCCTTCTAACTGGCGGGTTTGCTCGGATACGCTTGTCATGTGTCAACTCCCAGGTCCACCCCCTGGTCAGTAATGACGTCCATCGAGACCCCGGCCCTGCCAGCTAGGTGGGAGCCTGACGGCGGGAGAATCGAGACCTAACCCCAGAGCGAGAAGACTTAGAAACTTTTGCCTCTCCCGGGTGCTACCACCGGGCCAGTCAGCTAGGTGGGAGCCTGAGGGCGGGTGTTGAACATCCTCCGGGCTCAGCCCCAGGGTCATAACGACGTCCATCGAGACTCTGCCGTGCCAGCTAGGTGGGAGCCTGACAGCGGGAGAATCGAGACCTAACCCCAGAGCGAGAAGACTTAGAAACTTTTGCCTCTCCCGGGTGCTGCCACCGGGCCAGTCAGCTAGGTGGGAGCCTGAGGGCGGGTGTTGAACATCCTCCGGGCTCAGCCCCAGGGTCATAACGACGTCCATCGAGACTCGGCCGTGCCAGCTAGGTGGGAGCCTGACAGCGGGAGAATCGAGACCTAACCCCAGAGCGAGAAGACTTAGAAACTTTTGCCTCTCCCGGGTGCTACCACCGGGCCAGTCAGCTAGGTGGGAGCCTGAGGGCGGGTGTTGAACATCCTCCGGGCTCAGCCCCAGGGTCATAACGACGTCCATCGAGACTCTGCCGTGCCAGCTAGGTGGGAGCCTGACAGCGGGAGAATCGAGACCTAACCCCAGAGCGAGAAGACTTAGAAACTTTTGCCTCTCCCGGGTGCTGCCACCGGGCCAGTCAGCTAGGTGGGAGCCTGAGGGCGGGTGTTGAACATCCTCCGGGCTCAGCCCCAGGGTCATAACGACGTCCATCGAGACTCGGCCGTGCCAGCTAGGTGGGAGCCTGACAGCGGGAGAATCGAGACCTAACCCCAGAGCGAGAAGACTTAGAAACTTTTGCCTCTCCCGGGTGCTACCACCGGGCCAGTCAGCTAGGTGGGAGCCTGAGGGCGGGTGTTGAACATCCTCCGGGCTCAGCCCCAGGGTCATAACGACGTCCATCGAGACTCGGCCGTGCCAGCTAGGTAGGAGCCTGACAGCGGGAGAATCGAGACCTAACCCCAGAGCGAGAAGACTTAGAAACTTTTGCCTCTCCCGGGTGCTGCCACCGGGCCAGTCAGCTAGGTGGGAGCCTGAGGGCGGGTGTTGAACATCCTCCGGGCTCAGCCCCAGGGTCATAACGACGTCCATCGAGACTCGGCCGTGCCAGCTAGGTGGGAGCCTGACAGCGGGAGAATCGAGACCTAACCCCAGAGCGAGAAGACTTAGAAACTTTTGCCTCTCCCGGGTGCTACCACCGGGCCAGTCAGCTAGGTGGGAGCCTGAGGGCGGGTGTTGAACATCCTCCGGGCTCAGCCCCAGGGTCATAACGACGTCCATCGAGACTCGGCCGTGCCAGCTAGGTGGGAGCCTGACAGCGGGAGAATCGAGACCTAACCCCAGAGCGAGAAGACTTAGAAACTTTTGCCTCTCCCGGGTGCTACCACCGGGCCAGTCAGCTAGGTGGGAGCCTGAGGGCGGGTGTTGAACATCCTCCGGGCTCAGCCCCAGGGTCATTACGACGTCCATCGAGACTCGGCCGTGCCAGCTGGGTGGGAGCCTGACAGCGGGAGAATCGAGACCTAACCCCAGAGCGAGAAGACTTAGAAACTTTTGCCTGAGTGTTTAATGTCGTTCTTTAACGGAAGTTACGTTACATTGCATGTCATTGTTACGATTATTGTGGAGAAATAGTCAAATACATTGCATTCGGAAAAAGCTGAGGTACGTACAAGTTTTCAAGGATAAAAGCGCTTCAGGTCGTCGCCGCTCCAGGTGTGGTTCAAAGTCTCGCCTTCCACATTCTGGAGGTGGTATCCTCCCGACTTTAACGCCTCCTTCACGATGTAAGGCCCCTCCCAGTTTGGATGGAGCTTGCCCACGGCTGCCGATCTTCCTGCCGCATCTACCTTCTTTAGAACCAGGTCGCCCTCCACGAACTGCTTGACCCGGACATTCTTGTCGAAATACTTAGCCATCCTCCGTTTGACTTCCTCCTGCCGGACTGCGGAGAGGTCGCGTACTTCCTCTATCAAGTCCAAAGAGAGTCGTTGTTCTTCCTCATTCTCAACTCTCCACTCCTCCCTTCCAGCTTCTGCCTCGGCAACCCTGGGAGTACAGACCTCGAGTTCAATGGGGAGCACCGCCTCGCTTCCGTGAGATAGTTTAAAGGGCGTCTCCCCGGTGGCGGTGTTGGGGGTAGTCCTCAGGGCCCAGAGGACCGAGGGGAGTTGCTCCACCCAATTACCCTTCAAATTCTCCACCTTCTTTTTCAGGAGGTTCACGATAATCTTGTTGGCCGCTTCTACTTGCCCGTTGCTCCTAGGGTGGTGGACAGAGGCGAACCTGAGGTCGATCCCGAGCTCTCCACAGAACTTAATGAACTCATTGCTGGCGAACTGTGGTCCGTTGTCGGTGACGATGGCCTGGGGCATCCCATGCCTGCAGATGATCTCCCCCCATACAAAATTTCGAATGATCTGCGAGGTTACCTTGGCCAAAGCTTTTACCTCCATCCACTTGGAGAAATAGTTGATCATTACCAGCAAGAATCTCCTCTGCCCACTTGCCTGTGGGAAGGGGCCTACCAGGTCCATTCCCCAAATTGCGAAAGGCCAAGGGGCCGTGATACTCCTGAGTCGCTGAGCCGGTTGCAGTTGGAGGGGGGCAAATAGTTGGCACTTGTGGCATCTCTTGACAAATTCTAAGGCATCGTGCCTCAGGGTAGGCCAGAAATACCCCTGCCTGATGATTCTTCCCTCCAGGGCCTGCCCTCCTGAATGGCTCCCGCACTCCCCGGAGTGGACTTCTTCCAAAATCCTCGGCGCCTCCCCCTCCGCTACGCAACGAGCGAGTAATCCTGAGAGGGTCTTGCGGTAAAGTTGCCCGTCGCGCAAAAGGTAGTATGCCGACTTGTACTTGAGCTTCTTCCTATCCATCCCTTCTGGGTACTCTCCTGTGGACAGGTAGGTAGTGAATGGGTCCATCCATGTGGACCGCCGATCTATCTCCATCAACTCCCCTTCTTCTAGGGATGGGTGGAAGAGGTCCGTGATAGTGCCCCCCACCCGAGGGCCGCGCTTGGCGAGGTGGTCGACTTGTTCATTTTCCTCCCGGGGCACATGTTGAATGGAGAAGGTCTGGAACCCACCGATGATTCCCTTAACCTTCGCCAAATATCGTTGTAGGGTGGGCTCCCTTGCCTCAAACTCTCCGTTGATCTGGGAGGCCACTACCATGGAGTCAGTGAGGACCTTCACATCGTGCACCCCCAATTCCTTGGCCAGGCGTAGTCCTGCGATTACCGCCTCGTACTCGGCCTGGTTGTTGGTTATGGAGAAATGTATCACCACCGTCTGCTCGATCCGGGTCCCTTGGGGGCTCTCCAAGACGACCCCAACCCCCAGGGAGTGTTTCCCTGAAGCCCCGTCCACCATCACCTTCCATGGGATGGGACGAGTGAGTTTGTCCTCCGCCACCTCAACCACATAATCAGCCAGGAAGTCAGCCATCGCTTGTGCCTTGATTGCGAGCCGGGGGACAAAGGAGATGTCAAACTCGCTCAACTCCACCGACCACTTGGCGAGTCTTCCCGAGTGCTCCACTCCCTCGAAGATGCTGCGGAGGGGGTGGTCAGTTACCACCTGGATGGAGTGTGCCTGGAAGTAGGGCCTGAGTCTCCGGGCCGAGATGATTAGGGCGAAGGCCAACTTCTCAAAGATGGGATAGCGGAGTTCTGCCTTCCTCAGAACCCTACTCACATAATATATGGGTAGCTGCTTTCTCCCCTCTTCCCGAACTAAGACAGAACTTACAGCCTCTGCCCCGACCCCTAAGTACAAAAACAAGTCCTCCCCCTCCTTTGGCCCTTGGAGCAAGGGGGCCTGAGTCAACTGCCTCTTCAAGGCCTGGAATGCCTCCTCGCATTCCGGGGTCCATTCAAACTTCCGACCCCCCTTAAGGTCTTGAAGAAGGGGGAACACCTCTCCCCGGCCCGGGAGAGGAATCTGCTTAGTCCCGCCAGCTTCCCTGTCAGCCGTTGTACCTCCTTCGCGTCCCGAGGTGGCCCCAACTCCATAATTGCCCGGACTTTGTCAGGGTTGGGTTCGACCCCGGCAGGGGTGAGGAGATGACCCAAAAATTTGCCTTTGCTTGCCCCGAAGATGCACTTTAGAGGATTCAACCTCATCTTGTATCTGCGCAAAGTGTCGAAGGTCTCCTCCAGATCCCGGAGGTGAGAATCGACCTCTCTGCTTTTTACCATCAGGTCGTCCACGTACACTTCCAGGTTCCTTCCCTTCTGTCCCTGGAATACACGGTCCATCATCTTCTGGTATGTAGCCCCTGCATTTTTTAACCCAAAAGGCATCATCTTGTAGCAGTAGCATCCATCCCCTGTGATGAACGAGACATCTTTTATGTCAAGAGGATGCATCCTGATTTGATGATAACCTGAAAAAGCATCTAAAAAACTCATCACAGAAAAACCAACGGCTGAATCTACCAGCGCGTCGATTCTAGGCAAGGGGTAACAATCCTTAGGGCATGATTTATTAAGCAGTGAAAAGTCTACACACATCCTCCACCGGCCGTCCCCTTTTTTCACCATTACAACATTCGAGACCCAGCCGGGGTATTGAATCTCGGAAACGAAGCCGGCCTTAAGGAGCTTGGCGACCTCCTCCCTGATGGGCTCGGCCAGTTTGTCCGTGACGGACCTCCTCTTCTGCTGGATGGGGCGAGCCTCCGGGTGTAGATTGAGGCGGTGGCAGACGACGTCGGCATCGATCCCAGGCATCTCCGCTGCGCTCCAGGCGAAGACATCCACATTCTTTTGGATGCACTCCAGCATCCTGTCTTGATCTTCCGGAGTCAGCCCTCCGCTGATGCGGACCTTCTCCACCCTGCCATCCTGGGTGAGGACTTCCATCTCCACGACCTCCTCGGCGGCCTCCAACCGGGACTGCTCCTCCCACTCTGCGGCGTCCTCCCTTCTTGGTGTAAGGACCTCCCCTTCCCCTGGGATCATCGCCCCAACCGACCCTTCTGGGAGCATCCCCTCGCGTGCTTCCCCTTCCCTTCCTCCTTCCTCCCCACCTTCTTCTCCGGCCTCCTGCCCTTCCATCTCCTCCATCCTTCTCCCCATCCCCTCGGCCTCCTCCTGCCAAGAAATCGAGTTCACCGCGGTTACATAGCATTCCCGAGCCGCTTTGGGGTCACCGCGAACCCGGACCTGGATCCCGTCCACATTAAACTTTAAGCATTGATGGAAGGAGGAGGGGACGCATCGGAAGGCGCTGATTAGGGGTCTCCCAAAAATGGCGTTGTAGCTGCTGGGGGCCTCAACTATGACGAATCGACAGTTCCGGGACTGTCCCCCCAAGCTGACGTGAAGTCCTACTCCCCCCTCTACTTCTTTCCTCTCCCCCGAAAAACCGAAGAGGGGCCCATCGGAGGCCAGCACCCTCTTGGCCTCTACCTGCATGGCATCGAAAGGCTTCTTGAAGATGATATTGACTGAGCTCCCATTGTCAATGAGGATCCGGGAGACTGTGAAATTTTCAATGGCGGTCTGGATGACCAGCGCATCGCAGAAGGGGTCATCGTGACCCGGCATATCCTCCCTTGAGAAGGTGATCCTCTCTTCCGGGGGTGGAGTCTGAGATGTGGAGCCGATGCTCCTTCGGTACATGGTGTGGAGGCTTGCTTTCCGAGAAGCCTCGACTCCCACCCCCCCATGGATCACTCCGATCCCCCCTCGGGTCCCCACATCGGCCCGGTCTTCGCAACGATCCCCCTCCGCCTGAGGCCGGACTTCCTCAATCCGCACCTCCTGATGATTCCGCTGCTGCCGCTGCTGCTCCCGGTTCTCCCGCACCTCGAGGAACTCCGGACATGTGACCGTCGTGTGCCCCTCTTCCTGATGGTAGTCGCAATAGGGCAGGTCTATCCTGACCTCCCTCCTCCTCCTTGGTTGCCCTCTCCTTCGCCCTCCCAGGGCGATAGCCATGGCCTCCTCCTGGTCGGGAAGAGGCGGTCTCTGGCCCTGCCTCCCTCCCTGGAGGTAAAACTGGCCACGCCCACCTTGACGGTTGTCTCCCCCCTGATAGCCCCTCCGTGGCCCTTGATCCTGCCACTCCGGCCTCCAACCCAATCGGTTGTTCGGCTCCTGACGCCCCCACCTATGCTGCTGCGGCTGCTGTTCCCTCTGTCGGGGCTCGACCCTTCTCTCCTCCTGGGCCCGACCTCCCCTTGGCTTCTCTTCCTCCACGGCCCACCTAGCCAACCTCCGAGCGAACTCTGGATGTGCCGCCTCCATGTCGGCCTCCCTTGCCGCCCTCTCCAAGAGTGCTTCGAAAGACACTGGGGGCGTCCTTTTTAACTCCATGGCGAAGAACCCGGGCTGGAGACCCAGGGTGAAGGCCACCATCATGGTGTGCCCTGGCATCTCTTGTACCTGAGACAGTTCTTCCTGGAACCTGTCCAGGTAACTTCCCAGGGTCTCCCCTACTTTCTGCTTGACACGGAACAGGGACTCGACCTCCCTCTTCCTCTTCTTCGAGGTGGTGAATCTCAGCATGAATCCTCTGCGCAAATCCTCGAAGCAGTAGATGGAACCGGCCGGGAGCTGATGAAACCACTCCCTCGCTTTTTCCCTGAGGGTGATGGCGAAGAGCCTACACTTGAAACCATCTGACATCTGTCGGATGGACACCATGTCTTCGAACCACTGGACGTGCTGGGTCGGATCTCCCTTTCCTGAGTAGTAGGACATCTCCGGCTCTCGGAATCCTTCTGGGACCGGGGCTGACGAGACGAACTCGCTGAAGGGACTTCCTCCTTCAGCTGGGCGAGTTGGGAACTCCCTCCCTGCCGTCTCGCCGAACAGATACTCGCCCGCCGAGCCCGGAAAGAGGACTCGCCCTCTCGGCTCGCGCTCCCCCTCGCTCGCGACCTCCTTCCCTGCGCGCCTGAGGGGCGCATCGTTGCCCAACGCTGGATCGGCGACCACGGGCACCGCAGGCGTCGTACTCTCGGCTCGCATGCCGAGTGCGACCCTAACCAGCCCGAGCACTTCCTCCCTGAGCTCCGCGGATATCCCTGCCGTCGCGGGAGGGGGAGGGAGTGGCGAGTCCCCCCTTCCTGAACCTTGCCCCTCGTCTCTTGCCATTAGTCCTGTGGAAGATTTTCTGTGCTGACCACGCTCCACGCTCACCGCACCAAAGTGTTGAAACCGGAAAACCGGCCTCTTGTGGAGTTCGACCCTTGGGGAAGGGGTGGCCGCGCACCTACTTCGCTCCTACAAGAAAATGGCAAGAAGAAAGAAGAACTAAGGACTAGACCAAGGGCCCGGCGTGGAGGTCCCACCACACACCCGGAAGATCTTAGAGCGCTTCCCCTCCTTAGCCAAATGCCGGGCTAAGGTACCTCAGAAAGCGCTAATAGGCCGGAGAATTAGTAAGCGTGCCCTCTGAGGTACCCCTTGGGTCCTATTTATAGGAAAAGATGGCCTGCTAATATACAACCTTCACTGTTTTCGAGGACTACAGGCAAACCAAAAGGGGCCACATAGTAAAAGTATGCCATGGCCGAGGTGCGAGCTGGCCCTGGGGGGGGGCACTCGCTCGGCAGGAGGCCTGACTCGCCTCGCCTTGGGCCTAGGCGGGCAGGTACTCGGCAGACTTGCGCTCGACTACCGCCGAGCTCGGCTTGACCATTGCCGAGCTCGGGCTCGGCACGACGATCGTCGAGCTCCAACAGAAGCCGAACTCGGCACGGGCATCGTCGAGCTTGGCTCGACCATCGTCGAGCTTATTCCTGCACCCGAAGTCGGCCTCGGGATGCCGGGCTTCGTTCGGCCATCGCCGAGCTCAGCTCGACTATTGCCGAGCTCGGGCTCGGCATGCTGGGCTCGGCGTACCCTGCCGAACTCGCATGGGGCTCGGGGATGGTTTGGGCCGGCCGGGTCGGCTCCTGTTAGCCCACTCGCTGGATACGGGGTTGTACAATAATATTATTGTTCCATTGCTTAACCAAATAACACGTCCAAACGACGCGAATATTCCAACGATCTCGGAAGTTAACGAAATTCACACCGTAGCTAAATATCCACGCTACGAATCTAATAGCGATGTCGAAATCGTCATCCGACAAATAAAACTCGAGCTACTATTGTCCGAAGCCAAAACACAAGCATTCCCGAAGAGACACCACCGAGTCACCAAACAGACTCCGACTTGCTAGGGAAACTTGCAAACAGACTACCAAACAAGCCACTAAAAGGCCTAAAGAGATAAGACCACGCTCTAACAACGATAAAGGCCAAAAAAATGCGTCAACGTAACGCCAAACAAAGATTAAACAGTCGTAGAAAAACCGGGAGCGTTATACCAAATCCCGCAGAAAGGGTAAACACATTTATTTGGCACTCCTCCATCAGTTGGATGCGCAACTCCATTGAGCTTGCAAGTGTGGCAGTAGTGGCTATTCTAGTAGCGGAGCATTTCTTGCATGCAAGTTGGTGGGGGCCAGTGTAACACCTCCCCTGTAAAGACCATATAATATGGGTCCGGCCGGGGCCCCACAACATACGGACACCACAGCTTTAGTATTAAAAGATGATATGAAACTACTCAAACTCAAAACTCCAGACATACACAGCGGAAACATAAAGCTAAAAGACAGAAGTTATCCACTAACAATAGAGTATCAAAATGGCCTTAAGGCCTTACACAATATAAGTCCAAACATATAAAAGTGCCAAGCACCCCTAAGCTACCTCGGCATGCAAGCCGGACATGATCAAACAAAATCAACAAAACAAGGAAAAAAAACTAGCCAAGCACAACAACACTTCATGAGGCTTAGGGCTTTTCGCCCGGCACGCTAGCTCCTGCATGCGATCCTTGCCCTGAAAGGATTTGAAGTAACGTGGGTCAGCAAAGGCTGACCTCTACTGTGTAACAAACACATCTCCTCCCGGCCGTCCCTAACGGACCCCGGGGTACCACTCCACCTGCAAGTTAACACTTCGTATACCAAAAGAGCGTATATATTAAAGCGGTAAAACAGGCTTGGATGTCTCAAACAGCATATACGTTCTCTATGTTTTGAACAAAGTAAAAGGGGCCTACTATGCAACATGAATGCAACCCGGGTTTCACCCAAGGCACCCTAGCTCGTATGCATCTAGCACAACATCAAACGTTGGGTACTTCCGTTTCCCCATTGGCTTAAAGCCGCAAACAAAAGGGAGACACCATGTCCCCAACGGCACACAGGCCGTCACACGGAACCTTGCAATGGCCCCACCCGCACATGGGTCTTAAACCCCAGGCTTACCCGCATAATCTGACGTCGCACGTCAGGGTTCCATCTCACACTGACCGATTCTAAGAAGCCTCGATGGACCCCACCCGCTCATGGCCACATTGCCCGGGCTTGCCCTCTGCTCGGCATTCTCGTCAGTCTTACACAAGGGCTAGTCTCGCCGGGACACTTTCCCCACATGACTTGCGCGTCACGGGATAGCCAGCCGACCACGGAGACATAGCCGCGCCTTAGCACAACACAAACAAAGGTTTCCCCACCCCAATTGCCACTCGCACCGCGTCTTTCCCGTGCTCCAAGGAAACCATCTACCGCACAAAGCGGAGCTAACCTCGTCCGGTTCCGACTACGAGTACTCACTCAAATACAATGGGGAAAACGCATACACACAACGGCGTATTGCCGCAACGGATTTTCTACCGAAGTTCGCTATGCAACATCACCGGGTCGGACTATCGGTCGCGACCACGGCTTCACCCACAATGCCTAATCCGCTAACGGAGCGGATCTCTAATGCAAAGCATGCCGGGATGAGCATACTCAACCCGGAGGTCCTCTTGAACCTAGGCTACACGGATCCCTCTCATTTGAGAGATCCGGTGCTCAAAATACGAAAGGAAGGGGATGCTATTCATGCATCCTAAATCCTAAAAACCGAGAGGAGAAGTGTCGTTACCTTCCGTCCCCTCTTCCTAGCCATGGAGAAGATTTGCTCGGATGAACACCACCGCAACGCTCCCACCTTCGCGGATCTGAACTCCGCTCGCGAAACGGACCTCCGAAGCTTCGCCGGCGGCCGGAACTTGGCCTCCTTGCTCTCCCTTCTCTCTAGAACTTAGAGAGATAAAAGGAAGTGGGGAATGAGGGTTTAGAACCCTATTCCCGGCCTTAAACCACCCAGGGAGGCTCCCCACCGTTGGATCTTCCAAAGAAAAGAACGAACGGCCACGATCGGAACTCACATTAGAAAATCTGGGCCGAACACGGGTTGCAACACGGCCGTGTGCATGGCCGTGTTAGCCATTCGCCGTCTCGATCGATTCGAAAACCAGCACACGGCTCCTGACACGGCCTTCGACACGGCCTTCGACACGGCCGTGTCTCGCTCCACACGGCCGTGTCGTGACCCGTGTCACGGCACCCGTTTTCAACATTTTCAGTCAGAGAAGTACACGGCCTCTGACACGGCCTTCGACACGCCCGTGTCACCTGGGACACGGCCATGTACGGACCCGTGTCATACCCCGTGTGCCAAACCTCAGGAAATTTCGAAACGACCCAGGCTACACGGCCTGGGACACGGCCGTGTGCCTGGCCGTGTTCCGTACTCGACGATCGTCGGCCTTAACATGGTCGACCACACGGCCAGCTCGACACGGCCGACACGGCCTCTGACACGGCCGTGTCGGGACCCGTGTCACCTGCTAAAAAAGTAAAAAAAACTATTTTGGCCAAAAGCGATCCCCGTCGCTCCTACAACATTTTGGGGCGTTACAATTCTCCCCCCCTTAAAAGAATTTCGTCCCGAAATTTAAAACATGGAAAGAACACAAATTCTAAACGATACCTGAGGAGAAAAGCTCGGGGTACTCCTCCAGCATGGCCTGCTCTCGCTCCCATGAGAGCTCCTCGCAGCCACAGTTGTCCCAACGGACCTTTACGAGTCGGACCTCCTTGTTCCGCAGTTGCCGAACCTCCGAATCTTCTATCCCGACGGGACGTACTCGCGTCCTCAAGTCTTCCTCTACCGGCACCGCCGCCGGTTCAATCACCACGCTGGCCTCTAACAAGGCTTTCCTCAGGACGGAGACGTGAAAAACGTCATGCAATCCACTTAGCTCCGTGGACAACGCCAACCGGTACGCTGCCTCTCCCACTCGCTCGATGACCTTGAATGGTCCCAAAAATCTCGGACTCAGCTTCTTGAGTCGGCGAATTCGTGAAACGCCTTTGAACGGCTTGATCTTAAGATACACCCAGTCGCCCACCGCGAATTCCACATGTCTGTGGCCAGCATTGAAATACTTCGACTGCCGATCTTGAGCCACCTTCATGCGCTCTTGGATGGTCCGCACTAGCTCACTAGCATCGGCTACCACTTCTTTCCCCAAAAGCTTTGTGTCTCCCGCCTCTGTCCAAGACATCGGTGTTCGACACCGCCTCCCATAAAGAGCTTCATATGGCGCCATCTTGATACTAGCTTGGTAGCTATTGTTATACGCAAACTCCACCATGAAGAGGTGATCCTCCCACTTCTTGCCGAAGTCGAGAGTACACATCCTTAGCATGTCTTCCAAAGTACGGTTCGTTCTCTCAGTTTGCCCATCGATTTGAGGATGAAAAGCCGTACTGAACTTGAGTTTTGTGCCCAAGCTCTTCTGCACCAACCGTCAATCCTTAGACATGAAACGTCCATCCCGGTCGCTGACTATACTCTTCGGAATCCCATGGAGTCGTACAATATTGCGGACGTACAACTCCACCAACTTTTCCACACCGTCCTCCTTCCGGTTTGGGATGAAGTGTGCCACTTTGGTCAAGTGGTCCACAATCACCCAAATGGCATCATTACCCTGCTGCGATCTAGGCAACCCATGCACGAAATCCATGGAGATGTCATCAAATTTCCATTCGGGGATTGGAAGAGGCTTCAAGAACCCGCCCGGCTTCTGACACTCGGCCTTCACCAAGGCACAAGTTTGGCACCGACTCACACACAAAGCTACGTCTCGCTTCATCCCAGGCCACCAATAGGACTTCTTCAAGTCCAAGTACATATTTGTACTACCCGGGTGAATGGAGTACTTGGTGAAGTGGGCCTCAAACATCAACTCCTCGCGGAGCTTGCCGAACTGCGGTACACAAATCCTTCTGCCCTTCCTCAGAACCCCATCAACCATCTCCCAGGCGCTACCCTCGCCCTTAAGAGCTTCCTCCACGAAGGGTTGGAACTCCTCATCCACACGGGTCGCTTCCCGAATACGATCGCATAAGTCATTCTGCATCTCAATCCAGTTTAGCCGAGCCACGCTAGACTCGCCTCTTGCCACACATTCCAAACCAAGGGTCTCCCAGTCCCGCCTTAACCGCTCATCGTGAGCTTCCATCCAACTTCCTTGCCCCGAGTATTTCCTACTCAAAGCATCCGCCACCACATTGGCTTTTCCTGGCCTGTACTGAATCGCCACCTCGTAGTCCCCAAGAAACTCGACCCACCTGCGCTGCCGCATATTTAGGTCCTTCTGATCCAGGAGATACTTCAGGCTCTTATGGTCCGTGAAGATCTCCACCTTCGCACCATAAACGTAGTGCCTCCACAACTTCAAAGCAAAAATTACCGCCGTCAATTCCAGATCATGGACGGGGTAATTTCTCTCATGAGGCTTCAGCTGCCTCGACCCAAAAGCTATCACACTGCCATACTGCACCAACACGCACCCTAAACCGCATCCGGATGCGTCGCTGAAAATCTGAAATCCTTCGGTCCCCTTTGGTAGACTTAGGATCGGTGCCATCATCAGCCTCTCCTTCAGGGTTTCAAACGCCTGACTGCACTCTTGAGTCCACACGAACTTCTGATCCTTGCGAGTTAGCGAAGTGAGGGGTAGAGCTATCCGCGAAAAGTTTTCCACAAACCTTCGGTAGTACCCGGCTAATCCAAGAAAGCTCCGGACTTCCGCCACAGTCCTCAAAACAGGCCAATCTCTGATGGCTTCCACTTTCGTTGGATCTACCGCCACCCCATCCCCACTAATCACGTGGCCTAAAAACGCCACCTTCTCCAACCAAAACTCGCACTTGGAGAACTTCGCATAGAGCTGGTTCTCTCTCAATACTCGCAACACTGTCCTCAAGTGCGTCTCGTGCTCCGCTTCCGACTTGGAATACACCAAAATGTCATCAATAAAAACGACGACGAACCTATCCAAGTATTCGCGAAACACTCGGTTCATCAAGTCCATGAACACGGACGGCGCGTTCGTCAACCCAAACGGCATCACCGAGAACTCAAAATGACCATACCTCGTACCAAACGCTGTCTTGGGTATGTCTTCGTCACGAATCCGCAACTGATAATATCCGGACTTCAGGTCCAACTTGGAGTACACCACCGACCCCACCAACTTGTCGAAGAGATCGTCTATCCGGGGAATCGGATACTTATTCTTGATTGTCAATTTGTTCAACTCTCGGTAGTCTATGCACAAACGCATACTACCATCCTTTTTCTTTACGAATAACACCGGCGCACTCCACGGTGAAGAGCTGGGTCTGATATACCCTTGCTCCAAAAGCTCCTGCAACTGAACCTTGAGCTCGGCCAACTCCTTTGGTGCCATCCTAAATGGTGGACGCGACACCGGTCTAGCCTCGGGCACTAACTCGATGGAGAAATCAATCTCCCGCCGAGGAGGTGCTCCCGGTAGCTCCTCGGGAAAAACATCTCCAAACTCCGCCACCACGGGCACTTCCCCAAGAGACAGCCTGGAAAGGCTAACCTCCAACAACGCTACTAGAGCTACACCTCCCTGGTTAACAGCTCGCACTAGTTGAAGTGCCGAAACTAGGGAACAGGCCACTCCAAGCAGGCCCTCAAACTTGACTTCTGCTTGCCCCACGCTCCTCAGGGTTACCACCTTGGACAAAGAGTCAATACTGGCACGCTGCTCCGCTAGCCAGTCCATCCCCAAGATCACGTCGAACTCGGACAATGGCAAGATCGCCGCTACCAACACGAAGTCGACCCCCTCAAGACTCCAATAAATCTGGCCTCTAGCCCTGGTAGTCATAGATGACCCATTGGGCATGCGCACCTTCAACTCTGAGTCCGTTGAGAAGGACTCAACTCCAATCCTCCGGATGAAACTTTCCGCAAGGAAGGAGTGCGACGCTCCCGTATCGAAAAGTACCCTAGCGGGGTACCCTGATACCACTACAAAGCCTACACACATGCAACAAACATAAAAAGGCTTGAAAGGAAGAAATCTAAGGTGCAGGTTGAATTCTCGTACCTGTCACCACATCGGGTTGACGGATTGCTTCCTGCTGCCCCAGGTTGTAGGCCCTTGGCTGCACCGGTTGAAACCGGGAAGCACTCGACTCCGCCATCTTCCCTTTCTCTGCGGCACTGGGGCCAGAGCGCACAGTCTGCTCCTGCCTTGGCTCTTGCTCAGCGCCCCCTTGGGTACAAAATCTTGCTATATGGCCTGGCTTGCCACAACTGTAACACGTCTGCGGTCCCTTAGAGCGTGACCCTCCGGACGTCCAATTACTTTTCTCGCCCGACTTAAACGGGGAAGGCTTCTTCTTCCATCGGCTCCCTTCCGCCTTTCCATGGGATTGAGCCGACTTCTTCTCCTCCCCCTGCTTGGGTGTGAAACCCTTTCGACGCTGGGATCGCTCCATATCGCTCTCCAAAATTCGGGCCACCTCCACCAATTCGTTGAAGCCCGCACGCTTCATCGATATGAGGGGTTGTCTTAGATTCTCCCTCAATCCATGGTAGAAGAGATTGTCCCTCTCTTCATCGTCCGCCATGGTCGTCCCCGCATAACGACCCAATCGAGTAAATTCCTGAACATACTCATCCACTGTCTTGTCTCGCTGCACAAGATGTAGAAATTGCCTCTGGAGGGCTAACCTTGTTGATGCGGGAATGTACTTCTTCAGAAAGGCATTCCCAAACTCCTCGATGGATGGTGTGCGTCCTGGAAATTGCCGGCCACTATGGCTCACCCACCATAACTTGGCATCTCCTTCTAGCATGAAGGCTGCGAACTCCGCCTTTTTCTCATCTGGCACCTCCACCGCCCTCAGAAGCTCCTGACTTCTAGCCCACCAATCCTCTGCATCGGTGGGTGTGCCGGTTCCCTTGAAGGTTGGAGGGTGGAAACTCAGAAAGTACTTCATTTGCCGGTCCCCATGCCCGACAACCACTCTCTCGGCCTGCGGCTCTGCCCGCCTGGCTTCCTCAACCTGCACGGTCGCTGCCGTATCCGGGGTAGCAGGAGTTGCTACCTGTGCTGTCGCTGCAGCTTGAGCCGCCACCATCGCTTCTGCAAGCATACGACAAAAGTCGGCCGGGGTGACACCCATTCCTAGCGGACCGTGCGCAGTTGCACTACTTGCCGAGAGCTCTTCTCTTGGCCTCGAGGTCCCAGCCTCGTTGCTTGCACTCTAAACACAAGCAAGAAAACACAAATCAGCCTCTAATCGCAAGACTCGAACACCAGGACACTCATGGTCCTGCGATACTCCTATGTGGATAACTTCTAATACGCGACTCGACTTATAATTTCGACCGCGAAACTTCTCCTTGGAACGCGAACCTCCCTCTGATACCAAATTGTAACACCTCCCCTGTAAAGACCATATAATATGGGTCCGGCCGGGGCCCCACAACATACGGACATCACAGCTTTAGTATTAAAAGATGATATGAAACTACCCAAACTCAAAACTCCAGACATACACAGCGGAAACATAAAGCTAAAAGACAGAAGTTATCCACTAACAATAGAGTATCAAAATGGCCTTAAGGCCTTACACAATATAAGTCCAAACATATAAAAGTGCCAAGCACCCCTAAGCTACCTCGGCATGCAAGCCGGACATGATCAAACAAAATCAACAAAACAAGGAAAAGAAACTAGCCAAGCACAACAACACTTCATGAGGCTTAGGGCTTTTCGCCCGGCGCGCTAGCTCCTGCATGCGATCCTTGCCCTAAAAGGATTTGAAGTAACGTGGGTCAGCAAAGGCTGACCTCTACTGTGTAACAAACACATCTCCTCCCGGCCGTCCCTAACGGACCCCGGGGTACCACTCCACCTGCAAGTTAACACTTCGTATACCAAAAGAGCGTATATATTAAAGCGGTAAAACAGGCTTGGATGTCTCAAACAGCATACACGTTCTCTATGTTTTGAACAAAGTAAAAGGGGCCTACTATGCAACATGAATGCAACCCGGGTTTCACCCAAGGCACCCTAGCTCGTATGCATCTAGCACAACATCAAACGTTGGGTACTTCCGTTTCCCCATTGGCTTAAAGACGCAAACAAAAGGGAGACACCATGTCCCCAACGGCACACAGGCCGTCACACGGAACCTTGCAATGGCCCCACCCGCACATGGGTCTTAAACCCCAGGCTTGCCCGCATAATCTGACGTCGCACGTCAGGGTTCCGTCTCACACTGACCGATTCTAAGAAGCCTCGCTGGACCCCACCCGCTCATGGCCACATTGCCCGGGCTTGCCCTCTGCTCGGCATTCTCGTCAGTCTTACACAAGGGCTAGTCTCGCCGGGACACTTTCCCCACATGACTTGCGCGTCACGGGATAGCCAGCCGACCACGGAGACATAGCCGCGCCTTAGCACAGCACAAACAAAGGTTTCCCCACCCCAATTGCCACTCGCACCGCGTCTTTCCCGTGCTCCAAGGAAACCATCTACCGCACAAAGCGGAGCTAACCTCGTCCGGTTCCGACTACGAGTACTCACTCAAATACAATGGGGAAAACGCATACACACAACGGCGTATTGCCGCAACGGATTTTCTACCGAAGTTCGCTATGCAACATCACCGGGTCGGACTATCGGTCGCGACCACGGCTTCACCCACAATGCCTAATCCGCTAACGGAGCGGATCTCTAATGCAAAGCATGCCGGGATGAGCATACTCAACCCGGAGGTCCTCTTGAACCTAGGCTACACGGATCCCTCTCATTTGAGAGATCCGGTGCTCAAAATACGAAAGGAAGGGGATGCTATTCATGCATCCTAAATCCTAAAAACCGAGAGGAGAAGTGTCGTTACCTTCCGTCCCCTCTTCCTAGCCATGGAGAAGATTTGCTCGGATGAACACCACCGCAACGCTCCCACCTTCGCGGATCTGAACTCCGCTCGCGAAACGGACCTCCGAAGCTTCGCCGGCGGCCGGAACTTGGCCTCCTTGCTCTCCCTTCTCTCTAGAACTTAGAGAGATAAAAGGAAGTGGGGAATGAGGGTTTGGAACCCTATTCCCGGCCTTAAACCACCCAGGGAGGCTCCCCACCGTTGGATCTTCCAAAGAAAAGAACGAACGGCCACGATCGGAACTCACATTAGAAAATCTGGGCCGAACACGGGTTGCAACACGGCCGTGTGCATGGCCGTGTTAGCCATTCGCCGTCTCGATCGATTCGAAAACCAGCACACGGCTCCTGACACGGCCTTCGACACGGCCTTCGACACGGCCGTGTCTCGCTCCACACGGCCGTGTCGTGACCCGTGTCACGGCACCCGTTTTCAACATTTTCAGTCAGAGAAGTACACGGCCTCTGACACGGCCTTCGACACGCCCGTGTCACCTGGGACACGGCCGTGTCCGGACCCGTGTCATACCCCGTGTGCCAAACCTCAGGAAATTTCGAAACGACCCAGGCTACACGGCCTGGGACACGGCCGTGTGCCTGGCCGTGTTCCGTACTCGACGATCGTCGGCCTTAACATGGACGACCACACGGCCAGCTCGACACGGCCGACACGGCCTCTGACACGGCCGTGTCGGGACCCGTGTCACCTGCTAAAAAAGTAAAAAAACTGTTTTGGCCAAAAGCGATCCCCGTCGCTCCTACAACATTTTGGGGCGTTACAGCCAGTACGGTGCACTCTTCCAGAACCGCACCATTAGCAGCGCGTGCACTTCTCCTTGTCATTACTGTCGAGTGAGGGTGCTAGCGCAAGGCAAGCACTGCTTTCAAAAATTTATTGTAGAGTTTGGGAACACCTTCCCATAGACATTGCCAAACTTTTGCGGGTTGCGTGGTTTTCCTCCGGTCCAAAGAATCAGACCGCATTAGCTCGAACTCAGACCGAGCGCGTAAATAGTCAATGAAAATCCGGCAACAATGACAGAAGTTTTTTTTACAATGGAAAACCCGGAGAGGGTGAAAACCCAAGCGGTCGGATCTGTGTCGGGCCAAAATTTACTATTTAGCTTTGAGTTTACAAGTATTGGAAGTCTCCTCGGAGGGTGACAGGTCAGTGGTCACCTCTATGCTACAAGTTTTGAATACAGAAAGAGCAAAAAATAAACTAAGTTCACGAATTTTGGATGAGAGCATCCACGAAGCTTGGATGAGAGCATCCATGAAGCTTGATGTAGAGTGTCCTTGCAGAGAAAATGATAAGTCATTGAAGCCTTGGAGTGTTTTCACGCGAGCATCCACATGAGCGCCTTCTAGTGTCTTCTCCCAAGCTCATGAAAGCGGCTAAGAAAGCGTCGGGCGTTGCGCACGCTAGAGAGGGAGCGGAGCAAGTTCCAAGCAGAGAAACGTTTTAAGTCTCACATTATCGTCGGAAAACCTCAGAGCTCTCTCTTACCTCTGTAGTTATTTGTCTTCGAATGAAGGCATGAGGTCCTTTTTATAGTTTTCTGAATGGACGTGTTGGTAATTGTGATGGACTGGATCTTAAATTAACAAATATGGTCGCTTCGTTTCGGTCACCTAGATCACCAATTTTCGTGAAATGACGTATATGCCCCCCGAGCGGCTTGGGCGGCCTAGGCAGGTTGCCTGGTGGTGGCGGTGGCCGGAGGCGGCAGGGGTGGCCTCCAGCGCGCGCGCGCATGCGTCTGGGTGCGCGCGCGCGCACGCGTCCGGGTGTGCATGCGCGCACGGCCGCATGTGCATGCGCGCACGGCCGCTTGCGCACGGCGCTACACGTACTACGCGCTCGTGCAAGGGCGCGCACGTGTAAGGCCGCACGCGTTCAATGCCACACACACAAGTCTGCATACATGCGTGTCGTGAGTGCGTAAGGGTTGAGCGCGCATTGTGCGCGTGCGTTTGTGCATGGTTCCGCCCTGTCTTTCGGGGTTATTTTGGTCTCCTCGAGCGTGCATGACCTTTTTTGTCGAGTTGACTCTCCACTGTGCCTTGGTCGCAATCTTCCCAATTTGACTTAGAGAATTCAGGAGGAAGCCCATCAGTGATGATATCCGTGGAGATCATTTTTTATCTTCACAGAGATCACCTTTCATCATTATGGAAAGAAATAATCTCCGTGAATATCAAAAATGATATGATCACAGTTGTTCACGCGGAGAACATTTTGGATCTCCGCGGACATCATCTTAAGCTTTTAAGAGATCAATATTGTCTGTAGAGATCATCTTCCTCGTGGAGATCAAAGTGATCACCGCAGAGATCAAAAGTGACCTCCATAAAGATCAAAATTGATCTCCTCGGAGATCATTTTTTATTAACCTCGAGAGTAGTGTTCAACTTGTATCTAGGAGCTAAGCCTAGTTTGTATTCAAAAGAGCCCCAGACGAGCCCGAACCTAGTGAGCCCAAACCTGGTGAGATCATGCGGCTGGTGGTTTCTAGCCCTTTAAGGCTTGGCGCTTGCTCATCAGTTTATCGACGAGACAACTCGCTTACTCCAAGGAGATAACGGCTTATCGACAAGACATCCATCGGCTACCAGTCACGTTGATTATACATCTCTCCGACATCAAGAATAGAGCAGCATATCGACTAGAGATGCTCACTACATTGAAGTATTAGCCCAAATTCAGCGAGACTAGTTTAAAAGACATTCGGCGATCTCAGGCTAGACGACCATAGGAAGGGTGAGTCCGGGGTCGACAGGTACAATCCTGGCGAGCTCCAGCTATCCAGTCTTGGTACTCAACCATACCAACATGCCCCTATCCCGAGGCATACACCTATTAGCAGGTCGCTGTTCACAGACCATTTTGGTCTGAGATTATCAATCTTGTAAAGGCGGAGTGAGCTATCCGCAGGCCAAAAAATCGTTTACCCTCGAGAAGTTTTGCTTATAAATATGTCTCAAAGCATCTCGGAGAAGGCAAACCCAGCCTCAAAGAGCTCGCACTTTTCGAGTTTTTTCTTTGCGTCGTCCGAGGTATTGAGCTCATCTTTTGCTCTGGGAGGGGAAGTTGAGAAAGGAACTTCTGGGTATGTAGTGGGACCTCCTCGCTGCAGCTTGCAGCTCTGTGTGCAGATAATTCTTCAAGTGTGAGGGTCATCTATGGGCTCAAAATATCCAAGTCTAAAGCATCTGACGATGAGACACGTAGCACGAGAGCTGCCCCTCTTGATCTGAACTTCGTTGAATCAGTATCCGGATTTCAACACTTTTGGTGTGGTGAGAGTGGACTGACAACTTGTGAGGAAAAGCTCACCTGACGACGCCATGACTGGACATGGAGAGCACAGAGACGACCAAGGTAACTCGCACCCGTCCAACGAGTTCGTCATGTGAAGCGATTTTGAGGAGTTCAGGAGATCTATGGACGAGATATTGCAAGCCTTACTCGCCCCGTGCGACGAGGTCATGGAACCTCCGCCAACGGTCATCAGCTCGCCCGATGAGGTGGGTCATAGTCGGCGACCCTACAAGGAAGTTGCCTAGGAGGAAGAGGATCAAGCGAGCTGCATCCAAGTATCGAGTTGCATCCACGAGTCCTCCAGCAACTCGATACTTGGAAATCGAGTTCAAGCGAGCTTGCATGACTTGCTAGGTCGCCCTGAAGAGCCCCTTTTGTGAGCTGATCCTATCAGCCCCGATGCTAGAAGGGTTTATATGAAGGATCGCGGTGGTCTTTTGGCAATGGAGCAGAGCGGAGCGCAACGGATTTTTTAAAAAAAATTCACAACCAATCCATCACATAGGGTTTAGGATATGATACCTCTAGAGAATGTATCTCTAGGTGAAGTGATGAATGTGTGGGTGAAGACGGCAACGAATCCACCACGAAGGAGAAAGCAATCCCTTTCGCCTCTCGGTTCACCTTGAACCCGAACAGTGAGGAATCTCTATTCCGTTGACGGGGATTCGAGACACAAAGTCTAGACGTTCTCTTCCAAGTGCGCCAGAGACTCTTAGTGGCCGAACCACACTAGTTGCCGGGAGAAGAAGAGAAAGGCGTGGGGCTTGACTGGACCGGCTAGAGGAAGAAATCCTCAAGGCAAAACACTTGCCTTTACTGTAGCTCTCAAAGACGAACTCCTACCAAGGAAAACGCGGTGCTCCTCCTCCACCAACCGTCGGCGTGCTCCAAGAAACAGACCAGCGACGACAAGGAGGAGGCTAGCTATGTGAGCTCTCGCCGGTGAGGAGAATAGAGGCGGCGCGACAACAGTTCGGCGCGAACAAGCCCGAGCGCAGGTGAGGCCGTCGTCTGATGGAGGAAATCAGGAAGGAAAAAACCCTAGCCTTACCCGCCTGCCCCCTTTTCCCCCTTTTATATGGAATACCTTTTTATATATATTTATATACAAATATTATTCATATATATATATATATATATATACACACACACACACAAATACCTCTTGTACATATATATAAACGTATTCCTAAATCAAGCCCTTATGGTTACAGATAACCAAAATATAAGATTGTGCTCCTCTACCAAAACAATTACGACGACTCGCCTCGTCATAATTTTCTCTTTTAATAGTCGCACAGAAAAACTTGTCTAAGCATGTCGAGACACGACATAATGCGTTCGCACTTACTATAGTATTTAGATTGAATTTCCCAGGAAATAAATACCCAAGTAAGACGAACTGAAACTGTTCCCGTTCATTTGGTGTGACCTTACAGAGGAACTATGTCGTCAAGACAATAATATAACAACTTATATTATGGACTATAAGAGGCTCTGTCACTGCATTATAGTCGCCCCAATAACATAGTAACTAGGTAACGCATTCTGATGACCTGTATCTTTTTCTTTGTCACATGATATCATAAACATTGTGCAAAATAGGAGGGTGTCATTTTCGCACTATATTTAATCTTTTCTCGGTCTCATAAGCGACGTGTATTTATAACTACATCAATTATATTGCATGCTATACAAACTCGCTTTACCAAGGGGCCCATAAATATCATAACTCAAATAAATTTGAGGGACATAGATATTATCTCGTGTAGATTACACACGCATAGGTATGCGCAACGAATCACGATATTTATCACCATCAAAAGATAGTCTTCAACCGCAGTCACATTGCTCACACCAATGCGCCAAATCTACACATCTAAAATCTACAATTCATAAGACACGTTGTGAACATTAATGACACTCAACACAATCCAAATAATGTTACAACAAGGAATAGGTCAAACTCAATATGTATAAAACACATATACATATTCATATGATTAAATGATAATCCCTTATCAACATTTATAGAACTACAATGTACTTTAATCGACATGACAATCTTATCTTGGTAATCAATGTTTCTCTTTGATTACCTCGATTGTGAGCAGAGCATAAGATTACGTGATGGAATAAACTCAAAGTTCTATAGTTCAGGACCTGCCTGCCCGCCTGCACTTCTCGGTGCGCAGGTGGCGGTTCTCTCTGCGCAGACGAGCCTCCGTGCTGCTCTCGTACACATCCTTGCAGAAAACGCCCGAGTATTCCCTGTCGAACAAAGCACTCTATCTCATCTTTCAACTTTACACACTCTTCAGTAGTGTGTCCGGTTCCTCGATGGAAGTCGCAGTACTTTGACGGATCAGCCCTTGGATTGGGCGGGAGCGCCCTTGGCCTTTAGAGCGCCGGATCGTCCTGAATGATATATAGGACGTTAGCGTGAGTGGTGTTGAGAGGGGTGTAAGTCCAGGGAGGCCCGTAATCCTAGCCTCTCCGGGGCTCCTGATTGCGATGCTCGATGTGACGGTTCTCGTCGCGCCTCTCTGCTAGTCTTCCGGAGGGCTGCTCCTGCTGCTTCTGCCTCTTTTGGCCTCCTTCAAACTGTCGACGGTGGGTCTCAATGGTCTCGTTCGCGGCTATCTGAGCTTCCACTCGGTGTACCAGATCTGCATAACTTGGGACAGTATCCCGCATTAGAGCAGAGTAGAATCCGCCTGGTCGAAGTCCCCCGAGGAAGACTCCTCGAAGGAGTTCTGGTTCTACCCCAGGGATCTGTCTAGCTTCCACAGTAAATCGGCGGAAAAACTCTTTCAAGGTCTCGGTTTCACTCTGTCGGATGTCGGAGAGGTGGGATGGTGTAAGACCCCCCCTTTTTTTTTCTTTTTCAACCACCGGGGTCTTAGGCCCAGAACCGCCGCTTTGCGGTGACACCTTCGCGTCCTGAAGGGTCATCACCACAAGGCGCCGATTCTGCCGGCCAATTCGATCACTGAAAAGTAGCACAATATTTGAAGTAAGAACAATGCAGTCCACAATAATAAATCACATGTAAATAAGATAAAATCTCCACGAAGGGAGTGTCCACAGAAATCATCAGAGTACTATAAATGCGAGCTTATGCCCGGTACAAAATGTCCTCACTACAAGTCTCTCATGCGGAAGCGAAACAGAAACTACTCAAGGTCGAGACTCACGGTCCCGGCTGTATGAACTCCGGAGCTAGACTGCCCCATCTCCAGGCGCACCGATCTCTGGGGCTGCTCCTCCATGCTGGGCTCCACGATCCCCTAAATGATGCGGTTCGAAAACCGTTAGTCATAAAGACTAAGCACTATCATCCCCCACCCCTTCCCCCAAGGCTCCTAGGTACCGAGCGGAGAGGAAGAAAGGGGAGGACATATTTGTGGAGAATAAAAGTAAACAGGTGACAGTGGACTTAATCTAACAAGTTGTATTCGGTGAGCAGTTAATATAATTGTTATAATAGGTCTAGCGGTAAGAAAAGCAAATATATGAATTTAACCTTCACTTATGCGAGAACACATAAGCAAAAGGGATCTTTAGCAAGGCTCCCATCGTATAAGTGTCCCATACCACTTATACCTTGGGGTGTCGGTTATCAAACAGCAATGGTTGTTATATATTGAAATTAACCTTTGATTTATAAACTTGCCCACACAAGCTTATAGACCAAGGGGTCGTTTTGCAAGTCCTAATGTATAAGCGTCCCATACCACTTATACTTTAGGTGTCAGGGTTAAATGAATCGATTATGCTATGACATGCTAGTGGGTATGATGAAACATGCAAGTGCAACTCACACACCCGACTCTGTGCACACAGACCTTTAGTTCCCCCTTTCGGAGCCGTTACCTCCCAGGATACCTCCGTAGTGGCGGACGGAAGCGGTGGGTTGGGCCTCGCCCACCTCAAAACCAGTAAAAGCACCACTGGTCTGACCTATCGTACGCCTCAACGCTTGGTGCACTAAGCGGACGCCTGCGTACTCTTGCCGGCTGGCGCACCGGACTTCTGTTGGCGAAGTGCTAACCACCTCACCGAGTCAACGATATCGGTGTCGGTGCAATCGAACTCCCCGATATCGAAAAACCCACCACCTTAATTTTTCCTATCTTATGCACATGCAAGTTTATTCGAAAACACACCAAACCGAGCCGAAGCTCCCCGGACCAAAACGTCCGTCTCCAAACCAACCGAGCCGAAGCTCCCCGGACCAAAACGTCCGTCCCAAACCAACCGAGCCGAAGCTCCCCAATAAACAAAAGATTAGCCCCTACCTTTCTGATTAAGTGCTCATGCCTAGTTCCTGGATTTTCCTTATCTAGTCTTAACTGTCCAAAACAAGAAGGCAATCTATAGTATACCGAGAGGTGATGAGATGTACCTGACTGAACAACTCCGGGTATCTTTGCCTCATCAGGTCCTGCGGTTCTCAGGTGTGCTCCTCCTGACCGTGGTTTCTCCACAGAACCTTGACTAAGGGGATCTTTTTGCGGTGCAGGATCCGTACTCCTTTGTCGTCGATTCGAACCGGCTCCAAGTGAACAGATCTGTCTGAAGCTACCGGCCCTTCGGTGGTCGAAATCCGCTGCTCCGGGCGTAGTAGAGCCCTTCTCAGCGAAGAAATGTGGAAGACGTCGTGTAGAGCTGCCAGCTCTGGCGGCAACTCTAGCCTGTAGGCTAGGGGTCCGATCCGCTCCAGGATCCGGTAAGGACCCATATACCTATGGCTGAGCTTCTTCCTCCGTCCGCGCACCCGTGAGACTCCGTGCATGGGCCGGATCTTCAAGAACACTCGATCCCCTACCCGAAACTCCACCTGACGATGTCGGGCGTCATAGTATTTAGCCTGTCTGCTCTGCGCCTCCAACATCCTATCTCTGATCAGTCTCACCTGAGCCTCGGTGTCTTCAACAAAATCCGATCCCAACACCTTCGGATCCTCGTCTTGAACCCAAGAAAGCGGGGTCCTACATTTTCTTCCATACAAGGCTTCATAAGGCGCCATCCTGATGCTGGACTGGTAGCTGTTATTATAGGAGAACTCAACCAACGGTAACATCTTCTCCCACGGCTCCCCTCGGTCCAGTATACACAGCCGTAGTAAATCCTCCAAGGTCCGGTTGGTGCGCTCTGTCTGCCCGTCCGTCTGAGGGTGGAAGGCCGTGCTAAAAGTCAACCGGGTGCCCAAATATGCCTGCACTGACCGCCACTCCCTGGATGTAAACCGTCCGTCGCGGTCCGACACTATCGTCCGGGGCACGCCATGATATCGGATATATTGCTCTACGCAGACAATATGATTAACTCCAATGCCTTCCTCAGATCAAGTCCTATTGTATTTCACAATTGCTATATGCAGACCGACCTAGACTTCATGTCGAACCGGTTATGCTATGATCTAATACTCATCCAAATGCCCTAAATTATTTACTGGAGACTTACCATGACATAAATGACCTAAATCCAGAAAATGGAAATTTTCATAATTTATTTGGCATTTAATTAAATTCCTCGAAAATCCCAAGGGCTACCGGTTTGAACATGAACTACCCTAAGTAATCATGCAAGATGTCCAGAAAATTTATGATAAATAATAGGTTATCTCAATAGGTTAAATCCTAAGTATCATAATTTTTCTATCATCAAAAGGGCATGAAAACTATTTTAGAAATAATCTCTAATTTCTGTTGTTTATGAATCAAGTACAGAAAATATTCTTCCAAAAATTATAAATAATTTATTCCATGCAGATAAAGGCCTAAAATTAGCACTGGCCAAGTTTCATAATTTTCCAGCAAGTACTTTATCCATAATTAATTTTTAAGCAATAAAACCCCTTTCTAATATCTGTGAACAAAGTACCAGATTTATTAAACATAAAATTCTATAAAAATTCAGGGATCAATGTTCTACTGGTCAAGATCTAAATCCAGAATTTTAACTGATTATAATTAATTTAACACCTCCAAATATTTGAAACAACAAATCGGGCTAATAATCCTTTAACACATGAAGTATAATATTTATTAATCATAAAATTCCAGGAAAATTATCATAAGGTTAAAACATCCTAAAACCCCCTCCTCCCGAGTTTCATGATTTTTGGATTAGATTTAGTGCTTAAAATAACTGAATTACATTTCTACCCTAATTCAAAGTCTCAACTTTCGAGGTACCTAATTACCTCCAATTCCTTCACTATTTCAACCAGAGGGTTTTCAGCATATCATGCCACTCTCCTCCAAATTTCAAGGGCATACAAGAGCTTTTTCTCCTATGTCCTTCACAAACCTCAAAACCCTTCATTTAAGGTTTGAGCTTGGATCCTAGGGTAAGTCAACCCTAAACCACTCCATTTTTCTCCAAGCAGGTTATAACACCATTCTAAGTCAGAGATCAGAAAATCAGCCTCTGTTGAGGTGACTTGACCTTTCCAAACTCTCAGTGCACTTTTTATTAAAAGGTATCTCACTAATGCCCAGTTAAGGGTAGGAGATTTCTCACCCAAAACTCCTCCAAATCAATTGGAATTTTGTACATACCTAGGTTTTATAGCCAGGGACCACTATCCAAAATTTGGGAGGGTTTGGAGGTCATTTGACCACCTAAATAAATTCCTCTAAGTTTATTAAATTAAAACAAAAACTTTAGGCAAAGTACCCATTTTTGGTCTGCCTTTAGGTATAACCAAGATTAACCCACTGCCCAAATTTTAGGTCATTTGAACAAGGGACGAAGAGTGGGCATCCGTTTTAATCTCTGCCCAACTCTAGGTACAGCCCCCACTAAAACGGGTGCTGCGGCCGAACCGCTTACCCAAACGAGTTGAAACCAATTTTAGATTTATCTAGACTCGAAGGGCTACGACTTTCGTGTCTGGTCACTTTTCCTAAAACGGCCTCTAAGTGCCTCATTTTGCAGCCCCAAAATATATTCAAATAATATATCTTTCCATTATGTAATATATAATACACTATATATTATAAAATTAATTCTACTGTTCATCTTCTTCATGAAACCGAAAACAGATACAGAAAACCATTTTTCCTGTAAGCATTCCGTGATCCGTCGCCGGCCGTCCGGTCACTTCCCTGGCCAGCCACCACTACCACCACCTCCGTTGAGGCGATGGCAAGCGGTCGGTGGTGGTTTGGCCGCCGGAGGTGACGGTTTCCGGCGAACTCAAAAATACCTTTTTCATGGTTTTCCCATGAAAACGAGAGACGGGTCCGGCTCCGTTGAGCGCGAACTCCCTTTCTAAGAATCCTAAGATCTACCCATGAAAGAGAAAGAGCAGAGGAGGACCTTGTTCGCAGTTTGGAGGCGAGATGAACGACGGGGTGTCATGGCGCGGTGGTGGCGTTGCTGAACTTCTCCTACAGCAAGAACAAGGATCTGATCGTTTACTTGAGCGTGTAAACTTCTCCTCTTGCCCCAAGTGGGCTTTTATAAGTCAGAAAGTGGGGAGGTGAAAGGGTAAAGCCGTAATGGCCATGAAGGCTCCTCTTAATAGCCTTTCGGTTACTGTGAAGGGATAGGAAACGGTGGGAGATGAACAGGTGTGTCCAGTTGGCGGTTTCCTATTGGACCAACACTTCCTCCTTTATTACATAATTACAGAAGGGAAAACGGCCTGTAATTACTCCTGGTGTAACTTCCCACACCAGTATTTATTTCCACGCGTGTTAGAATAATTTCGGCCCTGAACCGTCGTTTCGGCCAATGTCACGGGCGTGACACATAGGTCACGGGCGTGACAAGCCCGGATAGCCAATTCTGGGCTCGACGATCGTCGAACTGAGATCGACGATCGTCGAAGGATGGTCACGGGCGTGACACTTGGGTCACGGGCGTGACAGGCCCGAGTGGTTAATTCTGGGCCGACGATCGTCGATTTGAGATCGACGGTCATCGAATGGTGGTCACGCCCTAGGTCACGGGCATGACACCTAGGTCACGGGCGTGACAGGCCCGAACGGCAAATTCTGTGGTCGACGAGCGTCGAACTGAGATCGACGGTCGTCGAAGGCTGGTCACGCCCTAGGTCATGGGCGTGACACTTAGGTCACGGGCGTGACAGGCCCGAGCTGCAAGGCCGACGATCGTCTCACGGAGATCGACGATCGTCGAAGGAGTCACGCCCTTGGTCACGGGCGTGACACCTTGGTCACGGGCGTGACATGCCCCGGCTGCATGTTCAACGATCGTCTCGCGGAGATCGACAATCGTCGAAGGAGTCACGCCCTAAGTCACGGGCGTGACGGGTCGGTCACGGGCGTGACCAACCCGTGACCCGAAATCTCGATCGATTTATTTCAGTTTTTTGGGCTTCCTAGGGTTCCGTCACGACCAAACGACTCCTAGGGGTCTAGCCGGAAATGGGATGTTACAGATGGATCCTTTGCGATCCTGCGATTGGACACGAACTGACCAAGGAATTGCTGGCTCAGCTGGGGAAAGTTTCTGATAGACCCCTCTCAGAGGGAATGGAACCAAGTGTGGGCCTGCCCCTTGAGGGTAGTAGGGAAGACCAGACAAAGCAGTTGATCGGGAGCGTTGCAGAGGTGGAGGATCGTGTATAAGTGGTTGATGTGTTCCCAAGGATCGTCCACTCAGTCGTACATCTCAACGTGGGGGATCTTGAATCCTTGAGGGACGGGATAGGCCAGTACTTTAGGAGCCAAGGGTGATGCTCCCTGAGCGGGGCTGCGCGTCGCCATCGCTCGCCGGCCGACAGGTCCAAACTCTTCTTCGAACATTTCTCGGAATGCTTCCCGAGTCATTCCTGCACCTGGCTCTGCTGGGACCGGCTGCTGCTGATTGCTGAGGAGAGGGGCGATTCCCGCCGCCCTGATGTGGCGAACGGGATGCTCGACGTTGTCGTGCCTTGACGACTCGGATTCTTCTTCTACGGACCTCTGACTTTCTGCTGGTGGTACTGGTAGATTTTCCTGAGTTGGGACCCCTGCGGACACGTTGAGGCCTGCGAGTTGTCTCAAGAGGGCGAGCATCTCGACCCGGATGTCTGGTGGGGGTGCCGCGTTCTCGGGCACCACCGCCCCAGGCGCTGCTACGTCCTCTTGCGGTAGCGCGTTCGCTAGAGACTGCGACGCGGTTTGATCCTCCTGCTCACGCCGGATCGACCCCCTAGTCGTTCGGGTACTTTTTTCGGCCATCTGTCTCGCTTTGACAAACTTCTGAGTCTTCTCTCGCTTGCTGGGTATGCTTCTCACAGACAGCGCCAAACTGTTGCGGTTCGCTTAATGCCCTCGGTAGACCGGTTCCGGATCGGTCCGTCTTAGCCCCGGGCGATCAAGTACGCACACAGTCAAAGTAGAAAAGGAGAGATTGTACACGCACAACTTTAGAGTAGAAAACCCCGGAAAGGGGAAAAAACTACGTGGTCGGGTCTGTGCCAGCCAAGATCCACTATTTGCCTCTGTTACAGTGCTCTTGTAGAGAGAAAGCGAGGGCGACAGGCCGCGCCTCGTTACAAATACTGGAGGGTTGAGAGAGCTCTCCTCGGGTTACAGGCCACCGCTTCGGAGTTAATGCACTTTGACGTGCGTCTTTCTTGAGTGCTTGCTCTTCTAACTTGCGCTCTGCAGGATGTCTGCACTTTATCCCTCAGACTGAGGAGGGTTGCCTTCACTGGCACTTCGTTTCCTTCCTTCTCTGGGCGGCGGCGCTCGCAGGAGAACCTGACAAGTTAGTCAGTGAAAGAGGAACAACGGAGGAGAGTAGAGAGAGAAGTTCTGAGGAAAAGTAGGAAAGAAGAGAGAGAAAGAGAATGAGAGAATGAAGTCTGATCCCTCAAAACGAACTACCAGGGGGGCTTATATAGGGTTTCCGAGGTGGTTAGGGTGGTTACGGTGGTTAATCGCAGATCGGAGGGCCGCGATCACTTGTGGCGATCAGGGAGCCGTGATGGCCTGCCATGATCGGACGGTGGAGAGAAGGCCGACCAACGATGGTTGTCGGAGGAGGCGCGCCGGCCGACGGTCGCCCGAGGGAGGGGGCGGCCGCCGCGGGCGGATGGTTCTGGGCGGCCGGCTAAGGACGCCCCGTCTGAGGGGGGGCGGGCGGCCACGGGCGGCCGGCCGCACGGAGGGGCCGGCCAAGGCCGCCGACCGCAAGGGCGGCCGGCCGCGGCCTCCGGCCGCACGGGAGCGGCTGGCCGGGGCCGCCAGCTGCACGGAGGGGGCCGGCCGGGGCCGCCGTCCGCACGTGGGGGGGAGGGGGGCGTCGGGGCCGCCATCCACACGGAGGGGGGGGGCGGCCGGGGCCGCCGTCCGCACGCGGTGGGCGGGTGGGGGTGGGGGTGGGGGTGGGGGTGGGGGGCCGTCGGGGCCGCCGGCCGCACGGGGGGGGGGGGGGGGGGGGGGGCGGCCGGGGCCGGCGTCCGCACGGGGGGGCCGGCCGCATGGAGGGGGCCGCCCGGGGCCGCCGGCCGAACGGAGGGGGCCGGCCGGGGCCGCCGGTCGCACGGAGGGGGCCGGCCGGGGCCGCCGGCCGCAAGGGGGCGGCCGGCCGAACGGAGGGGGCCGGCCGCAAGGGGGCGGCCGACCGAACGGAGGGGGCCGGCCGCAAGGGGTCGGCCGGTCGACAGGGGGCGGCCGGCCGCAAGGGGGCGGCCGGCCGCCCCCTTGCGGCCGTCCAGGGCCTCCGGCCACAAGGGGGGGTGGCGGCCGACCATGGGTGGCCGGCCGCCGGCCGCCCGTAACGGCGGCGGCGGTTGCGATTCGCCGTGCGGTGGTTACACGATCCGGTGCGTGGGAGTTACGATCTGGTGCGCGGGAGTAACGATCTGGTGCGCGGGAGTTACGATCTGGTGCGCGGGAGTTACGATCCGGTGCGCGAGAGTTATCATAATAATCTATAAATCATGGGGTACCCATCAATTATTTCTTTAGAAAAATAAAAAATTTAACAAATAAATTCAAGTTTTCAAAAAAAAAAATCCTCAACCCACCACTCCATAATTCATATACGTATATCCCATAGATTCTTTTTCCTTAATTATTTTAATCGATTATTATTATTATTATTTTATAAATAAAAAACTTTCAGGTTATCGCAACTTATCCCAGAACATTTCAAATTTTCAATCCAGCAGAGAAAATCATAATCAAACAGATCCAATAAAGCAGTTTAAAAAAAAATCCGATTACTTGGCGGCGAACCCCCGACTGAAAACGGCTTCAGTAAGCACATGCCTCCTCCTCAAAATCCCCAAATCAAGCAAATAGTTGACGTACACCTTCCCTTCCACAGCCGTCGCCGCCGTCGCCACCCGATGCAGCGGCCCAACATACCTCGCCGTCACCGCCGCAGTTTCCCAGTCGTCAAAGCTCTCCACAATTCTAGCACAAGGAAAGGCGCCGGCGACCACCAATTTGGTCGGCGACAGCAGCTCCATTCCATCTCCCATCAGAACCGAGCCCGCGACGCGAACAACTCTCACCTCCTCTGTTTTCGTGTCGACTTTGAAAAGCTGGCCGGCGGCGGTGTGAACCGCTAGGAGATAGCCGTTGCGGTGGTGGACAATCCCGTTGAGGCCGACGAAGCTTCGGTACCATTCTTTGTTTTGCGAGAAGAGATCGCTTCTTATGATCGATTGGAGTTCGCCGTTCAATCCTACTTTCCAGATCTTGTTTGATTTTGCGTCGGTGACATAAGCGTTGCCGTCGTCGTCGACGGCGACGTCGTCGGCGAATGAGGGCTCGTCATCTGTTAATTAAAAGCTAATTGATGAGCGTGTTAATCATAATTAATTAGCTTCCGAGTTTATGTTTTAAATTTTAATAAATAGTAATTTATATATCCTTTGGACAATTGTCCACTGTTTCAATTAAATTTTCCAATTTAATAAATTGTTTTAGTAAAAAATTTCTCAAAGAAAAGGGGGCTTAATTAAACTATTTTTAACTTTGTAAAAAAAAACTTTATGCGGTTTTTCGTAATTTATAGAAAAATTGGAATGCGATTAGCTGAAATCTCAAACCCCCACAAATTTACTGTGCGCGCCCCGGTGCACACGATCTCACCACGCGCACAACTGACTGCCCTCGGCCAACACTCTTCGTGGCCGGGCCTGCGGCCGACCTCCCGACTTGTAGAGCCGTGCCTCACCACCGCTGACGCCGTGGCCGACCTCCCCGGCCGGCGCGCCCACGACCGACCTCCCAACTAGTCGTGGTCGTGCCTCACGACGACGAACCGACGGCCGGCGCCGCGCCCGGCCTCCCTGGCCGGTGCGCCCGCGGCCGGTCGCGACCGTGCCTCACAACCGCAAACCCGCGGCCGCCTGGCACGCCTATGGCTGCCCTCCCGTCCGGTCGCGACTCTCCCTCCTCCCCAGACGACCATCCTCCACCGGGGGCTCATCGCCCGTCAACGGATCACGGATGGCCTATCTTCGTCATCCATTCGTCCATCTTAAATCGCCGCCATTTGTTTCACGAGTAACCACCCGCATAACCACTATCAAGGGTGGGTGCCAATAACCAAAATAATTACATGGGTAGAATAATTATATACCGTGCTTGTCGCTCATTTTTGTGGTGTGCGCAATAATTTGGAACGGGCATGCATAATACATTTTTTTATTGTAAGTAAACATTTTTTTGAAGTAAAAGAGTAAACACGGATTTAAAAAACTGAAAGTTCTTAAATTAGATGGTTAGAATGAGAAAGCAAATGTTTAAACAAATGATGTTTTTTTCTTTTAATATAGTTATATATATATACTATATTAAAAAGAAATATCATGATATGACAATATCAAAGAAATAAAAATTCATTCAAAAAATTTCGACCGTTCATAATAATTTGATTAATATGGACCATTCATCATCAACCACTAACTCAATCATTCTCTCTTCTCATTCCCGATCAGTCATTAATCTACTCACGCTGCTATGTAGGCTCACGGTTAGAGAAAAGAGAGAAAGGGAGAGAGAGAGAGGAGAGAGGGCATTAATCTACTCACACTGCTATATAGGCTCACGGTTCAGACAGAGAAAGAGAGGGAGAGAGGAGAGAGAGAGGGCATTAATCTACTCAGGCAGCTATATAGGCTCACGGTTCAGAGAGAGAAAGAGAGAGAAAGGGAGAGAGAGAGAGAGGGGAGAGAGGGTGGAGAGAGAGAGAGTGGGCTGCACTTGACAGATGTCATTCATTTTTTTTATTCGAGAGAGAGAGAAAGAGAAACAAGAGATTGGAAATTAATTTTGGTGAGTGTTATCCGCACTACAGTTTTGGTTATCCGCACTTTTTTTTCCCAATTTTTCGCGTTTTTTAGAAATACGTTTTGTACATGCATTTTTACGAAAAGTGTTCAACACCAAAGTTGTAGATCTCATCGAGATCTACAACTTTCGTGTTAAACACTTATCCTGAAAATGCATGTACAAGACGTATTTCTAAAAGGCGCGAAATCTGGGTGTATTTCCAAAGTACGTCTTGTACATGCATTTTCAGGAAAAGTGTTCAACACGAAAGTTGTAGATCTCGATGAGATCTACAACTTTGATGTTGAACACTTTTCCTGAAAATGCATGTACAAGACGTATTTCCAAAAGGCGCGAAAAATTAGAAAAAAAATATTTGCGAATAACCAAAACTGCAGTGCGGATAACAATCACCGAAAAGTTATGGGTGTAACTGCTCCACGCGCCCCCCCCCCACCCCCACCCCCACACGATCTCACCACGCGCACAACTGACTGCCAGCGGCCAGCACTCTCCGTGGTCGGCGCGCCTGCGGCCGACCTCCCGACCGGCCGGGCAGTGCCTAGCTCACCACCGCTGACGCCGTGGCCGACCTCCCCAGCCGGCGCGCCCACAAGTGACCTCCCAATAGGTCGTGGTCGTGCCTCGCGACCACGAACCGACGTCCAACGCCACGCCCGACCTCCCTGGCCGGCGCGCCCGCGGCTAGCCGCGATCGTGCCTCACAGCTGCAAACCCGCGGCCGCTCAGCACGACTGCGGCTGGCCTCCCGCCCGGTCGCGACTCTCCCTCTTCCCCCGACGATCATCCTCCACCGGGGGCTCGTCGCCCGTCAACGGATGGCCCATCTCCGTCGTCCATTCATCCATCTTCAATCGCCACCATTTGTTTCACGAGAAACCACACCCGCGTAACCACCATCAAGGGTGGGTACCAATAACCAAAATAATTACAGTATGCGTGTAATAATATTATAAAAATAATGCTCGTCTTAAACTATATTAAAAATGATCTGTAATTAGCAACATGTGTGGTTACAGTCTACGAATTACCACGTAACCACCTCTAGATCCTATAAATTGGACCTCAGAACCTCTCACATTCTAACTTTTGTTCTCCCAGTCTTCTCCTCATACATTACAGAGCTCTGACAAAATCTTCCAATGAGCCACCTCTCTTGAAGACCTTTGAGCATTTTGAAGATTCGTAAAAGTCTCCGATGCTCCTACATGCTAGCCTTCCCCAGTAATCCCTCTACGTGCCACCCTCCAGCAATCAGGGTCCAGACAACAACTGTGAGCATTCTACACCACCAGAGAAGACCGATATTAAGCTTTGCGAGCGGTGACCTGTCATCCTCCGTGTTGAAACCGAAAAATCCGGTCTCTGTGGAGTTCACCCTTGGGGAAGGGGTGACCGCACACTTACTACACCCGGGGGAGTGTCACGGACCAGAGACTTGGGAAACTAGGAACAGACCCTCGGCTCTAGCGCGGAGGTCCCACCACACACTCAGAAGGTTACAAGAACTCTTCCCCTCCCTTACCAAAGAGCTAGGCTGGGCGCCTTGGAGAGCTCTCTCTACTCTACCAAGAAGATGCTAAGGGAGGAGGAGGTCAAGAAAACTCATCCTCTCCAAAGGCACCCAAGGGGGTCTATTTATAGTTTTTCCAAGTCCTGATGGTAAAATGACCAAAATAGCCCTACGACCAATTGGCCTTGAGCCAATGGCAAACCTCCACACCGGGGGGTAGAGAGGTAATTTTCACCCCGGGGGCACAACGGTAAAAATACGACCCAAAGGGGTCCGGGGGCCGAGCCATGCTCCCCACCCCTCGGGCGAGCAGCAGGCCACGGGCCTGGCTCGCCCGCAAGGGCAGGCAGCCCGGGCGAGCCCCAGGCCGCAGGCCTGGCTCGCCCGCGGGGCAGGCCGCCCGGGCTCGCCGCAGGTCGCAGGCCTGGCTCGCCGCTCCTACCTAGCACTAAGGCCAACCGGGGGGACCCTACTCTGCGAATACGGGGTTGTACACTCCGAGCAAGTCTCGTTCTCTCTCACCTCCCAAACTGTAACAAGGAGCAGTCTGTCGTGCTCGATTTCACCGAAACCTTGTAAACAGAAGCAAGTAGTGAAGTTTGACCGACACCGTACCATCCATGTGGTTTTTGACTCCATTCACGAGTTTTCTATGTTAAAAATCTGTCTGTCAATTTCTCTATTTACTCGGTGACTGATTGTGCGCTCGACCGCTTCACGGGCTAAGACGGTCAAGTTTAATCCGGTCTACCAAGAGCCTCGAGCAATCCGCAACACTACCGCACTATACAAGTATATATATTAAATAAATTAATCTTTTTAAACCTTTTTCCTTCATATTTTTAATTCTTATCATTGTCTTCTAATTATATATTTTATAGACAACCATTATTTCTAATATTAAATTTTTTTTGCTGTGTGTTAATGCTCTCACCTTTTGATAAATTTAATTTGTTTTAACTCTATGGTCAATTTAAATGCACACTGGATCAAAACTCCAAAATAGTCAATAACAAAAATTTATGTGAAAATTTGGAGAGGAAAAAAAACTATATGTGAGAATTTATTTAATAGTGCACTGTGCATGAAGGCACGTTCAAATATAGATAAAAGATTTGACAGTTGGGGTGTTCATCAACATAATCGAATAATTCTTCAGCCGAATTCAAATTTGTCATAAAATTCATATACTTGGATTCGATCAAATATTCGGTGTTGGATTTGGATTTGGATTTGTCATAAAAGTGACAAGCACGGGGATCCTCCCTTACGGCCAATCACGATATTACCTCTACTGTGATAGTGCATGGGGGCCCCTGTGTTTAGCGCAACATTATCCAAACCACGACATTGTTCTGATGCGACGACACAACTGTCACTCGCAAACCCCTCTAATTAGTATTATGTTGCGTTTGTCGATCACTTTTGTGGTGTGCACAATAATTTGGGACGAGCATGAAAAATACATTTTTTTTATTGTAAGTAAAGAACTTTGTTTATATGATAGGACATTTTTTAAAGTAAAAGAGTAAATGGGGATTTAAAAAATTGAAAGTTCTTAAATTGGAAGGTTAAAATGAGAACGTAAATGTTTAAACAAATGATGTTTTTTTACCTCCTTCATTAACTCACGGTTCAGAGAGAGAAAGGGAGAGAGAGAGAAAGGGAGAGAGAGAGAGAGAGAAGACAGGGAGAGAGGGCATTAATCTACTCACGCTGGTATATAGGCTCACGACTGAGACTCTGTTTGTTTGGGCGTTTCGCTGCTCCGTTTTGGGCAAACGCCGTCGGAAGGAGGGTAAACAAATGAATCTCCGACGACGTTTGCTTCGTTTCCACCAGCCTGCCTTGAGAAACGCCCCTAAAAGCTGAGAGAGAGAAAGAGAGAGAAAGGAAGAGAGAGAGGAGAGAGGGAGGCGGAGAGAGAGTGGGCTGCGATGCCATTCAATTTTTTTTATTGGAGAGAGAAAAAAGAGGAGAGATTGGAAATTAATTTTTGTACATCAAAACTTACATTTTTTTACAAAATAAAAATAATAATATTGATGCATATTTTTTTACGATTATTTTGAGTACTCATATGTATATGTTGATATGTATATGTTGCAAATGCAGCTCGCCTTGATGCGGGTGTAGCCCGCAACGACGCATGGAGCACAGACAAAGCCCGTTAGGGGTGGTCGAAGCCTGCCGGGGCCGGGCGAAGCCTACTGAGGCCGGCCGAAGCCCACCATCGTCAACCGGGTACTGTCACGCTTGGCCGTAGAGGCGAAGCCTTGTGTCAGGCACTCGTGTGTATGTGTGTATATAATAAATTTATTCCGATTTGAGAACTATTCGAATTTGAAATACAGATTCGAGGATTCGAATCCCGAAAATATAAATTTTAATTGAATTTTCCCGAAGAGAATCCCAAATAATACACAAACCACCATTCCACCGGGATTCGGGGCTGATCCTCACTGCCCGACCACAGCCCCGCCATACTGCGAGGGGCTGCGGCCGGGCGGTGCCGTTTGCGCGACCGCGGAGGATCAGCCCCGCCAAACGGGCCGACAACCCGTGATTAATTGATGTCAAAACCCGATCATCCACCGTCAATTTGAAATCAGACGACCGTAGGGAATTCAAGAGGAATCGAGAGAGTGTGAGAGAGGCATCGGACCTGGGCAGCTGAGTCGGGTGAGGAAGAACCTTTCACCGGAATCGAGGCCGTACGAGGCGACGGCGGCGGAGCGAAATCGCCTCACGTCGGCGTAAACCACAAGGAATCGGCCGCGGGCCGCATCGATCGCGATCCCCAGCGAGGCGTTCCCGGCGACGTCATCGTCGGCGATCACGGTGCGCGCTTCGAGCTCGGAGCCGTCGGCGATTCCGGGGAGGCGGATCTCCGCTATCTGGCCCTCTAAGAAGGTGGATATCAGGAATCTGCGGCGCGGAGGATCCCATTTCGCGCACTCCCCAAACCAGCTGCCGCTCCGGAAGCCGATCGTCCCGCCGGCGGCGGTGGCCGCGCGTTCTAGCGACGCAATTAGAGCCAGCGGTATAGCGGTGGCGAGGGCCAGCAGAATCGCAGCGCGCAGGCCACAGAGCCCGCACCAGTATCTCGCCATTGCAGAGAGAGAGAGAGAGAGAGAGAGAGAGAGAGAGAGAGAGAGAGAGAGAGTATTGTTGTTGAAGTAGTTACGGTTAGTGATCAGATTGCAGAAAATGGGATGAAAATTAGGGATGGGACGAATCAATGGGGGGAGAGAAGGCTAGAACTAATTAATTATAATTAACCGAGAGTATAATGGTTGAGATTACAGCTGATTGATTTTATTAATTATCAAACTGACAATCATGTATATCTAAATCCCCTTTATGGGGATTGTTATTCGCAGACCGCGAATGGCTATTCGCAGACCGAAAAAAACGTTTTTTTTGGGTTCCTTTTTTTTTTATTCGCAGACCGAATGACTATCCGCCGATCGCTCTGCTCGCCATCTGCCGCTCGCCCCGCTCGCCGGCGAAGAAGAGTCGATCGTCCCGCCGCTCGCCGCTGTGTGCAAGGGCGGACCTAGCTTAAGGCGCCAGGAGTTAGGGCATTTCCGAGCATGTAACGGGAAAGCGCGGCAACGAAGGCAGTGTGCTCTTTTCTCTCCGGCCCCGTCTAGTAGATCTATCTCCCAAGAAATGCCCGCCTCTGCCGCTGATCGCTGCTCTGAATCTTGATTTTGCCCTAACCGTGCTCCTGGTACTTTCTTCTTCTTCTTCTTCTGATAGACTTGATATTTTTTGTGCACTTGTGGTGTCAGTGCTTCATATTTTTTGATGCAGGTTATGTATACTTTTATGTAGGCTCCAATTTTGGTGGTACTTGTGGTGCTGGTGCACATCTTGACCCTATTTTTTTACTTTTAATGTTGGTCTGCGAATAACAATAATTTCTGCGAATAACAAATTTAATAGTCTTTGGGTCTGCGAATAGTAATAATCTGCGAATAGCCATATTCGGTCTGCGGTTAACAATCCCCTTTATTTAAAGCTCTATTATTTTATATTTCCGATTTTACCCTTACATATTTTGAATGCTCCCGAAATTCTCCCAGTGCCACCGACTACCTCATCTACTGGAACGGGCGAAATTTTTCGATCCAGGCGAAACTTCAAAGGAAAAAATAACTTCAAAGGAACGGGCAAAAATTTTCGATCCGGGTCGCGGTCACAAATCTGTGTCCGAGGCTAGTAGGATGTTGACACATAGAAGCGCAGCTCTGGCAGGTAGAAAAGTTCTTTTCCAGTCGTCAGAGCTGTTTTCTATATGTTTGGGACGGCTCTTAATGGAGAGCTTATCGTAAATCTGGCGCTATTTAGGCGCTTTTCGGAAATCTCCCGGCCCCCTGTTTCTGCTACCGTGAAATCGCCGGATCAAAATTTTTTTTATTTCTGTAGTCGTCTTCCCCATCCGATCACGACAATCTCGCCGACGCTCTCACCGGATAATTTTTTTTTTCGATTTCTGTGGTCGTCTTCCCCATCCGGATCGCGACACTCTCGTCGCAAACCAAGCCCGAGATCCTCCGTTAGGTATCCGGCGATGATGAGTGTACAACCCGTATTCGACGAGGAGAGGCCCCACCGCAGCCAGGTCACCAGAAGTCAAAGTCAACGATCCAAGGGTGAAGTCAAGATCAAGCCGCGGGCCAGCAAAAGGTATGGGCGAGTATGGCGAGCTCCCCATGCCTACTCACCAGGTGGCGACTAAGGTGAGATACTCGCTCGTCCCGTGCGAGCTCACCAGAAAGTCGCCCGATCGCCGGGGTGAGGGTATAAGTAAGACCCCCCATCTCTTTGGATTTCCCTATAAATAGGACCCCGGGGGTACGAAGGAGAGGAGGATATGCTCGGGTAGTTACTCGCGAATTCCAGCTCGCGCGTCTCCTTCGTATCAAGCTCGGCCACTCTGGTTGAGAAGGGGTTGCTTCATCTAAGCAACCGGGTACGTGGTGGGACCTTCCTACCGCAGCGTCTGGCGTCTTGTTTCCTCTGCCAGTTCCGGGCCATCCGATTTCACTGCGAGACCGGTAGCCTTAGGCCGCCTAGTCCGATTCTGAGGTCGGGATTTTCTCGGCTTCAACACTTGGTGCGGTGAGCGTGGATAGCAGCCAAGGAGGAAAGTTTCGTAGTGGCGAAAGATGGTCAATGGTGATGATCAAGGCGAGGCGGGGGGCAACTCGGCAGGAGCAGGCACCTCGGAGAGAGGTGGCGGGTTTGTGACGGTAGCGGCTTTTGAGGAGTTCGCGAAGAGGATGGAGAAGGCGATACTCGTAGGATTCGCCAACCCACCGGAGGTCACGACGACTTCTCCCCATCGCCTGACCCCACCGGGCGAGGAGGAGCCAACCCGGCGAGCAGGAAAGGAGCCCGCCTGGGCGAGAGAGGAGCAATCGATGCCGCCGCTTCATCATCCAGCGAGCAGCCAGGGCATCCGGTTCCGAGATCCTGAGCTCTCGGCGAGGTATGGGAATACTCGCTGATGGAGCGAGCAAGAGTATTCAAGTGAGGAGGATAATCGCCGTCGCCAGGAAGGGAGGAGCCCCTTCTGCGCCGAGATCCTCACAGCCCCCGTCCCCGACAACTTCCAGTGGCACGTCGGCATCATCCGAAGGGAAGTCTGCATAAGACAGCCTGATCAGCGAGAAGCACGCCGATTAAACGATGAAAGAAAGAGGGGGTCGGAGCGGCGACCTATTACGGTGACAACTTCGACTTGGGATGTAGTCGACCCCTTGGCGACTTCAGGGTTCGTGTCGGTGCCAAGGGGGGCCGGGTCCGGAACGTCGCCCAAGCCAAGGTCATCGAGGAGTTGTTGGGTACTGGTTAAAGGCACGGGTTTGGCCGCCGCCGCCGCGATCGGCTCAGAAGGGGGAGGCGGGTCGATCGGCGAGGAGGCGGGTTTCTTGAGCTTCTTGGCCTTCTTCTTTTTCGGCGACAACAGATCGGCCGCGACATCTTCCTCGCGCGGCCTTTTCGGCCTGGCGATGCCGAGGAGGCCGGACAGGGCGGCGAGGCTATCTTCGCTTCGCGTTGGCATCCGACATGGTGGGCGAGTTTCGAGGATCCGCCCCAACCAGGCCCCCCCTCTATTTATAGACTTCGTCGAGCAGTGGGCAAAGCGAGCAAACAGATACTCGGCGTAGCAGGTCGCCGAATAACCGTTGGATGTTTCTTTCAGGGCTCCTTCGTCGCCCAAAAAGAGCGGGGATTGTGTACAACCCGTATTCGACGAGGATCCCGTATTCGACGAGGAGAGGCCCCACCGCAGCCAGGTCACCAGAAGTCAAAGTCAACGATCTAAGGGTGAAGTCAAGATCAAGCCGCGGGCCAGCAAAAGGTATGGGCGAGTACGACGAGCTCCCCATGCCTACTCGCCAGGTGGCGACTAAGGTGAGATACTCGCTCGTCCCGTGCGAGCTCACCAGAAAGTCGCCCGATCGCCGGGGTGGGGGTATAAGTAAGACCCCCCCTCTCTTTGGATTTCCCTATAAATAGGACCCCAGGGGTACGAAGGAGAGGAGGATATGCTCGGGTAGTTACTCACGAATTCCAGCTCGCGCGTCTCCTTCGTATCTAGCTCGGCCACTTTGGTTGAGAAGAGGTTGCTTCATCTAAGCAACCGGGTATGTGGTGGGACCTTCCTGCCGCAGCGTCTGGGGTCTTGTTTCCTCTGCCAGTTCCGGGCCATCCGATTTCACTGCGAGACCGGTAGCCTTAGGCCGCCTAATCCGATTCTGAGGTCGGGATTTTCTCGGCTTCAACAATGAGGTATCCGACGATATCAGTGAGAAGCATGGCGTATCTGTGAGAAGCCCGAGCTCCTCCGTTAGGTATCCGACGATGTTTAGCCCAAGCTCATCCATTAGGTATCCGACGATGTTTAGCCCGAGCTCCTCAAAACTGGAGGATCTAGAGGATGCTCCAGTGACGGCAAATCTGGCGTGATTTAGATCGATACTAGCAGATCTGGCGCATGCTTCGGCGCCGGGGAGGAAGAGGAGATGATCACCAAACAGTCTGTGTCTTTACAAAATTGCTTCTCAAAGAGTTCTGTTCAAGCAACTCTATTCAATCAACAACTCTTCAATCCGCAACAGCTCTCCCAAACATAACCTTAAAAGTACTTGAGATTCTTGAGATTTCTCCGGGATATTATAAAAATAGTTGTGATATTTTGGGATTCTTCTCTAAATGTTATAGAAATATCTTAGAGATTCGAGGTTTCTCCTAAATCTTACTGAAATATCTAAGATATTCTAGGTTTTTCTCAGATATTACTGAAATATATGAGATATTCAAGTGTTTTTCTAGATATTGTAGTAATAGCTGAGATAACAGAGTCATATCTCAAAAATTTTATGGCTCTACTCCTCTAAACGCAACTACTCCAAGAGCTAATTGTTGCTTACATTCTCTGAAAAACCTCGTATTTTTGGTGCTAACTACAGAATACATATAAAGACTGACAAAAGCAGATAAATTGAGCTCTTCTATCTTCAACGGCAGCTTCAGCACACAAGCACGAATGCTTCTGGATGATTTGTGTTTGAGGCACCCAATGTGTTGACAGTTGCAAGCATAGCTGTTGCGGTCCGCTCGAGGCTCAAGGTAGGCCGGAATAATTGAACTGTCTTACATTGAAGGGCGGACGAGCGTGCAACCAATCATAGAGGACAGAAAACAGACAAGGGAATTTAATTTTTTAAATTGGAAAACCCGTGAATATGATGACAAATCACGTGGCTGGATCGGTGCCGACCAAAAGTACCACTATACGGTGCTACTTTACAAGCCATTTAAGAGAAAGTGAGGGCGACAAGAGAGAGAGAGAGAGAGAAAGAGAGAGAGAGAGAGACGTTCAGTGGGTGACAGACCATCGCTCATGATACTAAGTATTTATCTTTGCCCGCAGCGGTGAACGCGCGTGCACTGGAGACTGGGGGATCTTCCACTTGCACTTGGTGGCGGGAGCGGAGGGAGCTTGCGGCTGATCAACGTATGCTCAAAGCTGGACGTGCTGCAGGCAGATTGCTTGCTGTGGTGGGAGGAGTGCGCACTGAGTGAAACGCTTGGAGATGAAAGAAGACGATCAAAGATAGATGAAGTTCTTCGAATTGCTTGAAGATATTCAAGGGCGGTTTCGAAGATCGAAGAAAATTCTGGTGGAGAACCTGAGCACGTAGAGGGAGAAGCTGATAAAAGAAAAGGTGAGAATGAAGGAGAGTCTGATGTCCTATTTATAAGCCATATGGAAGGTTACACGGCTATCCGCAGACCACATTATTTTAATAATTGAAATAAAAGTCATATATCTCCGAAATTGCACCATTCGTCATCCCCAAATCCAACCACTCCAACAACTAAATGCTGCTAAAATTCTCTCAAAAAGCATAGCATCTTTGGCCTAAACTATAAAAAACATATAATTCGGGGCGATTAATGTGCTTCCGCTCCGACCAAATATGGGTGTTTGGATAACACTATTGAAAAACGACGATGGTTTTATTTTTCAGCAGTCGCAAAAAATGAAACTAAGGCTTTGTTTGACACGGCGTTTTGAGAGCGGGGGACCGCGGATCTTTCAAACGCCGCGCAAAATAATTTTTGGGAGGGATCACGGTGACAACAACCACCGTGATTTATAACACTGCCCCGCTGTTTTTGAGTAGCCAAATATTTCCGCGATTCAAGACAGTGGCTCCAGAAAAATTATATTTTTTAATATAAAGTTATATATTAAAAATTATATTATTTTTTAATATAAAGTTATATATTAAAAATTATATTTTTTATATATTAAAAAATATATAAAGTTAATGGTGATTGTTATTAGCACTGCACTTTTGGATATTCGCACTTTATTTACTCTTAATTTTTCGCGTCTTTTGAAAATACTTCTTGTACATGCATTTTTAGGAAAAGTGTTCAACACGAAAGTTATAGATCTCGACGAGATCTACAACTTTCGTGTTGAACACTTTTCCTAAAAATGCATGTATAAAGCGTATTTCTAAAAATACGCTCAGATTTCGCGCCTTTTGAAAATACTCCTTGTACATGCATTTTTAGGAAAAGTGTTCAAAACGAAAGTTGTAGATCTCGTCGAGATCTACAACTTTCGTGTTGAACACTTTTCCTAAAAATGCATGTACAAGAAGAATTTTCAAAAGGCGCAGAAAATTAAGAGTAAATAAACTGCGAATATCCAAAAATGCAGTGCTAATAACAGTCACCTTATAAAAAGCGTTGCTGCACTTTTATATATTAAAAATTATATTTTTTAATATAAAAAAATTATATTTTTTAATATAAAGTTAAAAACGTTGTAATATATATAATTATAATATTTTAAAAATTATATAATTATAATACATATAATTTTTAAAAAATTATATTAATATATAATATATATATAATATAAAAAAAATTATATAAATATAAGTTATAAATAATATATAGTTATATACATGTGATTGTGCCTCACGGTTGAAACAACACTGCAAATGCTGTTCTTCCTAACAGATTCACAGATTCAGTCATCACTTTGTAAAATAACTGATTATTCCACCACTGCTTCCCACCATTGCTTCCCCAGTCGCTGCAGCCGCGCCAAATAGAGCCTAAATTCACGTTCCCGCGATAAAATAAAATAAAATTAATTTTGGGAGAAACATTAATTTTTGTAAAATATGAGAGAACCTTTGAATATTTAAGTGATTTCTATAATATCTGGAAAAAACAAAATATTCATTTGCTATCCTGCTAGGTGTCAACATCATATAGGCCCCAAACACAGATCTGCGTCCGGAGCCCGATCCCGAAATTTTTTGCGTGGAATGACGGCTTATTTTCGACCAAAACCGAGCATAAAGAGGAATACTTTTTAGGAACGCCTAGCATTTCTTCTTTTGGGAGCAGGTGAAATTCAAGCCACCAATCCTCAAATCCAACACCAGTCATTTTTATAAAAAAAAAAAGAAAAAAAGAAAAAAAAAACACGCTTTTCAAAGGTGCATCCAAGGGCTTGGCTGATGGGTAGTGTTCCTTCGGGAACGCCCCCTTAGCCAAAGGTGCATACAGAGAGGGTGGGAGGAAGGCAGGCAGTGGTCCGTCCTCGGCAATCAATGTGGTTAGCTCTGAGCCTCCGATCCGACAACTAATTTGACGTTCTCACTGGTTCTCTTGGATGCTCTCGACAACTAATTTGGGGGAAGAAATAGAGGAAAACAGTAGTAGTAGGCCTCATTTGGTTCCGCGCTTTCGCTCAGCGTTTGCAGCAAACGCCACTACACGGCGGGTAAACAAACGGCTAGCGGTGGCGTTTGCCGCGTTTCCTCCCACCGCGCCGTGAACAACGGAGCACAAAGCTCCCGCTTGAACAGCCGCCTCGCCCCTCCAGTTCGAAAGCCCCGTCTCCACCCGGTGGTTCCGCCCGCCACCGCCGAACCAAATGAGGCCGTAGTCCGCGGGATAGGCTTCGCCAGAGTAATTGTTGTTCGGCCAATGACAGTATCCCGACTGTGAAAGTGCCCTGACATGACGACACTCCAGCCACTTGCAGTCCCCTAAGCGGACGATAGCAGTCTCCCAATATGACTTCCTTCCAATGACGGCGGCAGTAATGGGCGGAGCATGCGACGGATCGAGAGTGGATCATAAATGGCTACTGGCTCACAGCCGGAGAGTGGGCCGGAGTCAAAGGGAGACTACGAGTAGGTTGCAAGCGTGAGAGGGTTTTTGGTGATTGTTAACCGCAAACCGCTATTTGTTAGCCGCACCCCAAAATTTCATATTTTTTCGCGCCTTTTCGAAATACGCCTTATACATGCAATTTCAGGAAAAGTGTTCAACACGAAAGTTGTAGATCTCGACGAGATCTACAACTTTCGTGTTGAACACTTTTCCTGAAATTGCATGTACAAGGCGTACTTTGGAAATATGCTCAGATTTTGCGCATTTCAGAAATACGTCCTGTACATGCAATTTCAGGAAAAGTGTTCAACACGAAAGTTGTAGATCTCGTCGAGATCTACAACTTTCGTGTTGAACACTTTTCCTGAAATCGCAAAAAATTATGAAATTTTAGGGTGCGACTAACAAATAGCGAGTTTGCGGTTAACAATCACCTTTTTTTATTAGAGTTATATTTTATTTTGAATTAATGATTGTCATTCATTTTATACACCTCAGAATTCACTTTGTTTAAAACATTCATCTTTTCAATTAATTTTTTATTTATTTAGAATTTACAGTTTTTTTATATTTTGATTTCTTATATCATTATCTATATTATATTAAAAAGAAAAAAAATTTCTTTCATTAAACATTCAACTTTGATTTTATCTCTTTTCGATTCTCTTTATTACAAAAAGTCCGTTTAATTATAAAATATGTGCTATCATATAGGCAAAATCTCTTACATACAATAAAAAACATGTTTTCACCGCCGATCGCAAACTCCCATGCAAAGAAAAAAACGAACGACGGACAAAGAATGCCCTTATCATTTCAATTATTTACGAAAACACCATTTAATAAAATATTATCATTTCTTAATTTCAAATTTAATAACTTTGTAGTTTCTATGTATTCTAGAAACTAGAAGCAATACTGTGTGAATTATGATTATAAATCCGCTAAGCACACTCCAAATCATATATTTTTTCAATTTTATAACATTATTCCATGTAAGGCCTTGTTTATGATTATAAATTACAGGTTGCATTCCCAATCTTCTAAGGCCCCATTTGGGAGGGCTTTTTTTACTCCTTTTCATTTTCTAGAAAATGTCACCATCCATAATGTGTTTGTTTTAGGGACGGATGACTTTCTAAAAAGGCAAAATAGCTTATTTTGGATAAACTGCATTTTCCACTGATAAAAAAAATAAGCACAATATTATAAACGGTGACGTTTTCCAGAGAATAAAAAAGAGAAACAAACTCTCCCAAATGAGGCCTAAACTACAAAAACAACCCCTCTAAATTTAGATTTCAAAACAAACATGCATAAAAAATACCCCTAGAAGAATGGGGGTTGCTCACCTCAGTCGAGTCCGACTACTCGTTGGCTTAATGAGGTTTTAGGGGTGGGCATTGGTAACTATCCCTATGCAGATACAAAAAAAACTTATGAATGTTGCTTCTAGGCATGGTCCACAATATGCAAGACCCATTTGCACAAAGTGGGAGTAATTGTGATATGGATGACCTCCTGAAAAATTCCTGTAGGCTACCGGATACAAACCACGACTGATCTTTCACTGTACTTGGAAGCGCGGATCAGGGCTTGTGAATCGGGAAATTTCTCATTTGACTAGGCATGACAATGATTCAATAGATTGAAGGCTCAAATGATTGTTTTGATGCTCATGTAGAGACCTAGTCAATAAAGATTGCATCTTTGATCTTCTAGGGTTTATTATTGTGCATGGATGTCATATTGTTAATAGAGTTGCGGTTCACCGCACAAACCTAGGGTTCGTGCGATGATTATGAACCGCCTTTCATGAATGTCCCACCTCACCTACATAGCTCCCTCTACTTTAATGTCAAACACACATTTTATGACAGTGTCATTTTTATCCAAACACACGGGAGCAAAAATGCCGCATTAAGCAGACAACTAGTCGCAGTTGGGAGATAATTTTTTTTTTGAGAATTTTCAAATAAGGTTATGGATCATGTGGTTGAAGTTCATAATCAGTGTATATATGAGAGAGCTTGCTAGGCCTTTTTATTCTCTTTTTTGTTAGAAAAAATAAAAATTTTGTTTCTAAATTGCCTTGAGGAAAAAACAAAGCCCAAAATTTACTGAGTTTTTATTGGATCTAAGCTAAGATTCAAGTCAACCAAAGAATCATGAATGGCTTGGACCAAAGTTGACTTTAGTTGAGCTTAGATGGGATCAATATGGAATCAAATGAATACGCATTTAATTGCGTAGTAAGAATGTGACGGGTCTCTTGCTCCGTTTGGCAAGGTGGTGGCGGTCGTAAACTCATGAGTTAAACTGTCATTCGTTAAGAATCACCTAACAAACATCATCTGTTTGAACAAAACAGAGTCAACATGGTTCGATTCGATGCAATGCAACGACCCATTGTTTGAGTACAAATTGAAGTTGACTCGAGCGAACCTATAACAATGAAGTTTATACATAATCAAACAATACTACAATGATGTAGCATTGAGTCAGAGGGAGCAGCCAAATAAAATTAGAATCACATTTGATAAAATTATGACTCAAGAGTCCTTAAAACATTTATCTTATGTGTTAAGCAATGGCTTATTTCAATCATTTGTCCACCGCTCCTAACGAAAAAAATATCAGGAGCTCCCGACGTAAATTTTTCTCGAGAACTTACTTGATATTATGAGTAGGCACGCTCAGATAAAATTTTGTATTCTTGAAGTCATCGAGAAGTGGATTATACCCGTCCTTGGTCTTTGTCTTCGACGGCAAGCCGAATTGTTCGATGAAGGCGGCGGTATCGAGCTGAAATGATGATGATACAACAAACGATCAACTTCGAGAATGTTTTATGATGTCATGTCTCTATAGTTTTAGAGCAGTAAACAATCATATATATCACAACCGAATCATTTCATTAATCTCATTACATTAAACACATGTAACTTCGAAAGTTAGAGAGGTGCAAGCTGTAATTACGCAAACTTCGAGGGGAAGTCGTGATAAATAACACTTAAGATTAATTTGTTCATAGTTGCAAAGTCCAGTGAGAGTGCTACCAAGGAGAATCTAAGAGTTCATAGATGAAGCTCACTGCTTATTATTCAAATGTTGAATTAATTAAAACAAATAAAATAAAATGAATTTGATTTATTTGAAAGATGATTCTAACATTGAAATTTCTCAATTTATTAAATCATATATATATATATTTTAAGGGCCATTTACTGGGACCTCCCCTCTAACTTTGCTAAATTACTGACAGCACCCCTCTTATTTTCGAAATTATAAAAACTTCCCATAAAGTTTTCATTTCATTACAAAAACCTCCCCTGAAGTTTTAATTTCATAACATCCATGCACAAAAATACCCCCCTCGGTGAACAGTGTCCAGGGGGGTATTTTTCTTCATGGATGCAATGAAATGAAAAGATCGGGGGAGGTTTTGGTAATGAAATGAAAACTTTAGGGGAGTTTTTTGTAATTTCGAAAATAAGAAGGGTGCTCTCACTAATTATGCTAGTTTATAGGGGAGGTTTGGGTAATTATTTCTATATTTTAATTTGGGAGTTGCGAAAATTCAAAATCTTGGGTGCTCTGGATCAAAATATTAATAATAGATGTATTATGTGAGGAGGCTGTTGTTTGTGAGAGAGACATCAAAATCGAGAGGTCAAGCCGACGGACTAGAGGAGCTCGCCGGAAACCGGGAGCCAACACTAAGGATTCTAGCTTTAGAGTGGAAGGGGGGGGGGGAACCAACACTAAGATTTAAGGCCACTAAAACCCATCAAAGATGGCCGAGCTGTTGATCGGGGTCAGTGCAATAAATCAGAATGTCGTCGAAATAGACGACAAGACAAACTCAAGGATTGAAGGACTTGATTCATTAGGCTCATAAAAATGCTTGGTCCAATGGAAAGGCCAAAAGGCATCACTGGACATTCATATAGTTGTTTATTATTCTTAAAAGCGGCTTTCCATTCATCCCCAGGTTGGATTCAGATTTGATGGTAACCACTATTTAGATTAATTATAGAAAATACCAATGAGCCACTAAGCATGTCGAGCATATCATCCAATCGGGGGATTGAAAAACTATATTCGATAGTGATACTATTTATCGCCAGACTATTGAAACACATCAGCATGAGCACATACTTTCTTTAACATTCCCTTTCCTAATAAAGTCAGTGACCTGCGAGTGGAGCTCCTCGTATTCCTTAGGGCTCATACAATAGTGGAGAAGGTGACGGATGCTAACACCACACATAAGGTCGATATAGTGATGTATGCGCCTCATGGGAGGAAGGTGGTCAGAAAGTTCGTCAGACATAATGTGTACGAACATAGGAATAAGGGGGCACACCTAACTAGGAATCTCAATGCTTATCTAAACCAGCTAAAGATGTAAAAGACCTTGCTATCCTTCATGTCATTCAGGAAATGAGTTCCAGACAGAAACATGGATACAATAGGAAATGAGATCATCGATATTGGTTGGGATGAACTTGTAGATTTTCGTGGGTATCAAATGCGCAACGGAAATACACAAAATCCTACAAGATCCATGCAACAAACAGACTAATCAAGGAATCTAAGTTATACTTGCAATGTAACAATAGCTATCAGTATTGGAAGACTTTGTCAAAGACGAAGCATAGCTATCAGTATCCATAGGAATGTCTGAAACTCTCACATAGAGCGTCCAATGACTGCATGGTAGGAAGATCGTCTATCTCTGATACAAAGTACTAGCTTTGATTCAACAAAGATTGTCTCTATTTTCTCCTCTCTTCTCTCTCAATTTCTCTCTTTGGAAAACCTCACGTCAAGAGTAACTTCCAGTTTCGAAAATTGCAATATTTTTTTTATATTTGGAATGTTTCAAAAAACACTAAATAAGGAGTAATGGGGATGCAGAATTCAGCCATTCGGTTCCAAAACAAAATTAGCCCCTCTTTGGTTCAAAACCGAACTAATAATAATTTTAACATTGATTAATTCAAAATTAATTATTATCAATTAATATATTTCAAGTCTTGAGTTGAATAGAAATTTTTTCTATTCAAGTACATTCTTAATATGCGACCTCATATTTTCCGCAACGTAAACTTATATTTTCAATTATGGACTAGTTGATCCACTGAGCCGAGGGATACAGTCATCCAAAACTTAACTTAAAACATGATTTTCTCACATCATAACTTAATATTTTCATAACCTGTGTTAGGATTGGTGTTTGCCTGAACGTCTGCAGATATCCCTTACACGGCGTGTCATCACGGCACGTGTTTTCTCTTACTCTGATATACATTTAAATTCAGAGAAAATGTGGGTTGTGACAGCCATCAGCAGCGGCGGACAGACATATCAGTCCGCCAAGGTCGGCGCCTATCAAGCAACAGATCAAGGCAAAGGCTCCGAGTTAGAAGGCTCAGTCCGCTACTCCTTGGCGGACTCGCAGTCTTGTCTTATCTTTTCCTTTTTTATCCCATCACCACTACCCGGTTCTCCTGTATCTTGGGCAGGCGCTTATTTTAGCCCAGCCCGCTGGGGCAGGCCCCCGAGCCTATAAATAGCGGGAGTCACACACCCAAAGCACGTTGACTCGAGCCCAGAAACCCCTCTTGTTAAAGGTTGTGGACTCGATTCTCAGTCTTTGCAGACTGCTAATCGTACATCTCTGCTCTTTTGTCTTCTCCTTGTAATCACCTTCGATTAATCAAAAGAAAGCCCATCACAAGAGTGGTATTTGTCGCGGCGGGCGAAGTTTGGTGTTGCCGCGATCTGTGGCTCTGACTTTCTTTTTTCTTTGACCGCTACTAGACAGCTACATGGAGTTTCCTTTGATTACTCCTAGATTCCAACGACACTATCACTAGATGGTGCAGATGCCCCTCAACTGTATTGGGCATAAGACTGCAATTTTAGAGTAAAAAAACAATCTCGTGAACATCTAGCTCAAAGGAGTGAGAATTTCTCCTATTGTTGTGGGCCATGCATCTATCATATTGCCTGGGTTGACCTAAGAGAATGTGGTAGACCTATATGGTCGTGGTGTGACACCGATCTGCATCCAGTAGGTACTCCCTATAGAAAACTCAACTAAGCACTAATGGGTAATAATAAATATGGCCATAATACTAGTGACCAAGAGAGAAAATAAGGTTTTCCTAGGGGTTGTATTTTCAATTTCAGTTTTTCTACTATGTGTTGAGACACTGTTTTTCATGTTTTCGTTGTCGATAATGACAGAACAAAATTGTCTTTGAATGCGTGTGATAGTGTGAAATATTTTGTCACAACCACCCTTCTTCTACAGAAACTCTCAAAGTCAAGAAATTATGTTGCATGACACATACTAGCTGGTCAGTATGCCCCCTTCAACTTTGAGCTACCTTAACCTCTGGCTCAATTGGGTGGTCATTCAAATTGACTCCATATTTTCCGTCCCCTCAGCTTTTACAATCACTATAAACTGCCTACAAGGACAATCAAAAGATTCGTGTTCTACATCCATGCATTTGAAATAGTGAAAGACCATGGAATACATGGAATGGCTAACTATGGGAGCCTTAAATGCAGTGCTGAGGGTAATCACATAGATATGTATATCAGTAGACTTAAGGTCACAAGTTCTTTTCAGTAGGGAGAATTCTACTCCACGGGCTCTGCTAGATAGTTCCCCCAGGTCTTGATAATTGTGTAGCTAGGGATGCTCTTTAATGGAATATATCCTTATTTTGATGACGGGGCCCATCATTTCGTTGTCCTCATGAATATCTAGTAAAAATAGTAAGACTAGAAATTTGTGGGTATATTCATCTACAGAAAGGGGAGCATTGGCGCACCGGTTGAGGTGTTGCCGTGCAATTTTGAGGTCACAGGTTCGAGTCTTGAAAGCAGTCTCTAGCAAAAATGCAGGGTAAGGTTTGCCTATACTTCACCCTTATGGTGGGACCCTTCCCCAGAACCTCTATGTAGGGATGCTTTGTGCACCGAGATGCTCTTTATTCATCTACAGAAAGTTTGTCTAGACAAATGTTGTGGAGCCTTCAATACACATTTTGCAAACAGTTCGGGGGATATATCAATTTCGTAGCTAGTTCTTAAACTCCACCTAGGTGGTTATAGGAATCATGCATAGATTAACGTTGCTTGCTTTAAGTGCCTCGACTAGACTAGTGATTGATCCTTAAGTCTAACAGTGGCATACTCCATTTGCATGTATAGGAAGACATATGCTTCCAAGCCAAAAAGCCCGTCATGTTTTAAGAGCACACCAATCCATACAACCCTTATGTTTTAAGAGGGCAATATATCTAAGTTTTCGAGGATTGGGTTCTTGATTTCTGAGGTCTTGGTGTTTATCAGGAGGTGAGATGTGTTGAAGAAAACACATCTTTAGGTTTTGATGTTCTCCCCATTCTTTTTTGACCCGATTCGATAGATTGAGTTAGGATAAAAACGCCTTATCCACATCATGAGATATAGTCATCCCCCAGTGAGTCTAAGGTAGCTTGGGTTTTAACACCCTCCTCAAGCTAACACCATAAACATCCACCGTTCCAATCCCGAGAGAGTACATGTGAAGAGTTTTAACAGAAACAACTTTGATGAACATATCGACTAGTTGGTCCCCAAAAGGCACAAACACAGTAGGACTGGTTTGGTTATGAATTTTTTCCCGCACAAAATGACAATTTCTATATGTTTAGTGCTCTCATGAAAGACGGGGTTGTTGGCAATGCAGATAGCAACTTGATTATCACCTTGCAAGTTTCAGGACTCCAGAACAAGAAACCCTATATCGCCCAAAATCGATTTAACCCATATCAACTCATATGTCATAATGGTAATGGCTCAATATTCTGCTTTAACAGAAGAATGAGCAATAATATTGTGCTTATTACTCCTCCAAAAAACAAGATTTCCACCCACGAAGATAGAATATCTACTTGTAGATCTTCTATCTGAGGAGGAACCAACCCAATCAACATCACAGTAGTCGTGAACTTTAAGATAACCATGATTTTGATAAATAATGCTTTTTCCAGGACCCTTTTTTAAATACTTGGGATCCGAAGAGCAGCATAATAGTAATGAACTTTAGGATTGTGCATAAATCGGCTAACCAATCCAACATCAATTGAGATATCGGGTATGGTGATAGTCAGGTAAATTAACCTCCCCGTAATGTGCTGAAAGTCCAACATTCTTTCAAGATCATGCGAATCATACTTGTGGATATCATAATTAACATCCACATGGTTATCCACATGTTTCACTCCAAAATATCCAATGTCACCGAGATCTAAGTCTTGTGTTGGGAGATCATAATCTTTCCAGCAGATTTAACAATCTCAATTCCAAGAAAATATCGAAGAAGACCCAAATTTTTGTACTTTCAAAAGTAGAGGTTAATTCTCTTTTAACAAGGGCTTCCCTCACCATAGAATTAGGGTGCAGATTATTTCAAAGAGAATGTTATCCGTTGACTCCAAATCACTAATTGGAGGAAAGGGATTGCTCCAAATCACCTATTTGAGGTTAGGGATTGTTACCATTCCCTAAATAAGTGAAAAACCCTAATTCAAATCTTAGGGCAGCAAAACCCTAAGCCATTAAAATATTCTTGACCTAATTAGGTCAAGTGGAACCTATAAAAGGAAATTATGACATGCTTGACATAATTAGAGGCATCAAATTAATAGTTTTAATTGATGTTTGGAGACATCAATTTGATGTTCTTAAGGATGGTATGTTATAGGAAATGACATCGCATGGAAGCGGAAGACACAATGACAGTAACAAGAACGACAAAGGCAAAGTGAAAGCCACAGTGAGTTCTCACCATTTTTATAATTGTTTTTATTTCAAATTTACATGATTATTATTCCTAAATATGTCTATGCTTAATGTTGAAATGAAGAGAAATCTAAATAAATCATGTAATGAAGAAAAATAAAAAGTAAATGAATAATAAAATGAAATGGGCTAAGTTAAGGGTCAACCCAACAGTGGAGGTAGGGTGAATGTCCTCCCAACGTATAATGAAATGAAAATAAACGTGCGAATAAGAAAAGACACGTTAAAGAATGTGTGAATATGAAAAGACATTCAAGCGCGCTATATAAATGATAAGAAATGTTAATATACCCTTAACATTGCCCGATAACAACTCAAAGTGTATAAGAGATAAGAAAATAAAACTAATGCAAATCATATGAAAATATATACAAGTATATGATGAATAGAATAAGGTAAACAATAAGAAGAAGATGCAAAAAAGAATGATATGAATGCGAGATAACGAGAGATAACGTAATCAAGAGAAAATGAAATATTAAATCCGTAAAAATATGAATACGACATCATAGTAATGAAGGGAACAATGAGCATTCATTTAGTCTTTTGACTAATAGAAAATGTAACCAAACAGGTTAAGGAGGAAGCCACTTCCGGCACGTCTAGCCGGCCCCCTTCATGCCGCGAGAAGATGTACAAAATCTGGGTCGAGGATATCACCGCGGTCTTTGGAGTTCTGGATGCCCACAAAGCCGCCTGCCGTGATCCAGATTGCCCTCACGACGAGTTCCAGTTCTGCTTCCAGTAGTCTATAGTGTCCCTGATATGTAGCATAGTAGTATAGTTTTGATCTGTTGCTCATAGCCATATTTTGTTACAGTCATATGATATACTCATCTATGTAGCACATATATGAGATACCCACTTTTTGTATACATATGTTGGGTTATCTTTTGGATGATCAGATGTCCTGGATCATATGTGAAATAAATAAAACGTTTTGCTTTTCTGCACTTTTCTTTATGAACTCTGTACCCATAAATGTTGAATGTTAAATTTCCTGACAACTCTTTGAAATGAGAAATGAATGAAAATTGTGATGGTGCCTGGAACACGGGGTTTTTACAAAAACGACTTCTGAAAGTCAATCTCATCAATTTGGGTAAAGCTTTTAAGAACAAGCCTTGCTTTATATTTATCAAGAGTGTCATCTTGAAGATATTTGATAATATATATCCATTTACATTTGACAGTATGACGCCCATGAAGAATATGAATAATTTTTCAAGTATTTTGATGTTGGAGAGAATTCATCTCCACCTCCATAGTTTTCTTCTAGCTAGGATTAGAAAATTGTTAGGAATAGATATGGAAGAAACTAACGCAAGATAAAATTTTAGTGATAAGAGAGAGATAGTAATACCAAACATATTTATCAATAGGGTATTTAGTACGAACACTATGAATTTGGAGGTGGCCTCAGTGTTTGGATCTGGCAATGTCGTGGTGGGTGGTAGTACATGAGTATGACTCTTTTGCTTATTTCTTTTTACTTGCTTCCTTTGGTAGACTGGAAGATTCTTTCTTTTGTCGTAGACATGTAGATCATTTGTACACACTTCTCTTTAACTGGAACATTCAAGTTACTAGGAGATATAACATCCATGAGTGCTAGAAGTGGTGGCATCATACAACCTTCATTTTCATACTTTTCTTGATATGTAACATTTATCCCTTGTTATGAATAATATGGAGCGTGCTCAAAGAAGGTAGCATCTTTAGATATAATCCTTTTATGCAACAAAGTAACACCCCATTTGGTTACCAACATATCCAACAAAAACACATTTAATAACTGCCAATTAAATTTTCTTGCAAATAAAGACCCCACATCAATAACACTTTTGCCATGCTGAGAAAGCAAAATTAACAAACGAGCTGAATTAAAACTCACCGTGATTCCTCTTCTCAACTTTAGTGGTTTGGAAGAACTGGAGTCATTTTTATCACTTGTAAATCTCGAGCAATGATGATCAATTCTCTCAAGAAGCCAAAAATCTGTTGGAAAGAATATATCACAATCGCCCTGCCGGATGTTTAAGAAAATTTAGCATTAATATGAAAGCCGGAAAATCAATAAATTCAGTTGGAATTGGAATGCGGTCAATCTGATACAATTGGAGAAATAATTAAACGGCCAATTTTGCATTCAGAATATACATCAAAACAGACTATATTGTGCCTACGTATAGCTGAAAATTTATCAATTTTACCTCAAAACTATAAACATTGACAAGTTAGCAGGGTAGGTTCTCTAAGTGTCCGTTCGGCGCGCAGGAATTGGCATTCTGGAATTGGTTTTGGTTTCCAGAATGCCAATTCTTGTGTTCGGTGCGCAAGAAATAGAATGGAATTGGTTTTCTATCCTAAAACCATGGATATTATATTAAACCTAATATTCCGGTCCATGAAAAACCTACCCCGCGCCTCGGTTTTTCCTGGCTTTCACTTTTCCGCCGCATCCGGTGCTTCCGCCTCCGCTTCATCCTGCGCGGCGCCTTTCGCTTCATCCCGCGCGGCGCATACCGACGATCGGTCGACGGTAAGTTTTCTCCCACTTCCTTTCTTTATCCTCCTCTTCTTTGGCCCCCTCTTCATCTCTCTCATCATTTTTTTCCTGCAGGGATCTATCTCTCCGGCTGAACTGTAGCGCTGGAAAGATTCTTAGGTTTGCTCTTTTCTTCTTCTTTTTAATGGCATTAGATCGGTACTTCACTTCTCCTTCCCTGTAGTACCGAGCACTGAATTTTTTGTTAAGTCATTATGTATGAGAGTGATGAAATGATAGATCTGGGATTGGGAATGTGTTGTTCTAACAGTGCATTCACTTCTCCTTCCCTGTAGTACCGAGCAGTGATTTTTTCTCCTTCCCTGTGATGAAATGATAGATCTAGGAAGAGAAGTCCTGAATGTTGATTAGTTTTAGATAAAATTAATTTTAGGCATTCACTTCATAAGATTAAACTTCATATACAGTGAGTTCTAACAGTGCATTCACTTCATAAGATTAAACTTCATGTACATTTGATATGTGAGTTCTAACAGTGCATTCACTTCATAAGATTAAACTTCATATACATCAACACTTCATAAGATTAATTTTACTTAGTATGATGATTAATTTAAGATAGTTTCAGATATGTGTTTATGTTGTTCTATTGCCTAGGAATTGAATTCCTGAATGTTTCTAAATGGTGGAGAAGTCACTTCTATTGTCTTATTTATTTTATTAGCACTCGCATATCCCTCATGACAAGTTTTATGTAGGATACATTTTTCTAATAAGGTTTAATTTGTTTTGCACTACACCGTAGTTATATGTGTTTAGCCTCTCCAACCATGGATGAGAAAATCAATTAATATGTGTTTGGTCTCTCCAACCAGAGATGTTTTAGCCCAATTTTTGCATGATTTCTTTTGGTCTGTGTTTGGAATTGCTTCTGGTTTTTAGGATGATTGTAGGCTAATTCTAGGAAAACTTGAATAATTCTTCTTATATCTCATGTTCCTGCAATTATTACTCCACCTTTTTCATTGAATTTTTTTTAACTTTAGGGACAATGAATAATACCGAGTTGCAGAAGAAACGTAGGAGAGATATCATCATATCATCGTCAGTCGCAGCGACTCTAGGGGCAGCTGTAGTTGTGTTGAATTCGATTCCTAAACAACCAACATATGTAGCAGACAGAGATGTCCTCCGTAATATTTTATTAACACGTTTATATGCTAGTAGAGAAATAGATTGCTTCAACCAGTTACGTATGGGCAAAGCACCGTTTAATGAGTTGTGTAATATTCTACGTACAAAAGGCTATGTCTGTGACACACAGTTTGTTTCGACCAAAGAAGCTGTTGCTTTATTTTTATACATATTAGGGCATAACGAAAAGTTTCGAGTTGTTGGACATACATATATGCGCTCGCTTGATACTGTTAGCAGGCACTTCAATATTGTCCTTCGTGGGATTTTAAAAATTTCAAGGGACTACATCAAGTTGCCCGAATCTAGAGTAGAACCAAGCTCGAGATGGTTTGTGGACTGCATTGGTGCATTAGATGGAACACATATTCAAGTAACCGTTCCGGTTGAAGATCAAGGTAGATTTCGTAATCGGAAACAAGCTATCACTACAAATGTACTTGGAGTTTGTGACAGCAACATGAAATTTTTATATGTTCTGCCTGGTTGGGAAGGTTCAACATCTGATTCTAGAGTATTAAGAGATGCCTTGGAACGAGATGTTCGCTTCGAAGTGCCAAATGGTAAAATTACTCAACACTTTTTTTAAGAATAAGCTTGTTGACATGCATGTATATTAATTAAGCTTTTCTTGTACTACCTAGGAAAGTATTACCTTGTAGATGCCGGCTATACGAATGGTCCAGGGTTCCTTGCCCCATATCGATCTACGCGTTATCACTTGAAGGAGTGGTCACATCAGGGTAATAATCCATCAAACTACAAAGAACTGTTTAATCTAAGACATGCAAAAGAAAGAAATGTTATAGAGAGAACATTTGGGTTGTTGAAGAAACGATGGGCCATTCTACGACAACCCTCATTTTTCAACATTAAAACACAGGTTAGCAATGTCATAAAATTTTGTTTGACAACTTATATGAGATTACGAAACCTAAGTCTATTTTGACAAATGACAGGTACAGATCATAAACGCATGTTGCATCCTACACAATTTTTTAGTGGAGAAGAGATTAAAATGTGATGCACAAATGTTGGATGAGGTTGATTCAGAAATACTACAACAGAGCCCAAGCGAAGAGTTCTACGATTATGTAGACATTGTTAGCCCAATCCAAGCAACACAAGATTGGACAAACTTTAGGGACACTCTAGCCATAAATATGTTCAACGAGTACCAGAGTCGTCATTGAAAGCTTTTTTTGTTTTGCTGGCTAATGTATGCTGTAGTGGTGAATTTATTTCATGATAATATTATTGTGAACCATGCATTACTGAACTCTTTTTTCATGTTAAGATTTTTAGTACTTGTTTTGTTTTGCCTTTAGCTATTGATGATTCGTATACTTTTTCATGTTATACTTTCTAATACATGTTTTTCTCATTTAAATTTTATATTGATCATATAATGTTTCATGTTAAAGTTGTTATTATGGAGAATATCCCAGCAAAGGTTGGTGGTAGGACAGAGCGGTCCTACATGCATTGGACATCAGAAATGGATATTACTCTGTCGAATGCACTGTTAGAACAACACAGTTTGGGTCATAAAACACCCAATGGGTGGAAGAGCGTGGCTTTGACTGCTGCCATTACTGCACTAAAAGATATTTGCGGCATAGAAACAAGCAAGGAGAAGTTAACAGCACGTCTAAAGACTTGGAACAAGTACTACGTCGAGGTTAGCGCAATGCTAGACACGTCAGGGTTTGGATGGGACTGGGAAAGGAACATGGTGAAGGTGGACAGTGAAGAGGTATGGGCAAATTATGTGAAGGTAAGTTATTTTTTATTGAATGATATATTTATAGAGACTGTGTAATTGAAATTTTTGAATGGTAAATTATTCTTTGAATTGTATTATTGCAGGCACATCCTTCAGTGAAACATTATAGAGATAAAGTTATCGTGAATTGGTCTGATTTGGCTGTGTTATGCGGAACTGATAGAGCAACTGGTAGTCATGCAGCGACCGCAACAGAGGCGGAAAAGGAGATAGATGCAGAGTCCATGACAGAAAAAACAACTAGTACACAGGAGCCATCTAGAGTGGATGGAGAAGGAAGCAGTAGAAGGAGGAGAAAGCGAGCTGGACAAAATGACTCGGTAGCAGTAGCCATTGAAAAATTGGCTGACTCTGTGCAAGGAGCGGTGGGGACCATGACTGCTAGTGACGTTGATGACATCTACGTCGCACTTACTCGGATGACTGATTTATCTTCTCATGATTTCCTTAGGGCGATGGATATACTATGTCATGATAGTGTCAAGCGTGATATATTCAAGAGACTCCCAGACGAGTTGAAGGGCACCTGGCTGCGAATGCAGTTTGATCGCTAGTTTAGTGTTTTCTGTTTATGAGTCATTGACTTTTTATCGAGTTGTGTTGCTATTTCAGAACTTTTATTCTGTGTACGATGCTTTAAGATTATTAGTACTTTCATTTCAGGTATTTTAGTACTTTGATGATCTTGTGGACAATGTTTAAATTTTAAAAAATAAGTTTCTAAAATTTACAATTTCAGAAAACCAATTCTTTTGCGCAGCCGAACAACATTTAAGTATCAATGCCAATTCTGTTCACTGAATACCTTCCTGCAGCCGAACAGCAGAATTGGTTTTCAGCACAAAACCAATTCCTGCAGATATTGATTTTCTGACCAAAGCCAATTCCAGAAAGCCAATACCTGCGCGCCGAACGGACCCTAAAGGTTTTAGGAGATCAAAGAGATATCACGAAAGAAAATTGGCAATGGAAGACAGCTAGGGAGCAATGAACATATACAGAGGATCTCGGAAAAGGAGCGGAGAATACAAAAAATTGTTAACTGGACGGCTTGTCCTCACATACGAAGGTGATCTTGAGTGGATGTTTGTGGATAGACAAACTTTATACAAATTGATGCAATTTTTGGAAAGTTTGTAATGCAGGACGAATCTATAGGCGGCGGATAAGAGATGCCCTAACCCTAGATGTAGTGGAAGTAATCGCGCGATAAATGCAATGGACACACGACAAACCCTAAAATGTTATGAAAACATACACGCAATCCGATCAAATGTAAATTTAATGCGCATGCAAATGATTTGGTCCAATTGCAAATTATTCACAAAAAAATAATTTAAATAAAATAAGCAGGCACACAGTTGTTCGCAGTAGTTTTTAATTGGAAAACAAGATGAAAATTCACGCATAATTGACGTGCGATTATATTTAGTAAGCGCCGAATAAGTCCCGCAAATCAAAGATTTCATGAGAAATAAAACATATAATATCACATCCATCAAACTATAGTCCAAGCATACAAAATAGGAGACAATAACATCAAACTATGACTAACATATGCAGGAGGCGGCGTAGTGCGACAAATAGCGGGCGCCCAAGGCTGCTGGTCCACGTGAGGATATGAATTTGTGGTAGAAATGGGGGTGGGGCTGCCGTTGGTCGGGAATGGCCTAGAAGGAGGTGGGTTTAAGTTGAGTTGGCTTGGAATGGAGTAGCTAAGGATGGAGGTGCTTTGGGAGGGGCTGACTGTTGGGGATTTAGGTTTGGAGAGGATTCAATCGCTGTTTGGACTGAAAAGCAGACGGAATGTATGGCAGAGAGGGGACGTAGGTTTGGGATAGGCTAAGATGAGGTGATCGTCTCTTGATAGAACTCATCGAGAAAGCAACAACCGCTGTTGGAGGGCCCAAGTGGAAGGGTAGGTGGTACGATCCAAACCAACCTCAAGGAGAAAACACAGAAAATGGATCGTAATATCGATATGAAGGATTATAAGATAACTGATTTCACCTAAGGGCACCGGCCCTGAACAACTCGAACTTCCGGCGAGGGGAGACTCTCCCGATTCAGCCGCATAAAACCAGAAGAACATCCAATACATTCAACATGACATATAAGACATAACAAGCACTATATATAGGGGTACAAATATATGATATTACCAAAATGTACCTAAATATAAAATAGAGACGTATCATTACTCCCTCCTTCAAAACGAGCTTGTCCTCAAGCTCGAACGTCGCGTGGGAGATAGAGTCGTCTGGCATCTTGACTTCGCGCCAAAACAACTCCCGATAACGAGTCCCGACCGCTGGAGCTTCAGCTAGCAGTTGTGGCGGCACCGTCCAAAAAATATGCCCCGAAGGAACGGGGTCGGATAGTGTTGGCGACGCGGTAGGTGGAAACTTTAGCAAGATGGTCAACACGAAAGGGTCCGACGATACGCCAATGAGCAGCGTGAATATTCGTTCCCACCGATGGTGATCCGATGCAGCCATCTTTGATGAGAGGGGATTCATAATTAATTAACGGAAAGAGAATTGATTGGAAAAAGTAACAACTTTGAGCTGCTGCTATGTAATTAATTAGGAGATTTTGGGGGAGATTTGATTGGACAAGTGGTGAAGAGAGAATTGAAAAGAGAATAGAAGGCGTGGAGTGTTAGGTTGTCAGACAAAATGGAGAGAGAGAGGGTGGGATAAAGTGATAAACTCATAAAAGACAGAAAAAAAATAAGAGTTAAAATATAATAAAAGATGGGGGTGGGGAGCTCGAGGACTGCTGGGCGGATAATTAAAAAAAACAAAAAACAAAAGACATAAGTGCTGAAGTGCAGGGAGTGGCTCGAGGCAGCGACGGAGAGAGTAACCAAAATAATAAAAAGAAGTTGTGAGTGAGAGGTAAATGTCAGAAGAAAAAAAGAAGAGGAAGATGAATGACGACTTTGCGTGATTCAGGAGCTCGAGGACGAAGCCTAGGAAAGGAAGCAGCGATGGACGGAAGGGCTCGGTGAGGTGCACGGGAACTGAAAATGGCCTAGCCGATGTTGGAAGCAGAGGCGGAGGCAGAAGCGTGGCTTGCTATTGGTGAACGCGAGGGTGGACGATGATTAGGGCGCACCGCTGGTGGTGATGGTAAGGAAGGGACGGGTGGTGGAGATGAAGGGGAGCAACAACGGTTGGCGGGAGGGTGTTACCGACGATCTAGAAGCGGGAGGAGGGACTGCTTGCAGGTGGGCAGCCGGTGAAGGATTGAGGGAGGAGCAGATGTTGCAGCGGTTGTGGAATGAGACAATGAGTGAAGAGGAACGACTTGCAGACAGGAGGAAGGAATGACTCTGATACCTTTGATACGATCCAAACCAACCTCAAGGAGAAAACACAGAAATGGATCGTAATATCGATATGAAGGATAATAAGATAACTGATCTCACCTAAGGGCACCGGCCCTGAACAGCTCGAACTTCCGGCGAGGGGAGACTCTCCCGATTCAGCCGCATAAAACCACAAGAACATCCAATACATTCAACATGACATATAAGACATAACAAGCACTATATATAGGGGTACACATATATGATATTACCAAACTGTCCCTAAATATAAAATAGAGACGTATCAGTAGGCTGGCTGGAAATAGTGGATCGATGGTTCCTGAGAGGGGGAAAAGCGACAAAAATGAGAGGGGAGGGATGGTATGGCTGGATCGACAAGGAAACAAGTGGACTAGGGCATAGGAGGTCGAAGGGGGACATTAACTTAGAGTCACACCAAGGCTGCACCACTCAATGTCCCACCAAGGAGAAGTAGACCGGTAGCTTCGTAACTGGAAGTAAAACCATTGATGATGCACAAACCAGCCGGCGCCTGCATGCTTAAAGAAGATATAACTGAAATAGGGCACCGAATCGTCCGGCTCATATTGTCCGCGCCGACCCAGTGTCTAATACAATTCAAAATAAATATAAATATACGTGAAAAAAGACTCGGAACAACCATCCAGACGCATCCATGAACTCGAATCGTCCAAACGGGTGACGGATCACAACGATCTCCATCGGTTTGTTACCTAAATGAATTTATTTAATACTAAGATATCTAGAAAATAATCTACAAATTTAAAAGATTGAGCATAGATAGAGGGAATTTTAAGAAAATCAGACCATAATAGAGTTGCATTGAGATGTCTGATCAATTATTGATCAAGTGCAAAAAATAATAGTAAGAAGTAAAAGTAAGTCTTAATTAAATTAATAAAACAACATTAAAGGGAACGATAACACATGACTGAATGTGTGCATGGATCCATAATAATAGACTATGCAACAATAAATAATTCATTTAAGAATGATATACAAAGACATAATGCGTATTCAAGAACACATTCCTTGAGCTGCTAAAATTAGGAAATATATATTAATTCTAGTATATCTACACACACACACACACATGAGACAACGACCCTACCCTTGATTGCTTGTATACCCAATAGGCAACGTAAGAGAACGGTAGTGTAACTACTCCACTCGATATCCTCTCTATACAGTATTGGTAATAGTAATATGTTATGGACACGCTGGAGAGGTGACCGGATACAAGGATGATGGCGGAGATACTATGAAGCCGAAACCACGACTGCCTAAGATGGGCTTGCTTGTTGGAGGAGAGAGCTACCACAAATCTCACAAGGGCTTAGGAAAATAGAAATTTCTTCATTCATACAGTCTTATACGACTAAGGGCCCATTTATAAGACTCCAATGGAAACATTGTAAATGCATAAAAGAAAAGCATAAAATATTTAAAACACCTACAACACTATGATTTGACTTGATACCACATGATTCAATTCCACACATAAGAATCGACTAAAATTATACAATACTTTTATAATAATACCATAACAAGATAACTGACGGTGGACCCATAACACTCCACCCATCCACGAGAAACCGAGCTTGTCCTCAAGCTCAAAATCCACATGGAAGGAAGGACCATTTGGTTCTTTGATTTCCTGCCAAAAGAATTTCCGGTATCACATTGTGGCAGCGGAGGCTGGATCAAGCGACGAGACGTCAACGCGCCCCCAATGGGCAAAAAGATGGCATTAAGTGAGTGGAACGAGGGTGCCTGACAACTGCAAATAATTGTAGGTGACAGAAGCGCGACTGGAAAAGGGGTTGCGGTGATCAGAAGTGACGCCGCCGACTTGGGGACAGTCGGCAAGAGAAATGGATCAGCGGGGCCAGTAGAGCAGGTGGCCAAAGAAGAGGCAGTGAAGAGGACAACCAAACAGAGGCTGTCAAAAGAGGTAGCGAGGTGACAACAACGTGGGATGGGGACGACGGTGGAATGACGAGTAATTGTTTACTTTGACGAGGGACGATCATGTTGGCAAGGAGGGTGATGATGGAGGCGCTGAGACGATGCAACTCGTGAACTAGCCGCGTAGTCTCTGAATTCATACGGTGGGGGTGTGGATTGTGCGAGGTGGTCGTTATCGGCAGCGTTGAGTGGAACAGACATCTTAATTAATTACCTAATTAGTTCACTATATGAATAAATTAAAATTATCAATAAATTAATAAAAGAACTAGCTCGTGAATAGGTCTGCTACGGAATGGGCATGAAGAGACCAGGCAGTAGGCAATAATATACGCGCGGCTCGAGGAATCTGCACTGTAAGTGGCTCAAGGAAGCTACAATAGAAGATGAGGTGGTTCGTCGACAGGACGGAGATGTTTGGCTGGGAAAATGAGGAAACATCAGGGACTTGGAAAAAATCATGCATAGGTGAAGAAAAGGGTGCAAGTGGAGGAAGAAGATGTCGTGTGGTCGTCGAGGTGACGGAGCGGCAAAATCCGATTGAAGAAGAAGCTGGCGGAGCATTCACAACAACATACGACGTCTGGCGAAGAAGAACTCGTGCGGAGCCAAGTAGAAGAACTCGTACGGAATCAAGGAGAAGAACTCGTGCGAAGATACCAAATTGTGCAGAACCTATGTCTGATACCAAATTGTTATGGGCTCTCCGAAGAGGTGATTGGAGACAAGGATGATGACAGAGATACTACAGAGGTGGAACTGCGGCTGCCTAGGCAGGGCTTGCTCGTTGGAGGAGAGAGCTACCACAAATCTCACAAGGGAATAGAGAAATAAACTTTTCTTCATTCATACCTTCTTACATGACTCTAAGGGTCTATTTATAAGACCCCAAAGTCAACATTGTAAATACATAAAAGAAAAACATAAAATATTTAAAACATCTAAAACATTATGACTCGACTCAATACAACATGACTTGACTCCATACATAAGACTACTAAAATTATATAATGCTATTATATTAATAATATAACAAGATAATTGACGATGGACCTATAATAAAATGCTATCATCGCCTTATGTTGTTTACAGGGGACGAGAGTGATTAAGAGTATTGCCGCGGCAGCATGGGACCTCCCGTACACTGTCACTCATACATATATAAATTTAATACACATTTTTCATTAAAGTTATTTATTGAAGTTGATAAAGAATGTTTGTATATACTCTTGGTCCCATGTTCAAATTCCACCGCCGTTGTTAAAATATAAATTTGATATTTTTATCAAAACATTGTTTAAATAATTTATTTATTGATTTTTAAAAATATTTGATTTAAAATAAATCCAATGACTAAGACTAGCACGATGACACTCCCCATTAAACCATTACACCAAAGCTTTTCTTTATAATATAGTACATATATAGATACATATAAACTAAAGGGGCCTCATGTCTAGTTGGCCTCATAAAAATTGTGCGCAAAGTAAGATTCAAATAGTAGATGCATTATAGATACAATTTGACGGATCAAATAATAAGTTAGAAACTCTTGCTTTTGTAAGAAGGCAAGTTGGATTTTATTTAACATAATACCAAACATAAACTGGTCAAAGTCCTTTGATTCATAAATTCTATTTAAATTGGAACTAAGAGGTTGAAACTTACTTCCTAAGATGAATATTTAGCATAGAAAGGTACTTCAAGTTATAGTTATGTTCTCTTCAAGACATGTATTTAGAAAGTAAACTTACTATTGATGATACAATCTAAAATCTACTAAATAACACATGAACCAGTCACTTGGTGCAGGAAGCTTCATTGAAAAGGCAGTCAATCTAGGTTCAAAATTTCAATCTGATCTAAGTTCATGATTGTAGACACAGATTTTAACAATCTTTCCAGCATAATATGCGTAAGTTTTCATAATAGTTAATAGCATATTGTTATGGGCCCACAAAGGTGGTGGCGATGTGTGATCACATCGCATAGATTTTTTATATTTTCTGCCGTATCATATTTTCTCACATGTTTGTAGCCCAGATGACAGACATAAATGTAATATTGTAGTAACCTTCCCTTCTCACCATATATATAGGTGAGCAAGGGTATATTATATGGCATGAATGAAATTATCCTTTTAGTCTCTCTTAATTTTCTCTCTGTTTCTTCCTCCTTAAGTTAGGACTAAGGTTGAGCAAAACTCTCCTCTCTCTCTTCCTTGATCAAGCTCGTCTCCCTCATATCCCACTATTGGGAAGGCTAGGTCAAAGAAAGGTCATGAGGATCTTCTTTGAGACTTCTTCCTCTCACGACCGCACACTCGCTCACAATCGAAAGCCCATATAATATACTAAGAAGTAACTATATGTTATCTATATTGATGCTTGGATAACAATATTTTCTGAAAGACAACATTTGTCCACTTTGTAATCATCTTCATGCACAAAAAGCATATAAATATAAACTCGACCATAGCTGACCGATTTTTGAATTTAGTTTGCAGTAACTATAGATAGCAAATAAAATTCTTCTCAGTAGCATTTTCCTGTTAGAATCACCCCATTAAGATGTTTATACTTTATAACACAGAAATAAAGAGAATATTCACACATAAATTTATGTGCTCACAATATATACACACACACACACACACCTTGTTCTGCCCAGGTTTCAATTGGGCCCAAAATACGTTTTGTGCGTGCATTTTCATGAAAAGTGTTCAACATGAAAGTTGTAGATCTCTTCAACATGAAAGTTGTAGATCTCGTCATGTTGAACACTTTTGCTGAAAATGCACGCACATGGCGTATTTAAAAATAGTGCGTATATATCGTATATACACCTCACGCGTATTTACAGCAAACCCTATATATATACGCGTGAGGTGAATATACATTAAACCGATATATATATATATATATATATATATATATATATATATATATATATATATTGTAGAGAACAATGGGCAAACCTTGTATATCCTTCTTCAAGTATAAAATACAAGAGAGAGTACAAATATATAGGAGAAGAGAAGGAGAAAGAATCCTATACAAAAGATGTGAGACTAAATGAGAAAGAAGAGATGGGCCTATAAATGGTCATTTACATCATTTTTTTTCCACAGGTATAAAACTGAGTACGAGTTTCCGTAAGAAACGTACAAAATGTAGTTGTGAGTTCGGTATGATCACGTAGCAAATACAACCAGGTAACTCGCAAGTAATCATCTATAAATGTGATAAAATATCGATACCCAAAAACACTAGGGACCTTATAGGGCCCCCAGATATCAGAATGAACTAAAGATAAAAGAGTATTGCTCCGAGTACATGAAGAAGGAAAAGATACAAGGTGTTGTTTGCCGAAGATACAAGATTCACAAAAAAACTCTTGAAGAGAAACAGTAGGAAGAGCTTTCTTGAGAATTGGAAGATGAGCATGCCCAAGACGACGATGTCAATCAATTGTGGAGACAGTGGTGAGAGCAGCGGGAGAAACATCGAGAAGATACAGCTCGTTAGACAGTCTCCCTCTACCAAGTATATTCTGCGTTAGTCGATCCTGCACAACAAATGAAGAGCATGAGAAAATAACACAACAATCAAGATCTTGTGTAAGACAACTAACAGAAAGTAGATTAAAAGGAGAGCCCAGAACATGAAGAACCGAGGATAAGGAGAGGGAAGGAGTAAAGGCAGATGAGCAGTGCCAGAAACCGGGATCGTGTCACCATTAGCCACAGTGATGTGCTTGGGGTAGGCAGTATCTAAACATTTAGGCGGCCGTTGCGGAGAGAGATGATGTGTAGCACCCGAGTCCATAATCCAGTGAGAGTTGTGTGAGAGGCAAGATATACCTTCATTGGAGATCGAGGCCACGGAGCCAGAGGAGTGACTAACCACTCCTTGAAGCTGATGGAGTTGAGCACATAACGCAGTAATACCATCACTAGTGGCGGAGGGAGGTGTGGGAGCGACCGTTGCAGTAAGGTGAGGGGGCAGGCCATGTTTGCGGTAGCAGGTGACCTCCAGATGACCATCCCTGCCACAGTAAGAGCACTTAAAGAGAGTTCGACCACCACAACCGCGTCCCCGAGACTGGCGACCACCACGAGTCGATGGACCACGAGTAGATGGAGCGAGAGTGGCCACAGGCTGCTGAAGGAGAGCGGGAGAAGAAGGCGGAGCATCCGGAGGAGTAACTTTTAGGAGCATCGAGCACACATCCGAGAGGGATGGAGTAGTAGCGAATGATAGAACATGAGCGCGGACACTATGAAGATGTGAGGGAACACGAACCATCATCATAGCAATTCCCACCGTCTTCTTCTGCTGCCGTTGAGTTACCCAGTCCGTGGTGGGAGGCTGATGCTGGATCCAAGCCTCAACAAGAGTTTTAGCCCGCGCAACAAAAGAGGTGATGTATCCAGTAACTCCAGCGTCGAGGGACTGAAGATCAGTAAGGTTATGTTTGGCGCGGATTATTGAGAGCTGCACACCGCTGCTTCTCAAAAATCCGCGCCAAACAAAAATCCGGCCCGCTTCTCCCACTGCTGAAAATAGCTGAAAATTCCAAAATCGGCTTAAAAGCCCCAAATCGCGCAGCGATAGCGGAGTTTCTCACAGCCTCTCTTCCTCGCGCGGCTAGGGTTTCAGCCATTCTTCCTTCCTCGCCCTTTTTCTCGCGCGACAGCGATAGCGATCGCGCGGCCAGTCTCCGGCAACAAACAGAGGAGTTCCTTCCTCGCCCTTGTTCTCGCGCGACAGTTTCGGCCACTCTTGCTCTCGCCCTTGTTCTCGCGCGACAGTCTCGGCATCTCCTGGCTAGTCTCCGACGACGCAGCGAGGCGATCTTTCCGTCGGCCAGGCAACATTTCACTTCTTCCTAGCAGGTATCTTCTCTTCCGAGTTCCATTTTTTTTATTTAGGGCAAGTGTTTGAGCATTTTTATGAGTCCTTTTTTCGATTTAGGCCATGTGTTGTAGAACATCTAATGTCAACATTTTCTCAAACGTTTTTGCATGATTAATGTCAGTATTTTCTCAAACGTTTTTGTATGTGTCGTAGAACATCTTGCAGAAGTAGATGCCACCACTTGAATGATGGCTGAAGAAATGAGTTGCTAGCTGCTAGGTTGCTTAAACCGTTCTGTGATTTATCTGTGATGCTTAAATTGTTCTGTTATTACATTTGTTTTGTAATGCTTAAACCGTTCGTAGAACCACTTGAATGATGGCCATGTGTTAATTTTTTAAAGTTGAATGAATTACACTAATTTTATGTGAAGGGATAAGGTTGTCCTAGGTCAAAAGTTTTTCAATTTGGATTGATATAAAATTTGAAAAGATTTGTTTGCCCAAGATCCTGTATTTTCATGTTCATTTTTATAAATTTGCTATGTTTGCAGTGATCGTGCTATTACTGTTTTTCTAGATGGGTAAGCAAAAAACAGTCGGTGTTTCAGCCTCATGGGAGAATGCCCAAGTTCATGTATTTTGTGATATATGTATCCGAGAAATTGATTTGGGAAATCGTCCAACCACTCACTTCAGCAAAGAGGGTTGGAAAAACGTAATAGATAATTTCAAAGCACGCACGGGATTAACATATGATCGGGCACAGTTAAAAAATAAATGGGACCAACTAAAGAGGGATTGGAAGCTATGGCGTGATCTAAAAAGAGGGGAGACTGGGTTAGGGTGGAGTCCAATTAAAAAGACCATTGATGCCTCAGATGAATGGTGGAAAGAAAGAATAGAGGTTAGAAGAACTACTTGTTAAATAATGTTCATGTTCATTTTTATAAATTTGTTATGTTTTTTTAAATTAACATATATCTTTTCTTTCAGATGTTGCCCGCCGCCAAAAAATTTCGATTCGTAGGAATTGCTCCAGATCTTGAGGAGAAACTTGATCGGATGTTTAGCCAGGTTGTTGCTAATGGTGAGAATGTATGGATCCCGTCTACGGGAGCTATGCCACCTGCATTTAATCAACATGACTATATTTCCAATAATATTGGGTCAAGCGATGAGCATGTTGTAGAGGATTTAACTACGCAACCACCTGCCTCTGATGATATCTGTTCTAGTGGGCCGAAAGATCCGAATAGTAGTACAAGTTCTCAAGGTTCTAAGAGATCAAGCAATGGGAGGAGCTTCAAAGACAAGGGTAAAAACAAATAATGGAATCACATATTGAGAAGCTGGTGGAGTCTTCCAAAAGTGTTGCTAGTTCTTTCCTTATGCCCGCAAAACCGCCAAATGTATATTTGTTGAATGAAGCATTGGACGAGCTTGAGAAATATCCAGAGATTTATGAAGACAAAAAGTTCTATGATTGGGCTACACTTTTCCTAATGACGTTGATCAACAGAGCTACATTTATGGGCATTCCAAGTGATAAAAGGCTTGAGTGGCTGCAAAATCGCTACATGCACAGCAGCTCTTGAATAGCATGTGCACTATCTTATATGTTTTGCAAACCTTAATGCATTTTCTATGTTTCAGTTATTGTATTCTCTTGTATGCACTATATTATATGTTTTGCAAACCTATATGCAATTTCTATGTTTTCTCTTATATGCAGTTTCTATGCAGTTTATATGTAATGAAGCCTGACATTTTGTGACTTATTTTAACTTATTGCATGTTTTACTATCTTATATGTTATTTACCTCTTTGGATTTTAAAAAGGTAGTATGTTTTTTGTGATTATAGGTAGTTTGCAATGACGGATGATAACGAAGAATTTACCCTTGATGATGACGAGCAAATTTCAGTTGTTGATTTTGATCGACAACGTCGTTTTGTATTGTTCAACAATATAGTTACCTCGTCAGCGATTGTAATTTCTGAATACATGTTCGCATACAATGACAAAATACCATGCATGACATCTACACAGACGGGAGATAAGTGGGTTGGTGAGCTGTTAGCTGGTCATCCAACGAGGTTCCACATTGCGTTCAGGATGTCACCTCAAATATTCACGGATTTGTTATATCTACTTCAAACATCTTACGGATTACAAGGCTCGCAAAGAACAACTGCGAGAGAGGTACTGGCTATTACCATATATACTTTAGCGCATAAAGGGTCAATGAGGTTGACAAGTGAGCGTTTTCAGCATTCCACCGAAACTATAAGTAGGTTTTTTGCGATAGGTCTGGATGCATTGACCCTCCTTGCTGCTGAAATGATAAAACCACTAGATCCACAATTTATGAATATACCTGCAAAAATCTTAAATGATGACCGATACATGCCGTATTTTAAAGATTGTATTGGAGCTATTGATGGAACTCATGTAGATGCATGTGTTCCGGTAGATGATCAAGTGCGATATATAGGACGTCACGGTACACCAACTCAAAATATAATGGCCATATGCGACTTCGATATGTGTTTTACTTATGTGGTCCCAGGATGGGAAGGTTCAGCTCATGATAGTCGGATCTTTCAACGTGCAGTTAATGATCCAAGTTGTGAATTTCCCCACCCGCCTCCTGGTACGTAAATTTATTAGTATTCAAAATATATTACAATCCCACATTGTTTTAAAATTAATAAATTTCTTATGTAGGTAAATATTATTTGGTAGACGCTGGATATCCGCTTCAACGAGGAATTTTGAAACCATATCCAGAGACTCGCTATCACTTACCTGATTTTGCGAGGGGTAATCGACCAATTTCAGGACGGCGTGAAATTTTCAATAAGGCTCACTCATCACTCCGTAGTGTGATTGAGAGAACCTTTGGTGTCTGGAAGAAGAAGTGGGGCATACTGAGAAAGATGATACAATACACAGTTTCAAACAATGTGTCATTGTGGTGACGACAATGACCCTACATAATTATATTCGGAGGCACCCCTCACGCGTAGATCGAGAGTTTAATGCTTGTGATATGGATGCTAACTTTGTGCATCGACAGGCGTATGAGCTGCGAGTTACTCGTAACCGAAGAGCCACAAATGCAAATCCAAACATCGATCCAGTAACAATTGAAGGAAGTGGTGCTAATGAAATGTCTGCATTACGAGATTTTATAGCCGACCAGTTACAACATGATCATAGGTACAATATTTTTTATTAGTCAAAAAGAAAATTTAACATCAAAATCATTGATATTATATTCTTTCATTGTGTAGGTAAACATCATCAGTGCCGAAGCGAGTGGATCCAATGAAGCAACTACAAAATACGCTGAAGTTTGTTTTTATGATGCTTAGACAATCTGATTGTGTAGTAATAAGATTTGACAAAACATTTAAAGTTCATATTCTGCTTGCAATTACTTTCGTTTTGAATAAGCCACAAAACAGCTACTCTGCCAAACAGTTTTGGCAAATTCTCTGTTCAAACAGCACTGAAACAGCAGATCATCCAAACAGTTTCACTGATTCTCCAGTCGCTGCAAATCAGCAGATTTTCCCACCACTCTGTAAATCAGCTGCTTCTCCAGTCGCTTCAGCTGAGCCAAACAGAGCCTAAGTATGGAAAACAAGTGCTGAACACTGTCCTTCCCAGAGCAGAGAAAATGAAGATCGGACCACATAGCGTGAGCGGTCTCATGATACATGGCCATACGATAGGGCTCGGTGTCCAGAGAATTGAGAAGCCAAGATTGAACCCGTCTGTCATCACGGATCCACTCATCAGTGGGTTCAGTGGGAGAAGACTTGGTGAGATGATGAAGGAAACCTTTAGTTTGTAGCACACGCCGAACGGAGTGTACCCATTCCACAAAATTTTGCTTGCCACGAAGAGAAATAGTGGTAATGCGTTGCTCATCCCGAAGCTCAAGAGGAGCAGCACGAGGAAAGTCTGGAAGAGGAGAGGAATCGGCAACAGTGGTGGAATCTGAAGACATTACTGGGCTGCGACTAGGCACGCGGTTAGTCGAACAGAACCAACGGCTACTATTGAAATAGCGCTGAGAGCAGCGAGCAAAAGTAGTCGTGGAGAGAAGAGGCTGCGACTAGAAGAGGTCGCCAGAGGCAGCGAATAGAAGAGTTCGAACGCGACTAGACGAGATCGCACGGTAAGCAGCGACTATTGGGCGAAGTCTAGTCGCAGCGAAGACTAGAAGCCGAAGCGGAGAGAAGCGGCAGTCTGAGACGGTCAGATCGAGGCCACAAAACCGGCAAGAATAGACTGCACGGTTAAACAGACCGCAGCTAGCAGCAAAGCGGTTAAGTGGCAAAGCGAGGACGAGGCCAGCGAGAAGAAGAAATTGGCGAACAGGCAGAAGACCGAGCGGTAAGAAGCAGACCGCAACAAGAGCAAAGGCCGGGCGGTTAGCAGCAGACCGTACCGGTAAGAAGAAAATAGGAGGCCGCAGCGGACAGAGACAAGTCGCAGCGGTGAGGAAAATAGGCCAGACGGTTAAATCTAACCGCTGGAAGAGGGAAGGCCACAACGGATAAAGAGTAGCACGAGGTGGTTAGAAGAAAACTAACTGTAAGGGAGTGGGGTCCACGAGCCAGAGAGAGGAATGCTATAAAAGGGCGCAGAAGAGGTGAGAAGGTGGTTCTACGGGAGAGAAGAAGGAGGTGGTTAGAGAAGAAGAGAAGCCGCAAAGCCGAGCGGTAAGCAGGAAGACCAAGCCGTCCGGTTAAACTGAGGTACTAGGCAGTTAGAGACAGGTCAGACAACCTCGCTCTGATACCATGTAGAGAACAATGGGCAAACCTTGTATATCCTTCTTTGAGTATTAAATACAAGAGAGAGTACAAATATATAAGAGAAGAGAAGGAGAAAGAATCTTATACAAAATATGTGAGACAAAAGGAGAAAGAAGAGAGTGGCCTATAAATGGTCCTTTACATCATTTTTTTCCCTATATCATCTAACACACATATATATATATATATACCCGGCGGTCTTCGCTCGCCCCCAAGCGCGCTTCGCCCGCCCCCCGACGGGCGAAGCCCATCCCCTCCGGCGCCTCCGAAAAAATTTAAATAATTATATAATTTAATAAATTTCGCCCTAACGGCCGTCCCCTCCGCGCGGCTCCGAAAAAATTTAAATAATTTTATAATTTAATAAATAATTATTATTTTTTAAATCAAAATATAATTTAATAAATCATTATATAATAACTTTTTATTTTTTATAAAAAAAATGAAAAAAATCCAAAATCCCCCCCCCCCCCCCCGCTGTCGCCGGCGGTGGCCCTGCGGAGGCCGGCGAACCCGCCGGTTGGCGCCGGGCAGGCCGCCGGCGGCTCCGCCGCCAGCGACAGAGGATCTGGGTCTCACGGGCAGGGCCACCGCCGGCGATGGCCCTGCCCGCTCGCCGCGGGACAACCCCGGGCGGGTTCGCCGCCGGTGGGCGCCGGGCAAGCCGGCGGCGGCTCCGCCGCCAGCGCCAGAGGAGTTGGGCTGGATGTGCAGGCGAAACGGGGGGGCGTCGAGATTTTTTCCTGGATGAACAGTAAATCAGTATGAGAGTTTTTTAATTGCAGGCCAATATGTTTGAATCCAATGGCCAGAATCTATTTCCTGGAGATCGGACGGTCCAGATGCTTTTCATGGTGTGCTTTGAGATATGACTATTGTATTATATAATAAATATATATATATATATATATATATATATATAAGGGAAAACAAATTTTGGCGAAACATTTATCTTTATGATTCGACCTCCTCTTTTAATAATTTGCATTAATAAACGTGTTTACATTTTATTTTAAAAAAATATGATCTTGTATCTTTAATTTATTAAGTTATGGATTTGGCGGGATAAAATTTTGCGGCGATGATGAGCAACAAGTGAACTATTGTGGCGGGGCATGGTAGAACCCCGTGCATGACTACGTGTGTGCGTGTGTGTCAACACTGTGGATATCGACCGACATGGCTGACATGTCTGCCGACAAAAATGTTTCATAGACAAAACGATATGCTTTGGATTTTTTTTTTTGTAAAATATCTTTTTGGAATATCAACTGATATATGAGTTGATATATCCCGATGATATATCTACTGATTTTGTTTAATTTATTTTATTTAGCAAATTGTTATGGTCCTAACCCGTAATGCCGCCAGAATCAAGTCAGTGTTGGTGGTGGAGGAGAAGATACAAGAGAACCGAGCTCAACCCTCGGAGAATGCAAGGAGGAAAAGGGGGAGTGTTGGACGAATGTGATTGAGGCGAGGAACTGCATTGGACTTATCAGTGGCTGGGGTGCGCAGGCGACTGAAGGTTGTCGTGGCAGAGCGTGTTGAACATGAAGGAGGAGCGATGGCTCTGATTCCAAGCCTAATGGTGGAAATTAGCGGAATGGTCATTGGAGGGTTCACAGATGCATGCGTGCGTTTCTGTTTCCCTGGACGACGTCGATCCACGAGATCGATCAATTTGATTCAAGCGCCCATTGAAGTCGACGAAGTAAGGTGACAATGTAGGCTTGAATGAGAATGACAGGTATCACACAGGCTTGGACTCTCAAAGAAAAACTGCGGTTGCTGTTCATGGACGATGGACGCTACTAGAAGGCCGTGGGGGCGTACCCGACTTGATGAAAATAACGACGAAGGGGATTAAATATGGTTGTGGAAGGGCAGCGTGGATGAGAGGAAACCACGCTATCATACCAAGTTGTTATAGGACTAAGTTGTAATGTCGCTAGAATCTCGTCGGTTGCGGTGGTGGAGGTAAAGATACAAGAGAGTTTAACTTAACCTAAGAAGAATACGAGGATGATGATGAAATGGGATCCTTGCTTAAACCTAACCCTAGAATGAGGATGAAGAGAAAAGAACTACAGAGAGGAAGAGAAACAAGAGAGAAGAATACTTTTTTAAATCTTGCATAATAACATTCATGACCCCAAGGGTAGATATATAACATGATATAGTGGCCTAAAATGGAATAAGTTAGAACATTTGGACTTATCATAAAATACTAGAAATGCCTAATAATAAAATGACTCACACAAGATAATTAAAAGACATGAACGCAAATTGAAACCTAAAAGAAGATAACATAAATACTTAAATTGGATAGCGAGTGTGGGACCATAACATGTATATGGTTTAATAGACAAAATGGATTTGTTTCAGTGTCTGGGTTGATCTGTCCCTAAGTCTCGACTCTCTTCTTGTTTCCTTTGACTTTATGACCCGCGCCCATACGTTTTCAAGTTGATTCTACATGGCATTTGGATTTTTGACCGAGGGATCCTTAATTTTGATCGTCAACGAAGACTTCTTGGCTTCCTGCTTCTTCCCCATATTATACTGATATTACTTGTACAACATAAAATGTTATACTACTTTGTTAGATTTATAAATTCAACAAGTGTTAAATTATTAATATATCAATATATACAAATTTTAAAAATGATTATATGTATATACAGTTATACACTTAAGTATATAAATATTTAAATATTGAAAGCTGATATATGAAACCAAAATATCCTCGATATATCCCCCAACATATTAAAACCGACATTAAAAACTCAAATCAACGTGTCCTAACATCTGACTCATGCAACTATTATATACTACAAAGCACAGATACTTAAAAATGCTCTACGTATCGACTCGAACGCGTACCGGGTACGGGAAATGCCCGGAAACGCGTTTCCGAAACTCCAGGAAACGCATTTAAAAAAAAAAAAATTTATTTTTGGAATCGCGTATCCCGCTGGGGATACGCGATTCTGTGAGATATAGAGCTCGCGTATTTTATTTTACGCATTAGGTTTTCCTGTTTAGCTCCCGATCCCGCCGGCGTTCCGCTCCTGATTCCGTCGATCCCGCAGGTACTCCTTCTTCTTCTTCTTCCTCTTCTTCTTATCCTGCTTCTTCTTCTCCTCCTTCTTCTCCTGCTTCTTCTCCTCCACATCCTCCTCCTACTTCTAATTCTCCCCCTCCTCCTTCTCCTCCTCCTTCTTCTTCTCCTCCTTCTTCTCCTTCTTTTCCTCCTTCTTTTCCTGCTTCTCCTTCTTCTCCTTCTTCTCCTGCTTCTCCTTCTTCTCCTTCTTCTCCTGCTTCTTCTTCTTCTCCTCCTCCTCCTTCTTCTTCCGCTTCTTCTTCTTCTTCTCCTCATGCTTCTTCTCCTCCTCCTCCTCCTCCTTCTTCTCTTCCGGCTTCTTCTCCCGCTTCTTCTTCTTCTTCTCCTCCTCCTCCTGTTTCTCCTCCTTTTTCTTCTTCTTCTTCTTCTTCTCCTTTTTCTTCTTCTTCTTCTTCTTCTTCTTCTTCTCCTTTTTCTTCTTCTCCTCCTTCTCCTCCTTCTTCTTCTCCTCCTTTTTCTTCTTCTTCTTCTTCTCTTCCTTTTTCTTCTTCTTCTTCTTCTCCTGCTTCTCCTCCTCCTCCTTCTTCTCCTTCTTCTTCTTCTTCTTTTCCTACTTCTCCTGCATCATATTAATATCCAATATATGTCTAAAAACATTCCTAAGTACGGCTACATCTGTATTCTCTACATGTTACTAAGTAATCTAATTTTGCTTATGGTATTTACATTGATAATCCCCCAACAACTCCAACTCAAACAGGTAATGGGTGTACAACCTCGGGCGAGCGAGACAGAGCAAAATGCTTGAGGAAGGAAGCTAGGCGAGACGGCCCAGGGCGGTCGTCAAGCCGCAGGGCGAGTGGACCCCGGCAAGAAGGACATGCAAGAGGGTCAAGGCGAGAAGGGTCTGAACAAAAGCTGCACCAGGAGGTAGGCGAGTAAGTACCAGGGGAGGAGGCACTCGCGGATAAGTAGCCGACTCGCCATGCGAGAGGGCTCCAGAGGGGAGCTCTCGCTAGTGATGCGGAGCTCTCGCCAGGCGAGAGGACCCTAGAAGGGGGTTCTCGCCAAGCACCGGTTCGGTTTAAGACCGGTTCGGGTAGGGCCGGGCTTATCTTTTAGCCCCATGAGATTTTACGCTTTTGCCCTGGGTGGGCTGCATATAACTCCTCAGAACAACGGAGTTTGGCTGTTGGCAGACCCAACTAAGGGTATTCTAGTATTTTCAGGACAGCTCTATTTGGTTATTGGCAGTCCTAGTTCAGAGGCCTATAAATAGACCGGGAAGGTGCCTTAGAAGAGAGATTCATTCCTAACTCTCCTTCTCTTCTTCTTCTAAGGCACCTAGCTCAGCATTGGCTAGGGAGGGGAAGAATTTCCGATTCTTCCGGGTACGAGGTGAGACCTCCGCGTTGGAGCCCCCGGTCTAGTCTTTCGAGAGCCTTGTCAAGAGGGTGGTCCAAAGAGAGTAAGTGTGAGCTGCACCTTTAGTTCCGAGCTTTAGGAGGGACCGACCTTGTTGATTCCAACAATGGAGATGAGATTTTCTCCTTGCCCTTGATGGCTTTCCTTCCACAAAACTTGAGTTCTTAATGTTAGCACCATGTTAATCTGATGTGATCTATGTAGCACTTATAGTAGTAATAAATGTGTGTAGCTAGGATTTTCCACTCAACAGTTAATCTATTGTTGTACAAAAAAAAATGTGTGTAACAAAACAATGCTCTCAATTGATGTAATGATGTATTGATATGGACATGTGATAGATTGTTCTTTATGGTGCTTGTTTTCTTGAATGTTATTTATAACATTATATGAAATGTCTATGATATATAATATAGTCTTATTAATTTTTTTCATTACAATTCAAGATAGGTACAAATAGTTTGTTAGTTGTCTTATTCTTATATTAATTAATATTTATATTAAAATAATTAAAAACAATTAAAAACATTTACCGTATCCTAATTTTTTTAAAAATCACGTTTCCAGTATCCGTTTCGTATCGTATCCCGTATCCCGTTTCCGTCCCCGTGCCACATAGATTATATATACGAGTGATAGTGCACGGGGGCCCCCTGCCCCGCGCGATAGTACTCGGCCTGCAGCGGCGGACAGACTTATTTAAAATAATTTTGTTTAATTTACTTTTTAAGAGAGAGAGAGAGAGAGATGAAAGAGCCTACCTCAGCATCAAGGTAACTTTCACGATCAACTGTGATCCCATCTTTCTGCAAAAAATTATTTAAGTTATGAACTTCATATTAGTTAACCTTCAATAAATATTCAAACACAAAGACTGCTTATGTAATTCCCATGCAAAGGGAAGAGAAAGGACGGAGCTGTGCCTAGGAACTCTAAACCAATGCACAATTAGTCATCAAAAACAATAATTAAGATGAAAATGATTACATAAGATGATACTCGAATTCTTATAAAAAAGTGATACTCAGATTCTTATAAAAAAGGGCAGCCCGGTGCACAAAGCATCCCCGCGCACTCAGATTCTTATAAATAAATAAAAAATTATCTGAATAATGAGAAAGTAAGGATTTTACTAAAAATACCAAGAACTTTATTATAAATACCACAATTATTATGACATGGCTAAAGACAGAACTTTCCTATAAATACTATATCTATCCCAATTATGAAGAAAAAACTAACATAAATAAAGGACAGAAAACAAAAATCAACTATGATGGGCATAGCTAAATATTAAGGATTCTCTTAGAAATGTTATTATAAGGATATTGAGAGATAGTAAAGAAATGAACTATATAAATTGTAGAGTTAAAAAGAGAGGAAAGGGTAAATAACATCATATTTTAGGGAAAAAATGCAAGAATTGAGAATTCATGAGTAGCACAAGATAAATTCCCAGGGTATTGAGTAATATCCAAATTGGAAAAATAGATGGCTCTTGGTTCACATCAAAATGAGGCGAAATTCAAGCATCTTCATCACAAAACCTTTAAGATTATGAATTGGACGAGAGTGACTTATTATCTAAATAGTTGGGAAAATATTAGCAATGATGAAGATGACAATAAACTTTAACTTCGTTAAAGAGTAATATGAATAAATGCATACCACTGTTCATTGTTCAAATCAAATATATTTTATCACTATTTAAACAATTATAAAATCTGGGAAAGCATAGAAGAAATGTAGGAGTCACAAGAATCTTTAACTCTGCGTGTGTGTCTACATATGCATGGGCAGCAGTTTAGTAATAGTAATTTTCAATTCCTATTTACACTACTTGGTATCAGATTTAGTAATAATAATTTTCAATTCCTATTTACTCTAATTGGTATCCGAGTACGAACCCGATTTCCAGACCTCGTAATATTTCGAATAGAAATTCCAATGGCAGACAAGCACTTGTTCCTGTGGAAAGGACACATCGGAGAAAATTCCTTGTTCAGCATCTCTGTCGTGGCAACTCTTTGCTTCGGGCAATCTCGTCGACACCATCTTTTGCCCTAGGAAATCTTGCAATGATCGACTCTTGCCCTAGCCGATCTCGTCAGACCCGTCTCTTGTCATATATGTTCTCTCTAGAACCATCTTCTTCATCAGGAGGCCTTTCCGGCTCTGCTTCTTCTGCCCTAAGCTTCCGTGTTTGTCTCACCAAGAGTTTCCGACCCCTCTATCAACTTAGGCGGCCATAGTAGTAGTCTCATAAAACGCTCAACATGTAGCCGTCTCCGGCAAGTGAAGTTCTAGAGGGGTGTAACATCTTAAGATGGTTGCACTAGTGTTCTTGTTCTTCTTAAATTCGTCAATGCCACTCTACCCATCCTCCTATGAGGGCTTCTTCAAATTCTTCGTCTAATATTCAGGTGCCACAGTTGAGTGACCATATAAGGATTCATAGCTACACTAGATCTCTGAAGCTCATTGTCGTGTCGCGGGATGGTACTACCTTGAATGGTCATGAGCTTCACAACACCAATCAACATCCATCAGTTGTATGTACATTGATGGGACAATGGTTGAGACACGCAAAACTGATCCCTGGCGGAGAAAGTGACATTCAGATAATCATTGTTGGTCTTATGACTTCTTCACTCCATGTCACCCATTGTATATTGAAGTTATATGCTTATGAACTCTGCATATGATATTCAGAGTCGTGCACATGAAACTTACTCACAGATTGGAAGCTCTACTCAAGTGTATACACTCAACCATTGAATTCTTGACTGAAGCTAGGATTCATGATTGTTTCCTCTTATTCTTAATTTGAAAGGTTGTATCAAGAATAGAATTATTTTGAATATTTCACTCTTGTATGCACTAAAGTTGGTATTAAATTGTAGAAGAAGGAAAATCGCTTCAGAGTTCATGCGTTCTTGATGGGATTGAACATGAAGTTTGATACCGTGCAAACTCGTGTCTTGCATCGCTCTCCGTTTCCTTTTCTCAGAGAGACATTCAGAATGCTCTAGGATGATGATCATTGGCAAACATTTGTGCTCTACAATTGCTAAAAAATGTTCTGTTGTTGGTCGTGGACCACCGAGCACTCAAGTTCCGGTATGTGATCGTTGTAGAAAGAAAGGCCACCTTCAAGTTCCGGTATGTGATCGTTGTAGAAAGAAAGGCCACCTTCACGTGTCTTGGTTTATAATATATTCTCTTACACCACCAGGTAGGAAAACTGGTGGGCGTGATCATGCCCTAGGAAGAAGTGGCAATAAACAATTGGGAACATATGAAGCACAGATACTGCCCCGAAGGCAGCGTACCCGTACCGGATACGTATCCGGTACCGGTACGTACCCGATACTCAACGGATACACCTACGTGGACACACTTGGACTTAGCACATTATTCTGCATATTGTGATAAGAGTATGTTTTTCTAGAGTAAACAAAGGTTGGCTCTATGCTAAGAAGCGTTGGTACGTCCAATTAAATTTTGCATCTGTACCGAGTATGTTTCCGGTATCGGTAGGCTTCTGTTACAAGTATGTGTATTGAACGTGTTGATTCAACGCAAGTTATTAACAAACGGCTAACTTGTCTCTACACTAACCGGAGATTGAAAATGTTGATCTCCAACAATGAAGTTGATCTCCAACAATGAAGAAGAAAAAAAAGCCTAATAAGTAGACTTAAGTTTAATTTTATCTCTTTTGGTTAAACATATAAGATGTTAATTTTGTAATATTTACGAATGCTTAATGTTTGAAAACTTCATGTTATGTTGTATTGATTTGTGAACTTGTACTTCAAGTTATGATTAATGTTTGATGTTATGAGAACTATTTATTACACTTGTGATATATAAATATATATTATATTTGTTACAACGTATCGTGACGTACCCGTATCCTTATTTTTTAAATTTTGTCTTGCCGCTGTATATATTTGTTATAACGTATCGTGACGTACCCGTATCCTTATTTTTTAAATTTTGCCGTGCCGCCGTACCGGGGACGTATCGTATCCGGTACCTGTACTGGTGCTTCCTAGTTGGGAACACACTCAGAGGCTGCAACACATACTACTGAGCTATGAGGATTCAAGTCATTTTGCTCCATCTTCAGTTTTCTTATCTGCTGATGAGTTCGATGCACTCAGATATCTACCACGATCTCAGAGTGATACATAAATAGGTGACTCCTTCAATGCCTTTGCCACTTCAGGTGCTTCTTCAAGTTTTGTTTCCAACAGTCCTTTCTCTCATCATGGCAAAATCATTTACGACAATGGCTTTGTCATGGGCTTGCTGCGTGAATGCTCATAACAACCTCCTTGCCCCCTGCTGCAGGCAATGGACAAATTCTCAGTTCTCCTACTATTTCTCTTAGGACTGTCCTAAATGTTCAATTTTTTCCTCATAATTTACTCTTTATTGGTAATCTTGCAATCCTTGAATTATTCAGTAACCTTTTTGGTGAAACTTGTGTTTTTCAGGATCTAGGTATGAGGCAAAATATTGACAGTGATAAAAACTATTTATGTGCACTTCCACTCAAAATGGAGCAGCAAAAAAGAAAAATAAACAACTCCACGAGGTTGCTCGTCTCTTACTCATTACCATGCATTTTCCAAAATTTTATTGGGGTGATATCGTATTAATTGCGATTCATCTTATCAATCTTCTTCCAGGTATACTACTATTATAGCTCATCTCTCCACCTAATGAATGGTTTATGTCTCATCTACCACCTGGCTTTCTTAGTGAATATACTGTGCACATTCACCAATCCAACTAGAAAAAGCTTGTGATGAAAGAGTTCACGCAACATTGGAGCCATGAAACACCGATACTTCTTTGAGGGTCGCGTACCGGCACATGATACGTATCCCGTACTGGTACGTACCTGATACATGGTGGATGCACTTATTACTCTAGTCTGTAGATACACATATACTTATCATTTTGCATATTGTGATATGAGTATGTTTTTATAAATAAAACAAAAGACTTCTGTGTGATTTTTAGAAAAGAAAAAATCGAGACCTATAAATGCAACTAGCGGTGTTTATTTATTATTAACAAAAATGTGCTTCAAATTTAAGTAACTTTTTGATATGAACTTGCAAGAAGAAGAAGAGAGAAAATAGAGAGACTAGAGAGGAAGAGGAGACTAGGGTTAGGGTAGAGGGAAAGAGAAGGAAGAAACCTGATATGTCTTGAATGATCCTCCCCAAAGCAGCCTCGGGCTATAAATACCCGGGGAAAGGAGGGGGCCGGCCGGCCCCCCCCAAGTGGGGCTGAACCAGAGTGGTTCAGCCCCCTCTTCTGGCCGATTTAATGAGTGGGGACTGAACCGGATGGTTCAGCCTCGTTGTCTTGCGCGCGCTCCTTGGTCCGTCGTGAGTATTTATGTCCCGAGAACCCAAGCGGGTGTGGGGGCATAACACTTTTTTTCGTTAAAAATATAAAGAATTTGATTTAAATTTTATTATTTTTTTACTATATGTTTTAGGATTAGATGTTGCAAATTGTTAGTGTTTCTACCCGTTCAATATGAATTTGTCTACGTTTTATATTCTCATTGAAAAAAAAACAGTATACATATACATGTGCATATATGCACATGTATAAATGCATTTATGTCAATTTTAATTATGTCGTACCCCAAATGTACCCACATCCATATTTTTATTTCCCCAAGCCGTCGTATCGAAATGCATCGTACTTGATACACGTACTCGTACTGGTATTTAGCATTGGAGGGGTCGACTGGGTCGACAATTTTTTGATTGTCCGATGGGCGATCGGAGACCGTCATTGCGTTCTTTGCGATTTTTCGTATATCTATGTATATTATTATTATTTTTTGGACATCTATTTTAAGATTTAAGCTAAGTAATCCGATCGTGCATCTAGGGTCGTCAGATGACTTAACCTAAATCTCAACCTCCCATCTCTGCGGGCAAGGGCAAAGGAGGTATCGAATGTTTGCGTTTTTTCCAGGGAGACAACTGCTCAATATGTTCTTGATGACGCAGAGCTTCCCGAGCGGTGCGACCTCTGGGGGTGCCGACGCCCCCATCTACCACCTTCGCTCACCTTCACCGAGTCTCCCCTACCCTCCAATTGTCACCACCGCCTTCCCTAATCAATGGAATCCTTCCTACAGTCGCTTCTACCGCCTGCTCATCATCCCATCCTCCAACGACCTCACCCCCACACTCCCAACAGCCATCGCCACATTCTCATCCTCTGATGACCTTCCACTCAGCCTCCAAGAGTTCCTTTAGCATCGACCATGCCTCCAGCCATCTCCCTTCACCTTCATATCCCCATTCGATCTTCGACAACCCCGTCTCCACCACCTAGCCTTCTTCAACCACTCCAGCACTAGCCGCCGCCTCCTTCAGCCCCAGATACCCCCCCAGCCTCCGGCCAACAATATTTGCCCACATACATCAGCCTAACTGCTAATCCTCCATCTCCACTACAAAAATACAACTACCACCTCTCCCCATTAACCCCCAGAGAGCCACCACTACTTCACCAAGTTGCATCTATTGCTCCTACAACCTCCAGATTTCCGCCCTTACACCAACAACTCTTCTTTTGGTGAAGATCCGGATTTACTTTCACATCCCGTTCGGCGCGCCGGAAGTGGCTTTCAGGAATTGGTATTGGCTTCTAGAAAGCCAATTATTGTGTTCGGCACGCAAGAATTTGAACGGCTTTGATTTTCACCCCAAAACCACGGATATTTCTCTCACCCTAAAAAACCGGTCCGTGAAAACATTACCCCGCGCTTAGGTTTTCCCCTGGATTTCACGCTTCTGCCTAAACCCGCGCTTCCGCCTTCCGCCTTATCCCACGCGACGCATCCTGGCGTTCGATCCTGGTAGGTCTTCCGCCCGTTTTTTTATCCTCCTCTTCTCCGGCTTTCTCTTCCTCACGATTTTAATCTTCCTCTTCTCCGGCTTCATCTTCCTTTTCTTCATCATTTTATCTTCTTCCCAACCTTTTTTTTTATCTTCCACTTCTCCGACTTCATCTTCCTCACAATTTTTTGCAAGTATTTCTCACTCCGGCTCCACAGTAGGCGTTGTTCCTCAGATAAGGTATTATTCTCTTCCTTTGATTCCTCTTTTTTTTTCGACCCACAATGCGCCCTGCTTCTTCCCAACTTGAGGTAGTTGTGGATCTTGGTTATTCACATGGAGATTTTATTTTGCCTTGTAGATCCAGCTGTAGATCTAGGTTATTCCATCCTAAATTAAGCTCTATTTGGTGCTAGTACATGAGCTTAGTACAGGAGGAGGGTTTGCAACTTGAAAAAGTACTTGAATTAGGCTCTGTTTGGGGCTAGTTCATGAGCTTTATAGTTAAAACAACACCCAACTTAAATAGGCTCTGTTTGATGATTATAGTTCATAATCACTATCATGCCAAATGAAGCCTTCGGTGAAAACAACACCCAACTTAAATAGAGTTAAGTCAATCTGGTTGTGATTGTATGATTTCATTTGCATTTTACCTTGTAAATTTTAAAAATATAAATTTTAAAAATTTTAGTTTCAGAAAACCAATTCCATCGTGCAGCAGAACAACTTTTATGTTTCAATACCAATTCTGTTCACTGAATTCCATACTGCAGGCGAACAACAAAATTGGTTTTCTGCACAAAATCAATTCCTGCAGATATTGGTTTTCTGACTAAAGCCAATTCCAGAAAGTCAATACCTGCGCGCCGAACGGACCCTCATTAATTTATAGTTATACAGATATATCATGTTATTGTAAGTAGTATTTTGCTCAATTTAATGTGATTTTTCCTCATTCAGTAGACTTGTAACACTTATTTGCCATGTACTTAATTTAAGTGCAATCTCAATTGTGTCGTTACTATCTGCTTACTTAAATTGCGATATTTGTGATCAATTATGATGCTCACGTAGAATTTTAAAGTTAATATTGTTTAATTAATTGTGCATAAGAAAACTACTTGCATGATTGAGTTATTCACGAGCAATGCATTGGAACCTAGGGTTAATTGTCATAAGCTCATCAAATAGTGTGCGTGCATTCCTTCACACCTTAATATTTATGGTCTGTCGTAAGCTCACTGCAATTGTTCATGATTGTTTTGCATACTTTTAGGGTTAGAGCATCACGCCTTCAGTCACCTGTAGATTTTCCCCGCGTCATATTGGGTATCAGAGCCCTTGATTTAGGCTTTATTTTGATATGTGGTAGTATAATCTATAGGTTCCTTCATGACTAATTATTGTCGTCATCCTTCTTCACCATTTGAGGATACCGAGTGACGCAAGACGAATCTACAGGTGGCTTTTGAAACGGTGACCTAACCCAACATGTTCTGCAAATCCGACGACGTGAGCCCAAATTAGATAATAAATTTCAACATCCCACGCAAATAATTCAAGACAAGGCAAAATAATTTATTTAAGCGAGGCAAGCTTAGGCTTTCCTTAGCGTGGACTGCCAAAGCAAGAGCGTGCAACGAATAAACCCTGCAAATCACAATAATAATCTAGGACAAAATTCCATGATAATGTTTCTCCAAACAAATATAAAATGTCCAGCCCAATAAATAAATGCTGAAAATAATAAACTAATACAACAAAATCTCACCAACTTGTGGGCTGACCAAGGCACCGAAAAATCCGGAGCCCGAGATGCGTGTATGACAATCTGAGATGGAACCAGGGGCGTGGAGATAGCGTCGGTGGCTGTCCTCGGTGGTGGAGGGTGGAATCGGACCGGAAATGGATAGATCTGGCCACGTGGGGGTAGATCCGGGCGAGGGGGGGGATACGATGTTTGGTAGCGGATCCGGGCTAAGAGAGGGAGTATGGATGGAGGGAAAGATGGATCGGGGCTGAAATTCCAAATCTGGACTGATCTAGAAAGTTCCGGGTTGTGGGAGGTGGTTCCACGGGGTGGGGGGAAGTTGGCAGCAAGGCTGGGAGGAGGGGAGAGGAAGTAACTGCTATAGGGGGTGGCCCGGAGGCTTTTTGGAAGATCTTGGGGAGGCGGCACAGAAGCAGGGAGGCTGAAATCACCGACATTCACTTAACGAAACAGGAAGTGTGCAATGGTTATAAGTATGAACAGTAAAATCAACCTTATTTTAGGTGGAAGAAACAGTCGCCGCTGTTGGGAGGGGTGGAAACTGCTGGAATCACCAATAAGGGTTGCGGGTGATAGTTTAGAGTGGGAAAAGAGGGCTAGGGTTAGGGGAATACTTGGGGAGGGAGTAGGGGTGCAAGAGGTTCGGTTTGGGTCGGTTTGGACCCAAACCGAAACCGAACCGATGTTTATCGGTTCGGTTCGGCTTTTTGTCGGTTTACTCGGTTCGGTTTTCAGTTTTTCAGTTATACTATTTAAAATAATTGCGTACTTAAATATCTCAAGAAAATTTTAAAAATGGTATGACAATTAAAAAATTAATATAATCAAGTTTTATTTACATATGATATATTATAACTAATAACTTATATTACATAAAAAAATGATTTAATATTTTTATTGTGAAATCGAGTAATAAATATAAAAAAGATATAAAAAAATCAGTTAAACAAAATGTTTAATTCTTTTTGATGCATAAAATATGCATTACAAAAATTTATTTTGGTTCAAATGATATTAAAATTATTAAGTTAATATAATTTATGTACATTATTTAGTTAATAAAAATAGTTAAAAGATCATTATTGGTAATATTTTTACATGCATTATTAGTCGGTGCGGTTCGGTTTTTCAGAGAGGAAAACCAAAACCGAACCGATTCGTTCGGTTCGGTGTAAAATTGGTTTGATTTGGGCGGTTCGGGGTGGTTTGGTCAGTTTTCGGTTTTTCATGCACACCCCTACGAGGGAGATACCGACCTAGGAGTCATCACCTAGGGTTCCACGGAGTCGGCACCGTAGCGGGATCGCGGGAAAACATTTCACCAAATTCTGTAATAGCTCTAATCAACCCACTAACATCCTATTTATTATAAAATAAAGGCTAAGGCATCCCACCTTCGACGGCTATGATTGGCAGGAGGTGGGGCCACTCAAATACAATGATAATAAACCAAAAATACTAATGTAATATATTAAATTGTTTCGCAATGCGAATCTGAACGCATCTGCGGAATCCGATCGTCGATCCAGACACGCCATATATGGAAAGTCGCCAATTGGCCCCGAACGGGCCCAAAACTCCACTGCAGGTGCCCGTCTCTGCTCTACAACAATCTCCCTGGCTTGAAAGAATTCATCTCCCGATGAATAGACATCAGAATTCTTTCGATGTATGCCAAGACTCAAAGAGGTCACCAGAAGTCATCCAAATATCGTCGACGAGAAAGTGTCCTCGCCAATCAACTCCCCCGACTGAAAAGTTGTCATCTCCGGTGAATGGAGTGTAACATCCAAAGTTTAGACGCATTTTAATTTGGTGACGAAGCGCGAAAAATTGTTATGTTTAAATAGGAATTAGTGGGAAATAACACATGTTGGGGTGCCAATAACAGTTTTAACTCTCCTCTTTTAATGAGGTTAATAAGAAAAACCGCATCCCGTAATTATTTAGAACCCGCACTCTTATATCCTCACGGGAGAACAGAAACCACAGCCCGCACATTTCCTTCTCACGGGAAATAACCGCACCCGACGACTCCGTCTCCTGCAGGTGCCGCTCCCGACGCCTTCCGCCGGCCGATCCCCCTCTAATTCACATCTCCGTCTTCTCCTCCTTCCTCTACGAGCGTCGGTGGGTGTTCCTTTTCCTTCCTTGGCCGTGGAAGAGCCGGATTCAACCCTAATTTGGTGGAAGTTGAAAACTTTTGTTTCCGGTGAGTCTATTTCTCCCTTATCTCCATTCCTTCGTGGAAATCCTTCGATTTGGAAACTAATATAACCTAGGTTTTCTTTTTGTTTGCCCTAATTAGGTTTTGGAATACGAAATCCTCCGCGGAATTTGGGTTGGGCGCTTTGAGAGCCTCAATCACTCCACGTAAAGGTAATATCTGAAGTTTAGCGCTTGAAATTTTGTAACCCTAGTTGTATAGAAATTTTCCACGGGAAAATCGTAAAGGGAAAAAATTATGAAATTAGGGCTGCCCTAAATTGCAGGGCTTTGGTGGGGTCGGGGCATCATTCTGAAGGTCCCCAGTAGTAGGATTGCCTTTGGAAGAGAAAATATTGTCGCGCCGAGTGTACGAGCGCCGCAGCACCACTGTAAGGAAACTTAATTTCTGCTAATTAGACAACAATAAATATATATTTTTTATACGCATGAGTAGGCTTTGTACAAATATCATGACCATGCATAGAAATGTGTGGTGATAGGAAAACGATCGCGGAAAATGTGTAGGATGACACCCTTCTCCAAGACCCAGGTAGTCAGATCAGAAATGGTAACGCTAGGTACGAAACCTGTACCTGTGTACGTAAGTTTGGAATTTGTCCAACCCAGGGCGTGAATGTCCCTTCTAGTCGACCACAAGAAAGTCAAGGGTCGTTTAGTAGTCCACCAAAAGAGATATCCCAAGCAGAGTAACATCAGACCGAAAGGTCAATGAGCACACAAGTCTTTTCGTGCTTGGTAGAGGCGCACTACCTTTCTCATAAGGCATATGGTACCTTGTGAGCAGTACAGTCTTGGGAGTTGACTTCCCTTTGAGACAGTCAGTAGATTCGAGACCGTGTCTGCGTGACACTAGAACAATTGAGTTCGTAAGATGGTCTCAGGTCGTCAGTTTCAGTTGCGCGTTAGGAGCTACTCTGCCTAGAGCCTTCCAAGTAGATGTGCAGGATAGAAGCCACCTAGAACTCAAGTATAGACCTGACGTGAGACAGTACACTAGTTAGTGAACGTCAGGACTTGGGTTAGTGAACTAAAAGTCACGTACATAGAACAAATAGATGTTTTGACCAAGAAGTAGTGCGAAGGCATGCATAACATATAGCATAAATGTTTTAATGCACAAAACTATTTTCTAAAGGCATGCATTCATCATATGAGAAAATGATTTTTGTGTCATTAGGAAAAGTTATTTTTCTTTACTCTGACCCCTCGTGGGTAATGTTTTTCAGGTGACCCAGGTGGGAAACTACGCCTAGGATGAGCGTTATGATGGCGTCAGTTAGTAGTGGTTTACCATTCAGTTTTCTTACTTTCAGCATACACATGTAGATATAGACAATATACCTTGTTAATGTTTATTATGACTTGTATCAGACTATTAATGTTATTTCAGATTGTCAGTTATTTCAATTCCATTCATGATTAGTGGCTCTGTGAATCCAGTTTGAGGTATGTGGTTACCCTTAGTTTATTTTCTTAGCTTCCGTTGTAAGTTTTAAATTCTTAATAAATGTTTCTTTTTACCTGCTGCATACTAGTTTTAATATTGTTTCCTAGTTTTCTTTATATCGCTGACCCGGTCGGACGGCTGATTTCTGAAATACTGGGAAGGGGTGTTACATGGAGACGGCCGTACTGAAGTCGAAGTCCAAGGGTGAATCGATCAAGTTCTGCTGCAAGCACCTAGGTGTCATCATCGTCTATAATAGGAGTGTACCGGTGGAGTCTGGTCTCTGTGATGCTCTCAATGCTCAACTCACGAGTGGTGGATTCCGGTGCGATCGAGAATGCCGTAGGTGGAACCAAAGAAGACAAGTCACCAGGTAGGTGGGGGTCAAAAATGGGTGAGCTGTGGTGATTACCAGTCGTGGGTGGGCTATAAAAGTGTCAAGGCAAAATAAATGGAGGTATGGGTGGCTGGAAGTCCCCACTGCTTGGGTCCACATACTCGCGAGGATCATAGTATGATGTCATATCTTCAACATTAAATATCGGGTGGATACCCATACTTGTAGGGATATCAAGATCATAGATGTTTGCTTCAATCCGTCTCATGAATCCATTCGCCTAACGCTCAAACTTTTAGCAAGCCTCGCACGGAGCCTCACAACGCAGATTCTCACCATCACCAGCTCGCCTTCATGAAGTACCTGCTCTTGTCAGTGAACATCAGCATGTGACTTAAAAATTTATTATCATTACGGATTCTTCGTCGGACCGACTCATGACACACATGCAAACGATGAACAAACAACACAACAAACTCATGCAAATGATGACGAAATGACTCAACAGACTCATGCAAATGATGCAAATGACACATGACTGACACAACATGCTCTCTATGAGAAAATTTAATAATGACCTGAAAATTTATCAAAAGAGGTGGCCTATCAGGAGACTCTCTCGGTAGAGTGTAGAAAAAATCATCACGTCAAATACGAGCTCGTAAAGAGCCAAATGTCTCTCGGGAAACATAACACATCTGAGGACTCACTAGGAGGTACATAAGAAAAGTCATCGCGAATACGACGACCACATGAACGAAAATCGTGTACATTAACTAGAAGACGTGACTCTCGAGTGCGGTGCGTGTCCCCAAAAAGAAAGAGCTCGTCTAGGGGGTCAGCATGTGGTGCGTCTCAAAACTCATCGAGGGTGCGATGTGTCATAAGGTAGGTCCTCAAGATATGGGTATGCTCAAGTGTACTCCAGGAAGGCGCTATATACACCATGCTCCACTCAAGACCTATTTTTCGAGACAAGGCCAAAGATGATAATGACAAAGACGTCAATAACTCGAAACTCATAAATGAGCGGCTCACCTGAATCGCATCCTCACCAGGATGTGAGGGCTTATCAGGCGTATCAACAGGAGGGTCATCATAGCACTCATCACCAGGTTCATAATCCTCCATATGAGTACCATCGTAAGGGATGGTGTCCCTGTGAATGGGTGATATAGTCACTGCGAGATCAAGACCAGGCTCTGGGCTCTCGGTTGTGATGTGACTCAGGACAATGACAATGGGAGAGCAACATAGGCATACACTCAAGAATGGATCCGTGGGTGCGGTGTCAAAGAATGAGTCTGTGGTTGGGGCGCTAACTAACTCGGTGTACGACAGAGGAAGAGGTGCGGGTGAGGGGCACAATATTACAAATTTAATAGGTCGCTCAGGCTCACTCTCAGTCGGGGTCACAAGATACGGGTCAGAAACAAGAGATAGGTCACTCACTGGGCTAAGCACCTCACTGGGGAGAGAATAATCTGCATCAGGTATCACTTCAGTCATGTCTGACGAAACAATGATAAGCCAAGTGGTGTCCTCGGTGTAGGAGGAGCTCATATTGTAGAGGTCAAGGTGAGAACCCCTTCAACCAGCTCTTGCGGATCTCAAATACTGTTCATAACAGAGGGCGAGCTGATATGTCTGCTCGAGGGACTTCGAGATATGGTAAACTACCTTAGTACGTATGTCAGACTGAAGGCCAACTCAAAACCGGGGAGTGGTTATGGCTAGATCCTCACGGATATCACTCCTCACCACTAACTCAGTAAAACGGTCCCTATACTCAGCGACAGACATGGACCCTTGCTGAAGGGAAAATAATTGGTCAAGCAAGCGACTCCGATATGATGAAGGTAGATACCCCTGACACAATATACGCTTCATGTCTACCCAACTAATGATGCGACGAAGACGGTCTCACTCGCGGGTCCTCTCAACGCTATACCAATAAGCCTTTGCCTGATCTAAAAGTCTAGGTTTCGCAAACTTGACGCGACACTCACCGAATATCTCAAAATGATCAAGATAATACTCCATATCTATGAGCCAATAACTGAAATACTCGGGACACAATGAGCCGTCAAAGGAAGGGGCAGCAGTACAAAACTGACTCTCAAGATCTCTCTTGGAACGACGATCCTCATGATAATAATCCCTAAGGTAACTAAATCGTGTCGAAGGATCAACACGATGCTCGCGTGTATGGATAAGAACGACGACAATCATCATAATGATCGTCTCTAGCATAGTGATGTCGTGTCGGTGGGTCAACACGATCTCTGAAAGTGGTGTGCTGCAATCGCGAATAATCATCGTATTGTCGTGAGGATCTCCCTGAAGGGGATCTATGAGGGCTGGTGAAAGTGGACTCGAGACCTCCAAAGTGAGGAAAGGAATAATTGTGACATCATGACATAATGAAAAACCTATAAACTCTACAACTGTGTATCAAAAAGTGCGTGCAACCTCCCTCTGATACTAATTGACGCACGACGAATTTATAGGTGGCCTTTGAAACGATGACCTAACCCTACATGTTATGCAAATCCGACGGCGCGAACCCAGATAAGATAATAAATTTCAACATCCAACGCAAATAATTCAAGACAAGGCAAAATAATTTATTTAAGCGAGGCAAGCTTAGGCTTTACTCAGCGTGGACAGTCAAAGCAAGAGCGTGCGGTGAATAAACCCTGCAAATCATAATAATAATCTAGGACAAAATTCTACGATAATGTTTCTCCAAGAAAATATAAAATGTCCAGCCCAATAAATAAATGCTGAAAATAATAAACAAATACAACAAAATCTCACAAACTTGTGGGCTGACTAAGGCACCGAAGAATCCAGAGCACGAGATGCGTGTACGATGATCTGAGGTGGAACCGGTGGCGTGGAGATAGCGTCGGTGGCTGTCCTCGGTGGTGGAGGGTGGAATCAGACCAAAAATGGATAGATCCGACCACGTAGGGGTAGATCCGGGCAAGGGGGGATGAATCCGATGTTTGGTAGCGGATCCGGGCTAAGAAAAGGAGTATGGATGGAGGGAAAGATGGATCGGGGGCTGAAATTCCAGATCTGGACTGATTTGGAAAGTTCCGGGCTGTGGGATGTGGTTCCACGGGGTGGGGGAGGTTGGAGGCAAGGCTAAGAGGAGGGGATAGGAGCGGCTGCTATAGGGGGATAGGGGGTGGCCTGGAGGCTTGTTGGAAGAGCTTGGGGAGGCGACAGAAAAGCAGGGAGGCTGAAATCACCGATATTCACTTCACGAAATAGGAAGTGTGCAATGGTTATAAGTATGAACAGTAAAATCAACCTTATTTCAAGTGGCAGAAACAGCCGCCGCTGTTGGGAGGGGTGGAAACTGCTGGAATCACCAATAGGGGCTATGGGTGATGGTTTGGGGGGGGGGGGGGAAGAGGGCTAGGTTTAGGGGAATGTTTGGGGAGGAAGATAAGTCATCACCTAGGGTTCCACTGAGTCGACATCGTGGAGGGATCGCGATGATCCTTTTCACCAAATTTTGCAATAGCTTAAATCAGCCCATTAACATCTTATTTATAATAAATTAAAGGCTAGGGCATCCCACCTTCGACGACTATGATTGTCCGGAGGTGGGGCCACTCAAATACAATGATAATAGACCAAAAATACCAAAGTAATATATCAAATTGATTCGCAACGCGAATCCAGACGCATCTGCGGAGTCCGATCGTTGATCCGGGCACACCATATATGGAAAGTCGCCAATTGGCCCCGAACGAGCCCAAAACTCGTCCTCCACTGCAGGTCCTCGTCTTTGCTCCCCATCACCGAGTCTATCTATACTTGATCACAAAAAGGCCCTCTAGAGAGATCCCCATGTTAATACGACGATTATCCTCATTCGCAGCACATCACTTCCAAAGAATGTGTTGACCCCTTGACACGATTTCACTATGCTAGAGACAATCACAACAATGATTATCATCCTCCCTATACTGTGCACGAGCGGACTGTGTTGAACCTTCGACGCGACTCAATTACCTTAGGGAGGATTACTATGAGGATCAATTTGAGAGAAACCTCAAGTGTAGGTTTCGTGCAGTTGCTTCATTGTCTGACGGGCCATCGAGTTCAAGTCTTAGTTATTGGCGCGTGGATAGGAAATATTATCTCAATTATTTAAATTATTTGTTAAGTGTCGCATCAATAAAACTTAGACTTCTTGGTCAGGCGAGAGAGTATTGGTCTAGCATTGAGGACCCGTGCGCGAGATCGTCTTCACTGCTACCACCATGCCTACTCGTGTCAATATGGATACATAAGATGGGACATTTGAGGGAGAGTTCTCTCACCTCAGTGAGGTGCTTTGTCTGATGAGTGGTTTGTCATTGGATTCTGATTCATTTCTTGCGACCTCGAATGAGAGTGAGTACGACCGACCCATTGATTTTATAGTCACACGTCTTTCTTATATCCCATGTGTTAATTTAGATACTGCCCTGAGAGTCGGCTCACCCTTGAATACTTGTTCATAAGAGTTTCATGACATGGTAGCGTCGAGCCACGTTATGAGTGAGATTCATGAGCATGTTACTGACTTTATGGTAGTTGCTCGACCATTCATGGTCATTCTGTTCCCGATGACTTTAACATTGTAGACGATTCACATCCGCAGGATCATCCCACTTTTGTTAACCTCCGTGACGAGTCCTTCCTCGAGATCCGGGAAGATCCATTTGATGAACCTCCCTCCCCCAGAAGCATTTTCCCTGGTATGAATAACTTGGGTCCTCATTCGGGTGATTGTCGCATTCACGATAAATTTTCTTATCGCCCGGTGAACCTCCTGAGTTATATCCTCATGTCACTATCGTCGACATTCCTTCGGATGATCACATTCGTGTTGAGTTGGAATTCCATGATATTGTGTCTCACTGCTGATGTCTAAATCACTCATTTGGGCGTTCTCCGTATACTCGACGAGTATTTCAACACCCCGCCCAAGGAACCTCCAGATAAACTGCCCATCTTTAGAGACTTCGACCGCTACGTAAAATCTACTGAGTCTATTGGGATCATCATTTACATCTGGTGGATGATTTACATGTCATATTCTGACATAAAGTTATATTAAATCATGATCATTTTAAAACTTGCGTTGTAATCACATTAGAGATCAAATGTTCAATGAAGGTGATTCGGTGATGATTTGCACAATATTTGAGAAGTACACATTGGGTGCGACAACGAATCTAAGTGCTAGGAGAATAAGTCCATATACTATCATGAGAGAGTCAGGGTCAAATTTCTTCGAGCTTGATATTACTAGGAATACATGCGTTCATTTTGTACTCAATGTTGAGGATTGGATTTTAGATGTTGAGCCGCCTAGTTTTGGGCCTCCAATCTTCCTTTTTAGCTTCAGTTTCCACCATTATTATTGTAACACCCCTTCCCAGTATTTCAGAAATCAGCCGTCCGGCCGGGTCAGCGATGTAAAGAAAACTAGGAAACAGTATTAAAACTAGTAGCAGCAGGTAATAAAATTTATACTAAGCAATTTAAGACTTACAGCGGAAGTTTGAATAAAGTAAACTAAGGGTAACCACATACCTGATATCTGGATTCACAGAGCCACTAAACAGGAAGTAAAACTGAATTAACTGAAAATCTGATTAACCATAAATAGTCTGAAATAAACTAGATAAAACATTAATCTGATACAATGTTCTCATCTACAGGTACATGCTGAAATAGAGTAAACTGAAGAAGACAAATAGTACAAACTGACGCCACTATAATGCTCATCCTAGACGTAGCTTCCCACCTGGGTCACCTGAAAAACAGTGCCCACGAAGGGTCAGAGTAAGCAAAAATAACCCCTCCTAGTGACACTAAAAGCCAGTTTTACATATGAATGCATGTATGTCTTTGAAAATAATTTTATGCATTTAAAACTTTTATGCTATGTGCTATGCATGCCTTCGCACTATTCTTTGGTCACACATCTACTCGTACTAAACACGTGACTTTCATTTTACTAACTCAAGTCCTGACGTTCACTAACTAGTGTACTGTCTCATGTCAGGTCTATACTTGAGTTCTAGGCGGCTTCTAACCTGCTCATCTACTAGGAAGGCTCTAGGCAGAGTAGCTCCTAACGCGCAACTGAAACTGACGACCCGAGACCATCTTACGAACCCAATTGTTCTAGTGTCACGCGGACACGGTCTCGAATCTGCTAACTGGCTCAAGGGAAAATAATTCCCAAGTCTGTACTACTCATAAGGTTCCATGTGCCTTATGAGAAAGGTAGTGCGCCTCTACCTAGCACGGAAGAAACTCTGTGTGCTGGCTGACCTTTGTGGTCTGACGCTACTCTGCAAGGGATATCTTTTCTGGTGTACTGCTAAGCGACCCTTGACTTTCTTGTGGTCGACTTGAAGGGACATTCACGCCCTTGGTTGGACAAATTCCAAACTTACGTACGCGGGTAAAGTTTCGTACTTAAAATAATTATTCATAACTTGACTAACTGGGTCATGGAAAGGGCGTCATCCTACACGTTTTCCGCGACCATTTTCCTACCGCCACACTTTACTATGCATGGTTATGTTGCTTGTACGAAACCTACATATGCGTATACAAAATATAACTTTTGTTATGTCTAACTAACAGGTATTAAATTTCCTTACAGCGGTGGTGCGGCGCTCGTAGACTCGGCGCGGCGACATCTTCTATTTCGAAGGTAAATCCACTGCTGGGGACCTTCAAAGTGCTGCCCCGACCCCACCGAAGTCCTGCAATTCAAGGCAAACCTAAACTCATAAATTTTCCCCTAAGGGTTTTCGGTGGAAAAATCCAAAACAACTAGGTTTAACAAAATACAAATGCTAAGACCCAAAAATTACCTTTTGTGGAGCGATTAGGGCTCTCAATGCGTCCTACTCGAATTTTGCGGTGGATTTAGAACTCCAAAACCTAAAAAAAATAGGGCAATAGGAATGGAAATTAGTTTAGCCTAGCCTCCAAATCGAAGGATCTTCATGAGGAAATCGAGATAAAGGAGGAAACGACTCACCGGAACCAAAACGGAACTCAACTCCTCCGGTTAGGGTAGGAACCGGCACTTCCAAGGCCAAGGGAAGAAAAGGAAGGCTTGTTGGCGCCTTCAGAGGAGGGAGGAGTGGTCGGATTTTGCTTCTGGAGGAGAATCAGGCGACGGCTAGGGCAACGGTGTGCGTCGGGCACGGCGCACGCGGGAGACGGAACCGTCGGCCTTGCGGAACGGGAGACGTCGGGTGTGGTTTTTCCTGTTTCTCCCGCGAGTAGAGACGTGCGGGTTTTAATAGGATACGGGCTGCGGTTTTTTTTTCTTATTAACTTAAACGAGAGGGGGGGGGGAACTACTATTGGCACCCCAAAGCATTCACTAAGTTGCTATTCGCAACACACGCCACTCAAATTCCTTAAATTCTAAGCCGATTTTGCTAGACAACGCTACTAAAATTTATTGTGCGACACACTAATATTATGGCTAACATACGTTACCAAATAATGGACGCGACCCCTAGCATAGTAACGTTGTACCTTGACGATGCGCTGTCTCGTTTAGAATCCGTCGCGACTCGCCCCTACAATTTAAATAAATTTTTGCGTCAAAAATTTACGGATGTTACAAATCTCCCCTCCTAATAAAAATTTTCGTCCTCGAAAATTAAAACCATACCTGAGTCGAAGAGAAAAGAATAGTCTGCATTGCTCTTTAGCTCATCCTCTCGCTCCCAAGTATACTCTGGACGGCCACAGTTCATCCAAAGGACTTTGACCATGCGAATCTCTCTATTTCTGAGCTTCTGAATCCTTGAGTCCACTATCTTGACTGGTCTAACTCCAATACTAAGATCTGTCTCGATTGGTGCTTCTTCGGTACTGATGATCTGACTGGAATCTCTGACTGCTCTCCTAAGGTAGGAGACGTGGAATACATCATGTACACCACTCATTTCCTCAGGTAAGGCCAACCTATATGCAACCTCACCAACTCGTTCCAGTACCTCAAAAGGACCAACGAATCTGGGGCTCAACTTCTTCATCCGCTTTATTCTAGAGACTCCTCTGACTGGTCTGACCTTCAGATAAACGTAGTCTCCAACACTGAACTCTACTGACCTGTGCTTCTGATCATGATACTTGGCCTGGCGATCCTGAGCTGTCCTCATACGCTCCTGAATAAGCTTGATCCTATCAGTGGTCTTATCAATCCATGACTCTCTGATAGAAGATCTTTCCTCACTCTCTGCCCAACATAATGGTGTCCGACAACGTCTACCATAGAGGGCCTCGAACGGTGCCATCCCAATACTTGCCTGGAAACTGTTGTTGTAGGAGAACTCCACAAGAGTAACATACTTCTCCCACTTCCCTCCAAAATCTAGAATGCACATCCGTAGCAGATCCTCCAAAGTCCTATTTGTGCGCTCGGTCTGTCCATCTGTCTGAGGATGGAATGCGGTGCTGAAATGTAACCTGGTACCCAACCGCTCCTGTACGTAACGCCACTCCCTGGAGGTAAATCTGCCATCTCGGTCTGAAACTATAGTCTTGGGAACACCGTGAAGTCGAACTATCTCGTCTATATACAACTGTGCCAGCTTCGGACCCTGATCCGTCTTCCTAAGAGGAATGAACTGAGCGACCTTAGAAAGTCGATCTACTATAACCCACAAGGAATCATTCCCACTCTGCGATCTCGGCAAACCATGAATGAAGTCCATAGATATATCTTCAAATGTCCACTCGGGAATGGGAAGTGGCTGCAACTTGCCTCCAGGCCTCTGACACTCGGCCTTAACCAACTTGCATGTCTCACACTTCCCTACATAATCTGCAACATCACTCTTCAAACCTGGCCACCAGACTATCTTCTTAAGATCTGCATACATCTTCGTGCTACCAGGATGTATCGAATATCTGGAATTGTGTGCCTCAAAAAGAATGTCTTCGCGTAGGTGACTAACATCTGGGATGCACACTCTGCCATCATGCAATAATAACTCATCCTGAATAGAGAACCTCTCTTTCTGACCTGACTGCACTGAGATCCAAATCTCTGCCATCTTTGGATCCAACGGTATAGCTGTCCTGATCCTATCTCTAATATCGCACGAAATCTCCATCCAACTCAACCAAGCTGAACCAAAACTGCCACGGGGCACAACGACGATGTCCAGTCTCTCCAGCTCTCGTACTAACTCCTCCTGCTGAGTGAGAAGATAGAAACACGAGCCTCTCCTGCTAAGAGCATCAGCTACCACGTTCGCCTTTCCTGGGTGGTACTGAATGTCTACATCGTAGTCTGCTAGAAACTCCAACCATCTGCGCTGCCTCAAATTGAGCTCTCGCTGATCAAAGATATACTTGAGGCTCTTATGATCAGTGAAGATCTCACAACGCACTCCATAAAGGTAGTGTCTCCATATCTTCAGAGCATGAATGACTGCTGCAAGCTCCAAGTCATGTACGGGATAGTTCCTCTCATGAACCTTTAACTGTCTCGAGGCATAAGCTACGACCTTTCCATGCTGCATGAGAACACAACCCAAACCCTGACCTGAAGCATCACTATAAATCTGAAATCCGACTGGCCCTGAAGGTAAACTCAAGATCGGTGCGGTCATCAACCTATCCTTCAAGTCCTCAAAAGCCAAATCACACTCAACTGTCCAATCCAAGCCCTTTCCCTTCCTAGTGAGGGAAGTCAGTGGTAAGGCTATCTTCGAGAAATCCCTGATGAATCTCCTGTAGTATCCAGCAAGACCCAAAAAGCTGCGAACCTCTGAAACTGTCGTCGGTCTTGGCCAATTCTTAATAGCCTCTATCTTCTTCGGATCAACACTAACCCCTTTCTGACTGATGATATGGCCTAAGAATGCAATCTCTGAAAGCCAAAACTCACACTTTGAAAATTTGGCATACAACTGGTTCTTCCTGAGTGTGCTCAAAACAATCCTGAGGTGTGCTGCATGATCTTCTGCACTCTTAGAGAACACTAAGATATCATCTATGAAGACGATGACAAAACGATCCAAATACTCCCGAAATACCCTGTTCATCAGGTCCATAAATACTGAAGGGGCATTGGTCAGCCCGAACGGCATGACCACGAACTCGAAGTGTCCATATCTGGTACTGAAAGCAGTCTTCTGTATATCCACGTCACGAATCCTCAGCTGATGATATCCCGACCTCAGATCTAACTTGGAGAAGGTGCTCGCTCCCACCAACTGGTCGAACAAATCATCAATCCTAGGAATCGGGTACTTGTTCTTAACGGTCAGCTTATTCAATTCGCGGTAGTCTATGCACAATCTCAGACTACCATCCTTCTTCTTCACAAAAAGCACTGGAGCACTCCAAGGCGAAGTACTAGGGCGTATAAACCCCAAATCAAGCAACTCCTGCAACTGGCTCTTCAATTCTGCTAGTTCCCTTGGAGCCATCCGATAGGGAGATTTGGCTACCGGTGTAGCCCCAGGATGCAAGTCTATCGGGAACTCAATCTCTCTATCTGGAGGGGCACCAGGGAGCTCTTCCGGGAAAGCATCTGGAAACTCCTGCACCACTGGTACCTCCAACAAATCAGCCTTAGACTTCGCGCTCATCAGTACTACGAAGGTTTCACAACCCTGACTAATGCACTTTCTCGCTTGGACTGCAGATATGATCATCTTCACTACTCCCTTCAATCCCTGAAAAGAGAAAGATGTCTGGTTGGGGCCATCGAACTGAATCTGCTTCGCCCTACAGTCAATCCTGGCGTTGACTGCTGAAAGCCAGTCCATTCCAAAAATCAAGTCAAACCCTGCTATAGGTAGCAGCAAAGCTTCCACGATAATCTCAGTGTCACCAAACTGCACTGGCACCCTGCACTTGTCTCTGGTCTGCAGAAGGGATCCATTCGGCATCATGACTTCCAGCGGTACTGACTCGGGGAAGACTTCTAAATCCAACTTACGCACTAAAGATTCCGCGATAAACGAGTGCGAGGCACCCGTATCAAACAGAATCTTAGAGGGTAAGTTACGAATCATAAGGATGCCTACATGAATGATTTATGAAGGATGAAAAATTTAATGTGTCACTACGGAGGATTTAAAACCAACTTGCAAGTAAACAACACTTACCTGTCACAACATCCTCCTGATCCTTCGCCTCCTGCTGACCCAGCCCATAAGCTCTGGGCTGCACTAAGTCTCGACCCTGCTGCGGTCTCCCATCAGTAATCATCAATGCTTTGCCCTTATCCACCCTGCTAGGGCCACCAACCTCGAACTTCGACTGCAAGAAGTAAATTTCATTAAAAATCTATCGTAATTACATAAATGTAATCAATACAAAAGGACCTTGATTACCTGATTTGTCCCAGCTTCCTGACAGAAGCGAGCTATGTGTCCAGGTTGCCGGCACTTATAGCATACGCCTGCACTTGCCAAACACTCTCCTGAATGGCGACGCTGACACTTGGGACACGTGGGATAGCTCTTGCTTCGGTCACCAGATTGACCATTCTTCTTAGCATCAGGCTTCGGCTTCTTGTTCCAGTTCTTACCTTGGTCATTCTTGTTCTGCTGCGGCTGATGCGAATCCTGAGATCGCTTCGCACGGAAACTACTTCGCTTCTGAACCTTCTGCTGGTCGGCCTCCAGTCTGCGAGCTGTATCCACTAAGCTCCTGTAATCAGCGTTGACCATAGTCATCAGCGGCTGCCTCAACGAGTCACGCAAGCCATCCACGAAACGACTGCACTTCTCAGTCTGATCTCCCTGCATCACGCCCGCATATCTAGCCAGATGAGTCAGCTCTCGCTCGTACTCAGTAACTGTCCTGTCCCCCTGGAAAAGCCTCAGATACTTCTCTTGGAGACCTCGTCGTGCGGAAGGAGGCACGAACCAACTAGCAAGAGCTCTAGAGAACTCGCCCCAAGTGAACATGTCTGGGGTACGGCCTGGCCAAAACAAAAATACGATCATACCATATTAAAATTTACACATTACTTCCTAAAATAAAAGAATTGATCATAACACTTTACCTGCAGGATCATCTGTCCGGTATTTGTCCCACCAGACTTTTGCCTCTCCTCGGAGGAGGAAAGCTGCCAGAGGAACTTTCTTATTCTCCGGGCACTCTAAAACATTCAGCAGGTCTCTGGTGTTAGCTATCCAATCATCTGTATCCATCGGGATTTCATCCCCACTGTAGTTCGAAGGCTGAAGTTCTCTAAAATTTCTCAAATAGCGCTCCAGGGTCATCTCCACAGGTGCTGCTGCCGGAGCTGGCGCAGGGACTGGTACTTGAACTGGAGCTGGAAACCCTGCAGCCAGTCCTCTCTGAAACTCCATCAAGGCAACAGTAACCGCCCTGGCAATCTGAGACGCTATGTCAGTGCCCTCTGGAGCTGCTGGAACTGGCGGTACCTGTGGCATGGCAGCGTCTCCCATGGTTGCACTAGGAACCGGGTTCTGGCGTGAAGATTCACCTGGTTCACTAACTCGTGGTGCCTGATAGAATATATAAAGGAAATCTGATTATTTATCAAGCATCTAAGAAATCTGATCTAGCAACTTATTTTGTACTCTAGCGAACACTAAGGCTTAATCGCAACTTAAAGTACTTTACTGACAATAGTTTACTCTTATACGCTCCTATGGCTCTGTGAATTCTTTCTAGGGTCCAGGGATCCTAAACCTGCCTCTGATACCAATTTGTAACACCCCTTCCCAGTATTTCAGAAATCAGCCGTCCGGCCGGGTCAGCGATGTAAAGAAAACTAGGAAACAGTATTAAAACTAGTAGCAGCAGGTAATAAAATTTATACTAAGCAATTTAAGACTTACAGCGGAAGTTTGAATAAAGTAAACTAAGGGTAACCACATACCTGATATCTGGATTCACAGAGCCACTAAACAGGAAGTAAAACTGAATTAACTGAAAATCTGATTAACCATAAATAGTCTGAAATAAACTAGATAAAACATTAATCTGATACAATGTTCTCATCTACAGGTACATGCTGAAATAGAGTAAACTGAAGAAGACAAATAGTACAAACTGACGCCACTATAATGCTCATCCTAGACGTAGCTTCCCACCTGGGTCACCTGAAAAACAGTGCCCACGAAGGGTCAGAGTAAGCAAAAATAACCCCTCCTAGTGACACTAAAAGCCAGTTTTACATATGAATGCATGTATGTCTTTGAAAATAATTTTATGCATTTAAAACTTTTATGCTATGTGCTATGCATGCCTTCGCACTATTCTTTGGTCACACATCTACTCGTACTAAACACGTGACTTTCATTTTACTAACTCAAGTCCTGGCGTTCACTAACTAGTGTACTGTCTCATGTCAGGTCTATACTTGAGTTCTAGGCGACTTCTAACCTGCTCATCTACTAGGAAGACTCTAGGCAGAGTAGCTCCTAACGCGCAACTGAAACTGACGACCCGAGACCATCTTACGAACCCAATTGTTCTAGTGTCACGCGGACACGGTCTCGAATCTGCTAACTGGCTCAAGGGAAAATAATTCTCAAGTCTGTACTACTCATAAGGTTCCATGTGCCTTATGAGAAAGGTAGTGCGCCTCTACCTAGCACGGAAGAAACTCTGTGTGCTGGCTGACCTTTGTGGTCTGACGCTACTCTGCAAGGGATATCTTTTCTGGTGTACTGCTAAGCGACCCTTGACTTTCTTGTGGTCGACTTGAAGGGACATTCACGCCCTTGGTTGGACAAATTCCAAACTTACGTACGCGGGTAAAGTTTCGTACTTAAAATAATTATTCATAACTTGACTAACTGGGTCATGGAAAGGGCGTCATCCTACACGTTTTCCGCGACCATTTTCCTACCGCCACACTTTACTATGCATGGTTATGTTGCTTGTACGAAACCTACATATGCGTATACAAAATATAACTTTTGTTATGTCTAACTAACAGGTATTAAATTTCCTTACAGCGGTGGTGCGGCGCTCGTAGACTCGGCGCGGCGACATCTTCTATTTCGAAGGTAAATCCACTGCTGGGGACCTTCAAAGTGCTGCCCCGACCCCACCGAAGTCCTGCAATTCAAGGCAAACCTAAACTCATAAATTTTCCCCTAAGGGTTTTCGGTGGAAAAATCCAAAACAACTAGGTTTAACAAAATACAAATGCTAAGACCCAAAAATTACCTTTTGTGGAGCGATTAGGGCTCTCAATGCGTCCTACTCGAATTTTGCGGTGGATTTAGAACTCCAAAACCTAAAAAAAATAGGGCAATAGGAATGGAAATTAGTTTAGCCTAGCCTCCAAATCGAAGGATCTTCATGAGGAAATCGAGATAAAGGAGGAAACGACTCACCGGAACCAAAACGGAACTCAACTCCTCCGGTTAGGGTAGGAACCGGCACTTCCAAGGCCAAGGGAAGAAAAGGAAGGCTTGTTGGCGCCTTCAGAGGAGGGAGGAGTGGTCGGATTTTGCTTCTGGAGGAGAATCAGGCAACGGCTAGGGCAACGGTGTGCGTCGGGCACGGCGCACGCGGGAGACGGAACCGTCGGCCTTGCGGAACGGGAGACGTCGGGTGTGGTTTTTCCTGTTTCTCCCGCGAGTAGAGACGTGCGGGTTTTAATAGGATACAGGCTGCGGTTTTTTTTCTTATTAACTTAAACGAGAGGGGGGGGGAACTACTATTGGCACCCCAAAGCATTCACTAAGTTGCTATTCGCAACACACGCCACTCAAATTCCTTAAATTCTAAGCCGATTTTGCTAGACAACGCTACTAAAATTTATTGTGCGACACACTAATATTATGGCTAACATACGTTACCAAATAATGGACGCGACCCCTAGCATAGTAACGTTGTACCTTGACGATGCGCTGTCTCGTTTAGAATCCGTCGCGACTCGCCCCTACAATTTAAATAAATTTTTGCGTCAAAAATTTACGGATGTTACAATTATAGCCTTTCTTATACCTCCAGCATCCACTACAACCCTACCCGTCACCATTGTATCTTTGCCCTTCATTCTTATGTCAGCTTGCTTGGTGCGAGGGACCCTAAGGGACTTGAATGACATGATGACTTTTTATAAAGACACTTCCTGCTTGGAGCAACATAGAGCATTACCTGATTTGCATCAGGAGCATGTAGTTTCCATTCACTGGAGAAGAATGATTTTGAGTCTCAGAGATTGATGGAGATCGTTCACGCAAAGTTGAAAGTCTACTGTGTCGATAATTTTTGCATCGTCAACTGGGTGATCGGAGACCATCATCTCGATTCACCATATGTATTTTTTTGGACTTATATTTTGAGATTTATGTTAGATTATCCGACCGTGCGTTTATAGTCAGCAGATGACTTAACCTAAATATCTCCTCCATTTATATATCTACTGACTAGGGCAACAGAATTTTCGACTATTTGCGGTTTTCTCAGGGAGATAGCCGCTCAATTTGTGGCTCGGTGTGGCGTCGAGCCTCCCGCGTGGTGCGAAGCCATCGGGTCCCGCCTTGACTCCCCATTTGTCGCCTTCCTTCCTCTGATGAGTCTCCCCATCTATCCAGCTGCCACTGCCGCCTTCCCACATCACGGGAAGCCTTCTTACCGCCGCTTCTCTCGCTTACTCATCATCCCAGCCACCGACGAACTCACCCTCCTATCCACTACAGATACATTCCCGTTCTCAGTTTCCCAAAGTCCCTTCAGCATCGGTCAAGACTCCAGCTGCCCCCTTCACCCCCACAACCCCCTTCGACCTTCGGAAACCCCTCCTCTACCCTCAACAATTTTCTTTCACCTCTCCAACACTCGTCAACACATTCTTCAACCATAGGCACTGTTTTAAATGTCCTCCGACATGTCATTTTTAAAGGCAAAATGATATATTAAAAAAGATTGTCCTTTTATAAAATATAGGCCGACATGTCCAATTTTTCTGATATATCGATCGACACGACTTTTAAATGTATCGTTCAATATTTTATTTTATCTATATTAGCATACTAGCAATATATGTTTAAAACATCTATATGTATTATATTATGTATGTTTAAATCAATAATACATATTGTTTCAATTTTTAAAGTTTTATTCTTATAACCGGTTTTGCATAATTATTTCACACAAATTTTTTATTTCATATTACAAAAAATGTGAAAATATTTAAAACATTCATTAATTGAATATTTATATGTTTTTAATATAAACTAATAAATTTAAAAAGGCTTATAATCAATCAGAGTCCGTTCGGCGCGCATGTATTAGTTTTTTGGAATTGACTTTGGTCAGAAAACCAATATCTGCAGGAATTGGCTTTGTGCAGAAAACCAATTCTGTTGTTCGGCTGTAGGATGATATTCAGTAAACAGAATTGGAATTGATAGCTAAATGTTGTTCGGCTGCGCAAAAGAATTGATTTTGTGGCATTGAAATTTTTAGAATAATGCATGGACTGAATAAATCTGTTGTTTGAAAAAGGTTCAATGCCTCTATGGATTGAAATCAATAGACAGCAGCACGGACTGAAAATAACTGAACACACTTGAACAAACAATAATCAAAATAATTAAGAACTTAAAGCATAGACTGAAAATCACAAGCAGAAAACGGATTCTGTAGATCTGAAAAATGGATCCATGAAGAAAACGGAACCAAAATCCAAGAAGATAACTTCCTCCAAGAAGAAAACTTGAAGCTGCGCCTAAATAAGAAATAAAAAACATAAAACGGCAAAAACACAGGAATCGAAGAAGAAATACATAAAAAATCAAAACAAACTTGAAAAAGCAGCGCTGGAGTCTCTACCGTTGATCGATAACGAAAACCTGATCTGCAAACTTGAAGCAGTTGCCTACTGTGGACAACCAACGACATGAAAAAAAAGTGAGGAAGACGAAGAGGAAGCCGAAAAGGAGGATAACGAAGAGAAGAGGAGGAAGAAAAAAAAGAGAAGGAGAGGAAGAAGAAGAAGAGGAGGAAAACCGCAAAGAAGAAGAAGAAGAGGGGAGTTGCTAGCGACGAGCAACGATTTAGGGCACGGGAGCAGGGTCGGGGCACGGGAGCGGGAGCAAGGTCGGGGCACGAGAGCGGGAGCGGGGTCGGGGGGAGCGGGAGTCGTGAAAAGCAAAATCGTGCAATACCGAGGGGAAGACATAAGTTTTTATGGCTTTAATTTTTAGGCTAACTCAAAAAACCGTGAGCTTTCCTCCCAAAGCCAATACACGTAAAATTTTGTCCTGCAAAATGCCAGAATTGGCTTTCTGAAACCCAAAACTAATTCCAGAAAGCCAAAACTTGTGCGCCGAACGGACCCTCATAGATATTTAACTTTTAAATCTTCTGTATTTACAATAAACTTATTATTATCATTATAAAATTATTGAACAGTATTAAATATATTTTACAATGTATAATTTTTATTTGTTAAATCAGCCTATGCCGGTCCCAAGCCCGGATGAAAAATGGTGAGAGTTGTGTTAGGTAGAGAGTCAACGTAAAATTTAGTCACCCTTATGAATATAGATCATTTGAGAAATGACTGCAAGAGACTAGATTAGTGGGCGAGAAAACTAAATTTTTAGATAATTCAGGTTTTAAATTATGGTACACAGGAAAAAATAAATCAAACAGTGGAGTAGGTATTATTATGGATACTACTTTGAAGGATGAAATTGTTGGGGTAAGTAGAAAGGTGATAGAATCTTAGCTCTTAAATTGGTCATATGAAAGAAAACTATTAATGTGATCTGTGTTTATGCGCCACAAGTAGGATTAAGTGAAGCTATTAAAGTGCAATTTTGGGAAGACTTAGATGATTTAGTAAGAGAAATCCCACAAAGAGAGAAGATTTTCATAGGAGGAGACTTAAATGAACATATAGGGAAGGAAAATATAGATTGTACGGCTGTTCATGGAGGATATGAATATGGAGAAAGGAATGAAGAAAGACGAACCATTTTAGACTTTATCGTGACACATGAGCTAATTGTATCAAATACGCTTTTCATAAAAACGGAAGAACATTTAATTACGTTTAAAAGCGGACCAAATAAATCACAAATTGATTATTTTATGACTCGCAAAATGGATAAAATGATTTGTAAGGATTGCAAAGTCATACCATGAGAAAGTTTGACAACGCAACATAGGTTAGTGGTGTTGTAACATCCATAGATTTGACGCGGAAATTTATTTTATTGTAGGGTCGAGTCGCGATGATTTTTGATCGAGGCAGCGCGTCGACCAGGTATAATGTTACTATTCCTAAATGATAGTGTCTGTTAGTTTATTAAGTGCGTTAATAATAGTACATAACACATGTAACTTTAGAATCGACGCGCGCGGCGAATTCTGTTAGTATGCAAGGGTTGTAAGAGTTGAGTGTGCCGATAGCCGTTTCATAAGTGATTTTCGAGTGGAAATGGTGTGCCTATAGCTTTTTCCCCCACTCTCCTCTTTGCGGTTATGAAGAAAACCGCTGCAGCCCGATTAGAAAACCCACACGCCTCATTTCTATCGGGAGAAAACCGCAGGCCAACAATTCTCCTCCCGATTTCTTCTGTCTCCCGCAAGCGGCGAGCCTGACGACCCTTCCAGCGCCTTCCGCAACCCTAGCTGACGGCCTTCCTCCCTCCAGAACCCATCGCCGGCTTCCTCTCCCTCCTCCGCAGGCACCGGTGGGTGTTCCTTCTCCTTCCTTGGCCTTGGAAGTGCCGAATCTCAACCCTAGCCGGTGATAGTGGAAACTTTTTGTTTCCGGTAAGTCGATTTTCTCCCTTATCTCCATTCCATCGTGGTTATCCTTCGTTTTGGAAGTTAGACTAAACAAAATTTTATTCCTATTGCCCTATTTTAGGTTTGGTGCTCGTGGTTCACCGCGGAGTTGGTGTGGGACGCATTGAGAGCCCCAATCTCTCCGCGTAAAGGTAATATGCGAAGCTAGCACATGTATTTTTGCAACCTTAGATGTTTTGGAGTTTTTCCACCGGAAACCCTAAAGGGAAAATTATGAATTGGGGTTGCCTTGGATTTCAGGACTTCAGTAGCCTCGGGGGCAACACTTTGAAAGTCCTAGACAGTAGGATTTCCTTCGGAAAAGCAAATGTCGCCGCGCCGAGTGTACGAGCGCCGCACCACCACTGTAAGGAAATTTAATTCTTGTTAGTTAGACGTAGTAAAAAAAAAAATTTATATTTTGTATACGCATAAGTAAGTTTCGTACAAACATCAAGCATGTATAGGAAAGTGTGGCGGTAGAAAAATGGTCATGGGAAAACGTGTAGGATGACGCCCTTTTCCATGACCAAGTTAGCCAAATTATGAATAATTATTTTAGGTACGAAACTTTACCCGCGTACGTAAATTTGGAATGTAGGACGTGAATGTCCCTTCAAGTCGACCACAAGAAAGTCAAGGGTCGCTCAGTAGTACACCAAAAGAGATATCCCAAGCAGAGTAGCATCAGACCGAAAGGTCAATGAGCACACAAGTCTTTACGTGCTCGGTAGAGGCGCACTACCTTTCTCATAAGGCATATGGTATCTTGTGAGCAGTACAGTCTTGGGAGTTTTCTTCCCTTTGAGACAATTAGTAGATTCGAGACCGTGTCCGCGCGACACTAGAACAATTGAGTTCGTCAGATGATCTCGGGTCGTCAGTTTCAGTTGCGCGTTAGGAGCTACTCTGCCTAGAGCCTTCCTAGTAGATGAGCAGGTTAGAAGTCACATAGAACTCAAGTATAGACCTGTCGTGAGTCAGTACACTAGTTAGTAAACGTCAGGATTTGGGTAAATGAACGGAAAGTCACGTACATAGAACGAATAGATGTTTTGACCAGGAAATAGTGCAAAGATATGCATAACATATAGCATAAAGGTTTTAAATGCACAAAACTGTTTTCTAAAGGCATGCATTCATCATACGAAAATTGTTTTTAGTGTCACTAGGAGGAGTTGTTTTTCTTTACTCTGACCCCTCGTGGGCAATGTTTTTCAGGTGACCCAGGTGGGAAACTACGCCTAGGATGAGCGTTATGGTGGTGTCAGTCAGTTGTATTTTACCCTTCCGTTTTTCTTACTTTCAGTATACACTTGTAAATGTGGTCAATGTAACTTATTAATGTTTGTTATGCAATGTATCAGACAATTAATGTTAAACAGATTTTCAGTCAATTCAATTCTATTCATGTTTAGTGGCTCTGTGAATCCAGATTTGAGGTATGTATTTACCTTTAGTTTATTTTCCTAGCTTCCGTTGTAAGTTGTAAATTTTTAGTAGATGCTTTTTTACCTGCTGTATATTAGTTTTTAATACTGTTTCATAGTTTTCTTTATATCGCTGATCCGGCAGGATGGCTGATTTCTGAAATACTGGGAAGGGGTGTTACAGGTGTTATATGTACAAATTAAATATAATAAATTTAAGACAAGAACAAAAATGTTGCAAAAAATTCGGTGGTGAAACTTGAAGATGGAAAAGCAAGATGCTTTCAAGAAGGCAGTTATAAAACGACTAGTTGATGACTCTTATGTTGATCCTAATATCTCATGCGAAGTTATGTCTTCACATTTAAGGATAAGTGAAAAGAACGTATTTGGAGTATCAAAAGTTCTTGCGCCCCCAATTAAAGAATCGTGGTGGTAAAAAGAGAAAGTGCAAGACAAAGTGATGGCAAAGAGAGCCAGCTATAAATCACTCTAGGCTTGTAGGAATGATGAAAACTTAGTCAGGCATAAAGTCATCAAAAAAGAAGCTAAATAGGTAGTAAGTAAAGCAAGAAGTCAAGCTTATGAAAATTTTCATAAGCGACTAGATACCAAAGATGGAGAGCGTGACATATATAAAATTGCTCGAGCTAGAGAAAGAAAGACATGAAATTTAAGTCAAGTAAAATGCATAAAGGATGAGACAGATACAATTTTGACGGTTGATGTGGATATTAAAGAGCGATGAAAAAAATATTTTTATCAACTCTATTATGAAACAAACGACAATGAATTGAACTTGGAAGAGTTAAGTAAATCAGAGAAGTATAAGAACATAACGTTTTATCGTAAAATTTAAGTATTAGAGGTAAAAGATGCTCTAAATAAAATGAAAAATGAAAAGACAGTTGGGTCAGACGATATACCCATTGAAGTATGAAAATGTTTAGGAAATGAAAGAATTTTGTGGCTTATATATTGTTTCAATAAGATACTGAAGTCAAAGAGGATGTCAGACCAATAAAGAGAAAGTATCTTGGTACATTTGTATAAGAATAAATGAGATATACAAAATTATGTTAATTATAGAGGAATTAAATTGATAAGTCATACCATGAAACTATGAGAACGAGTAATAGAAAGAAGATTAAGACGAGAGACTAACATCTCAGAGAATCAATTTGGATTCATGCCAGGTAAGTCGGCCATAGAAGCTATACATCTCTTGAGGAGGCTCATTCACAACTATCTAGAAAGAAAACAAGATTGCATATGTTGTTTATTGATCTTGAGAAGGCTTATGATAGAGTTCCAAGAGAGATCTTACGGAAAGTCTTAGAAAAAAAGTGTAAATATATCATATATTGTCAAATTCAAAGATATGTATACAAATTCAGTGACAAGGGTGGGGACATCTGGAGGATTAACACAGGAATTCCCTATCATTGTTGGCTTACATCAAGATTCAGCTTTAAGCCCTTATCTCTTTACCCTTATCTTAGATGAGCTCACCAGACATATCCAACAAGCAATACCTTGGTGTTTATTATTTGCGGATGATATCGTTTTGGTTGATGAGACGCGCGAGCGTGTAAACGCAAAACTTGAATCTTGGCGAGATACTTTAGAAAAGAAGGGTTTTAAGTTGAGCAGGGCAAAGACGGAGTATATGGAGCTTAAATTTAGCAGTACAAGAAAGACAATGACTTCTTTATTAAGTTGGGTGATTAAGATATATCCTGTAGTGAGTGTTTTAAATATCTTGGATCGATAGTTCAAAAAGACGGAGGTATTGATAAAGATGTGACACAGAATCCAAGCGGGTTGGTTGAAGTGAAGAGGTGCGTCAGGAATCTTATGTGATCGTAAAGTACCATTAAAACTTAAGGGCAAGTTTTACCGTACTGTAATTAGACCCGCGATGCTCTATGGTTTTGAGTGTTGGGCAGTGAATTGTGCACATGAGCAAAACATGGGAGTTGCGGAGATGAGAATGCTTCGGTGAATGTGTGGACACACGAGATTGGATAAAATTAGGAATGAAAGTATCAGGGATAAGACAGGAGTAGCACCAATTGCAGAGAAGATGGTTTGGACACGTACAAAGGAGACCATTAGAGGCACATGTTAGGTGTTGTGAGAGTCTAGTCACTAGGCACGTTAAACGAAAGGGGGGTAGACCAATAATGATTTGGAAAGAAACTGTAAGGAAAGACATGATGTACTTAGACATTAGTGAGATTATGACAAAAGATAGAGCACAATGGCGACAAAGGATACATATAGCCGACCCCACTATAGTAGGATAAAGGCTTGAATATTGTTTTTATAATAATAATTAGTATACATAGAAATATTTTTTTTATTTATATGTAATGAAAATCCGATAATATAAAATATCTCCGACATATTTCCAACTTCTGATATCCGATATATAAAAACTCAATCCGAGACATAGCCGATATCCAATATATATATATATATATAGAAATAATTACCCAAACCTCCCCTGTAAACTAGCATAATTAGTGAGAGCACCCCTCTTATTTTCGAAATTACAAAAAACTCCCCTTAAGTTTTCATTTCATTACCAAAACCTCCCCTGGTCTTTTCATTTCATTGCATCCATGAAGAAAAATACCCCCCTGGACACTGTTCATCCAGGGGGTGTTTTTGTGCATGGATGTTATGAAATTAAAACTTCAGGGGAGGTTTTTGTAATGAAATGAAAACTTTAGGGGAAGTTTTTGTAATTTCGAAAATAAGAGGGTGCTGTCAGTAATTTAGGAAAGTTAGAGGGGAGGTCCCGGTAAATGGCCCTATATATATATATATATATATATATATAAATGACTAGCTGTTTAGTAATAATAATTTCAATTCCTGTCTACTCTAATGAAATAACTAAACATGATCCTCACATGTATGAAGTATAGACTGGAATAAAAAGCGTCACTCGAAGAAAATATTAAATCAGACTGAACAAAAAAGTGATAAAAATGGTCTAACTTACCTTGGTAGAAACAAGTGGAGCCCTATCTCCCATAATTTTAACATCCGGAAGGTAGCTGAAGTCAGAAGCAATAAGAGACATCTTCGGTAAAGCCCAATGCAGAACTTCTAGAAGTTGCTGCACGTTCAAGAACAGATTCAGAAAACAAAACATTTTAACATGTATCTACGGCTGATGATAATGAAAACTCACTTACCAGAGAACCAGTTGGTAGCCAAGCTTTACGAGGTTTTGGAAATGCCTTTGACAGAAATTTTCTTGCAACAGAAAAAGATTGGTTTCGCTGTGCATTACCGTCCTTACCCATGTCAATAATCTTTATGCATTGAGCAATTAAAGTATCTTGTAAAGGATTATAGATCTCGGAGACTGGTAAGCTTCCTTGGAAAGGCATAAATGAGTAAAACATCAAGAGAATGATTGGATCATATATTTAAATAAAAAGCTTCAAGTAGTTAAATTGTTGTGTATATTAAAGTTTCTTTACAACTGCCAACATAAACTCTAGAGTAATTGAGCGACTATATACTTATCTGGGGAGTAAATATTTCAATTCAAGTTGTCGCATCAATATCAGCATTAGCATTATCCTAACTACTAGGGTTCGGCTTTATAACATCATTTTTCAATTGTTCATATTAAGTGTCGTCTAGGGTGTTAAACATATCTTCAGTAATCATTTTGAACAACTTTTTTTGTGTTTTGGGGCAAAGTTGTAAATATAATATGTCGGTGCATATCAAATCGAGTTTTAAATATCAGACGTTTTAAATATCAGACGTTGAAGACATGTCTATGATATCTTAAAATATTGAATATCCATATTCATAAATAAAAATATATATTAAGTGTACGGCCCAGATTCAGCCAGTGTAATGAACTATAGGAAGGTCTCACCCATAAGGTCTCGCATAACACTTGGCAGTCTCGCCCAACCCTCGAAGGGGTCTCGCATAACACTTGGCAGTCTCGCCCAACCCTCGAAGGGGTCTCGCACAACATCCAAAGGGGATTTAGAATCGTCGAAACAAAGGAGGTCTCGCCCTTTTGTGAAACCTCTCCGACCGGCTGGAAAATTCAAGCTGACCTCAAAAACGAGGTGCCAGTAGAGTTTTTACAAAAATATATTCAAATGTCAGCAATCTTTGAGCATTACGGATGGTGATATCCTCATTCACAAACAATATTCTTGTGCTTTCTGGCATGAATAAGAATACAACAGCCCAGTTCCAACGCTCGCTCACAAAGCACTCATATGTACCATTAATGGTGTGCCCATCATAGATTGTCCTACTGGACCTGCCAATAGCTTACTGGCGCAATCCCATGATCCTTCCACTCAAGTATATTGAAGAGATCCAACACTGCCACTTCCAATTTAATTTGGAGATGCTCAATCGGGATCACCCCGACTTCAAGCTCCATAGAAGAACCTCTCAAAAATTATCCTCCAACAGCAGCGATAACGATAACGTGGAGTCATCACCTTTTTTAACCAGGGGAAAAAGATGAAAGATTCTCTTAAAGTATGATGTGATATAAAGTTATTCTGGCGTGTCGTAGAAGTCAAGAAGGAATCTTATCGCTTAGGATAAGATATAAAGTATGATGTGATATAAAGTGTATGATGTGATATAAAGTAATTCTGGCTTGTCGTAGAAGTCAAGAAAGAAATAACTTGTATTGTAAGAAATGAATCTTATCTCTTAAGATAAGATAGCGTGTGATGTAAGTTATCCCCTCGAGGGACAACTATAACATAAGGGTCTACTGTAATGGTTTGAGGCATCTCAACCTTGGCCAATATCTCTAAGCAATAAAGTTTGAAGTGTTCTTTGAGTGTTTTAATATTTTCGTGTGTTCTTATTCTTTTATTCTTCTGTTAATCGTGTACCCTTCTGTATGGTTGTACCTCTCGTCGGCAGATACACACCTCCAAGACCAGCGATGACACTCTCCACCAACACCGACGGCTATCTCCTTGAAGAAGGGCGACAACTATCCTCGTCCTACGCCGGCGGCAACCCCTCAAAGACCCGGGATCCTCCTTGAGGCCGACGGCCTCCCTGATCGCACGAGCAAAGAGAAACGAGGGAGAGGGAGAGAGGGATAGTACTGGAGGATAAAACTTCTCCCAGGCAGCTCCTGTAATTCTCACGCATGGGGGGAGGTGAGAGATTAGGTTTTATATTAAATAAAACCTAGACTAGTGGGTCCGTATCTGGGTCGGATCCGGATCCGGATCTGAACCAATAAAATAACACTTGTGCTCAAACACTTTGGGATGGTTCCCATCAGGTAGAGTAGAAATAATGTTTTATCTTTTAAAGGTCGGCTAAGAAGGGAATGAACAAAACTGTAAGTCAAAAACGTACAAGATGACAATGATGATTACATTAGTTTACCTTCTAGGCGCAGAGAAACCAAGACAAGAAGTGCAAGCTATAATAAAATACACGTAATATAATGAAACATTCATTTACGTGCAGTGATAAATTCATATAATTTTGATGTTTTCACAATGCTACAAACCTGTCTTGTGCTTTCTCAATCCAAGCCTCCATCCAGGGAGATACTTGATCAGGGGAATATACAAGGTCATGTGGAAGATTATCAAGAACCTTCATCATTAAAAAACACACACACCAAAATTGGTTAGTAAAATAGGTGCTAGTAACAGATCAACATATAAATTTGCTGCTTCAACATTAACACGCTTTTCTTGTCAAGATTATGGATACGACAAGCTTCTACTTTGACTTTAGTGGCCTTAGTTTGGCATGTTACCTAGCCTCGTAAAATGATATTTACTAGGAAAATCATTGGTATCCTCATAGAATGATGATTACTAGGAAAATCATTCGACCATGATGTTTTTTATTTATTTTCCCAATTAATCATAGCCCAAAAGAATAATATATGTTTTCAAACTATTCTTATTCAAGAATAAGAAATAACAAAAGGCAAAATCATTCAGCTAAAAAAGTCCTTGGAATCCTTTTGGATGGAATTCTTTTCCACCCATACAAAGGATATAGTAAATGGAAATAAATGAATGAATGAAATGGGTTTACTGAAGTTCAATTTCAAACTCGGTGATATGAATACTAAATGAAAGTTGTCCACCAAGACCAATGATTTTATATGTTGGTGTTTATTATATAATTGCATAATATTGCAAATCTGTTTGAAGAATACCCCTTCCACCAAATGGAATAAAGCACAACAAAGTTTGACTATCTAATTGATGATATCTAACACTGGACAGTGGGTTTAGCTTTTCAGGGGAGATATGATGTCAACATTTAAACCCTACTAAGTGTAGTAAAAACATAGAAAGCAAAATGAACACAAAAACTATCCCACATTGTATCTGTTTGGTACGAGGAATTCAAACCAGTGAAAAGAAGTAAAAAAAACATATTACATGAGCTGCATCCACCAAGACCAACGATTTCATTAACTTGTACTCAATATATCATTAGAATAATACCAAGAAAAGTAAAATTGCTAAAGGATGCTCTACTTTCACTAAATTTAGTAAGGGAGAACATATGTTATTTTTTAAATGTCTTAACAATAATGGATTTAGGAAAACAAAGGTTAGACATTTTGATGTAGGGTAGGCTATCTATTATGCAACCTAGGTTGACTCTAGTGAGTGGACACGTGAATGCTATGATGAGATGCACAAAACCCGTTAGGCAATTATTTCAAACAATGATTCACAACCACGCATAATTAAATTAGGCAACAATGATTCTTTTAGGGCAATTAAGCAAGGCTTTCCTCCAAGCGGAGGGCCAAATTAAGCGCGCTGCGAATAGTTCCTTCCTGCAATCAACACTTTCACGGGAAAAATTCCACAACAAAATATTTTATGCAAGCACAAACTATCTCAAACAATAATCAAAACTGAGAACTAGAAATCCATACAACAAACAACTCACAAACAAAAGGGATGTCCGAGGGGGGAGAGATCCGGCGGTTTCGGGAATAGATCCGGGTTGGTGAATCGAAACGGTGGTTGTCCACGGTGGAAGATGGGTGCGGAGGGTTGGAAACGGGTAGATCCGGTAATATTATGACGGAACGGAGGGGAAATATGTAAGTGGAGGGTAGATCGGTGAAGGGTAGCGCTAGATCAAAGTAGATCTAGGGTTTTCGGAGCGGTTGGAAGTGGATCCACGAAGGGGAGAAGAAGTGATGAACAGTAACGGCGGATGAACAGTGCGGATGAACAGTACCAGTGGATGAACAGTGCGCATGAACAGTTCCGTCGGGTGAATAGTAGAACAGTAATTTCTAGGTTTCTGGACAGCGGTAGGGTTGGGATTGGGGGCTATAGGAGTTGCGGATGAGGGTTTCGGAGGGGAAAAAGAAGGTTATGGATGGGTAGTACCTTGGGGATGACGTTCCACCGCTAGGAGTCAACACCTAGGGCTCCACGGCGTCGGCACCGTGGCGTGATCGCGGAGAATCTCTTCTCCAAAACCAGCAATGAGTCTCTCCAAGCCTCTAACACTCCTATTTATAATATTCTAACATTAGGGCAACCCGGATTCGACGGCTATGATTGGCCGACGAGTCCTCGTGCCAAACATAAGCAAATGAAAGTAAAAATAACAATGTTATATATCAAAAAGATTCGCGGCACGCATTCGGACGCATCCGCGGGGTCGGATCGTCCCTCCGCTCAAGTCTTCCGGCGAGAATATACGAAAGTGGGCCCCGCCTTGTTACGGGCCGATGGTCCCCCATCACATTTTTTACAAACCATTTGAAAAGAAATCATGATCTAACTTCTATCCACCAAGACTAAGGATTGGATTGGTTGGTGCACAATTTTTTAATTAAAATGCCAAAAAACTTACATGAAGGATGCCCCTTCCAACAAATTTTACGGGATCAAAATATAGGTTATAGGGACCAAGTGATCAAATTTATTTTCGTAAAAAAGGATTTGGCTTGGTATTTGCCGGGGCTAAAAATCTCTATCTGCTCAAGTGTTCGTTATGTTTGACTTCTACCTTTCAGTGAATCTCTAAGGTCGCCATGGCATTCGCGGATCTTTAGCAATCCTTGGTGTCCACTCCAGTGTTGATTATGTCTGACTTGCAATTGTATTATAAGGTCGCAATTGAACAAATCAAGCAAGTCCAATTGACGTAACATGAAACCTATTATCCCGAAAGCACCATGGAGAGCAACAAAAGTCCACAGACCGCCTAATTGACACCAACGAGTAAATCTCCTTGTGGTTCAAGGTACCATAGTAGCAACAAAGAATGTGCTAAACTATTAGCAGGAGTAGAAATTGCAGTCATTAAGAAATTTAACCTTCAAATAGGACTATTCAATCCATGGGTATACCATATACCATGAAGTTACAAAAGTTGTACTTGTGAACCAACCCCCTAATGCGAAATAAGCACAAGGAAAGAGCAATAGGCCGGATTAGCCTACAAACACGAAATGGACCCTCCGAGACCAATCATCCATACTATCAAATAAATCATTTTCTTCTTTGATAAATCTACCAAAGGTTATAATCATAGTGATTCTCCTATTCAACTACTTCAACCATTTTTGAACACTTCATCTCATTTAAAGGGCATGTGGTGGTTCAATTATCTATGGGTGATTCTTCGTTCAATGCCCTTTCCAATGGGGTTTGAAGAAAAAAATTCTAGCTCTTCCTCATAGAGTGTAATGCATTGGAATAGGGATAGGTGCAATTATTATGTAGGGGACCAGACAAAAAACATGTTTTAGTCTCTCACTCTCTCCTCCACGGTAGACCGATCTCAATTGGCCTATGAAAACGAGTCGATGGCCTTAGCCTAGGAGTGCAGCATTGATGACCACATTTTCTAGTTTTACCTTTCACAGTTAGCATTGATCAACACGGCTTGCACTACCTCCCTAGTTAAAAAATTTCCACTCCAAATCAACAAGTGGGTTGTAAAGTAATTGGATTATGATTTAACGGTTGAATTCAAGGTAGGGAAGACCAATCATGCAGTCCAAGTCAACTTCTCTTTTCGCGATTTCTCAGGTGGTTTGTGAGGCCACCCTTATCCACCGCCAAGTAGAAGTAGATCAAACTCTCCACTAAATCATGGAGTCCCTGAGGGAAGACTCTACGCCCGCCTTTCACATTGATTGTGGTTCAACTACATCAACAGGGCTGCCTAGTTTTGTAGGCATCTTGACCATGCACCTCATCTGCTCTGTGAGTCCCATAGCGTCCCTACCACTTGTAATTTCGTACTTATCACCACATTGTTATATCACTATACTAGCATGTAATGCTTCGCCGTGTGGAATAGTTTATGGTGGCTTGTCTACTTTTCATGGAAGGGCATTGGATTTCATGGCATGGCAATGTCAGGTAAGGTTGGTCGCATCTTAGTAGTGGTGGAAAAATTATCGAATAAGGCCATTCCTTCCATAGTCCCACCTCCTAATAGCACTGATACTGGCTGACGCATTGATCCATGGAGTAGTTTATCCGCATGGCTTCCTTAGAATGATAGTCGGTGATAAAGACCGATTTTCATGAGAAACTGCTGGCAGTGGTTCAACCTTCAGAGCATGTATACGGGAATGAGCGGGATCTGACAATGGCAGACAAATGAACAAACAACGGTTTTGAGCAGGTGCCTAGAAACATATCTTAGATGTTTTTACTTAAGACCGGCTTCATGGGTGAGCCAAATGGTTGAGATGCGGTGAGTATTCATATGATATTGGATTCATTCGGCAGTTGACAACAACCCATTCCATACACAGTATGCGAACTCTCAGATCCTACCTTTCTTCACACCAAGCTAGAGAATGTCATACTCACTGTTTTAAATGTCCTCAGATATATTAGCTGACATGGTTTTTGAACATATCATTGATATTTTATTTTTTATTATGTTAGCGGTATTTATTAAAATCATCTATATGTATTTATTATATATGCATAAATCGAGTGGGCATATTGTTTCGGTCACCTTATGTGTTGTTCTTATAATTACTTTTTAAAATTATTTCTCACTCTACCTTTGATATTTCGTATTTCAAAATTATTAAAATTATCAAACATTTATTAGTTGCTCTTTTTAAAAATAAATTTATTAAGCATTAAAAGGTTATAATCAATCCAATTTTTTTGACTTTTTTTTCTGGGGTTTAGTATTATGTAAGTAAATTTATAATATTAATATATTTTACAAAATATCTATTTGTACTTATTAATAGTAGTAGTACAGTGTTACTAATATTTTATTTTTGATACTAAGTGTTTGTAAATTTGTTGTGCTAAATTTTTTTAAACATAAATTATACCAATACATAAAATTTTTTGTTTTTGGTAGATATGGAAATCAAATATTTTAAAATATCACTGACATGTCTCCGACTTTCGATATCGGACATTTAAAAACTCAATTCGAGATGTCACTGATATTTACAACCATGGTCATATTGATGTCCAATTTGCAACTAAGCAACCGGGATGAGATCATGCTTCAGTTAAAGGAACACGACCTCCGCGTAGAATAGAAAATGCGTGATTATGCTAATAAATGTAATCACAATGTCCAGTTACAAGTGAGGGGCCTAGTATTTGTGAGACATTTGTAGCCACTTGAACACATCCAAAGTCAATTGCTCGCTTCTTTGGTCCCTTCATTGTGATAAGCTCGCATTAGGGAGATAGCTTACCACTTTCACAATCCTCTAGAGAGTCGAATTCAATCAGTGTTTTATGTGCCACTGTTGAAAGACAAAATTGGAGACGATTGAGTGGAAGACTCAATCCCAGTTGATATGACAAATGATCCATTAGATGAACAACCTTGCCTCCATTGGACGTTGCTCGAAAATGCACGAGGGTGCAACAGTTGATCAAGTCCTCGTGGCTAGTCAAGCTAGACCGACCACTGACGTGACTTGGGTCGATAGTGATGATTTCATCGTCAAATCTAGAAGTTCTTCCTTGGAGAACATGTAAATTTTCTAGATAGGAATAACGATTTGGTCATTTTACCTGTTTTCTATAACTATGCATGTTATTTGATAACCCCTGAACTGACACATTTTTTTTGACATTATATAATATGACAGCGTGTCACAAAAATATGAGATACTTAAAACAATTTTGTGGTCGTAAGAAATCCTTGAAATGTAGCGTGTAACCGGGACACAGTGTGTTGGCATGGTCACGGCAAGCAGGATTACATTTCCAACAAGACTTGCACGCGGATCTGAGTGTGAACCATGCGGGCCCGTTGGAACACCTACAACACTTCATCGATTACGGCTTACAACACTACTTGAACAACTTTAGGCTAAACTCCGGAGTAGGCTAATAAGTTTCAGGAATTTCTGTTGACTCTGTTGCTTGCATGTTTACTAGTTTTACTAACTGATAAAATGGTACTCAAATATGTCTGTTTATTTCTGCTTATGTTTTAATTAACATGTTCACTGTTTATATCCTAAGTTCTGAGACATTTTCCTTCTTGTTTGGATTTGCCTTAGATTCTGTGACTGCGCCCAGCGCCGCCTGCTTCCTGAGCTGTTCAGTGCTGAGTCCCTGTATTCCTGGAGGTTTATTTTGTTTTGCTGTGGTGTAGCCAGGTTCTATGTATCTGTTTCCTTTACTGTCGGATTTTGTTATCATATATTAGCAGTATCAAGCATTTTCTTATGTTTCATGGACAACTCCCAGGCTTTCATTATTGTAACGCAATAATAAATTAATGGTGTTCACTTCTTTAATCATTGCATTTACTTTTGTATCAGTGTTGTGTGTGTATCAAGAGATTTTATCAAAGTGCATGTGTTTCACTGTCTCATTCAAGCTTCCGCACATAAAACAAAACAAATGGATTTCCTTTTCTTCAAAGTTAATTATTTTTTTTAAAACTATAATTCAAATTTTGCTCCCACCTAACAGACCTGGGTTTTTCCTTTGCATGTCTGTGGCATCACGACCCGCCAGTAGCGCACTCTGATGGTTGTTATTAGACGGGTCGTGTAATTAATGAAACAAAATAGTTTGTTTATGTTTTAAAAATATTAATTAAAGTTGTTTTTTTAAAGTTTGTGCAACGCTTGCTCAAAAAATATTTGCAAAATTCATTAAACATTGCATGCATTAGGGTTTTCTAAAAAAACTGACAGGTGCGCAAACCCCACGCGCTGCCCTGCATCAACGCCCTAGTTCTGCATCCAGACACTGCAAACCCCCGAATCAAAGGCTGTTTTTTCTTTTCCAGTACTGCCACAGCCCTGCCCAGCACCCTGAGTCATCTTGGAGGCCTGGGATCAGCCCTTGGTCCCATTTCTGGACATTAGGGACTTGTTGGAAACCCGTCAATCCCTCAACACCATAGTTATGTAAGTTCTCAAGTTGGTTGTCTATATTTCAAGTTGAATCGGTGATTGTTTTCTACTTTGCCTAATGTGTCTTTGTAAACTGTGTTTCCATGCTAATTGTGGCACGTGTAGTATCCATTTACTTGTTTGTTTGAGATTTGTGCACTCTCACACTAATTATTACAAGTGCACTCTAATTTCTTGAAGTTTTCATCTATTGTTGTTTTCTTGTGTTTGCATTAACAAATCATAATTATTGCAAGTTAAATTCATTGGAGTTGAGTATGCATTTAGTAATCATTTTTTATCCCGTCATAGGACCGTCCAGTGTCACCCACTTGTGACATGAGGGACATGGGACCTTATTAAAGTTGACAGTCCAACTGCCATCCAGCATTGATGCTAAGTTACCTTCATTGTGTACCACAAGACTAACTACCACCTTCTAATAATGCCCCCAAAGCACATAAAACTTGGTCATGGTTAGCTAATTTGTTTCTTCACTTTTGTAAGGTTTTCTAATAGTATCTCCATAACAGAATAAGTGAACCTAGGAAATAGCCATTACTAGGAGTAAGCCCCATATGTCATATGTGTCTCCTCTGCAAGAAAATGGCATGACCTTAAAAATACAACCCACATGCATCAACATTACAGGTTTAACAAACATATCCATTGATGCTTCCTTTGAATCTGACGGCGCGCCACGACCTACATGTGAATAATCCCGCAGGTGGCGGTGATCTGTTGCCCGGATGAACGATTAGAGTTCGTGGTTGCATCCGGATGGTCGATCCGAGTCGGATTCATATAGGACTTTTATATTTTGAGATGTATTTAGCCCCCAATCGGTCTAGACATTTTGAGTCGTCCGATTCGGGTGGTTTTATTTTATTTTCAGTTATGCTGCAGTTTTATTTCACGATTTATAAATAGGCAGGCATTGTTGGGAGAGGGACGAAAGGTTTTGGCGATTTTCCTGTAACTATCGGTCTTCGTTCGGTGCGACGCCGAACCGCTTCTTCCCCTCCCCTTTCTGGTGCGATGCCGGGAGCCCGCCCCTCCGCCTCCCTCTTCCTCTCCGGTAAGCCCCTCCGCCACCAGTTTCTTCCACTCCTCCATCAAACCCGCCCCTAGCCCTGTTTGCATACTCCCGCCATTCCCGTCCCAACCAACCGCCATCACTTCCCATCCATATCCGTGGCCGCCACCTCCATCCAACCCAAATCACCACCGCCTATGCCTACCACCATTGTCCAGTCAACCCCTCCACCGCTAGAAGCCGTCTCTAACTTTCCCTTCCCCCACCAGCCCATTGTGGAACTTCCCCTTTCCTCCCAACCCAGTTACCTGTTATCTCTACTACACTCTTGCCCAAATCTCATCTCCCATCCGCCGACCACCTCCCCCCACACAACCTCCCGAACCCCTGATTCCATCCTCACTAACCCCTGTCGTGAATCCACTTCTAATCAATGGGCCCCGCCATTGCAGTGACTTTGGATGCTTTTCATGCCCTTCATCGTCGCCGCTTGCACACGCAAATTGTGGTATACGGTCTTAACTTTTGTTGTTATTTATTTGACAACTTGTATTGTGTTGGATTTCTAGTTTATTGTGCTATTAGTTCATTTTGTCGTACGATTTGCGGGACATATTTTGTGTGCTTGATTAGTTGTGCCTCGTTCAGTGTGTGATCAATATTTGTAAAATTAAATCAAAATTTGGGCACCTATTAATTTGTTATAATAATTAATTACTTGTTGTAATTTTGTGGACCGCTCTTGCACTACACCGCATTCAGGGCTGCATTTAGTGGGTTCACCCTGTCTATTTTATCACTGCATCAGAATCACTAGTAATTTTTTAGTCAATATGCTACTTCTATTTGTTCTGCACGTATTATATATGATGGATAGCGTTAGAAAAGCCTAGTTAAGGGCCCATCTAGGGGCCCATTTTTCTCTCTTCTCTCTCTCTTTGTATTAGTCCCACATCTTGGAGTGAGATTTCTCTCCTTCCTCTTTTCCTAAATAAATATATTCATACTTGTAACTTTACAATTCAAAAAGTATATACAAGGTTTGGAGCTTTCTCTACATGGTATCAGAGGGAACCCGGTCCGGCCTGTCTCTGACCGCTTGGCTTCTCTGTCCGCCCGGTTTAACTTTTTGACCGTGGCGGCTTAGTCATCCTTCTTACCGCTTGTTGATTGCAGCCTCTCTTCCTCTACCCGCCTCCCTCTCATCTCCCGTGGATCCACCTCTCTTTCCCCTTTTATATAGCCTTCCTCTCTCTGGCTCGTGGACGCCACCTCGTTCGGTTAGTTTTTCTATCCGCTGCGGTCTCTCCCTTCTTCTCCTTCTCCTTACCGCTATGGTCAGCTCCTAACCGCTTGGGTGCGGTCTATTTCTAACCCGCACGGTCTGCTACTGCTTTCCCTTGTTATAACCTTGCGGTTTGCTCTTCTGGTCTCTCCCTTTCCCGCGACGTCTGCCTTTACCCGAGGCGGCCTTCTCTTCTCGTCGCGGATTTCTCTACCTGCAGCAGCTGCTTCTTCTCGCGGCGACCTCTTTTACCCGCAGCCCCCTCTTCTACTCGCCTTCTCTCTTGCTCGCTGCTCTGCCTTGTCGCTAGCGGCTTTGCCTGCCTAGTCGTTGCGACCTGCCTTGTCGCTAGTGGTTTCTCCTCTTCTCGGCAAGCTCTGCATCTAGGTCGTGACATCTTTCCTTGCCGCTGGTGTACTCGCCTTGACCGTGTGGATTCCTGCCTAGTCGCCGCGACCTGTCTTGTCGCTAGCGGTTTCTCCCTCTCGTTACGGACTCCGCATACTGGTCGTGGCATTCTCCTTGCTGCTGGTGTTATCACCGTGACCGTGCGGCTTCTCTTTTCTTTCTCTCTCCAGGTGGCCTCTCTTCTCTTCCCGCTGCGGCCTTCTGTCTCCCCGCTACGGCTAGACTCTTCCTGCGGTTGGATTCTTTCCGTTGCGGCCTTCTGTGTTTGCCATTGGTGCGGTCTGCTTCTATCCGCCCGGTCTAGTTCCCGTTCGCCAGCTTTTTTGCTCCTATTGTGGTCTTCTCCTAACCGCGCTGCCTGCTTGGTTTTTTTAACCGCAGCGGCGTGTTTCTAGCCGCTGCGAGCTCTTTTCTTACCGCGCTAGTCGTGGCCGTTTCTTGCCGCTGGTGCGTTGCCACAGTGACCGCTGCGGGCAATTCCTTGCAAGATGATCAGCTGTCCTCCGGGATCTGTTGTGTCTGTTTCCGATGGTGGTACCTCCTGCCTTGCTCATAGATCATCCTGGATTTTGGATTTCGGGGCCTCTCACCACATTACCTCACGGAAACCACCATAATATTTGAACTCCGTGCATCCCAAGTTAGTTACTGTTGCTAGTGGGGACACAATTCCCGTTTCTGGCGCGGCAGATATTCACCTCACTCCCTCCATTACTCTTCGCTCTGCCCTTCATGTTCCGGGCTCTCCTTTCAACCTTCTCTCTGTTGGTCGACTCACTACTGACCTTGCTTGTGATGTTATTTTTTCTTCTAACTTGTGTGTTGTGCAGGATCGCGAGACGCAAACCATCATTGGAAAAGGGCATCTGTCGAATGGTCTCTATATCCTTCACCCCTCTCCCCCAACGGTGCTGTCTTCTATTAGCTCTGTTAATTGGCATCGACGTCTGGGTCACGCTCCTCTAAACATACTCAGAAAATCTCTCCGAGACGTGTCCTTCCAAGAGTTCACGTGTGAGTCCTGTATCTATGAGAAACATCATCGCTCTACGTTCTCACCACATCCTACTTGGAGTCTACTCCATTTGATCTTGTTCACTCCGATATTTGGGGACCTTACAAAATTGCGAGTGTTTTTGGATACCGTTACTTTGTCACATTTGTCGATGACTACTCTCGGGTGACCTGGTTGTATCTCCTTCGTGACCACTCTGAATTGTCTGGTGTATTCCGTACCTTTTTCATTGAAACTCGCAACCAGTTTTCCACTACCATTAAAACCCTCCGCACCAACAATACCCGTGAATACACTAGTCATGTCTTTGCTCACCTCTGTGCGGAGTTTGGGATCATCCATCAAACCTCCTGTGTCTATACCCCCAACAAAATGACGTTGTGGAACGCAAGAATCGACACCTGCTTGAGGTCACCCACTCTCTTATGATTCAGATGAATGTCTCAAACAGTATTGGAATTTTGCGGTCTCTACCGTCTGCACTCTTATTAACCGCATGCCTTCCTCTATTCTCAATTTTGCGGTTCCCTTCAATCTTCTTTTTCCCTCCAAACCTCCTTTCTCCATCGCGTGTTTGGTTGTGTGTGTTTTGTTCATCATCTTGGCCCGTCCACTGACAAACTTGCTCCCCGTGCCACTAAATATATGTTTGTGGGTTATTCTCGGACTCAGAAGGGCTACGTTTGTTTTTCTCTCACGGGTCGCAAGATGGTTACTTCTGCTGATGTCACCTTCCTCGAAGATTAGCCATATTACTCTCAACCTGCTGATTCTCCTCTTCCGCCACCTCTCCCGCGGTATGTTATCCCTGTTAATTCAAACCTTCCACCTCTCCTTCCCACACCCATCCTTTCCACACCCATCCCACCTAAACCACCTACACCACCTATCATTCGTGTGTACACTCGACGTCCTTCCTCGTCTACTACCCTACGGGAGCTGCCCTGCTCTAATGATGTTTTGCAGCCTGCGGATCCGGCAACTGCTTCCACTGTCCACCCGCTGGACAACTATGTCTCTTTTCACCGCCTCTCTCCGGAACTCCGACAGAGTGCTTTCTTTTTATCCTCTATCTCCACCCCTAATTCTGTACAGGAGGCTCTTCAACACCCGGGGTGGCGGGCGGCCATGGACGATAAAATGCGGGCTCTCTGGGCTAACCGGACTTGGGATCTGTTTCCTCTTCCTGCAGGCCAACCCTGTGTTAGCTGCAAGTGGGTCTTTGTTATTAAACATGCGGCGAATGGTACCGTTGAGCGTCTACAGGCCCGCCTCGTGGCCTGGGGATTTACTCAGCAACATGGCCTTGATTATGAGGAAACCTTCTCTTCGGTGGCCAAATTGAACAAGGTCCGCGTTCTTCTCTCCTTGGTTGTTCATCGTCATTGGCTTCTTTATCAGTTGGATATTAAGAACGCCTTCCTCAACGGTGATCTGCAGGAGATTGTTTATATGCACCAAACTCCCGGGTTTGAGACCACGGGGGAGTCTCGGGTCAGTCATCTTCGGAAATATATTTATGGTCTCAAACAGTCCCCGCGCGCTTGGTTTGAAAAATTCAGCAAGTTTGTCTGTGATATTGGCTTCATTCGGAGCTCGGCTGACTATTCTCTCTTCACCCAACACCGGTCAACCGAAACTGTGATCCTACTTGTCTATGTTGACGATATCCTCATTACTGGCAATGATACTACAGGAATATAATATATCAAGCAACAGTTAACTCCGCTTTTCAGACCAAAGATCTTGGCAACCTTCGGTATTTTCTTGGGCTTGAAGTTGCACGACGCCCTGATGGTCTTGTGTTATCCCAAAGGAAGTATTGTATGGACCTCCTTCATGATGCCGGCTATTCTGGATGCAAACCTGCGGATACTCCTATGGACGTCAATCACAAGCTCTCGGCCCACAGCTCTGACTCCGACAAGCTGCTTACAAATCCGGAATACTATAGACGCTTGGTTGGGAAGCTGATTTATCTTACGGTTACTCGACCAGACATCTCTTTTGTCGTGGAAGTCGTGAGTCATTTTATGCATGCTCCTCGGACATCTCATCTTCAAGTTGTCGAGCGCATTCTTCGATATCTCAAGATCGCTCTAGGACAAGGGCTTGTGTACAAGCCATCCACATCTCTATCTCTTGTCGCGTACTCTGACGCTAACTATGCAGGATCCATTGATTATAGGCGTTCCACAACTGGTTTCTGTACCTACTTCGGTGGACATCTCATAACCTGGCGTAGCAAAAAACAGACTGTGGTTGTTCGCTCTTCTGCTGAAGTCGAGTACCGGGCTATGACTGCTGTTGTTTTCGAGTTAACCTGGCTTGAGAGCCTTCTGGGATACTTGGGTGTTCGTCTCTCATCACTGGCGACCCTATTTTGTGACAGTCAAGCAGCAATACACATTGTCAAGAATCCGGTCTTTCACGAACGCACAAAGCATATTGAAGTTGACTGTCACTTTATCCGGGAAAAGGTACAGTCAAAGAAGATAGATTTGGAGCATGTTTCTGCTCCAAACCAAGTTGTTGACATCCTGACTAAAGCTCTCTCCCGGCCGCTATACTACCAGTTTTTATCCAAGCTTGGTGCCTATGACTTGTACGCTCCAGCTTGAGGGGGAGTGTTAGAAAAGCCTAGTTAAGGGCCCATTTTTCTCTCTTCTCTCTCTCTTTGTATTAGTCTCACATCTTGGAGTGAGATTTCTCTCCTTCCTCTTTTCCTATATAAATGTATTCATACTTGTAATTTTACAATTCAAGAAGTATATACAAGGTTTGGAGCTTTCTCTACAGACAGCAACTCTGACTCCTAAAGCAAAGATGCATGTCTAATTATTTAAAAGATGCATCAGAAAAAGTACTAGTTTGAGAAACGAATTTTAGTAGCATACCTCAAGCATTATTACCCAGCAAGGATTTGGGTCAGCATGCCCTGCATATATTAAAAGAGTAATTAAGTCCCAAAAATTTTCATGGCAATTCGCATGAAAGGAAAGCATCTATTGCAAAATAATAATATACATTGAAATTTCAAATATTAATAAATATCAAAATCTTAATAGTTAATCCCATAGTGGTTAAACATGTTATTCACTAATATCATAGCGTTCTACAAGATATAAAGCACTGAAATTTCCTACTCATGAATATCGGGATACATACAGTAAACACAACACATAATAACTTGCATTTTTTTAAGCGAACAGTGTCCAATATAACTCCAAGAAACTAATTTTCAGAAAGCAGAAGTAATCTCCATAAAATATTTAAAATCTATTCTTAAGAGCATCCAAATTGAAGATATAATAAAAACTAAACTGATGGAGATCCTCGACTTTGCGAATTGTTTCATTTTTCTGTTTTCAACTTAGGCGCAGCCACAAATACAGATCATACTTCAGTAATAATACCCATAGGGAGCCCAACCTAACTCGCCCCACCTTTGTAGGTGGAATTTTACAGAAGAACAAAAAACAACCAATACGGATTAAAGCACTGAAATTTATTCATGCTAATTCTGTCAACCTCCTATTCTCCATCCTTTTTTGTTATCTAATCAAAAGCGAGTTAAGGCGCTGATTACTTAAAGGAAATAAAGGTAACAAAAGAGCCTGTAGCTTACATCCACTTCTATCAGATGCATCGCGTTGTTCTATTCTGTACCGTTTTAAATGACTTGAATATTCACCAATAACTTCCAATTGTTTCTTAGCCAGAGAAGGACTAATCTCCACCGAGCTGTGTTTGCAAAGATTAACCACTTAGTATGATAAATTTATACAAAATTAAGGAAGCACGAGGGAAGAGCACTGCATTGCATTAAATAGAGGGCATGCCTTTCGAAAAGTATGTATTTTTTACTGGTATATCAGAATATATCCATGAAAAGAACACATGATCAGGTCATAGTCGGGCAACCTAATCAAGCATAAACTGCGTTCTTGGATAACAGGATAAGAAGCCTAATTTATAGACAGAAAAATAAGAAAGTATAAAATAGATTCCCACTTATAACGCGGTCAAATGGGATGAAGAATGGATAATCAACGTTTGGTAATGAAGCAACCACTATATATCCTTAAAATATCATTTTTGTAAAATTTTCTCAACCATAAAAACATGGTGGTCTGCTACTGCAATGAATGTTTGTTGCGACTTGCAATCACCATTGCACCCCAATCCAACTGCACCTCCCATTAGACTCCAACGATGCATTGATACCACCAACTGCAATGATCACTTGCTCCTATGATAAATGCCAAATGCTTCACCAAACAAAGTTGGGTTCCTTGTAGAGAATTGAGGATTGAACTTCACATGAAGGACGCGGTAGGGGCACCACAAAGAGGATCGATGTCATCGCCCCTACTCCATTGAAGGAGTCATCACTGCTACTTCATTTTTATATTGCAATCCCCCTCCCCTTCAAACCACAAGGACTTATCCAAAACTCAAAACATGGATTGAGCTCAATTGCATGATTGTGGCAAGCTCTTGAAAGATTAACTTGGAAAGCAAGTGTTTGAGTATAAATAAGCAGAAATAAATAAGAACTGTCTCATGAAAATACCAAGGCTGGACCCCAAATCTTAAACAATACTTAAAACTTGTTAGATATTTCAACTTTTTGTATTTATGTTCTAGTCCCACATTGGGTATCTTGAAATTTAGTTTCCCCTTTTCCTATATACAGAAAGAGTTATGTTGTATAGAATGATAAGATTGAAAAGATAAGGTTCTTCTATTTTCCATGGTATCAGAACAAGGACCTAACCTCCTTCATTTCTGCTAATCATCATCGTCATCCAAAGCATCTCATCGACAACATCCAATCCGGAACATCTCCGCGAGGCTGTCCCTCCCAGAAAATCTCCTCGATATCGTCTTGTCCAAACATCGTCGACCCGTCCAGCTCGTCGACTTGTCGACCTCATCAACCCGTCCGCTCATTGAACTCATCGACTCGTTGTCCCGTCCAGAGAACCTCGACTTGTCTCAGCCGGCTACGCTAGGTTCTTCTCCTTTCTCGTTACGTCGGCAGATTGATTTCGCAAACCACTTTCCTCTCTCTTTATCTCTACGACGCTCGCCTCCTGAGACAGTTTCTTGCTCGCAACGATCAACTCTTGCAGTTTTAGTACCTGCAATAACGGTTTCATGTTGTCAACTGCCCTCGATCTCAAACTCATGCTCGTCACCTGCGACTTCCCTGCACCGATTTGGTGGCCCCAACACTTGATCCACTCCACACAACACTCAATATACTTTGACTTTATGGTCCAAAGCTTTGACCTACTTCTTCCAGTGCTCAATAATCTTCAACCTAGCATTCCTCCTATCAGAGCGAATATAAAAATTTATGGCTCTTCCGCCTGGCAAATCTAGTGATATTCCACCACAAAACAAAGGGATAATCTCCCACTTTATCTGACAACCCCTCCATAATGTTGGAGAAACTCACAAAAAGAAAATATGGATTGGCAAGCATCAATCAAAATTTGGTTTCATGGACAAGGATTATCTGACCACTTAATCAAGCAAGTCGAAGAGATACCTACCAAGGATCGAGATCAATGGAGGAAAGTGGACTATCAATTGGTATCTCTCTTGTGGCAATCTATTGATCCCAAGTTATTAGTCCATTTCAAAAACTACAAGACATGTAACGACATATGGAGAAAGGCACACACTATATACTCAAATGATGTGCAACATCTTTATGATATCGTCCACAAACTTTCCACCCTTTAAATGACAGATCATGATCTTCCATCATATCTTAATAAAGTTATAAAGCTCGGTTTACTATGGAAGAGGTGAAATTACTCTTAGTTAATAAAGATCTCCCAGCACTCTGCTGAAAATTGACAATATGTGTATGGCCTTTCTTCTCCATGGCCTACACAAAGATTTGTACTGTCTGGAATCAAATACTGATGAACCTAGTGTTCCCACTATTGAGACTCTCATTGATCGTTTTCTACAAGTTCCCTCTCCTGACAACAAATCAAGAGCCAATGTTCAATTATATCTTGGCACTTCTTCTTTAATGTTCACTCATGAACATCGTAGTCATGTCCATGGCGGAGGTGGCTGCAATCCGGCAATCAACCGCAATGCACTTATTGTAAATGAACGAGACATGCTCGGGACAAGTGTTACTCACTTGTTGAATTTGCGGATAGATCTGTGAATGTCATTCATATGTAGCCATTTGATCAGGGAAATACTCATAAAAAAATCTTGAATGACAATGAGTATCTTCAATATAAGGTTGGATTATAGAGCACCTTTCCTACCACCACACTTACTTGCAATCCTACTATTTATCTTACTCTTAACACGTCTGTTGCATCAAGGATTTTGGATTCTGGTGCTTTCGATAACCTGACCGGTAATTCCTTCCTTTTCTCCAATCTATCACAATTGCACACTAATCATCAAATTAATTTTGTAAATGGATCCAAAGCTAAAGATGCAGGTATTGGAAAAGTTACTCCTCTTTCTTCAATACCATATACTCAGTTCTATTCTTCCTTAGATGTCCTTCTAACTATACCTTTGTCAACCAACTTACTCGAAATTGAATTTGCTCAATAACTTTCACTGATACTTCATTTTTTATAGGACCAGTACAGTATGATTGGAGTAGGAACCAAATCACAAAGACTCTACTACCAACAACATCCTCATGTTGCATGCAACATTTTTACCTCTCGTAAAATTTTGCATAGTCGTCTTGGTCATCCTAGCACAAATAGATTGAATAGAATTATTCTGTATCTCTCAATTTAATTCATTAGAATATGAGTCGTGTCGACTTGATAAACATACTCGGGCTTCTTTACATAAAGGTGTTCACCATACCGAGTCTCCTTTTGATTTGATATATTCAGATATTTGGAGGCCTAATCACGTCAATTCTCTTTTGGAATATGTGCACTTTGTTATCTTTGCTGATGGTTGTTTCATATGCACTTATTACTTCATGAAAGATAGTTCTGAATATTTACCATTCCAAATTTTCTTTAATGAAATTAAAAAATCAATTTAACAAATTCATTCTTATTGGAAAAGCTCATGTAAAGGGCCCATTATTGGGCCCTCTTTCTTTATTTATGTCTCCTCCTTCTTTAGTCTCACATAAAGTATAGGATTTATTCTTCTCTCCTCTTTCCTATATATTTGTATTCTCCCCTTGTATTTTGATACTCAAGTAATACATACAAGCTTTTGGGCTATTCTCTACATGGTATCAGAGGGACTCGGTGCCTCCTGCGGATTCAAGCTTCTATCCGCACGTTTCCCCGGCGGCCTGCGGTTTCCGCGGCCTGAGTTCTTGAGTCCGTACCTTCTCCTAGTCGCCTAGCTTCTGCGGCCTACCCTTCTCCTCTCCGCTCCCTCTCCTTTTTCCGTGGAACCACTCCTCTTCTGATCCTTTTATAGCCCCCTCTATCTGATCTGTGGGGTCCACTGCTTCCCATAGTCCGTTGCGGCCTCCTTCTGTCCGCTGCGAGCTCGGCGAACTCGCTCCCTTGTTCTGCGATCTCCTTTTGTCCGCTGCGATCTCCTTCTGTCCGCTGCGAGCTCGACGACCTCGCTTCCTTTTCTTGCTCTCTTCCTCTACTTGTCTCTCTTGCGATCTCTCTTCTGTCAGCGCCGCTTCCTCTATCCGCTGCGGATTTCCTCCCTTCCTCTTCTGGCGGGCTTGTTCTCTTTCCCTGCCCGCCGCGGACTCGATCTTCTCTGCGATTTCCATCTTGCGGCCTGGTCCAGCCTGCTGCGGTCGCCCTCTAGTCGCTGCACATCGCCGCGACTTGCCGAGCTCTCCCCGCTTGTCTTCTCCTTCTCGTCGCGGTCTGCCCTCTCTTCTCGGCGCGCTGTTGTGCTCTACTCGCCGCGGACTGCTCTAGTCCGCCGCAGCCTCCCTCAGCTCGTGCCTTGCCAAGTGCTTCTGTACTCGCAGCGGCCTGCCGCGACCTTCCCTCTCTACTCGTCGTCGGCTCAGCAGTCGTCGCCACTTCTTGCGGACTGCTCCAGTCCGCCACGGCCTCCAATAGCTCGCGCCTTGCCTAGCGCGTCTGTTCTCACAGCGGCCTGCCTTCTGCTCTGCTCCTGTCCGCTACTTCTGCTCGCTTCCTCTCCTCCAGGTCGCCATGTCTTCTAGCGACTCCACTACAGCTACCCCCACGGCAGACCGCGTGGCTCCTGCTCCTGAACTCCGCGATGAGCTTCGGATTACTACTCTTTCCCTCTCTGGGAAGACGAACTTTATCCTGTGGGTTCACTCCGTTCGGAGGGTCCTGCAAGCCAAGGGCCTTGCGCGTCACCTTACCCAGGGACCTCCTTCTCCTACTACTGATGACTGGCTACGAAATGACGGTCACGTCCAGACCTGGATCCTCAACTCTCTGGAGGGGGAGCCCTACTAGATGATCATGTATCATGAGACCGCCAAAGCAATGTGGGATGAGCTCCACTCCTTGTATTCGGGCAAGGACAGCCTCCAGCACCTCTTTGACATCATCACCGATCTTCAGGCATTGGATGTTGGCAAAGCTGTGGACATGACCTCCTTTGTGGCTCGTGCTAAGACTCTCACGAAGGCCTGGATTTTCAGCACCAGCCATCTACCACTGATCTCACTGCTCAGCGTGCCCAAAAGGAGGCTGTCTGTATTGCTATGATTATGGCTCGAGTCCCGCCACACCTTCACAGTATCCGGGCCCAGGTTCTGGCATCACTTGCTACTCCCTCCTTCTCAGACGTTTGCTCTATGTTACTTCGACTACCACCTCCCCTGGAGGCGTCTGCACCACCATCTCCGGCCCTTCTTCAACAGACCCTTCCTCCCTTACTTCCCCCACCATCTTCTACTCGGGGTGGTCGTACGGGCTCCAGCGGAAGGGGCCGTGGTGGTCGGGGTCGCCCAAAGTGCTCATATTGCGGCCGGGATGGACACACTGAAGCAGTCTGCCACAAGAAACATGGCTACCCTCCTCGCCCGCCTACTGCTCCTACTGCTGTTAGCCCTTCACCCACCGGTACAGACCTTGAGGCTCTTCGCCTTCAGCTACAACAACTCCAGGGGCTACTCAACCCTCCTTCTGCTTCGGCTGCCTCCACCTCTATTGCAGGTATTGCATCCACCTCCACTACAGGTACTGTCTGTCTTTCCTCCAATTCCCGTTGGATCCTGGACTCGGGTGCCACCCACCACATCACCTCACTGCTGCCGCCAAGGTTCTCACATGCTCCTCATCCCACGTCTATTATCGTGGCCAATGGTGCGATTGTTCCGGTCTCCGGATGTGCTGATCTCTTGATCCACCCCTCCATCTTTCTTCGCTCTACTCTTTATGTGTCGGCATCCCCATTTAATTTACTATCTGTTGGCCGTCTTACTCATGATATGAACTGTTATATCACCTTCACCTCTTCTAGTTTTTTGATACAGGATCGGCAGACGCAGATTACCATTGGTAGGGGTCGACTGCAGAACGGGTTCACCTCCTCGATGTCTCTCCTACCGCCCTCTCCTCTGTATCCTCTACTGATTGGCATTGCCGTCTTGGGCATGCTCCTCTACCAATCCTCCAGAAGGTGCTGCCTGACGTATCCCTTCCTTCATTTAAATTTGATTCTTGTATTATTGGCAAACAACCACGTTCTTCTTTTCCCGCAAATTGTACTCGGAGCTCTGCTCATTTTGATTTAATACATTCTGATATTTGGGGTCCATACAAGGTTACAAGTATCTCCGGTTATCGTTACTTTATAACGTTTATTGACGATTACTCTCGCACCACATGGTTGTATTTACTTCGTGATCGCTCAGAGTTTCCTCGTGTCTTTCGGGCGTTTGTGTTAGAGACTCGTACGCAATTCTCTACTACTATCAAAACATTCCGCTCTGATAATGCCCGAGAGTATACTAGCCACGAGTTTGCCAATCTATGCGCGGACTTCGGTATTGTTCATCAGACATCTTGTCCCTACACCCCTCAACAAAACGGGGTCACAGAACCAAAGAACCGCCACCTTCTTGATGTTGCTCGATCCCTCATGCTTCACATGCATGTTCCCAAAGTATACTGGAACTTTGTGGTCTCCACTGCGTGCTTTCTCATCAACCGTCTCCCCTTTTCGGTTCTCCAAAATGCTACCCCATTCAGCCTTCTCTTTCCCTCCACTCCAGCCTTTCCTCTCACACCCAGGGTCTTTGGTTGTACGTGTTTCGTCCATACCCTGGGTCCCACTATAGACAAAATGGATCCCCGAGCAGCAAAACACATTTTCTTCGGCTACTCCCGCACCCAAAAGGGCTATGTGTGTTATTCTCCGGATACCCGGAAGGTCTCTGTCTCCGCTGATGTTACCTTCCGGGAGGATCAACCCTTCTTCCCTCCTCCTTTACCACCTCTTCTACCACCAACCACTCTACCACCTTCCATTCCACGGCCAGTTATCCCCGTCAACCCGCCTCTCCCCCTCCCTCAGTCCACTCCCACTATTGCTCCCCCTAAGCCGCCCATCATTCGGGTCTACGCTCGCCGCCTTCCTCCTTCCGCTGCCCCTATGCAGTCGGATTCGACCTCGGCTTCTCCGTGTTCTGCTGCTCCGGTGCCCACCTCTACAGCTCATCTGATGGCTAACTATGTTTCTCTACATCGCCTCTCTCCATCTCTTCAGACATTGGCAACTTCACTATCCTCGGTCTCTATTCCTAACTCCGTACAGGAGACTCTTCAACATCCTGGGTGGCGCGCTGCCATGGAAAAAGAAATGGCTGCTCTTTGGGCAAACCAAACTTGGACCCTGGTGCCCCTTCCTCCCGGACAGAAACCAGTTGGGTGCAAATGGGTTTTTGTCATCAAACATGCTCCTGATGGGGCATTGACAGACTCAAAGCTCGTGTGGTAGCTCGTGGCTTCACTCAGCAACAGGGTCTCGACTATGACGAGACTTTCTCTCTGGTAGCAAAGCTCAACACGGTTCGCGTTCTCATCTCGGTGGTTGTCCATCGTCAATGACCCTTACTTCAACTAGACATCAAGAATGCTTTTCTGAATGGAGACCTCCACGAAACGGTTTAAATGCAACAACCTCCCGGGTTTGAGGCCACGTGGGAGTCTCGGGTGTGTCACATTCTCAAATCGCTCTATGGACTCAAACAATCCCCTCGGGCATGGTTCGACAAGTTCAGCAAAGCTCTCCGGGAAATTGGCTTTACTCGGAGCTCGGCTGACTTCTCAATGTTTACTCGCCACCAGGAAACGGGTACGGTTCTCCTATTGGTATACGTCGACGACATCATCATTACTGGAGACGACTCGAACGACATACAGGCCGTTAAGCAACATCTGAGCTCCGTCTTCCAAACTAAAGATCTGGGACACCTTCGGTACTTCCTAGGTCTGGAGGTTGCTAGACGATCAGATGGTCTGGTTCTCTCTCAGCGAAAATACTGCCTAGATCTCCTTCATGATGCAGGCTACTCCGGCTGCAAACCTGTGAACACTCCCATGGATGTCAATCACAAACTATGTGCCCATGCCTCGGATTCTGATACTCTTCTACAAAATCCAGAATATTACCGTCGTTTTGTTGGGAAACTAATCTACCTAACGGTAACAGAACCCGATATATCCTTTGTTGTGGGGCTCGTCAGTCGGTATATGCACTCTCCTCGAAGCTCTCATCTTCAGGCAGTGGAACGGATTCTCAGATACCTTAAGACAGCTCCTGGCCAAGGACTGGTATACAAAACCTCATCTTCTATCCCAACATTGGTGGCATATTCTAATGCCGACTACGCTGGCTCTCTTGATGATCGACGATCCACTAGCGGGTTCTGCACATATTTTGGAGGACATCTGATTACTTGGCGGAGCAAGAAATAAGCAGTAGTTGCTCGATCCTCAGCAGAAGCAGAATATCGGGCAATGGCTTCTGCGGTCTCGGAACTCGCATGGATTGAGAGTCTCCTTGCCGACCTTGGTGTAAGGCTCTCTTCACCAGCTCTCCTCCTATGTGACAGTCAAGCTGCCATACATATAGCCAAGAACCCGGTCTTTCACGAAAGAACGAAGCATATTGAGGTAGATTGCCATTTCATCCGAGAGAAAGTCCACATGAAGAAGATCGAGCTCAAGCATGTTCCGGGTACTGAACAGGTCGCGGACGTCCTCACAAAAGCTCTACCAAGTACCTTCTTCTATCAGTGCCTATCTAAGTTTGGCGCATACGACTTGTACGCTCCAGCTTGTGGGGGAGTATTGGAAAAGCCCATGTAAAGGGCCCATTATTGGGCCCTCTTTCTTTATTTATGTCTCCTCCTTCTTTAGTCTCACATCATGTATAGGATCTATTCTTCTCTCCTCTTTCCTATATATTTGTATTCTCCCCTTGTATTTTGATACTCAAGTAATACATACAAGCTTTTGGGCTATTCTCTATAATTCTCATTTTACATAGTGATAATACCAAAGAATATTTCTCATGACATTTCACTCAATTTAGGACATGTGACATTTTTCATCAATCCACATGCCCACATACCTATATTGTCAAAGGCGCAAGGCACACTGAGGCGCAAAGAGCCCCTGGAGCCTAGGCGCAGGCGCGCGCCTGAGGCACGTTGACGCGGAGCAGAGACGAGGACGCGCTTTGGGCCCGTTCGGGGCTGATTTGGCAACTTTCCATATATGGCGTGCCCGGATCGACGATCGGGCTCCGCGATTGCGTCCGGAGCGTCGCCGCGAGTCAAAACACTATATTAGTTTATATTTTCAGTCTATTATCGATGTATTTTAAGGGCCGAACCCACCGGCCAATCATAGCCGTTGATGGGGATGCCCTAGCATTTCTTTTCTTATAAATAAGAGTCTTGAGGGCTGAATTGAAGCATTGTTGGATTTGGAGAAGAAGCATTCCAGGATTCAAGCGATCCCTCCCCGGTGCCGACGTCGTGGAACCCTAGGTGACGACTCCTAGGTCGCCAAACTCCTCCCCAAGGTACACCCTACCACCACTATCGTTTTCCACCTCTCCTCCATATCCAGCCACCGGATTCCCCAAAATCCCCCTCCCAACAGCCGCCGGCCTGCAGTCCAGCAAGTCGGTCGACTCCCCTGTTTCCCCCTTGTCCGCCGCCGCCCGCTTGCCCAGAACATGTAACACCCCTTCCCATCTTTACAATAATCAGTCATCTGGTCGGGTCAGCGATATAAAGAGAACTAGGAAACAGTAATAAAACTAGTATGCAGCAGGTAAAAAGAAGTAACTACTAAGAATTTACAACTTACAACGGAAGCTAAGAAAATAAACTAAGGGTAACCACATACCTCATATCTGGATTCACAGAGCCACTATACATGAAAAGAAGTGAAATGACTGAAAATCTGAAATAACATTATAAGTCTGATACATGACATATAAAACATTAACAAGATATATTGTCCACAACTACAAGTATATGCTGAAGGTAAAGAAAAAATTGAATGGGAAAACACTACAAACTGACGCCACCATAACGCTCATCCTAGGCGTAGTTTCCCACCTGGGTCACCTGTAAAAATATTGCCCACGAGGGGTCAGAGTAAGGAAAAATAACTCCTCCTAGTGACACTAAAAACATTTTCTCATATGATGAATGCATATCTTTAGAAAATAGTTTTGTGCATTTAAAACATTTATGCTATATGTTATGCATGTCTTCACAACACTTCCTTGTCATTACATCTACTTGTTCTATGTTCGTGACTTTCAGTTCAATAACCCAAGTCCTGGCGTTCACTAACTAGTGTACTGTCTCACGTCAGGTCTATACTTGAGTTCTAGGTGGCTTTTAGCCTGCACATCTACTTGGAATGTTCTAGGCAGAGTAGCTCCTAACGCGCATCTGAAACTGACGACCCAAGACCATCTGACGAACTCAATTGTTCTAGTGTCGCGCGGACACGGTCTCGAATCTACTAATTATCTCAAAGGGGAGTCAACTCCCAAGACTGTATTGCTCATAGGGTACCATATGCCTTATGAGAAAGGTAGTGCGCCTATACCAAGCACGAAAAAACTTATGTGTGTTTACTGATCTTTTTGGTTTGATGCTACTCTGCTTGGGACATCTCTTTTGGTGTACTACTGAGCGACCCTTTGAATTTCTTGTGGTCGACTAGAAGAGACATTCACGCCCTTGGTTGAACATATTCCAAGCTTACGTATACGGGTAAAGGTTTCGTACCTAACGTTACTGTTCATGATCTGACTACTTTGGTCTTGGAGAAGGGTGTCATCCTACACATTTTCCGCGACCGTTTTCCTACCACCACACCTTTCTATGCATGATCATGATATTTGTACAAAACCTACACATGCGTATACAAAATATATTTCTTGTTATGTCTAACTAACAGGATTAGGTTTCCTTACCGTGGTGCTGCGGCGCTCGTACACTCGGCGCGGCGAGATTTGCTTTTCCCGAAGGAAATCCGACTACTGGGGACTTTCAGAACCTTGCCCCGAGGCCACCAAAATCCTGTAAACCAAGACAACCCTAGCTTACACATTTTCCCCTTAGGGTTTTCGTTGGAAAATTTTCAAAAATGCTAAGGTAACCTAAAATTAAATGTTAACTTAGTGTATTACCTTTACTAGGGAGTGATTGAGGCTCTCAACGCGCCCAACTCCAATTTTGCGGAGGATTCCGTACTCCAAAACCTAATTAGGGCAATCGAATGAAAACCTATGTTAGATTAACTTCCAAATCGAAGGATTTGCATGAAGGAATAGAGACAAGGGAGAAATAAAACTCACCGGAAACAAACGATTTCAACTTCCACCGGTTATGGTTGAATCCGGCTCTTCTACGGCCAAGGAATGAAAAGGAACACCTACCGGCGCCCGAAGAGGAAGGAGGAGAAGGCGGCGTTGATTCCTGGAGGGGGATCGGCCATCGGAAAGGCAGCGGGAGGGGCGTCGGCTCGTGCGGAAGACGGACGAAACGTCGGCTGTGGTTTGTGGTTTGCGGCTAATTCCCGTGAGAATGAGAGTGTGCGGCTTTGGGGCTTTTCTTATCTCCCGTGAAAAAGAGGCGTGTGCGGGTTTTATTTTCATGCCTTGCGGTTTTGTTGATAACCGCATGAGGAGAGGGGGTTAAAACTGTTATTGGCACCCCATTGTGTGCTCTTTCACATTAATTCCTATGAACATAAACCATTCTTGTCGCGTTTCGATACTAAAATTAAAATGTGTTACACTATCATTATAACTAACACACTTCTCAAATTAACGGATGCGAACTATAAGAATAGTAACATTGTACCTTGACGACGCGCTGCCTCGATCAAAATCCGTCGCGACTCGACCCTACAATTTAAATTAAATTTCGCGTCAAAACTTACGGATGTTACAGAACAGGCCGCCGACCTTGCTGCCAGCCACCCAGCACCCCAACTCCACCTCAAAACCGGCCACCTCCAAGGCCCTATTTGCCCTAGCCGACCACTCCTTCTTCCCCTCCGTGGGTCCACTTCCCACCGCTCTGAAAACCCTAGATCTATCTTGATCTAGTGCTACCACCCTCCAATCCATCATTTTCCCCAATATTCATCATCTCGTAGCCCGGATCAACCGTCAAAACATCGGATCTAACCACCTACACCCGGATCCATTCCCTAGTGGCCGGATCTTTCCGTTTCCGGCACATTTTCCCTCTTTTCCACCGTGGGCAGCCACCTCGCCATCGTCGTACCACCGGTTTCACCTCCGAACGCCCGTCTACACGCCGACCCTTCAAATTCTTCAGTGCCTCGGTTAAGCCCTCTACGTTGTGAGCATTTGTGGTATTGTATTATTTGATTCACATTTGCATTTGGTAATTTATCACATATTGCTGCTATATTTTGTTTGTGGGAATTTGTTTTGGTGCCCTAATAATTTGTATGAGGAGCTATTCGCCGCGCGCTTTGCTTTGGCCTAGGAAACACCGGTACGGTACGGGTACCAGATACGATATGTACTCGGTACGTCGGTACGACAAAATTTCAAAAATAAGGATACGGGTACGTCAAGATACGTTATAACAAATATAATATATATTTATATATCACAAGTGCAATAAATATTTCTCAAAACATCGAAACATCAAACATAAATCATAACTTGAAGTACGAGTTCACAAATCAGTGCAACATAAAATGAAGTTTTCAAATATTAAGCATTCTGTTACGCCCCCGGACGAATCCGAAGGCGACAACGGGGCTGAACCAACTGGTTCAGCCCCCACTTTCTAAAAGGCGGCCCTCGGGGGCTGAACCCACCCGGTTCAGCCCCAATTGGGGCCAGCCGGCCCCATTGGCCGGCCGGCCTTGGTCCGGGTATAAATATACCAATATCCTCTATGGAGGGGACTATGCAAGTATTATCAAAGGTATTCCTCTAGCCTCCTCTCTAACCCTAGGAATCTCCCCTTCTCCCTCAAATCTCTTCTAATTCGTAACATTTGGTATCAGAGGATTCTTCCTCCCAAAATCTTTTTCCTTCCCGCTCACATCCAGGCTTCGTTCGACTACATCCGCATCGATCCGCTCCGCGTCGACGATTCCCGCGCCGACCTTTTCGCGTCGATCTGCTCCCGCGCCGAGGGTCGCTCCACGTCGACGATTCCCGAGGCCGAGCGTCGCTCTCGCGCATCGCTCCGCGTCGACGCATCCCGGCATCGATCCTTCCGGCTTCCGCTCGCCTTCGCTCGTGTCTTGCCGTCGCCGACTTCTACCAGACCGTTGCAGCTGCCGACTGCCGCCAGCTGCCGCCTCCTGTTGCAGCATCCGATTGCGGCATCCAGAGGCCACCGCCTCCAATTTTTTGCCATTTCACCATGGTGACTCGCACCCAAGAAGACTTCAATCGGCTCGCACATCTCGAAGAAACCTACACCGGGCTGACTGACACCGTGGCAGCCCTCGCCGATAAGTTAACGGCATCGGAAAAACGTCTCGAAGAGAAATTGGATGCCCGCATGGACGAGCTTAAAAATATGTTAATTCAACACCTTAAAGGAAAAACTGTTGTGGGTGAGACCAACGCAGTCCAGCTTCCCCTTCCTATTCCAGCATCGGGGCACGACGATCGGGCCTCTAGCATCAATGGGGGGCTTAGAATTGACAGTGGCAGGGTAGGAGGCTCACGACGACCACAAGTTTGGTCCGAGGCAACCCAGTTTTGCGGCATCGCCGCGTCTGCCTTGGATTTTCCTCCTTACCGTGAAGACCGCCAGGAGGACCAACGACCCAACGGGATGGGGTGTCCACCACGTGATGGGCTCCTCCCTATTCCAGGAGCATTAGGACACGCCGCAGGCGGACGGGAGCAGGCGGATGGGAGTTTAGGCCGCCAGTCTTGGGGCACCCCTATGGAGGGGATTGGGGGCACCCACACGTGGCCGCTGATAGACGGCTACCTCTTGGACACGGGCAAGAGTACGGAGGACCCAGACAACAATTACCACTCGCTTATATGCCGCTGAAGGCTACCCGCATGAACTACCCCAAGTTCAAAGGAGGAGATGCACTCGAATGGGTCCAAAAGACAGAGTTATTTTACAGTTATCAGGAGATACCCGAGGCACAGTGGGTACAGTTGGCGTCCTTCCACCATGAAGAGGACGTATATCAGTGGACCCAATGGTTCCTCCGGGGACGGGATCATGCGCCATGGCACGAGTTTGTCGACGGATTCACCGCCCGCTTTGGTCCACTTGAGTATGAAGACTTCGAGGCTCTTCTTCAGAAATTGCGTCAGAAAGGGACGGTGATGGAGTACCGAACCGAGTTTGAACGATTGGCCAACAGGGTGCAATGGGGCGAGAGGACATTAACGAGTTGTTTTATTTCCGGCTTGAAAGAGGACATCAGAGATGAGGTGCATGCATATATGCCGCGCAGCTTGACACACGCTATCAAGCTTGGCCCGGATTCAGGAAGAGCGTATCAATCGACAGAAGTCCAGGGGGGACACTCCGAGGCACGCTACACACCTTCCCGACACAAAAGAGGATCAAGCAGCTACAGAACGGGCGACGATGAAGAAATTGACTTGGACAGAGCTACAGGCTCGGAAGGACCAGGGATTGTGCTTCAACTGCGATGAGAAATTTACCACGGGCCACAAATGTCAGAGGATCCAGGTTTACATGTTGCAGGAAGGTCCGATGACGGATATAGAAGGAGGGGAACAAGAGCACATTCTGGATACAATCGAGTACGGGGTATCTTCCCTGACCATGGCGGGAGACTCCGCTCCGCCCACTATGAGTATTGCAGGGTGGATTGGCCAACAACAGGTGACCATTCTGCTTGACAGTGGGAGTACACATAACTTCATTCGCCCAGCGGTGGCACAGAAGCTGGGGCTAGAGATCATCAAAGATGCCGCTTCCCAGGTTATGGTGGCAGGTGGGCACGAGCTGTAGTGCGAAGGAGTGCTTCCGGACGTGGAAATCAGTGTGCAGGGATACACCGACAACATGGACGTCTACTTATTGCCCATCCAGGGGCCAGATATGATTCTGGGGGCCCAGTGGTTGCGACAGCTGGGTAGGGTGACTCTAGATTGGGAGAAGTTGACTATGGAGTTTGCTAAGGGTGGGAGAGAGTACTGCTTGCAGGGAATCAGACTCTCACCGGTGACAGGGGGATCTCTTTGCTGTTTGGAGAGGTCGCGGGGACAAGGGCGTGGCGTGGCTTGGGTAGGCCTGAGGGGACGGACGGAGCCACCAGCTTCCCACCTTGAGGACAAACTGGGTCTTGATGGGGCGGGGAATGTTACGCCCCCGGACGGATCCGAAGGAGACAACGGGGCTAAACCAACTGGTTCAGCCCCCACTTTCTAAAAGGCGGCCCTCGGGGGCTGAACCCACCCGGTTCAGCCCCAATTGGGGTCGGCCGGCCCCCTTGGCCAGCCGGCCTTGGTCCGGGTATAAATATACCCGGATCCTCTATGGAGGGGACTATGCAAGTATTATCAAAGGTATTCCTCTAGCCTCCTCTCTAACCCTAGGAATCTCCCCTTCTCCCTCAAATCTCTTCTAATTCGTAACACATTCGTAAATATTACAAAATTTAACATCTTATATGTTTAACCAAAAGAGAAAATTAAACTTATGTCTATTTATCAGTCTTTTTTTTCTTCTTCATTGTTGGAGATCAACTTCATTGTTAGAGATCAGCATCTGCAATCTCCGGTTAGTCTAGAGACAAGTTAGTCGTTTGTTAATAACTTGCGTTGAATCAACACGTTCAATACACGTGCTTGTAACAGAAACGTACCGATACCATAAACATACTCGGTACAGATACACAATTTAATTGGACGTACCAACGCTTCTTAACATAGAACCAACCTTTGTTTACTCTAGAAAAACATACCCCTATCACGATATGCAAAATGATGTGCTAAGTCCAAGTGTGTCCACATAGGTGTATCCGTCGACTATCGGGTATGTACCGGTACCGGATACGTATCCGATACGGGTACGCTGCCTTCGGGGAAGTATCCGTGCTTCATAGGCTTTGGCCCTCCGAGCGGAGGAAAGCCATTATAAAATTGCCAAAAAATAAATATTTGTCTTTCTATTTCAATATCTGCATGGTTGCTAAATTTTCATTGCTTAAATTTATTCGTTAAAATATTGGCATCGCATTGCATTTAGAGTTGGATTAGCGTGTCGCCTTTGCACTATCACCTAGCGTTGTAGGTTTTGTGCACTACTAGCCTACCCCTACATCATTTTGGTATCAGAGGTCAAGGTTAGGTCATTTGCATGCTTCGTAGTGGTAGGTTTTAAATAATTATTGGGTTCATTTATGTCTAGTTATCACCGTCGTTCGTCTCCTCCATCTGAGTATCCCGAGTCTACATATACCCGACCTCATAGAGCCCCTCTAGAGAGATCTTCATGTTATCATTATGATTATCATCGTTCCCCGCACACCACTCCTAGAGATCGTGTCGACCCCTCGACACAATTCCATCATGCTAGAGGCGATCACCACGACGAGAGGTCCTCACGTCTTCATCATTACACCTCTCCGCGATTTAATGATGATAGAATTGAATATCGTTCAGTTCATAGCCCTCCAAAATAATAGCCAGCTACATCACATGCACCCATCCAGCCTTCCCACTGATCCTACATTCTTCCAGCCACCGAATAGCACCCATCTACCCTCCCCACTCCCTCCCAACTGCCGATTTACAGCATTCCAAATTCAAACACACCAGCAGCCTTCCCAGGTTACGCCCCTCCTATTTCTCCTTCCAAAGAACTACTCAGCCCATCCACCCACTATCTGTTATATACTTATACGATTCTAATTTTGGATATAGGGATGGACGACAGTTTCCCCTAAGGCGTGAGCCTAAACAAGGAGAAGAGTTTTGTAAGAATGCAGGAAAAAACAGAACAAAAGGAAGAAACAGAGTTCAAACACAATCAACCAATTTCAAATTCCTATTCACGACACAGTTGGGAGTATATATACTCCACTGCAGTTACACTTGCAGTTACCATCAATTACAAAGCTTAACACAAGCGGGAACAGGTAAAATAATGGTTACTCGACAGTTATTCTATAGATAAGCACTCACGAACAATAACATCTATTGTCGTTCATACACCATTTCAAATTAACATAAAAGGTATGTATCAGCCTGATTTCCCTCAAACAGCCACAAGCTGCCTTCCCTGCACCCCCACCAGCGTTGGTTCCCATGCCAACCCCTTCCACAGCAACAACCAGCACCTTACAGCCCCATCCAGTATCAGACCAACCCCCATCCATCCATCCCCACAATGCCCATCCCTCCACCCCTGTACTTCTTATACAACAATCCTTCACCGAGCAGCCCCCAACCAACCACCTCTCCACCCTCTCAGCCCACTAGTTCACCCACCGCCATTGTATGCTCCTCCGGACAGCCACCACAACTGGATCGTTGTCTTTGCCACCTACCTCCGCCTAATCTTTTGAGTTCTTAGTATGTGTTTTGTCATTCACCATGGAAGTATGGTCGTGGATTATTTTCTATGATTATGGATGTTAGTTGATTATAGTACTTTGTTTTTGTTAATTAATCTTGATTTGTTGGGACTATTCTAATTTAAAATTTAATTAATGGCACTCCAATCATAGGTGAATCGAACTTAATTCCTAGAATTAATATGCAAGCATCTTCAATAATTGTATAGTTTTATACAAGTACTTGCTATTTGAAAATTTCGTTGTATCAACACATTTTTTGCATTTGTCATTCTAGGTTTCATTACTTGACAGCACACATATGGTAACATTTTTAATTCGCGCTTCACTTTCACTCCTGCACTACGTCAATATCACTTTTCTATTTCATTTTATTATATTTTTGGTTATTTGAATAATTTATTTATTTTACAAGTCACATCCATGCATTAGATATTAGGATACTTTATTCTTTGACACACCTTGCAATTAGATACATGATGGGATCACATCACAAATTAGTCTACACAATGATAAGAGTCATTCATTTTGTGAGGATCGACGATCCATGATTTTAGTTTTTTGTTTTTTTCTTATTTTTTTAGTGTACTTTGGATACTGTCATGATCAGAGAATCATGATCGACTGTGACACCCTAAATCTATAAATAGATATAGTAAACTCAATTAAAAGGGACCGAATGTTGAAGAAGAAAGTTCTTCCTTCTGGTCGTATGGTGTTGAAATCGGAGCCGAAGTGTGAAGCCTAGAAAAATCTCTATCCCTCCCCTTGGCAGCCCATAACTACCCGTAACTTCCACTCTCCCACTAAATCCACAAATAACTACCCAAAATTAACATTTCCATTCCCCTTAACCAGCTAAAACCACCCACCATCGCCTCCAAAAAAACTGTATAGCCAGCTCACTTTTTATCCCTACTGCAATAAAACCACCCCAAAATTGCTGCAGATCACCCCTCATTCCAGAAAATTACTGCAGATCGCCGGAGTCCTTGGCTCTGTTCACTGGAAAACTCAATCAGGAACCCAAATAAAGCCATTCCTGCACCGTCCACTGTTTTTCCCAACATCAGATATATATGCCTAGGCTCCACCAGCAGAAATCCTCACTCGCCTCTCCCTATGTCCCCTAATCGACGCTTCCCGTTCTCCCTCCCAATCACTTCACGGCACCCCTTATTCTTCAGTTTCCGTCCAGAACTACAATTAGACAAAACTCTGCCGCTGTAATCCAACTCCAGACAGGAATCCTTATATTTCCCCCATTCTCCTACAGCCGGCAACCCACATTCTTGAATAGTTCCCGAAGACTATTCAGATTGTGGATAACTCTTGGCAAACAACAAATTAATCCCTATTCAGCCTTCCACCATCGCTCAAACCCAGATTTCTCATCCTACTTCCAACGATCCTTCTATCCAATATCATTTAGTTTCTACTATATGGTTGTGAATTTTAGTGTTAATCATTCATTGTGATCATTCTTGGTTCGTTAGAATATTATATCATAATTCTTGTGCCAAGGAATACTGTGACTTACCGAGTTACAGGGCCTTTTTTTGTTTTTGCATCTACTTTCTTGCACTCTCGCATGTGTAATGCATTAGTTGTTACCTTACTAGAAGCTTCAATTCATTGTGGTTATTGTGTAATGCATTAGTTTTGTTACCTTACTTATAGTGTTCGTTGCTACAAGTTTAGTTGCCGGATTATTGCCTAGCTCATATCACAGTTCCCATTAGTCTCCTGAACCCCGTTAGAACCATCCTGCGTCAATACACATTGCATCTAAAAGATACATTCAAAAGTGGATAATATCGTTTTTCTGGCACAAGTAAAAATTCCACCACTTCAAACCATCCATCCATCCCCCCCCACCACCACACACACCACTCCCCAGCATCACCACCACCAAACCCCAAACAGAACCTATCAGGCCCTCTTAGGAATACAAAATGGTTGGATATAGAATAGATATTGATATAGGGTTGGATTCACCAATCTTAATCATTCTTAGCGCCACAAAATATAACCATCCATTGCAAGCATAACAAGAATTTTCTTAGCATGTCAAGATCTTTGAAGAGCATTTTAGAAGCGAGAATAGCCACTTATCTCCAGCTTCTATCAGATAGATTTAAGGAAACAATAGCATAATTCCCAAGTTCATGCTCAAAGAAATACACCAGTTTCCAGGAACATGGCTTGACATTTACTCTATTTACTCATAAGATAAGTATAATATCTAACTAAATAACCATTTTTACGGGAAAAAACCCTAAACAAATTTAAACAAAAAAAAATGCAACAAACAATAGCAAGCTTCATTTACCAAGGATAGAGGATATGATTTTGCCATCGACACAAGACATAAAAAAACAAACTTAATTTTAGTATTTGATTTCTAAAAGATCTACTGAGAGACGTACAAATTTAGACGTTTGTAAATCAAAACAAAATCACCAGGAACAATTAGGTTAGTTCAGAATTCAGATCATAGTAACTTGAAACTAAGGATATAACTGCGCTTCAAAGAAGCATTTAGCATACATGTAGGTCATGTTATTGTATACCCTTTCAGGTGCATTTAGCATCATGTAATCCAGAATACACTTTGCACATGTTCCAGAACCACCTCCTATTTCATATATCTGAATAACACACAAGGAAGAAAAAAAGTAAAGCAATTAATAATAATTAACTATTTTAAACTAAAAGATGAGCTGAAGTATACGTCAACCAAATCCAAATACAATCCTGAAAAGTATTGAAGTTTGAAATATTGAACAAATAAATAAAAAATTTAAGTGCATCAAGTGACATTATTTATGATACAAATATGCAACAGCATGAAAAGCAGGAACAAGAACATATAATATTGCATTAGAACTAAAATGGAGATATAAGGGATACTCGCACCTAACTTTTAAGAGTTGGTTCTCTCTTGAATATAGAGAATGAGACACCCTACCTAAGAGATTCCAAGATACATAAGACTTTCTAGTCACCCCCTTATATAGAAAATGAGACACGCTAGTTTAATATTACAATAATGCCATTTTAAAATAAAATATATAAATTACTAAAAGATCGGGCATAAGTATTCTCGTTGCTACATGTGTGTATCAATACCTTGTTCCCAAGGTAGAACCTCTAAAGATCCAGAATGTGTGTGACTGCATGCTCTGGTAGTATGCTCTGGTGGGTGGAAACATGTGGATTTGTTAGGACACTCGGATATGGTAATTTTCATTATGAATTGATGTCATGTTAACCTGGTTAGTCATTGAGGATTAAAGGCATTGACGACTGCAGGGGTGTAAGAGAAGCCCATGACATTGTTTGACATTTAAAAAAGAACTTTGTCCCCATGCTCGGGTGATGACAAGATGTGAGCAGTCAGCCTCAAAATGACATGGTGGTGGTGGCCATTTTATTTGGATTCTTTATTAACGACATAAAGATTCTAAGTGAGTGGATTTATCCTAAAAATATTGACTGTTAAAAGGTAAGTTAACTAAGTTATGAACCCTGTGAGGATGGAAAGGGGTTAAGTGTGGAATGTGTAGGGGCGGACCAGGGAAAACCCCGAAAACATTTCACATAGGAGTGGGCGTGGATTGAGGGGAAGAGCGAGTGATGGGTTGGGAGGAGTGAATTGGGGGCGGGCACGCGTGACTGGACTGCCCGAGTTGAATTTGCGTGTGTGGGAGTGCATTAGGGCTAGCATAGCGTGTGTGGGAGGTATGGGGCTCAAGGATTGACATTACGCGGCCGACGTGAAGCTCAGTAAAGGGGAATAGGGAGGGAACGTGCATGTTCTGGAGTGCCTAGCTTTGTCGAGGTGTCAATGGGGGGAACTTACAGGGCAATGCGTCAGAAGAGGGATCGAGGTTAGGGATGGCAGATAGCACGCACCCCCCCCCCCCCCGCGGGATCGAAGGTTAGGGATGGCAGATAGCACGCACCCCCCCTCCTGGGGGGGGGGGGGGGGGTAGCATTGTTGTCAGTGAAGACAGGTCCAACAAGTAGGATAAGGAAGCGTTGAAGGGTGTGGAGGATGGGTTGTTCTGGGAGGGTGGTTGGCATCGATGCAATGGTGAAACGTGTGCATAGGTAAGGGGCCAGCCGGGATGGGGACTAAATGGTCATCGGGGATGGGAAATCAATGTCGAAGTGCCTAAGAGGTTGTCCGGCGGGAGCATAGAAGGTTTGGATGAGCTTGAGCAAGTAGAGGTTGGAAGCAAGGAAGGGGAGGGGTCCATTGATGTGGAGGATGGTCATCAATGTTGAAGTACCTAAATGGTCATCGGGGATGGGGAATCAATGTCGAAGTACCAAAGAGGTTGTCTGATGGGGACATAGAAGGTTTGGATGAGCTTGAGCAAGTAGAGGTTGGAAGCAAGGAAGGGGGGTGTAGGTTTTGTGGGCGGTAGAAATTAGTGTGGGGGAAGGGAGGACCCTTAGGTGAGCCATCGAACTTGGGAAGTACATAAGATGTATAGTTGTTGGTATGGCTAGCGAGGGTTGTTGATTGATCAACAACAGGGAAGAGGTGGTCTGCGAGGCAATGGTGGAGTTGTTGGGCTTCAGGAAGATAAGTGGGAGTGTCGGTGTATGGGAAAGAGATGTGAGGATGTCCGTGGGGCAGGAGCAGAGGTCGTCATATACCAGAGTTGAGGAGCAAAATCAATGGGTGCCACGGTAGACACGACGACCCAAAGTTGTCAACAGATTGAGTGTATATCTTCGAGCAGAGCAACGAGTTCACGGTGAGGGAGCCAATTGGTCGCTCCATGGTGAGAGTGAGTGGAGGAAGTTGATTCCCTGCAATCAGTGTCGATGGCAGGCGGAAGGCAAGGTTGGACAATTGATATGAATATACAACCTTGTTTCAAGAGCACAAACAAGAACATGTAATAGTGCACTAGAACTAGAATGGACACTTGGAGATATAAATCATTGGGTATATTCAGGCCTAACTTTCTAGTCACCTCCTTTAGAGTTAAACACCCTACTTTAATAATTGCAATAGTGCGCGTTAAAAAAAATACACGAATTATTAAAAGAAGAATTGTCATCATTGTGTGTGTGTGTCTACTTAACTCAATTGAAAAAGGAAGTGCATCCTATTAATAAAAAGCTAGAATAGAGAAGCTCGCTACAAGAAGTTTTTATATTACTTGCATAAAGCTAAGTATATCTAATTTAACAACAATATAATCAACAGGACAGTTTCTCAGTTATTCCATGAGGAACTGACAAAAGGTTGGATAATCGCATTATAAAATTGAACATGGATAATTTAGAGCACACGTAAGCCATAAGCTATGGAACAGCCTTCATGAAACAAGGTTTTCTTGGTAGAGAAAAAATGTTAAAAGAATTTAGCAAGAATTGTGTGAACGGGTTTTCAGAAGAGATTCACTGTTTAATTTAAAAACTCATATCCTACTTAAACTAAAACTATGTCAAATACATTTCTAATATCTAACTTTTGTTATAAGGAACATCTTAAACCTTATAAAGTTGCAACACCTTACTCTTTTTGGGGTTTCTAAAATATGCTCCCTTCTTGACAATTTTGAGCAGGTAATTGTTAAACCTCCTTAATCTCAACATGGTTTTTCCTTTGCATTGTTAATGTTGTTGAAGTCCCTCTACAAGCAGGAAACTCCCTTCTCTGCCTTTGCACAGCAAACCATCAACCCTTGTTGTGGATCTTCTGTTGAGATTCTAGGATGATTCTCCTGGACTGTGATTTCTTTTGTTGGAGAGATATAAGACCGGCGACTCCTCCATCATCGGCAAACGGCAATTGTTATCCCTTTGGACTTAGGGCATGGTGAGATCCTCATTCCCTTATTCCGATTCTTATTCCTCCCTTTCCTACTTAATCACTAGGAACTGATTTTAGTATTTCAGTTAAATCTAGGAAAGAGGAGCTATTCATCGTGTTGGTCGGAGAAAGTTTTGCAATTTCCAATTCAACCTTGTAAATCTTCACGTTGCACCGCGTCAAAGAACATCGTAATATCGACGTAGAAATTTGATTTATCTTAGTTAGACATCACAAATAGCTAAAGTTACAAATAGATAAAATGATTTTGTTACGGATCGCCGATTGCGAGCGGGTCCGCGGTCGGGTAGGAGAGTTGGCTGAGCGTGAGGCGGGCGGACCTATGGCGGAGAGGAGCCGGCAGGAAGACCGGCGGTGGGCTGCTCTTGACAACGGGGAGAGACCAAAGGCGAGGGGGAGAAAGACGCGGCAGGCGGAAGTTGGGATTTAGGGTTCGAGAGACGGGAACCCGCGTGAATCTTAGAGAGAGAGAAAGAAATAGAGAGAGGAATTTAGATAATAGCTTGCCTACCTTCATCTTGGCCCAACCGGCCCTAATAATTGTAACAAAAGGTTCCCAAAATGCCCCCTCCTTGGGCTTAGACACGGAGGATCAAAATGCGCATAATTAAAAATAGAAACTAGATAAGGGTTGTGTGATCGCGCAAGCGATATACGTGACCGAATGCGGGTCCATAACATCTCCTCCCTCTTCGACCACAAGCTTACCCTCAAGCTTGTTCTGTGGTGGCAGAGGTCGTCGTATCCCCCGTGTCCATGTCATCATCCTTTTTCGCAGAAGGGTCGTCCACCTCCAACCAAAAGAGACGCTTGCAGCGATGTCCACGAAAATATGGCTCGTCGCAGTTGTAACAAAGACCCTTGGCACAGCGATCGATCATCTCCTGTGCAGACAGTCGGCGGACGGTGGCTGGACGGTGGCTGGACGGTGGGCATCGTGGTCCTGAGCTAGGAGAATGGTTGTGGGTGACGACAGAGGATGAGGGTTGCAGTTGGGCCCCTTGTTGTCAGGGCGAAAGAATTGAGGGAGATCTAATAGCAGACGCTTCTCGCAGATGCGAGCCAAGCTCATGGCGATCGTCAGATCTGTGGGGGCCTGAAACTCCACGTCCATGTGGAGGCGCTCATGGAGACCTACCGTGAAGATGGGCACCTGCTGGGTAGGAAGAATTGAGGGATTCCGGGTCAGGAGGACCTGAAACTATTCAAGGTACTCGTCGATCAGACCGGTTTACCGTAGAGAAATGAGATCCCCCAAGAGATTGTTGTGGAGGGATGGGCCGAAACGGAGGTTGCATCTAAATTTGAAATCCTGCAATGATTGGAGTGGTTTCTCCAATTGCAGTTGGAAAATCAAAATAGGGCTAAGTCCATCAGGTTGAAGAAGCGGCATTGAGTCATTCTTCCCAAGGGGTGCGCTGATTGGCGAAGAACTGCTCACAGCAAGAGAGACAGGCAAAGGCGTCTTCGTGGCCGTCGAAAATTGGAAAGTCCATCTGCACATATCCTGGCACACTATTGCCCTCGTGCCTCGGGGGTAAAAATTCCGGCGGGGCTCGCAGGATCGGCCCGTCGTGGGAGGAGCTCGTCATCGGTTGAACTGGTCGGTTAGCCGCTAGTTGGGCGGTGACGGCGTTGATGAGGGGCAGTGTTGTTATCTGTTAGAAGCTTTGCGAGGGACTAAAAAATCCGAGATAGGGTGGGTGGTTCGGCCATTGCCGGAAGAGAAAATGGAGGGATGTTGGCGCTGGAGGGGCTGGAGGAAGGAAGGACCGGTGGAGGAAGCAGTTCGGTAGAGGCAGCCGACTGGATCGAAGTCAGCGGAGCGGACGGTCGCGGAAAACCCGTGTCCGAGCGACTGCAGGCTTGGATTTCGTCGGTGAGGGCGTGGTCGGCCACAGCGGAGGTAGGGGATGCTGGATCGGCTATTCTGGCGGCGGGGAGGAGTGTTCCATCTGATACAAAGTTGTTACGGATTCGCCGAATGCGAGCGGGTCCGCGGTCGGGTAGGAGCGTTGGTCGGGCGTGAGGCGGGCGGACCTATGGCGGAGGCGGACAGGAGACGCGGGAAGGCCGATGGTGGGCGGCTCTTGGCGACGGGGAGAGACCTGCGGGCGAGGGGGGTGAAAGACACGACGGGCGGAAGTTGGGATTTAGGGTTCGGGAGTCGGGAACCCTTGTGAGTCTTAGAGAGAGAGAGAAATAGAGGGGGAATTTAGATAATAGATTGCCTACCTTCATCTTGGCTCAATCGGCCCTAAGAAGAGTTACAAAAGGTTCCCAAAATACCCCCTCCTTGGGCTTAGACACGGAGGATCAAAATGAGCGTAATTAAAAATAGAAACTAGATAAGGGCTGCGTGATCTCGCCGGTGATATACGTGACCGAATACGGGTCCACTTCTATACTAAGTAATGATGTTAATTCATTTTAGGAATTAAGTTGTTTTTTAATTCAAATACGACAATCTTATGAAATAAATGATAATCATGAAAAGACAATGCGGATATTTAAGATAAAAGTTTTAGGGCAATGTTAATAACACCCCTCTATTTGCTCATAGCAGCACAAAAAAGACCAAAATAATAAATTGAAATGGCCGCTAATAGCGACTTCGGGGTTGCTATTAACATTGCCCAAGTTTTATTAGTTTAAAGTGATGTCCTACGCAGTTAAGTAAATAATGCCTTAAATGTATATACTAAATAATTTAGTACAATATGAGAGAGAATTTAAGTATAATCAAATAATATTCCTAAGATTAGTGGTCTTAAATGGGTATTTTCTTAAGTTGATCATGTCGACCACTGTATGAAAATCAAATAATGAAATACTTCACGTAAGAATAGTGATCTTATGTGGAATGTTCCCTTATGTTGATAATGTCGACCCCTATATGAAGAATATTAGGAGGCACGATCGAGTGTTTTCTCTCGTGATTGATGGAAGCACACTATCAAATTCATAGGGTGTAGTAAACTATATGAACCTCAAATGGGGAAGTCAACACCGCATGAAAGATTATTAGATGTGAGTCCATGTCTGTGATAGAGACCAGCGTTGTAGATATTGATTGATATGTCCGACATGTCGGACGACATAAAGGATTGGGAGCTAAAATGACACATAACTGTTTTTTATAGTTATAACGTTATGAAAATAACAGACCGATATATCGGTCCAAGAAACCAGTGAATATCGGTTTATTATTATTATTATTATTTATTTATTTATTTTGGGATTCTTTTAACTCCCCCCACCCCAAGTGGTTCATTTCATTACGAGCCGCTCATGCCCGAGCTCTCCCTCGCGCTCTTTGTTGATGCTCTCCCTCGACTCTCTCTCTCTCGCTCGCTGGTGGTTCTCTCTCTCTGATGCAAATTGCGCTTCGCAAAATTCTAAATTTAATTAGAGAGATACTTGACACAAAATTAAGCTTCTGTTAAAATAGGCATACCACCACTTGACGGATAAAGCAAGCTTTTCTTCTCCCAAAGCTACCGGCTATTTGGAGAAATATGGCAAATTGATAATCTAAGCAATGAGAATAAGCACAATGATAAAATAACGGCGAGGTATGGTTGGGGCAGGCGCGCGTTGCACTTGAAATTGACAACTCGTTGAAATTACAATAATAAACACTAGTAAGAAGATAGAGAGGGGGGAAGAAGAGATCTCATCGGGAGGCTCCAACAACAGCGTTCTAAACCCTTCACAGCGCAGTCACGGCAAGGCAAGAAACGGCAAGTAGGCGGCGAGGGGTAAAGAGGATGGAAGGAGAAATGGAGGCTGGTATGGTGTAGCTCTGGTGGAGAACAGGGATCTGTGTGGAAGAACGGGAGGGCCGGAATCAGTGGAGATGGTGAAGGGGGAAGGAGGTGGATGGCTGGTGGTTGTGAGACAAGGAACTCGGCGGTGGTGGAGGAACGGAAGGTTACGGAGAGGTCGTCGGTGGCCTAAGATGGCTCTGGCGTTGGAGTCGGTGGCAGAAAGGGGGTTCAGGAGTGGGCAGAGGCGCAGGAGGGTGGAGTGACACAGGGTTCGTCGAGGACGAAAACTGAAGGTTGTCGGGGCTTCAGGGTTCACGACGAGCAGGAGAGTCACGGAAGAACTGGCGGTTTCAGGTGGAGGAGGCGACGTTGTAGCGTTCGCTGGATAGCGGTGGCAGATCGTATTGGCGTGAAGGAGCAGAACAGACAGACCGCTGCGATTAGAATACTGACCGCCCGATCTCCACAGGTTTCAACACTCCCCCTCAAGCAGGAGTATATATGTCAATCATGCCCATCTTGCTACAAACTTCCGAGAATGGAGTAACTTGCTTGGTGAAGAAATCAGCTAGCTCTTTATTAGAGGTAACAAACGGAGTACATATTTGATTCTTCAATATCTTCTCTCTGATAAAATGGCAATCCACTTCAATATGCTTTGTTCTCTCATGAAAGACTGGATTTCTCGAATGTATATAGCCGTCTTATTGTCACAGAACATTGGCAGGGGATGATCATAAACCTCTCTCAGATCAAGCAAGAGTGTTTGTAACCACTTCAGCTCGCAAGCAGTCAGAGTCATGCTTCTATATTAAACTTTTGCACTTGACCTGACAACTACAGCTTGTTTCTTGCTCTTCCAGCTGACTAGATTGCCTCCAAAGAAGGTACAGAAACCAGACGTAGACTTCCTATCTTCCTTATCATGTGCGTAGCTAGCATCAGAATAAGCATCAACCTTCAAATGTCCCATTTTCTGAAACAAGAGCCTTTTTCCTGGTGCACCTTTTACATACTCTAAGATCTTTAGAATTGACTGCAGATGATATTCTTTGGGAGCTTGCATAAACTGGCTCGCTATCCCTACTGCATAACAATTATCCGGTCTTGTGACTGTCAGATAAATGAGTTTACACACAAAACTTATGTATCTGATGACATCTTCAAGAAGAGGAGAATTCTCACTCTAGCATTTGTCATCTCCAACAGTCATAGAAGATCGAGCGGGTTTAGCCCCAAGTAGACCTGTCTCTTTCAAGAGATCTAAGGCATACTTCCGCTGTGAAAGAACAATAGAACCGGGTTTTCGAGATATCTCAATCCCCAGAAAGTATTTAGGAGACCACATATCATTGGTAACAAAATGCTGAAGCAGATGCTTCTTTGTCATGTCAATACCCTTTCTATCATCCCCTGTAAGAAGAATGTTATCCACATAGACTGCAAGAATAACAAGGCCAGCCGAGATTTTGTGAATGAACAAAGAGTGATCTGCAACGCTCCAAACAAATCCAACAACAGAAATAACTTCATTGAATTTGTCAAACTAGGCTCTCGGGCATTGCTTAAGACCATAGGTAACCTTTCTCCATTTACACACTTGAGACTCCCCTTGAGCAACATACCCAGGAGGTTGCTCCATATAGACAGTCTCGTGCAAATCACTATAAAGAAAAGCATTATTTACATACAACTGAGATATCTCCCAACCCCTGTTGACTGTTATAGAGAAAAGAACACGGATTGTAGTAATCCGAGCAACAGGAGAGAATGTGTCAAAGAAATCCACATCATAGGTTTGTGTAAACTCTTTGACAACAAGCCGAGCTTTGTAACAATCAATAGTACCATCAGGGAGAAACTTGATGACAAAGACCCAGCGACAGTCAACCACATCAGCTCCTGGAGGGGTAGGAACAAGAGTCCAAGTACCCGGTTCAGTGAGAGTTTTCAACTATTCATCCATAGCAGCTTTCCAATGAGAAATAACAAGAGCATCTTGATAGGAGGCTGGAAGAACATTTGCCGATAGAGCAAGAGCAAAGCTCTTAGTCAGAGGAGATAACTACGCATAAGAGACCACATCCCGAAGAGGATGTTGAGTGCATGATTGAACACCTTTCCGAAGAGCAATCGGAAAAACAAGGTCTGTCCTGTCTACTGTACCAGTTCCATCCGAAGGAGAGACTACTGGCCCAGGAGCTGCTGGCAACGGCTCAGTAGAAGAATCAGAGACAGTAGGAGAATCAGAAATAGAAGGGGAAGAAAAAAGTGCAGGCTTTGGAAGAGGTGCCGACACAAGAGGAAAAGAAGCAGAATCATTAGAAGAAGGAAAAATAGAGGGAGGAGAAAAGAACGGGGCATCCTCAAAGAAAGTGACATCTGTAGAAACATATTGTCTTCGGAGAACAGGATCATAACACATATATCCTTTCTGTGTCGGACAATAACCCAAAAAGATGCAATTAACAGAACGAGGAGAGAGTTTGTCACGACCAGAGGAATGAGAGTGGACAAATGTTGTGCATCCAAAAACACGATGAGGTAAAGGAAAGGGAGACGCATCTGGATACAGGACAGAAAATAGGGTCTTGTCATTGAGAACTGGAGATGGAACTCGTTTAATGAGAAAACAAGAGAGAAGAACAGTATGACCCCAATAAGACCGGGGAACATGCATATGAGTGAGAAGACTACGAACCACATCCAGAAGATGGTGATTCTAACGTTCAGCAACGTCATTCTGTTGAAAGTGTAAGGGCAAGTAGTTTGATGGATAATGTCATGATGCAAACAAAATGATGTGAACTGATGACTAAGATACTCTTTAGCATTATCAGTGCGAAGAATTTTAATATAGGTATCAAATTGTGTACGAATCTCATTATAAAACGCAATAAAAATAGAAAAAAATTCAGAGCGTGTGTAACAAATACAACCACGTACACCGAGAGAAATCATCAATAAAGGTAACAAAATACAAGCTACCCCTACCAACAGTCTGAAGGTGAGCAGGACCCCAAACATCTGAATGAACAAGGTCAAAAGGACGAGAAGAACCGCATCCATGCTTAGCGGGAAAAGTAGATCGGTGATGTTTGCCAAATTGACAAGCCTCACAATTAAGAGAAGAATCTCCTCGAGAAAAATCAGGCAGAAGCTGATAAAGAATTCGAGGAGAAGGATGTCCAAGCCGAAGATGTCACTGAAGTAAAGAAGAAGAGGGAGAAAAAGCAGAAGCAATATCAAGGTAGAACAAGCCATCGTTTTTAGTCCCAGTAGCAAACATCTCCTTGGAGTGAGAAATCTTAAAAGCACAAGTAGATGCAGTAAAAATAGCTTCACAATTCAACTGTTTGCAAAGAGCAGTGACAGAAAGAAGGTTGCACGGAAAATTCGGGACATAAAGAGTGTCCTGAAGCTGAAGAGAATGAGTAACATGCACCGTGTCAGACCCACAAGCTGGAGATGGAGAACCATCCACAATAAGAACCAGAGGTAACCGGTTACTCTTGTCAAGATAAGAGAAAAGACGATAATTTCTCTTCATATGATTAGTAGAAACATAATCAATGAGCCACCTACAAGTAGTAGCCAGCTGAGCAGCACCAGAAGTAGCACGAGAAGTAGACTTCTTGAAGAAATCAGCCGAAGCAGGACGAAGGTGAGGATGTTTGGCCCAGCAACGATCAACTAAATGACCAACTTTGTCACAATGAGAACAAAGATACTGACAGTAACCACGGCCACCAGAGCGGCCACCCCGGCCACCAGAGGTGTCATGACGAGCCGAATGAGCAACAATATCAAGAGATGGAGAGGGAAGCAAAGGACGTTGAAGAAGAGTAGTAACAGCGGAAATACGAGTAGCAGTAGCATCCAGAGTCGGAGTATCTGCCTCTCCAAGAATTTGTTGTCGAATCATATCATAAGAGGCAGGTAGGCGAAGTGAGTAGGAAACGACAAGAAGCTCCTGAAAGTGTTTGTGTTGCTCAGCGAGATCAGCAGAAAAACGTCTATGCTGAAAAAGTTCAGCACCAAGAGTTTGAACATCCTAATAGACATCAGCAGGAGTCATGACGGGTCGAGCAAAAAGATCTGCATATAAAGTATAAATGCGCGAAGTTTGTGCTCCCTTGGAGTACAAAGTAGCAAGATGATTTCAGGCAGTCTTGACCGTCGGATCATGTCGAATGACAGGAAGACACTCATCAGACAAACTGTTGACCAACCAAGTACGCACCAAGGCATCAATAGCATCCCAATCATCAAAAGAAGCAGAGCCAGAAGGAGGGGGTCATCAGTCAAATGATGACGCTTACGCTAAGAGCGCAACAGAAAAATAAAGGACACTCCAGTCCGGGTAATTCGGGCTTGTAAGCTTGGAAGCAGTACCCAAATTACCGGAAGTAGAACTAGAAGAAGAGGAAAGAGAGAGAGGAGCAGACAAAGTGAGAGAAGAAGAAGGAGATGGAGTGTCCATAGAAAACAACAACAAAACGCACAGTTAACAGAACAAACCACGCGAACAAGAGGGCAAAGAACAAGCGACCAAGAAGATGAAGATACCGCGCGAGTAGAGAAAACAACCCGCGCGCCCACAACAGCCCGCAAGAGCACAGGAGGGGAAAGAAGAAAGCGCGAACACCAGCGAAGCCGCGCGAACTGAATAGAACGCAAAGACAAAACAAGTCGTAGGAGAAGCGACGAGCAAGGGAGGGCAGGGCGGGGAGAAGAAAGGAAGTGGTTAGAAAAACAAACCGCGAGCAAATTGGAGCAAAAGATCTGTTAGCTCTGATATCATGTAAAAAGAGTTAAATAAAAGCAAATTTTATTGCTCCAAAAAAATAGATAATACAAAGATATGCCCCTTATTTATAGAAAATGGGGAAGATGAGAGAATATAATAAGAGATGTGGGACTAAATACAAGCCAAGCAGCCTGCGCGAACCGCCAGACTATACAACATAAAAATCCTGGGAAGTCTCTGAACACCTGTTGGGCTAACCTCAAGACCGCAGTTGCGGTAAACCCCAAGACCGTTGTTGCGGCTAATCATCAGATTGTTGTTGCGGCTAACCTCCTGACTGATGTGGCGGCTAACCACCAGACCGCTGCTGCGGTTAACTATCAGCCCGCTGCTGCGGCTAACCTCCAGACTGCTGCTGTGGCTAACCACCAGACCGCTGCTGCGGCTAACCACCAGACCGCTGTTGCAGCTAACCTCCTGACCGCTGTTGCGGCTAACCACCAGACTGCTGCTGAGGCTAACCACTTGACCGCTGTTGCGGCTAACCATCAGACCGCTACTGCGGCTAACCACCAGACCGCAGTTGCGGACTCTTACCAAACCGCTAGGACAGCTATCAGACAGGCCGCTGGTCCAAATCGCCAGACCGCAGAACAGACAGACCGCTGCGACTAGAATACTGAGTCTGTAAATGATGAAGAATAAATTATGATTGAAATTTAATTTTTAAAATTTTGATGTCATAGAAATAATATATAGTTGCAAATGTAACACCCAAATGACGTTGTACGATATTAAATGAATAAAACGTTATATGAAGTCATGTTTGTGAAAAATGAAGGCTAAAACATTTATAAAATGTTGCCGCAACAATATTTCCTTCACTTTGTTTTATATAAAATTTATTTATACCACTATGTTAAATACACAATTTTAATTACGTGTATACAAATTATACAAATTATAAAGGATACAAAGTAAATGTATTAATGTGTGCATAATTGAAATGGTTTGTGGATAGAGATATAAAACATCAGTTTTATTTGGGTTTAAATTTTGAGAACTAAACTGAAATTAAGTATCAAACATCATTCATTCATTTGAGGCTTGGAAAGTGTCTAGGCGGTGGAATGAAAGGATTGGACCGATTGTGAAAAGTGCTAGGATTGGACCAGCGCTTCTCAAGTGGTGGAGTAAATCAAATTTCACATTGAGCTGTTGGTTTTCAATATCCCGCACAGTGTCGCTATCGTCTTCGACTAGGGCTTCCGGAAAACAGTCGTGGAGCTCTTCTTCCTCCTCGCCATTTTCCCCTCTTTCGATCAGTTTTCAGTGGAGAGAAAGTTTCTCCCTACTTGCCCCTAAGTCTTTCTTTTCTCCTTTCCCCTCTCCTTTATGGATTTGTATTGTGATCTTGGGGATTTGGAAATACTTCGATGGAATTTTTAATAGCATGCAAACTTGTTGTTCATTGGAGTTTAGAAAAGAGAGAGATATTTTTTTAAGTATCATATTGATGTTTGATATCATGTTGATGTAGAAAAATATTTTTATTTGTAAGAGCTTGATGATTTTAACTTGCATGCGAACTAATAATTATGGGGGACTGATTTTATGGCATGCAAATCTTGATTTAATGTTCTACAAATTATTAGAGTTAATTTTAGAAATTTGGGACTGATTTTGAAAATCTTGATTTCATGGAAATTGGAAATGAATTAAGGATTTTAATGTTTGTGTTTGATGTTTTCCCTAAATAGATACGTAAATTAAATTAGCATGACAATAGTTGAAAGGGCTTTGGTGAAAATCATGTTTACGGTTAGGAACTTTGCTGTAAATATCATAAGAATACTGGAATTGCATATTTCATGGATTAAAATACTCATTCTTGTTTTTTTTTGAAATACTATAGAGGCTGTTTTTAATCATAATATTGCTGAAATAATGTTGGGATTGCTGTTTTCCCCCTTTTGAGAGTTGCTTACCCTATGTAAAGGCTGGTTTTGCATAGAAATTAATAAATTTGCCAAATGGAAAATATGATCAAGTGTGCATGCCCTTGATTTTAATAATAAATGTTAGTTGTCAAATGATAGTTTTGCTGAATTTTATTGTGAAGATGCAATATAATGATGTTGAGATGTCGTATATTGAAGTAATTATAAGTTTCTATTTAGGATACATAAGTGATAATAAGAGAAAGTATGTCAACATGAGGGAATCATAAATGTGAGTTCATTTGGGGTTATAACAGTTGAATCAAGAGAAAGCTTGATTTATTCTTCCACAACGTGAGAATATATAGGGACTACAATGATATATAATAACAAGACTCATGGTGTGGGACTAAACCAACTTACGCACAATAATAATAAATAAACCCGGAATATACGACTTGTATAATAACTCTCAAGTCTCCTCATCAAGTCGGATAGAAGATGTCAGTCATTCCAAGTCTCTTGATGTTATCCATGAACGAATCACTTCCCAAGATCTTAGTGAACACATCTGCAAGTTGATCTTTAGAGCGGACGAACGGTGTGACCACTGTCTTTTTATCCAAGTGATCTTTGATGAAATGTCAATCCACCTCCACTTGCTTTGTTCTGTCATGTTGAACTGGATTGTGGGCTATGCTGATGGCTGCCTTGTTGTCGCAAAACAAGGAGAAGGGGAACGTCACGGGAAACCCCAAGTCCTGTAGAATGGTACACAGTCATAGACCCTCACACATGTCTTGGGACAGCACGGTATTCTGCCTCAGCGCTCAATCTGGCCACTACATTTTGTTTCTTACCACGCCATGTTACTGGGTTTCCTCCAACAAAGGAACAATAACATGTTGTAGATTTTTGATCGTCACGGCATCCGGCCCAATCAGCATCGGTGAAACTTTCAATCCTCAGGTGGTCGTTCTTGGAGAACAGAAGATCTCGACCTGGGGCTTTCTTCAAATACCGTAGCACACGGTACGCTGCCTCTTGATGTCTGCCCCTGGGAGCATGCATGTACCTACCAGGATGTCAACTGCATAAGTAATGTCCGGCATGAGTATGAGACAAGTATATTAGTTTCCCAACTAATCTCTGGTAGTGAGTGACATCGGCCTGGTCACTGTCACCGTCTTCACTGATTCCATGATTTTCTTCCATTGGAGAGTTTGCAGGGACACAACCAAGCATACCGGTCTCCTGCAGCAAATCTAGGACATATTTCCGCTGTGATATAAAGATACCTGATCAAGATCTAGTCACCTCAATTTCCAGAAAGTATCGTAGTCTTCCCAAGTTCTGTCACCTCAAATTCGGCATCTAAGAGGGACTTGAGATTTGCGATCTCTTCCAAATCGTTACCTGTGATTACAATGTCATCCACATAGACAATAAAGACTACAACATCCTGAACACGCCTCTGAATAAACATAGTGTGATCCGACTGCGCCTGGTTGTACCCAAATTTGAGCATAGTCGTGAGGAATCTGCCAAACCATGCTCTGGGGGACTGTTTCAGGCCATATAAGGACCTCCTTAGTCGACAGACAAGGTCTTCAGCTCCTTTTTTTATGAACCCGGGGGGAAATTTTATGTACATCTCTTCATCGAGCTCACCATGGAGGAACGCATTATTAACATCCAGTTGATGAAGATCCCAGTCCATGCAAGCCGCGTAAGACAACAGTACCCGAATAGAGTCCATCTTAGCCACGGGGGCAAAGGTCTCCTGGTAGTTAACTCTCTGAGTCTGAGTGTACCCCTGAGCAACCAGCCGTACCATGTACCGTTCAACCTTCCCTTCTGGATTCTGTTTGACTGAAAACACCAATCGCGAGCCAATAGCCCTTTTGCCAGGAGGGAGCGAGACATCCCAAGAACAGTTCTTGTCCAAGGCTGACATCTCCTCTTCCATAGCCTGAGTCCAGGCCGGAATACCCAATGCTTCCTGCCATGTCCTGAGAACAACAACCGTCGAGAGAGAAACAACAAAGGTCTGGTGGGCCGGGGTAAGGTGATGGTAAACCACGTGGTTAGAAATAGGATGTTTAGTACATGCATTCTTACCTTTCAACAGAGCAAGCGAGATGTGCAACTCTGCATCATCAGAATCTGAGGCAGAAGCGGGCACTGGTAGAGGCGGAGCCTTAGTAGCCTGTATACGGGAGGAGCGGCGGTGATATACGTGAGGAAAAGGAGATATCGGAGTATCAGGCAGAGGAACAGGGATAGGGGGTCCCTGTTCCTGAGACACAGGAGGTTGTGGTGGTAGAGAAGGAAAAAGGGGAAGAGGGACATCCATATCGCCAGTATTCTCCCCCTGACGAGGAGCATGAGTCGATGGCAAAAAAAAAAAGATTCCCCTTCCCGAAAGGTAACATCCTGTTACGCCCCCGGACGAGGCCCGGCTATTTGGCCGGCAATACAGACGGCGGCAGAGGCGCGACGGAGGCGACAACGAGGTTGAATCAGTTGGTTCAGCCCCCTCTTCATAAGAATCGGCCCAAGGGGGGCTGAACCAAATGGGTTCAACCCCCATTGGGGCCGGCCGGCCCCCATGGTCGGCCGGCCCTGGGTCCGGGTATAAGTACTCCCGACCCCCCTCTTTGGATGGCATGCAAGTATTATTTCAGGTATCTCTTCTTCTCCTAACCCTAATTTCTCTAGTCGTCTTAGATCTTTCTCTCGATTCTCCTTCTTCTCCCTCTTCTTCTTATCATTTGGTATCAGAGGATTCTTCCTCCATCATGGTTGCTACGTGTTCGCAAGAGGAGACCGGCCGTTTGGAAAACCTAGAAGAGAACTTGGCGGGGTTGACCGATTCAGTGGCCGCTATCGAAGCAAATGTGAAAACATCGACGCAAAGATTGGAAGAACGGATCGATGGCCGCTTGGAGGAAATCATGGCGTTATTGGCGCAAAATTTGAAGGGAAAGGCGGTGGTGGACGAGGAACCGGGCGGATCTTCAATTTCAAGGCCCGATTTGCAACGGAATGTTGGAAACGGAGGAAGGGGGGCCTTGGAGGGATCGGCTAGGGTTGTGGATCCCGGATCGGGCGGCATTGGGGCTGGCGGCTTAAGCGGAATGGGCGGCGGCTGGTATGGGCCGGCTGGATCGGCCGCCGGGGGCTCGGCTAGGGCTGCGGAGCCCGGATCGGGCGGCGGCAACATCGCTGGGTTCGGATCGGGGGGCGCGGCTGTCGGGGGCTTCGGCGGTGCAGGCGGATCGGGGGCTGGCTGGGGTTCTCCAGTCGGACCGGCCGCAGGGATGGCTGGCGGGTTCGGTAGGGTAGCAGGAGGGGGGCGTTGGTGGTCTGGGGGGTGGAACTGGCTTGTTGCCTCCTCCTAATGGAAGAGGTATGTCGTGGGGACAATTTCGACACTTTCCGGGCATGCAAGTTGAACGTGATGAATCCCGAAGACAAGATGGTGGTTGGCGTGGGCAGGCTAGTCATCTACCCTACATGCCTCCAAAATTGACACGGATGAATTTCCCTCATTACAGTGGGGGAGATGCATTGGAATGGGTACAGAAAGCAGAATTATTCTTTAGCTATCAGGAGGTACCGGAAGGACAGTGGGTGCAACTGGTATCCTTCCACTTGGAGGACGACGCTTTTCAGTGGACCCAGTGGTTCCTACGGGGACAGAATTATGTGCCTTGGGTGGAATTTGTTGATGGCTTCACGACTCGATTCGGGCCTTTGGAGTTCGAGGATTTTGAGGCTCTCTTGCAAAAACTACGTCATAAGGGCTCTATGACGGAGTACAGGACCGACTTCGAGAGGTTGGCGAACAGGGTACACTGGGAGGAGAAAACGCTCCTCAGTTGTTTTGTGTCGGGACTGAAGGAGAACTTGCGCGATGAGGTGCAGGCCTACATGCCACGTAGCCAGAACCACGCGATCAGCTTGGCGCGCATTCAGGAGGAACGGTTCAACAGGCAGCGGGCTCGCAACACAGTGAAACCGGCTTCTACGCCGGGCACGGTGAAGAAGGATCCGCCAGTGGGTGGACGGCCGACAGTGACACGGCTGTCATGGAGGAGTTACAAGCAAGGAAGGAAAAGGGACTGTTTCAACTGTGATGAGAAGTTTACAGCGGGACACAAATGTCAGAAGGTCCAGGTCTTCATGTTACAACAGGAGGTGGATGACGAGTTGAGCCCAGAAGAGCTGGATTTCGGCGGCTACTTGGACCTGACCGAGCTGGGGGTCTCTCTGCATGTTATGGAGAGGTGTAACCCCCCCCCCCCCCTCTGCTCACTATGCGGCTTGCGGGACGGCTCCGACAGAAGAAGGTAATCATTCTGGTGGACAGCGGGAGTACACACAACTTCATCCATCCAGATGTGGCACAGAAGGTTGGACATTCGATTGACACTGGGGCTGCCTTCCAAGTTATGGTGGTCGATGGAAGCAAATTGCAGTGGCAGGGTGTGCTGAAGGGTGTGGAGGTTCTGATGCAGGGCTACATCGGGCGCACAGATGTCTATCTTTTACCCATTCGGGGTTCTGACATGGTGCTGGGAGTTCAGTGGCTGCAGCAGTTGAGAAGGGTTACCTTTGATTGGGACCAGATGACAATGGAGTTCCTGCAGAGTGGGAAACAGTTCTGTTTGCGGGGTCTCACCTCCTCGCCAATCAAGGAAATTTCTCTCCGCGGTCTCCAGCAGCTCGAGGGGGCGGGAAGTTTGATGGCGGTACTTTTGGGGGTGAGGACAGATGAAGTCGGGTCAGTTGAAGTGCCCAAGCAGATGCAAGCTCTGGTTGAGCAGTACGCCGACATTTTTCAGGAGCCACGTACGCTTCCGCCTTCACGGTTTTGAGATCATCAGATTGTACTCAAGACAGGGACGGTATCCGACCCTACCGGTACCCGCACATGCAGAAGGCCGAGATTGAGCGCAGCATACGGGAGATGCACGATGCGGGCATCATACGGCCGAGCACGAGCTCTTTTTCAGCTCCGATCATTCTCGTCAAGAAAAAGGATGGGTCTTGGCGGTTTTGTGTGGACTACCGCGCCCTGAAAAGTGCCACACTGAAGGATAAATTTCTGATTCCATTGATAGAGGAGCTGTTGGAGGAGCTACATGGGGCGACACGGTTCACCAAGCTTGATTTACGGTCCGGATATTACCAGATCCTCATGAAGGAGGAAGACATACATAAGACTAGGCCTGCAAATGAGTCGAGCTCATCAAAAAAAGCTGGCTCGAGCTCGAGCTCGAGCTGCTTTTTTTGAGCTCGAGCTCGAGCTCGAGCTCGACGAGCCTGTTTTAAAAGGCTCGAGCTCGAGCTCGTCGAGCTCGAACGAGCTCGAGCTCGAGCTCGTCGAGCTCGACGATATCGAGCTCGACGAGCTCGAGCTCGACGATATCGAGCTCGACGATATCGAGCTCGAGCTCGACGAGCTCGGCTCGTTACACGTCAAGCTTATTATATTATTAATTTTTTATTTACTAATAAAAAATTAATAATATAATATAATATTTGATTTTAAAAAAAGCTAGCCGGCTCGCGAGCTCCAAGGCTAACTAGGCTCGAGCTCGGCTCGAAAGCAGGCTCGAGCTCGTCGAGCTCGAGCTCGAGCTCGAAATGCTCGAAGCTTTTTTCGAGACTCATCGAGCTTTCGAGCCGGCTCAACTCAACTTGCACCCCTACATAAGACAGCATTCAGAACTCATGACGGTCATTATGAGTTTTTGGTGATGGCCAACGGGTTGACGGGTGGACCGTCCACCTTCCAGGCGAATATGAACGAGATTTTCAGGGACATGTTGCGTCACTTCGTGCTCATCTTCTTTGATGATACCCTTATTTACAGTGCTACTTGGGAGGACCATTTGCGACATGTTGACCAGGTTTTATCCATCTTACGCCAGCACCAGTTGTATGCTAAGAGATCGAAGTGTTCGTTTGGTCAGGAGGAAGTGGAGTATTTGGGGCACTTGGTCTCGGCTGCAGGGGTGAAAGCCGATCCTCGGAAGATTGAGAGCATGGTCTCGTGGCCGCGGCCACAGACCATTCGGGCTTTGCGGGGCTTCTTGGGCCTCACCGGCTACTATCGGCGGTTCGTGCGTGATTACGGGAAGATTGCCAGGCCATTGACACAACTGTTACATAAAGATTCTTTTGCTTGGCAGGATGAGGCTGAGGCAGCTTTTCAGGCACTCAAGCAAGCTGTGACGACGAATCTAGTCTTAGCACTCCCGGATTTCACCAAGGAGTTCGTCGTGGAGACGGACGTCTCCGGGGTGGGATTGGGTGTCGTGTTGATGCAGGAAGGGCGGTCGATTGCCTTTTACAGCAAGGCATTGGCTCCAAAGACATTGGGATTATCCGCATATGAGAAAGAGATGTTGGCCGTCATCCATGTCGTGGCCCTCCGGCGGTCGTATCTGCTGGGACGTCATTTCAAGATTAGGACAGATCATCAGAGCCTGAAGCACTTCTTGGAACAGCGGGTTTCCTCTCCCCTCCAACAGAAATGGGTAATCAAGCTTTTGGGGTACGACTACGAGATCGTTTACCGGCAAGGGAAGGACAATCGGGTTGCTGATGCTTTATCTCGCTTGCCAGAGGGCGCTCTAGCCCACATTTCTACGCCCCAGCTGGATGATATCGATGAGATTCAGGAGGAGGTCCTCCGGGACCCCGAGCTGCAAGCTATTGTGCAGGATCTACGACAGGCGCGTGAGGCAGCTCCAGGCTATCATCTACAAAATGACTGGCTCTACTATCGGGGTCGGGTGGTCATACCCCCTCAATCGGCTTGGAGGACGGTCATGATGCATGAGTTCCACTCGTCCCCGACAGGCAGCCACGCCAGTGTTCTCCGCACTCTTCAACGAGAACGGGCCAATGTGTTTTGGAAGGGCATGCGACGGGATATCAAATTATTTGTTCAGCAGTGTGATGTGTGCCAGCGGCAGAAGTATGAGACCACCTCCCCAGCTGGACTACTTACGCCCTTGGAGATTCCGCACCAGATTTGGGATTCAGTGTCCATGGATTTCATCGATGGCTTACCCCGGTCTAAGGGTAAAACGGTCATCTTGGTAGTGGTTGATAAGTTGTCCAAATACGGTCATTTCCTCGCCCTTAGACATCCCTATACCGATGAGTCGGTTGCTGCTCTTTTTGCTCGCGAGATTGTTCGGCTTCATGGCATTCCTCGGGCGATCATCTCGGATCGCGATCCCACCTTTGTTGGTAACTTTTGGAGAGAGCTCTTCCGTTTACAAGGGACTACTCTGCGCTTCAGCACGGCTCACTACCCGCAGACCGACGGCCAGACGGAGGTATTGAATCGGAGCATCGAGACCTACCTCTGATGCTTTGTCATGGACGAGCCGCGCACTTGGACGAGTTGGTTGCATTGGGCTGAATACTGCTTCAACACTTCCTATCATTCCGCCAGCAAGCTGACTCCCTTTGAGGTGGTCTACGGGCGTCCGCCTCCTTCTCTTAGTAGTTATGAGTCGGGTGGTACAGCAGTGGCAGCAGTTGACCGGGCACTCCTTGATCGTGACCGCACACTCGTTACTTTGCGCGAGAATCTTTGGACGGCACAGGATCGTATGAAGGCAAAGGCAGACAGACATCGCACAGAGCGGGAATTTCAGGTGGGGGATGAGGTTTTTCTCAAGCTCCGCCCCTATCGGCAGTTGTCTGTCGCACAGCGGACGAATCAGAAGTTGGCACCCCGTTATTATGGTCCATTTCGGATCACTCGACGCGTGAGACCAGCTGCTTATACATTGGCGTTGCCTGAGGGGTCCAGGATACACCCTACTTTTCACGTCTCTTTGTTGAAGCGGAAGATTGGCGACACTGTCCAGGTCAGCCCATGTTTGCCAGAAGCTACTAGCGGGGGCGAGCTGCGCCCGATTCCTAAAGATGTACTTTTGATCAAGTGAAAGCGCCGCGGCACGGCGTACTGTCCTGAGCTATTGGTCAAGTGGAAGAATTTGGCCGCCGAGCACAACACTTGGGTGGATTTGCTAGAATTTCGAGAGCTTTACCCCGATTACCACCTTGGGGACAAGCTGGTTTTTTATGGGGAGGGGAATGTTACGCCCCCGGACGAGGCCTAGCTATTTGGTCGGCAATACAGACGACGGTAGAGGCGCGACGAAGGCGCCAACGGGGCTGAACCAGTTGGTTCAGCCCCCTCTTCATAAGAATCGGCCCAAGGGGGGCTGAACCAAATGGGTTCAGCCCCCATTAGGTCGGCCGGCCCCCTTGGCCGACTGGCCCTGGGTTCGGGTATAAGTACTCCGGACCCCCCTCTTTGGATGGCATGCAAGTATTATTTCAGGTATCTCTTCTTCTCCTAACCCTAATTTCTCTAGCCGTCTTAGAGCTTTCTCTCGATTCTCCTTCTTCTCCATCTTCTTCTTATCACATCCATAGTGCAGTAGACACGCCCAGAGGGAGGGTGGTAACACCGATACCCTTTCGTGGTGGACGAGAATCCGAGGAAAATGCATCGGAGGGCCCGAGGGTCCAATTTGTCATGGTGGGGCAAATGGATGTGGACGAAACATACACAACCAAAGACACAAGGAGGGAGGTGGGAAGTATAGACAACAATCATGGTAGACAGTCGAGCGAGGGGAGTAGCACAGCTAAGCACACGTGAGGGAAGCCGATCGATAAGGTGTGCAGCAGTAAGAACTGCATCACCCCAATAGAACTTAAGGAGGTGCATAGCACTCAGGAGACAACGGGCAACGCCCAATAGGTGCCGATTTTTCCGTTCAACAACTCCATTTTGGGTAGAGGTGTGAACACACGTGGTCTGGTGTATGATACCATGACTAGCAAGGTACGAGCCAAAGGCACCCCGATCGTCATACTCCCCCCCCCCCCATTGTCACTCCGTAAGACACGAACCACACCCTTAAATTGGATTTGAACCATTTTGTGAAAAAACTGAAAACAAGAGAAGACTTCACTTTTCTTTTTGAGCAAATACACCCAAGTTGTACGAGGAAAAACAGTCAATGAATGTGACAAACTAACGAAACCCAAAGGTAGATAAAACAGGGAATGGACCCCCAAATATCAGAATGAACAATATCAAACGGAGTGCTATAAGGAGAAGCTAAATGCAATGAACTATGTCGCACATGCTTAGCCTCATCACAGATATCACAGACAAAAGTTTGTAAAAAAGGGAAAAAAACAGGGAACAATTTTTGAAGGTAAATAGGAGAGGGATGACCAAGCCGCAGGTGCCAGCGGCGAACATCATCAGCTGTAACAGGAGCACAAGAGAGGGCCAGATAAGGAGGTTGGTCCAGGTAATACAGTCCATCGTGGTTCTTACCACTGTCAATGTTCCGCTTCGTACCCAGTTCCTGAAAAACACAGGAATCAGAAAAAAAAGATTACAAAGCAATTAAGAGGGCGAGTAATGTCACTGATAGACAGAAGATTGCGAGGAAAAGAGAGAACATGAAGAACGGATGATAAGAGAGATAGATGGGGAACAAGAGATCTGGCCTTTCCTAGCAATGGGAGACAATAAGTCATTAGCAGAGATAACTTTGTCCTTACCAGACAAAGGGATGTAAGAGAGGAAACCTGAGGAAGAGTTGGTCATGTGGTGAGTGGCACCAGTATCAATCACCTACTCAGACGGGGAGGCAGTGAGCATGAGCATGCGACATAGCAATAGTAGCAACGGAAGCGGAAGCACCTGGAGGCTGATCAGACTGAGAGTGCAGCAGATGGCGGAATGCATCCAACTCAGGAGCAATAAGAGACCCGGTCACAGCATGGGGGGTCTCGTCGTAGACGTCTGTTGAGTAAGCAACAGCATGAGATTTGGAACTACCCGAGCGATGGCCCCCTCGTCCACGGCCACGACTACGAGGGGCAAGATGAGGGTGGATCTTGAAGCATACCTCCTGAGTATGGCCTCTGTGGCCACAATAATCACACATAGGAGCAGACGGGCTAGGGCTGAGGACTTGGCCACGACCAACGCTAGTGAGAGCAGAGCGATCAGGAGGGGCACTAGCACAGAGAGACCTCTGACAGTCTTCATCACCCAGGATCATACTGAAGGCCTAGCGAAGGGACGGAAGCGGAGTGCGGTGAAGAATATGCGTATGTACCATGTCAAACTCCATGTTCAGTCCCATTAAGAAAACATGGAGACGAAAGCGATCCTTTCGTTGTTGTAGCTGGACAGCATCCACAGTCCAGGCGGGAGTGAAGTGGGAGAAGTAGTCCAACTTCTGGTATAGCCACTCGAACTCGGAGAAAAAGGATGACGCCGTCATAGATCCTTGTTGTAGTTCCAAAATGCGGCGAGTAAGTTCATAAACCTACGTAGAGCTGCCATTCTGGGAATGTCTCCCGAGCACGAGTGCATATATTAAAAGCAGAATCCATCAGCATGTAACTCCGGTAAACCTTCAGAGACATAGAGTGAAGGAGTCAGGACACCACCAGGGAGTTTTTTGAGTCCCATCGCTTCCAAGAGGGATCAGTCAGTTGGGGCTCTTTAATAGTCCCATCGATGTATCCATACATCCGGTGGCTACGGATGACATGTAGCGCCGCCCGGGACCATTCAAGATAGTTTGTGTCATCTAATGGGATGGTGGTGATCTTCAGGAAACCAGAGAAGCCATGAGACAGCTGAGAGTCGCTTATCTGAGGCGGAATCACGCATGGGGACGACACCGAAGAGTCACCTTCATCGGGGGAAGAAGAAGCCATGAAGGAGACAAAAACGCAATAACCCGGAGCTAAATGCAGAAGAGGAGGCCGGAGAGACTGCGGCAGCCTGCCTCAAGCAGAGGAGACGGCGGTCGGGCTGCAGCAGGGAGAGAAGGCAGCAGTCGGGCGGCAGCAAGCAGAGGAGGCAGCAGGCTACATCACGCAGAGGAGACGGCGATCGGGCTGCAGCAGGCAGAGAAAGCAGTAGTCGGGCGGCAGCAAGCAGAGGAGGCAGCGGCGGGCTTCATCACGGAGAGGAGACGACGGCGACAGTATGGAGACGAGACAGTGGGCTGCATCACGGAGGGACGGCGGCGACACCCCTCTCAGCAATCGACGGTGGTATGGGGGCCGCCCGACATCTGGGTTGGTGTCGAGCGGGGCGGCACTGAGCCGAGCAGGACTGTACAGAGGTGGGTGTGTTAGAACGGAGACGGGACGATCGGGGTGAGCGGAATGAGGGAGACGCGGGATTTGGAATAAATTAGATTTTTTCGTGTTTCCCTCTGATTACCAAATTGAATCAAGAGAAAGCTTGATTTATTCTTCCACAACGTGAGAATATATAGGGACTACAATGATATATAATAACAAGACTCGCGGTATGGGACTAAACCAACTTACGCACAATAATAATAAATAAACCCGAAATATACGACTTGTATAATAACTCTCAAGTATAACATGAGATGAGATGTCTTTGTCCTTATTGTGTAAAACAACCTTAGACGTCACATCGTAAATATTCAGAAATATGAATCATACACAATTGATACTTATTTGCAACTACGGAAAAGGATGACGTCGTCCGATCGACAAGGTGATGATTCGAGGAAAGACAAATGTAAGGAGAAAGTCAATGTGAGGGTTTCTTTCTTTAATTATGTTATATTTTCAAGTACTTTTATCATAAAAGTTTTAATACAATGATATTTTATGCTTGCAAGAAAATGTGACGTAAATAACTATTTCCACCATAATACGATACATCATAAGAAATGCATCGATGCAAAATGTTAGGGGTATCTGTAGAATGTTCTAAATCCAGTTGGACCTTAAAGGTCTTAAGTGAGTCGTGTGCACTGGATTAAATACTCGGGTCAACTTAGTTGGGCCTTAAACGGACTTAAGGGAGTTGTGTGCACTAAGTTCGACAAGTAGAGTGGGCCCAAAACTAATTACTTATATACAGTATCCCTTAACTAAATGAATGAAAACACATTGAATGTCAAGAAAAAGGGAAAAACTAAACACATGAATATTGAGGCAAGAAATTATAATTGCACAAATGTCAATGGTATTTTCTGTCTTTTCCTACCAATGTACAATTGCATAGACTGCTTCATTAAATTGCATGGACTGCTTCATTAAATTGTATGGACTGCTTCATTAAATTGTATGGACTGCTTCATTAAATTGTATGGACTGCTTCATTAAATTGTATGGACTGCTTCATTAAATTGTATGGACTGCTTCATTAAATTGTATGGACTGCTTCATTAAATTGTATGGACTGCTTCATTAAATTGTATGGACTGCTTCATTAAATTGTATGGACTGCTTCATTAAATTGTATGGACTGCTTCATTAAATTGTATGGACTGCTTCATTAAATTGTATGGACTGCTTCATTAAATTGTATGGACTGCTTCATTAAATTGTATGGACTGCTTCATTAAATTGTATGGACTGCTTCATTAAATTGTATGGACTGCTTCATTAAATTGTATGGACTGATAAACTGTTTAGAAAATATCATGTTATCTTAATATTTATTTAGCATGTATGACAGTCAAAGAAATTAATTTCCTCGCTTAGTATTTTATTTAAATACTAACTCTTTTCATTCTAAATTTTTAGGTGTTAAAGGTAAACCAGAATAAGTTGGAGCTCTATAGATCATGGAATACAAGATTAGTAGAGAGTTTTGAAGTGCCCAATGCTCGAGAGAATTGTTGCAGTGCTAAAAAATGCCCCACTTGCCAAAAGAACTTTTAATTAGTAGTGTTTAAAGTTTAAATGTTATAGATTTTTATAGTGGATATAAAAAGTTATGTAAATTATGTGGAATAAGAGTTCTTTCTGGTACTGTTATATTAATATTTATTTGTGGCATATATGAAAATTTTTGCTTGGCTTTTAATGTTAAGATAATATACAATGTTTATTGTTCCTCTGTGGTGGTGTTACCGATCTACAACCGGAGGAGCCGGTATGGCAAGTGTACACGCGACGACAACGGGGCGAGAGGCACGTGGACGGCAGCGGACCGGGGCCGGTTCAGGACAAGGGCCAAGGGCCCGGCAGACTGGAGGAGGCAACCCACGGTCAAGACCCGGGCATGTCCGGTTGATTTGGCAATGTTTTATTCAGCAATTTTACTTTCTGTTTATGCTTTCGTTTTATTTGGCAATGTTTTATTTGGTTGTTTTATTTCCTTTTTGTTGCTCTTGTAACCCTCACTATAAAAGGGGTAGTGGTGTACTCTTTATTTTCATCCTTTGATCAATTAGCAAAAGGAGGGTTGATCCCTCTTGGTTCTCTCCTACCCTCTTCCTTCCCTCCCACTCTTCTACTCTTTATTTTTATCGGTAATATTTGGTCCGACCTGCCGGTCCGCCCGCCCATCGCCGCCGGATCCTCGCGTTCGCCATGGCCCCCAACACCCGCGGCCAGCCGGCCGAGCCGTCCGACACCACCGATGACACCCGCGCCCGTATCGCCCGCCAGGAGGGCCGCATCGACGCCATGCAGTCCTCCATCGACGCCCTTGTCGCCGGCCAGGCGCTGATTCTCAGCCGCCTCGAAGACCGACCATCCCCGGCCGCCAACACCGCGCCGTCCGCTTCCACGTCTGTTTCTCCGCCCGCCGCCGCCTCCATTTTGGGGGTACCGCCCGTCTTCACCATTCCCTTGCCGGCACCGCCTCCGGCCGGCCGCGCCGCCCCGCCCCGCTCTTGGATGTTCCTTCCTTCTCCGGGGTGGATCCCTTGGGATGGATCGCACGAGCGGAACAATTCTTCGACCTTAACCTCACCCCGACAACCGACCGGGTCAGCACGGCCATTGTCGGCCTCAGCGACTCGGCCCTACATTGGGCGCGTTGGCTTCGTCAGGTTCAACCCACTATCTCATGGCCGGAGTTCAAATAGGAAATGGTTTCTCGTTACGATGCCCGCTACACCGGGTCGGCAATTGAGCGATTGTGCAGTGCCCGCCAAACGGCGGACGTGGACGCTTACATCGACGAATTCGTGGCTCTCGTCACCCAGGTGCCAGGTCTTCCCCCCGACCACTACTTGGGCTTCTTCCTTCAAGGACTACGACCCGCCATCCGCTCCCGGATTCGTACCCACCACCCCCGCACGGTCTCCGAGGCCTTGGAGTTGGCTCGTGCGGTAGAGGCAGGACCTTGGGTTTCGTCCGATGCCAATAAACTCCCACCAGACCCCTCGGCCGCCAGCCCCACGGGATCGACCTCCGCCCCCCGGGGGCAACCGACAGGGTCGCACCGAGGCCCCCCATTGCATCTCCAACAATGACTACAACGAACTTCGTCGCAAAGGCCTATGCTTTCGATGCCGTCAGCCCTATTCTCCCCAGCATGTTTGTGCGGTTAAGGAATTCCATGCACTCTTCAGCGATGGCGAGGCCGAGGTCACCATGGCCGACTTTGACGCCCTCACCATGCATGATGATGACCCCTCTCCACCGATCGAGGACGCAGCCCTACATGTTCTTAACCTTCCCTTTTTCTCCGTGGGCGGCCTTACCGGACCCCGCACAATGAAGATGAACGACATGATCGACGGCCACATGGTGATTGTGATGGTCGATAGTGGCGCCAGCCATAATTTCATCTCGGTCCGTCAGGCGCACGCTCTCGCGTTGACGATCTCCCCCTCCCCGACGTTCTCGGTTTGTCTTGGGGACGGCCACCGCAGACCTACTCTGGGGCAGTGTACCGGCCTTACGCTGATCGTCGGCACCTGCACTATCACGACAGATTTCTATGTCTTTGAATTGGGTGGCCTCGACGTCATTTTGGGCGTGGCATGGCTCCAGACCTTGGGGGACGTCCGTGTCAATTGGGCCGCTATGACCATGTTGTTCCAACACGACGGCCGCACGTGCCGTTTGGAAGGCGATGCAGCGCTACTTCGCTCACCTATCTCGGCTCGAGCTCTCACTCGAGTGGCGGATGCGGGATTTTCGGCCTGGCTCGTACCCGTGCTCGCCGAGGCACCAACTTTACCTATGGCCGCGGCATTCCAGCCCCTCCTGGAAGAATTTGCGGACCTCTTTGCAACTCCACACGGGCTTCCCCCGGCCCGACCTACCGATCACCCCATCGTGCTCCAACCAGGGGCGGCGGCGGTATCGGTACGCCCCTATCGCTACGGCCATGCTCAGAAGGACGAGATCGAACGACTGGTGCAGGAGATGTTGCTGGGTGGCCTCATCCGACCCAGCGCCAGCCCCTTCTCCAGCCCGGTCCTGCTGGTACGAAAGAAGGACGGAAGTTGACGCTTTTGCGTCGACTACCGCGAGGTCAACAAAGTCACCGTACCGGATCGGTATCCCATTCCAGTCATTCAGGAGCTGCTGGACGAACTACATGGCGCCACCAGGCTATCATCAAATATGGGTTCGGCCTGAGGACGTGCCCAAGACCGCATTCCGCACGCACGATGGCCACTTCGAATTCCTAGTCATGCCATTCGGCCTTACCAACGCGCCGGCAACATTCCAAGCAACCATGAACGAAATCTTTCGTCCCGTGCTCCGTAAGCATGTGCTAGTTTTCTTTGATGATATTTTGGTGTTTAGTCGTTCTTGGCAGGAACACCTCGAGCATGTGCGGCACACCTTCCTTACGCTCCGACGACACCAACTCACGCTAAACCAAAGGAAATGCTCCTTTGGAACAACAACTGTAAGTTACTTGGGCCACACTATCTCGGCCGCCGGCGTGGCCATGGAGGCGGAAAAAAATCCAGGCGGTTGTGGACTGGCTAACTCCTACATCACTCCAGGAGGTTCGCGGGTTTCTCGAACTCACCGGGTACTACCGGCGTTTCATCAAGAATTACGGCATGTTGGCACGGCCCCTTACCCAGATGCTCAAGCTCTCGGAGGCGGGCCCCTTCACTTGGTCGGCCGCCGCCTTGGCGGCTTTCTCGGCCCTCCAGACCGTCCTGTTGCATGGGTCGGTGTTGGCAATGCCCAACTTTCAGCAAACCTTCATCGTCCAGTGCGACGCCTCCGGCATCGGCGTCGGGGCGGTCCTCATGCAGGCGGGACGACCTATAGCATACTACAGCCGAGCCTTCTCGGCCACCATCCGGAGCCGCTCGGCCTAAGAAAACGAGCTTATGGCCCTGGTGCTCGCGGTACAACACTGCCGGCCGTACTTATTGGGACGCTCCTTCGTGGTCCGCACCGACCACCACAGCCTCCGTTATATGTTACAACAAAAGATTGCAACGCCAGCACAGCAGGTGTGGGTGGCAAAATTGTTGGGCTATGATTTCACCATAGAATTCCGCCCCGGGCGGTCAAATCGGGCGGCGGACGCACTCTCCCGGCACCCGCAACCCCTGGAACTCGCGGCCATCTCTCGGCCGGTGTGGGAAGACGCTACCACAATACAACAGGAAGTCGAGCAGGACCCACACCTCGCGGCTATTCGAACGGCACTCCTAGCCAACCCGGAGGCCCACCCGCCCTATACGCTGGTTGGGGGCCGGTTGTTCCATCGGGGTCGCTTAGTTCTCTCTGCATCGTCTCCAACCATTCCGACACTACTTGCCGAGTTTCATGCTACCCCGGCCGGGGGCCACGCGGGCGCTTTCCGCACATACAGGCGTTTAGCGGCTTCGCTCTATTGTCCGCAGATGTTTCGCCAGGTAAAAGCTTATGTCGCAGCCTGCCTTCCTTGCCAAAAGGCCAAATATGAAACCATGTTCCCCAGCGGCCTTTTGCAACCACTTCCGATTCCGGACCGCATATGGGACGACATTGCTATGGATTTCATCACCCGACTCCCTCGATCAGGTGGATTCGATTGCATCTTGGTGGTGGTCGACCGTCTGTCCAAGTACGCACATTTCATTCCCCTGCGCCACCCATATATCGCCGCCACAGTGGTCGGCGCCTTCATTGTGGAGGTGGTCCGCCTACATGGATTTCCAGGCTCCATTGTCAGTGATCGAGAGCCCTTGTTCCTCAGCAGCTTTTGGACGTCGCTCTTCCGATTACAGGGTACACGTCTTCGCATGAGAACGGCCTACCACCCGCAGACCGACGGACAGTCGGAAGTGCTCAACCACTGTTTAGAAACATATCTCCGTTGTTTCATTGGAGAACGTCCAGGCACGTGGGTCAAATGGCTGTGTTGGGCGGAGTATTCTTACAACACAGCCTATCACCATGCAGCAAACACGACCCCGTTCGAGACAGTTTATGGCCGCCCCCCTCCGTCCATTACCCGACACCTTCCCGGCGAATGTCCCGTGGCCAGCCTGGCCGACCACCTACAGGATCGCGACATCATCCTCGATAGCTTGAAACATCACCTATGGCGTGCCCAAGCAAAAATGGTCTCCTACGCCAATCGGAAGCGTCGCGATCTCACTCTTCAAATCGGGGAAAAGGTCTTTCTTAAACTACAGCCCTACCGCCAGTTGTCGGTAGCACGGCGGACATGCCCAAAGTTAGCGCCTCGATATTACGGGTCGTTCGAGATCATCAGTCGTATTGGAGTCGTGGCTTATCGGCTCCGTTTACCCAGTGGCAGCCGGATCCACCCTGTGTTTCACATCTCCCAACTCCGCCGGGTGGTGGGTGACCACCCCGTCGTGGACCACATTCCGGCCGACCTCGAGTACTCCGAGTCCGAACCCCTGTACCCCCAGGCCATCCTTGACCGCAGGCACCATCTACCCGGGGACGCTAGCCCGGAAGAGGTACGCGTGGCATGGCACAACCGCCCGACAACCGAGGCAACATGGCTCCTTCGAGATGACTTTCGCCGGCAGTTCTCGGACTACTGCCTTGAGGACAAGGCTAATTTCCCAGATGGCGGCATTGTTACCGATCTACAACCGGAGGAACCGGTATGGCAAGTGTACACGCGACGACAACGGGGCGAGAGGCACGTGGACGGCAGCGGACCGGGGCCGGTTCAGGACAAGGGCCAATGGGCCCGGCGGACTGGAGGAGGCAACCCACGGTCAAGACCCGGGCATGTCCGGTTGATTTGGCAATGTTTTATTCAGCAATTTTACTTTCTGTTTATGTTTTCGTTTTATTTGGCAATGTTTTATTTGGTAATGTTTTATTTCTTTTTTGTTGCTCTTGTAACCCTCACTATAAAAGGGGTAGTGGTGTACTCTTTATTTTCATCCTTTGATCAATTAGCAAAAGGAGGGATGATCCCTCTTGGTTCTCTCCTACCCTCTTCCTTCCCTCCCCCTCTTCTACTCTTTATTTTTATCGGTAATAGGTGGTTCTGCGGGCCATTACAGTAAATTTCTTAAAATTACTAGCTTTATAAATCTTCTATTATCAAGGTATTGTATGTTAAATGTTACATATAGCTTTTAATATTTAGAAGTTCAATAGGTTGTGAAATAATTAGTATTGCGACATGTATAAAAAAATAACATTTAATTACATATATAATTAATTTAAAATTAAAACATGATATATGAAATATCTCTGATATATCCCCTGATATATAAAAAAACGACATGAAAACTCAAACCGACGTGTCCCAGAATCTGATATCTACAACCTTGATAGAGACACGCTAGAGCACTTATGTTCGCCATTAAGGACACAAATTTCTAGAATGTGTCGAATAATTTATGAAACTAAAAATAAGAAGAAAATGAATTACTTCTACTTAGATATAAAATCGAAACCTAGAATCCCTGTACTTTAATAATTCCGAATTTAGAGAAAATTTATAATTTGACCAAAACATAGAAAATATGATTTATGTTTGCAAATTTACTTTGATAAAAAAAATGCATAGTGTCATAGTTAGTAATCTTTTCCTTACCATAAAATATTACTTTTAAAGCAATCATGCAAAAAAAATTTAAAGTGTTGGGAGGAAGCATCTTTCTTACTCACCAGATGGGCTAATCAGTTTTTAAATTTTTCTTTTCAAAAGAATCAGGTCAGGAGATTCATTTAGGTTAAGCCTCTGAAGATTTCTACTTAGTTTATGTTTTTTCTTTCAGTTTGATGTATCACTTATGTGTGAACTTAAATGTATCAGACATTCTTCAAATTTTTAGTTATTCAAACTTATCATACTTTGTAATTTTCGTTGGTTCTGTGAATCAGATTTCGAGGTATTTCTTCAATCCTAGTTTCAGGATTTAATTTCCACTGCATACTTAGTTATTTTTGTTATGATATCAATTTTATAATTGTTGCTTAGATTACTTTATATCTTGAGTATTGAACAAGCTATTGAAATATTGTTGAACTAGGTAGGGATATTACAAGATCTATAGTTACAATTACCTACAGATTTATTGTTGTAATTAGTTCTAGTATGAGAGAATATAGAGTTATTATTGATGGCCCTACCTTATTCCCATGGCAGAAGTCAGAAAATTGCAATGTAAAGTCATATTTATCCACATATATGGGATCCAAGCGAGGTTAGTTCTTACATTATTCTAGGACCTGATCCAAACACCACGTGTTCCAAAATTGATGTCAGATCAAAGAGGTAAGTTGTATCAACAGCCAGTCAGTGGTATCATTCCTTCAGCCAGGTGGTTCTCCGAAGCCCGTTTAAGTTGGGAGACATGGAACACAAGATAAATAACAATGTATGGGAGAAGATGGAAGTGATAAATCATGGTACGTGTCAAAAAGTGAAGGATGCACTCAAACATGGAAGAAAATGATACATTTCGAGAGACAAGATCCCACTAAACGCAAAAGATAAGTTGGGAACATGAGTAACAACCTAAATGAACTCGTCAACATAACTGTTGATGGGGTTGGATTGTTGAGGTGTCACAGAAGTCACAACATTCCCCATATAGCAGTGGAAAAACTTGTAAGAAGAACGACCATGTAAGAGTGGAGGTTGTTTGTATGACCATTGAATCCAATGGAAAGCCAAGCCCTCTACGCCAATAGGGTGATATGGAGATTTTAGCAATGAACGTACAGTGTGGATCAAAAAATTGTTCAGTCGAGCAATCCATCCCCATTAATATTGTTCATTGAGGTTGAGCACCTTTATATGGTGGGGGCGTGGTGTGTGGCTTCATAAGAGACCAAATTTGAAGATGGTTGTTTGTCAGGTTGCTGAAGTTGGAGGTATTAAGAGTAGTAGAGGCTAGTGATGGCAGTGGTGGGTAATGATGGAGATGATCGGTGTTGCTCCAGAGCTTAATCATGGTGACATTTCTCACGACAAGATCAAAGTAGTCTGCTAACTCAATGAGTAACTCCTCTACACACCATAAAAGCAAACTTCGACTAAGGATCAAGTATGGGCTACACTTAGGACATGGTTTGGCAATAGTTTGAACCAATGTTAACAATTGAAGGGCAGTGAGCAGGAGGGAGGAGAGGAAGCCAATGTATAGGAGAGTGGGGATTGTGGAATATATGGTTCAACTCTATGCTATTTGTTATTCAAATTCAGCATACCATATAAAAGACCCACCATGCATATCTATAGTCCTCTAACACAAGACTCTAAATAAGGACCTAACATGTGACAATATTATAATAAGGCACTTAATTATAGATACATTTCAAGACAAGAGTTCAACAAAAGCGCAAATTTTAGTTGACTTCGTTGTCTATTTCGTAGTAGAAGAATATGTAGAGAAAAATATATATATATTCACGGGAGAAGTTAGAAGTCGGAGCTTCTAGCACGAAATCACTAGGATTGGGGATAATGTTAAAAAGTTTGGCTGGGCAATAATTTGAACCAATGTTAATTGTTGAAAGGGCAGTGGGCAGGAGGGAGGAGAGGAAGCCAATTTGTACGGGGGGGGGGGGATATATGGTCCAACTCGACGCTATTTGTTATTCAAATTCAGCAGGGGAGGTGGAATATATGGTCCAACTCGACGCTATTTGTTATTTAAATTCAGCATACCACATAAAAGACTCACCATGCATATCTATAGTCCTCCAACACAAGACTCTTAATAAGGACCTAACATGTGACAATATTAAAATAAGGCACTTAATTAAAGAAACATTTCAAGACACCAAAATTAAAACTTTGACGCTTCGCCTCATTCTTTGTCGCATACGCACGAACGAATCGTAGAAATTGATATAAAGTCAATACCAAGAGTTCAATAAAAGAGCGAACTATAGCTGACTTTGTTGTCAATTTCACTACAGAAGAATGGATAAAGAAGCAAAAATATATGTATTCACGGGAGAAGTTAGTAGTTGGAGCTTCTAGCACAAAATCACTAGGATTGGGGATAGTGCTAAAAGCCCGGTTGGAATAGTAATAGAGCAAGCTGTGAATTTACTTTTCCAGGTAACAAACATAAGACTAAGTATGGCACACTACTCACGGGACTCAAATTCGTGAAAAATCTGGTAGTAAAAGATTTATAGGTAAAAAAATGACGGTGATCTCAAGGCTTTGTCCATTAGAGACAGGAGAATGGATTTTCTTAGTCCTTTACTCCTAAAATGGCAAGTGGACAAAAAAATTCACAATTGTAATGATTGACTACATCTCGAAGTAGATAGAAGTGAAGGCAAGCGAAACTAATGCTCAAATATTATAGGATTTCATATGAGGAAATAAAATGTGCAGACATGAAATTCCCTCTAAGGAAAAAAACTAGTGTCATTTGCCCAGATTGAAAACTGCAAGAACGTAAACATCTGCCAAGAGGAAATTAAGCAGTGAATATCTAGGAGGAAATTAAGCAGTGAATATCTAGGAGGAAATTAGGCTAGCCTATGTCATGAAAAGGCTTATAATCTAACAGAAGCGATTTGAATTTCTCTTCCTTAATTCTCCCTCCTCTTTCTCTCTCTAGCCATCAACCTTTAAGGGTTTCCACTATCCGCAAGCATTGTCCACACACCACCAAATGCTTCTCATCGTCAATACATCACAGAGATAGTGGCAATCTTGTAGCCGCAATTAGGGGTGCAACTCGGTCGGTTTGTATCGGTTCAACACAAAACCAAGAACCGATCCATGTAGGTTCAGTTCTGACTTTTGGGAACCGAAACTGATTCATGTACCCAAGATATAAAACCGGGTCCGAACAGCAAAGATCAGTTCAGTTCCGTTCGGTTCTCAGTTCTACCCATGCTTCATAATTTTTTTCACATATACTCTTATATATGTAAGTATTCCTAAGTATTGACCAAAATATTTGTAGAATCAAATATATCATCTTAATGAAATAGTTCAAATATTATATAGTTGCATATGAATTCAATCACTACATAAGTACTCACAAACTTGTGAATCATGCTAAATAATAAATTATTTAAATCAAATTTTAATCCGAATCTCAGTTCTTCGGTTATTATTGCACACCCTTGGTCGCAACTATGTAGCTAACTACCTTATGATAGAGTAGTAGTTGATTGTTATTTTGTCATGAAAATGCATCTAATCAACTTAAAACATCTATTTTCACAGGTAAACCCACAAGAGAAAAACGACTCAACTGATGTAAATATAATTAAAGAAAGTCCAAGAACCTTGTTTTAATATAAAATAAAAAGTTAAAGCACCATCTCTAATTCAATCGTAAACCAAGAGAGCATTTAAAGAATCATGAATTCTATTTTATTTATCTACTCTCCAATTATGTGCTTTCTGCAATGTTATAATATGTAGTAGTTTTTTATGTATTACATTCTCGAATATTCCGCTTTGTATTATCCGCCTCCATATATAGAGGGGAAATGGTCTCAAAGTAAATCAATTAATTCAATCGTTCAATATGGTATCAGAGTGCGTGATCCTGATGCCCTAGCAGTTCCGCTCGTTGCCTCTTCTCGCTTTCGTTTCCGCGCCCTTCCCCGGTTTCCGTTCGTGTTTGCGCCCACCTCGCCGGTCGTCGCTCGCATTCGCGCCCTCCTTACTCGTTGTCGCTCGGTTCGTCGTTCTCGCTACCGTAGTTCTACAACTTTCGCTACTGTAGTTCTATAGTTCCTCACCCATCATCGCTCTTCCGCGGCTTCTTCTTCCACTACAGTTCCTGTCTGGCGCAGAATTCTCAATGTAGTAAAGTGCTTGCCCCTTCCAGCACCATTTGCACCTCTTGGTGATTACATGGAGTGAATTTCTCTACCTCTCCCCTTACAGATTCGTTGTTTTCTCAATGTAATCTGTCATTTCTTATTGCCCCGAGTCTTGGGTGGTCTCCGGATTTCTATCTTTGAGTCACTATGTCTAGCGGTGATGATTCTTCCGCTCCCTCCTAAGCGGTTGTCCCTCCAGTGAGTTTTTTGCGTGGGAACCATGATCATAATACTCAGATTACTATCATTCGCCTGAATGATTCTAATTATCTTTCTTAGTCCCGAACTATCACCTTGTCTCTCAAAAGTCGTCGACTCTTTGGCTATGTCAATGAAAAAAATAAAGGAATCAGCTAAGACCTCCGATTGGATACAGTGGGAGTTGAAGAATTCTTTAGTCATGTCTTGGCGTACCAATTCTATACAGAGTCCACTCGATAATGTTGCAGACATTTGGAGACGAGAGGAGTCTACATACTCTCGTCAGAGTAATGTCACTCTGATCTTCCAGTTGCAACGGAAGATATCATTACTCTGATAGGGTGATCACCCTCCTTTTGCGTATTACTAGGAGTTAACACAGCTGTATCAGGAAAATGATCATTTTGATCCCCCCGCCTTTGTTATCCCTATTGATGAGGTGATGGTTCATGTCATAGAAGACCACAATCGGATCTTTGAGTTTCTGCATGGTCTTCATCGGGACTTTGACCAGATCAGTGTTCAGATTTTGGGGCGTCCACGATTACCTTCCCTTCCAGAGGTTTACAGTATTGTGCAGCAGGAACTCGATCGCCGCCAGACCTTACTTCCCGATCCTGGTCCTGAGAGTTCTGCTCTTGTTATTGATACCCCTTCTATTTTTAGTGGGCATCCCTTCAGTGACTCAAAGTTGAAGGGTTCCAATAAAGACCATCTTCTTTGTGATTATTGTGGAAAGAACCGTCACTCTCGGGACACTTGCTTCAAGCTCCATGGGTTCCCTCCTCCAAAAGGGAGTGCTCCACCTCGTGGCGGCCGTGTTTTTGGGAGATCTTCAGGTCGTCATGTTTCTCGTTCTGCTCATCTCTCGGATGCTACTGTGGAAATATCCCCTAATCATTTCAGCACTGACGACCCTACTCTTTCCAGCGCATTTACGACGGCTAAAGTGCTTGCCCTCTGTAGCTAGATACAGGGTCATTCTACGGAGTCTTCTGCCTCTTCCTCCTTTGTTCATACGGGACTTCCAGGTGCTCACTCTGTTGCTTCTCATCCTTCCACTCAGTGGATGATTGACTCTGGGGCCACAAATCATATGTCTGGATCCGCTTCAGGTTTCATCTCATATACCCCTCTCTGGCCGCGATAAGGTGAGCATTGCAGATGGCTCTCTTTCATCCATTGTCGGAAAGGGTTCGCTCTCCTGCTCCTCTCTTATCTTATCCTCTGTTCTTCATCTTCCCAATTTCACACGTAATTTACTTTTTATTAGTCATTTAACTAATTTCATGCACTGCTCTGTGACATTCCTTCCTCTTGTATTTTTCAGGACCTGGCGACGGGGAAGGTGATTGGCTCTGGTAGCATGGTCAATGGTCTCTATGTGCTCGACTCCAACCCAGCTCAACCTCCACAGGCTCTTCATTCTAGCGCTACCCATCCATTGTATTATTGTCTACTCTTGTTACGAAATTGTTTTTTCCTTCTATGTCTACTGCCGTTTTTTATACCTTTGTGTGTGATGTATGTACTATTAACAAACATCATCGTACTACGTTTAATCATGTTTTGTTACCTAACTCAACCTCTTTCGCAGTTAGACCTTGTTCGATGCCTTCTATCTCTTGTTATGCGTAGCTTGTTACTTTTATCGATTGTTTTTCTCCTGTTACTCGGTTATATTTGTTACGGAACAAAAGTGATGTATTTTCTGTTTCCGTAAATTTCATCACATGATCTCCACTCAATTTCATACCACCATTAAAACTCTTCACAGCAACAATGGCCGCGAATACATGGATTTGCAGTTTGAGAAATATCTTGTTGATCATGGCATCCTCCACCATACTACTTGGCTTATTTCCCTGCTCAGAATGGTGTTGTTGAGCGAAGAATTAGTCATATGTTGGAGGTTACTTGATGTCTTTTGTCCACCATGCATCTTCCCAAATTCTATTGGGGGGATGCGGTTCTAACTGCGGCATATCTTATTAATCGTATGCCCTTGCGCGTCCTTGGGAATGTTACTCCTCTTAGAACTCTCCATGTGCCTCCTACTCAGATTTTCCCTGAGGTGTTTGGATGTGTCTGCTTCGTTCACATCCACCACCCTCGTCCTACCAAACTTGACCCTCGCGCACTCAAGTGTCTTTATTGGCTCCTCTACCGTACAGAAGGGCTACAAGTGTTTTCATTCACCTACAAAGAAAGTGTTTGACACTACGGATGTCACGTTCCGTGAATCTGAAGCCTACTACCCCGCCTCAGGTGACCCTCCTTCTATATTGTCTTCTTGTACCTCTGCCAATACCCCCTCCTTATCCCTCACTTCAGGGGGAGTATACACCAGTGGAAGTGAGTCCCTCTACTGTTCCCCTATCTATTCCACTATTGCTCCGAGCTAGCAGGTATATACTCGGTGCACAACTAGGACAAGCACACAAGATCCAACTCTCCCACCAGAACCATCATTGGATCCTGATTCAGGGCTTACAAGATCCAACTCTCCCACCAGAACCATCATTGGATCCTGATTCAGGGCTTTTTTATTCACCCATTGCCCTCAGGAAAGGTATCCGCTTTTGTACTCAACATCCTATTTCATATAATGTATAATACGACTCTTTTTTCCACTTCCCACAAAATTTGTGTCTTCTCTTGCTTCTCTTTCCATACCTTCATCTTGGCAGCATGCCCTGGAGGTCCCTATGTGAAGAGAAGCGATGTTTGAGGAAATGACTGTCCTTGAGAAGAATCATAAATGGGATTTGGTACATCTTCCTCATGGAAAGAAGATTGTTGGGTGCAATGGGGACTCTCTTCAAACAGAATTTTCAAGCGATTATCGAAAGGTGTAAGGCAAGGCTGATGGCAAGAGGTTATACACAAACCCTTGGAATTGATTATTATGAAACAATTGCCTCAGTGGCAAAGATGAACACTATTAGGGTCTTGTTATTCTGTGTTGCCCGCAAAGGTTGGGACCTTTGGCAACTTGATGTGAAGAATGTGTTCCTTCATGAAGATCTGGATGAGGAAGTTTACATGTCTATTCCACAAAGCCTCACTCCTAAAGGTGCGGAATGAAAAGTATGCAAATTAAAGAAGACCATATATGGGCTGAAACAATCCCCAAAAGCCTGGTTTAGAAGATTTCACAAAGCTATGGTGTCATTTGAATATCACCAGAGCAATGTTGATCATACATTGTTCATCAAACATAGGACCGGTAAGTCCACTGTCCTCATTGTATATGTTGATGATATAGTCATAAGCAAGTGATTACGTGAAGGAAATCATGACTCTAAAGCAGAAATTATCCAATGAGTTTGAGGTCAAGGACCTGAGAAAACTCAGGTATTTCTTGTGTATTGAGTTTGCAAGGTTCGAGTAGGGAATCGTCATCTCTTAGAGAAAATATACTCTTGACCTCCTTTAGGTGGCGGGAATCAGAGGATGTAGACCAGCTGAGACCCTAATTGAAGCAAACCTGAAACCACTGATTGGGGCGCAATGATGGAGAGGTGATTGAAGACATCTCAGAATTTCAAAGAGTAGTAGGAAGGCTGATCTACCTATCTCATACTCGCTCGGATATTTCTTATGCAGTGAGTGTTATCAGCCAATACATGCATGCTCCAAAGACGCTTCATATGGATGTTGCTCGCAGAATTCTTAGGTATCTCCAATTCTCACCAGGAAGTGGGATCTTGTTTGCTCCAAATTTATGTCTAAATATTAAAGTTTACACTGATGTTGATAGGGCCGGGTCTGTTGAAGATCGACGATCAACCTCAAGATATTGTTCTCTTGTTGGGGGTAATCTTGTTACTTGGAGGAGCAAGAAACAATAAGTTGTGGTAAGATACAGTGCAGAAGCCAAGTTTAGAGCTATGGCTCATGAGGTTTGTGAAGGTTTATGGCTACGTTCCTTGATGAGTGGCCTAATCCTTACTGAAGTCGAACCCATCCGGTTGTATTGTAACAATAAGGTTGCTATCAGTATTGCCCACAACCATGTACAATATGACCGCACTAAATACATTGAAGTAGATCAACATTTTATCAAAGAAAACATTGAGAAAGGAGTTGTGTATACTCCTTTTGTTCCTTCTGACAGACAACTTGTTGACACCCTCACAAAAGGGTTGAGTGTTAATATATTTGAAAGGATTGTTGTAAAGTTGGGTATGCGGTATGATTAACATCTCACGTCCAACTTGAGGGGAGTGTTATAATATGTAGTGGTTTTTTATGCATTATTTTCTCAAATATTCCGCTATCTATTATCCGCCTCCATATATAGAGGGGATATGATCACAAAGTAAATCAATTAATTTTATTGTTCAACATACAATAACAATACGAGCAGTCATAACATCAAATCAATTGGAAGTCAAATAATGCTAGCAATCATGATATTTCATTTAACGTTGTCATAATACTATTTTTCAAGTAAAGGAAATTGATTTTGCACACTAGATGTCAAACTATGAGGGGCTATTTTAGACAGGGATAAGAATAGCATGGAGTATTATAGCTTTTCTCTACCAAATAACTGCATAATCCTAAAAATCAGAGTATTGTAGTATACTACTTCATTGCTGTTACTACAAGAAAAGGATGTGAACCCAACTTTACCAAAAAAATTAAAGGGAAGAAAATTAAAACCTCAAAAAAAATTTATGGAAAGTGGCGTAACCTTTAGTGGCACAGAAAGGTTCGTTGTTCTCAATATTGCTTCTGCTATAGCATGTGCATACCATGGCTGCATTTTCAAAGCAAGAAAAAAAGTTAACACGCATTTTATTTATATAAACATCAAAGGAGTGGCTTGATGGAATTGATAGAATGATGACTTATTATCCTTTTCAAGAAAAAATCCTCTTAATAAAAAACGGATAGATTTACGGATTTGTAAGTGTAGAAATCTGTGGAAATTTTATTAATGACAAAAACTATGCTTTACAACTTGAGAGAATACATAGATATAGGAAGAGATAGAGGAGAGGAATCACAATCTAAGATGTGGGATTAATCTAAGAGAGCAATGTGGGACACAACATGGGCCAAAGTAATGGGCCTAATTACATGGCTTCTTCTAACACTTCTAACACTCCCCCACAAGCTGGAGCATACAAGTCGTAAGCACCAAGCTTGGATAAAAACTGATGATATAATAGTCATGGTAATGCCTTGGTAAGTATGTCAGCAACTTGCCCAGAAGCAGAAACATGCTCCAATTCCAATTTCTTCAACTGAACCTTCTCCCGAACGAAGTGACAGTCAACTTATATGTGTTTTGTTCGCTCGTGGAACACTGGATTCTTGGCAATATGTATGGCAGCCTGACTGTCATAGAAAAGAGTTGTTGGTAAGGATAGTTTAACTCCCAAATCACCAAAAAGACTCTCAAGCCAAGTAAGTTCTGACACAGCCGCCGCCATTGCACGATACTCAGCTTCATCAGAAGAGCGAGCAACAACAGATTGCTTCTTGCTACGCCAGGTGATAAGATTTCCTCCAAAGTAGGTAGAGAAACCAGTAGTGTAGCGTCGATCATCCGGAGAGCTCGCATAGTCAGCATCAGAATACGGAATAAGAGATAGAGAAGAGGATAGCTTATACATGAGTCCTTGTCCAGGAGCAGACTTCAAATACCTGGGGATGCGTTTAACTGCCTGGAGATGAGAAATCTGTGGGGCATGACGACTGACCACTCCAATAGCAAATGAGATATCAGGTCTCGTAACTGTTAGATATATCAGTTTTCCTACAAGACGTCGATAGTGCTCCGGATTCGAAAGCAGTGAACCGGAGTCAGATTCATGAGCACATAACTTGTGGTTGACATTAATCAGGGTTTCCGCAGATTTACACCCTGAGAGGCCAGCATATTGAAGGTCAAGACAATACTTCTGTTGTGATAGGACAAGGCCATCAGGTCGCATTGCTACTGCAAGTCCAAGGAAATACCGAAGATTTCTCAGATCTTTAGTTTGAAAAACAGAGTTTAAGTGTTGCTTAATTTGTTGTATCCCTGTGCAGTCATCACCAGTAATCAAAATATCATCCACATAGACCAGGAGAATGACAGTCCCGATTGATTGATGACGAGTGAAAAGGGAGAAGTCCGCCGAGCTTCTCTTGAAGCCAACCTTACGAACGGTCTTATTAAATTTTTCAAACCAAGGCTGAGGAAACTGTTTGAAACCCTAGATTGATTTCCTAAGCAAACATACACGAGACTCCCTCGTAGTCTCAAACCGGGCGGTTGATGCATCATGCATGTAGACAGTCTCAAGAAGGTCGTCATTCAGAAACGCATTTTTGATATTCAGCTGATGTAGGGTTCACTGTCGATGAACTGCTAAGGAGATCAGAACTCGAACAGAGTTTAACTTGGCGACTGCGGAGAAAGTTTCATCATAATCAAGTCCTTATTGTTGAGTGAACCCCCGGACCACAAGTCGAGCTTTCAGACGTTCAACTGTCCCATCCGCAGTATGTTTGATAGCAAAGACCCACTTACAACCAACACAACTCTGTCCAGGAGGGAGAGGTACAAGATCTCAAGTCTGATTGGCCCAAAGAGTAGTTATTTCCTCATCCATGGTCGCACGCTATCCCGGATACTGGAGAGCCTCTTGTAAAGAGTTAGGTATAGAAATAGAGGAGAGAGAGGGCGCAAATTTAAGAATAATTGTGGAGAGGCGATGTAAGAAGACGTAATTTGCCAAGGGCTGAGCCATAGAGGTTGATGTTGGATCAACAGGCCGCGAGATCACACCGGTAGAGGGCAGCTGTTGCAGGGAAGCGGGGGGTGTGATGTATTGTACCGTGAAGTGCAGCACATTCAACGATTGCGAGTGCATCCATCTCGCGCACGCATCTCGGTGCGAGTGTTGATGCACTGACAGCCATTGGATGGCGCACTGCACGGTGCAGTACAGCACCCCCCCCCCCTTTTCCCCTGCTGCAGTGCATCAGATTTGGAAGGGCGGTGAGTGTATACACGAAGCAGAGGTGATTTGGATTGGACTGGCGTGGTATCAGGTGTGGGAAGGAGAGGTGGAGGTGGAGACGTGACTGGAACCGTGGGCCGAGGAAGAGGAAGAAGAAGAGGATCTACAGGGATGGTGTGAAACGGTTGGTCTTCACGAAAAGTGACATCAGCAGAAACGACCATTTTACCGTCGGTAGGAGAATAGCAGACATACCCCTTTTGGGTGCAAGAGTATCCAACAAACATAAATTTTGTAGCACGTGGAGAAAATTTGTCAGTGGGTGGACCAAGGTTATGGACATAACATGTACATCCAAAAACGCGAGGTGCGAGAGAGAATGGAGCCTTTGAAGGGAAAAGGAGAGTGAATGGGGCCACGAAGTTGAGAATGGACGAGGGAATGCGATTGATGAGATGACAGGCAGTAGAAACGGCAAGAGCAAAGGCAACTTGGAACAAGCACGTAGCGCTAGGAGAACAGCGACCAGAGGAAGAACAAAAACAGCGGCAAGACTACCGACAAGAACAGCGGTTAGCAGTAGCTAGCGACCAAACCGCGCGGCAAGGACAGACCGCAGCAAGCAGCAAAGAGAAGACCACTGCGAGCAACGACAAAGGGATGAACGCAACGAGCAGAAAAGAGAAGGCCGTAACGGGCACACCGCAGCGGGCACAGAGCAGACCGCAGCGGGCAAAGAAGAGCAGCGAGCAGTGTACAGTAAAGATGAGTTTGTAACTGGTAGACCGCAGCAGGCAAAGAGCAGACCGCAACGGGCAAGGGCTAGCCGCACAGTATTAGGACTGTAGGACCCAGTGAGAAGTCTATAAAGACAAGTGGAGACCCGAAAATGAAGAAGAGCACCAGCTCGCCGAGAACCCTGCAGATAGAAAAGGGGCTATCCGCCAGAGACAGGAGAGGAAGAGCCCGTGAGGGGGTGCGGTTAGAAAGAGCTCTAACTGCCCAAAACAAGAGACCGCAGAGAGGGTTGCGGTTAGAAAAAACCTAACCGCCCAGAGGGATTGATTCCCTCTAATACCATGTGGAAATCTATGGAAATTTTATTAATGCCAAAAATAATCCTTTGCAACTTGAGAGAATGCATATATATAGGAAGGGAGAGGAATGGAATCTCAATCTAAGATGTGAGAATAATCTAAGAGAGCAATGTGGGCCACAACATAGGCCAAAGTAATGGGCCTAATTACATGGCTTCTTCTAACACTTCTAACAGTAAGCACTGAAAAACTTAACACGCATAGTAGAAAAGCTAATTATGGTAACTGTTAGAAAAGCCCATTTAACATAGGCCCATTATGTATTTTTATTGTTATTTCTCTCTCCTCTTTAGTCCCTCATCATGTATAGGACTTTCCTCTCTCTTTCTCCCTTCTATAAATATGTACTCATCCTTTGTATTTGAGACAAGTGAACATATATACAAGGTTCTTTTTTCTCCTCTACATGGTATCAGAGGCATCGGTTCTCTTTGGGCGGTTTTTCCTTTCTTAACCGCCTATCCCGGGCGGTCTCCTTCCCCTCATGCGGCCTGCCTCTTCTGTCCGTTGCCCGCCCTTGCCGCTCGGTCTCCTGCGGCCTCTCTTCTATTCCTGCTTCCTCTTCTCTCTGTGGTTCCCCGCTCCTCCAAGGGCTTCTTATAGCCTCCTTCCGCTCTGACCAGTGGGGACCACCTCTCCCACCTGCTCTCGCTCTACCCGCTGCGGACTGCTCCTTGTCCGCTGCCGGCCTCTCTTGTCCGCCGCGGTCTCTCACTGCCTCTGCTCGCCGATCTGCGGACTGCCTCTGCGTCTGCTCACCGCGGACTGCCTCTGCTCGCCGCGGACTGCTTCTGCTCGCCGATCCGCGGACTGCCTCTGCGTCTGCTCGCCGCGGACTACTTCGGCTCTCCGATCCGCTGCCTTCTTGTCGCTAGGGGTGCAAACGAGTCGAGCTTGGAAAATTTTCCAAGCTCGAGCTCGAACTCGAGCTTTTCAATTCGAGCTCGAGCTCGAGCTCGACGAGCTCAATTATCCCAGCTCGAGCTCGAGCTCAAGGCCAACTTATCGAGCTCGAGCTCGAGCTCGAGCTGTTCGCGAGCTTTTTAGCTCATGAGCTTTATTTTCATTTTATTTTTATTTATTTTTTACTTTTTTTTTTAATGTATAAATAAAAAGCTCGCGAGCCGGTGAACAACATTAGATGAGCTCGAGCTCGACTCGTAATCGAGCTCGAGCTCGTCGAGCTCGAGTCGAGCTTTTTTCGAGTCGGCTCATCGAGCTTTCGAGCCGGCTCAACTCAACTTGCACCCCTACTTGTCGCTGGAGTTCTGCTACTCGCGGCCTCTTCTCGCGGCCTCTCTTCCCGCTGCCTTCTCTATCCGCTCGAGTTCTTCTTCTACTCGCGGCTTCCACTCTCTGTCTGCTCGCTTCCTCTTGCGGCCTCCCTTTCTCTGACCGCTGCTGTGCTCTCCCAGACCGTGCGGGCTATTGCCTTCCGGCATTTTGGTCGCGGTCCTCTCCCTCCCTCCCGGCCGAGCGGTCTCCGGTTTTTCCCGTCTGTCCGCGCGGCCTGTTTCTATCCGCAGCGGTCTCCTCGAGCGGGTTGGCTCTGCCCGCTGCGATCTCCGTCTCCCGGCCTCCGCACCTTGGTCGCGGCCCCTCCTTGCCGTTGGTGTCTTCACACCGTGACCGTGCGGTCTCCCCTGCAGTCTGTCCGCGCGGCCTGTCTCTAGTCGCGCGACCTCCCTACCCATGCGGACTCCTATGTTGCGGGTCCTTTCTCCTTGTCGCGGTTCGTCTTCATTACGTCTTCTGCGGACTCTACCGGACCGGCGGTTACTCCTGCAGACCGCCCGGCCTCCCTTCCGGATATTCGTGATGAGCTCCGGATTACAACAATCTCTCTGACCGGCAAGAAAAATTTTGTGGAATGGGCGCACTCGGTTCGCCGAGTCCTGCAGTCGAAGGGGTTTCTTCATCACCTGGCCCAGGTCGTTACCGGTACTCCTACTGACGACTGGCTACGCACCGATGGTCGGGTTCAGACGTGGATCCTCAACTCTCTTAATGGCGAACCTTATAGTCTGGCCATGTACCACGAGACGGCCAAGGGTATGTGGGACGAGCTCCATACCCTCTACTCCGACAAAGATAGTCTTCATCATTTGTACGACATCATCACTGCTCTTCAGGCTCTTGACAGTGGTGGGGCGGCCGATCTGACCTCCTTTGTTACCCAGGCTCGATCTCTGGTCGAAGCTTGGATCCAACACCAGCCTCCTACTGTGGACCTTGTTGTCCAACGTGCCCAGAAAGAAGTCGTTGGCATCGCTATGATGATCGCTCGGGTCCCGCATCACCTTTACAGTGTGCGGGCTCAGATTCTCCCTCTACAGTTACTCCGTCCTTCTCGGATGTGTGCTCGATGCTTCTCAAGGTCTCCCCGCCTCCGGATTTTTCTGGACCTCCTTCTCCGGCTCTTATCCAGCAAGCCCCTGCACCTTTACTACCTCTCCCTTCTTCAGTTCGTGGGGGCCGTTCTGACTCTCGGGGACGTGGTCGGGGTGGCCGGTCGCGGCCTAAGTGTTCCTTCTGTGGCAAAGACAGACATCTTGAAGCCACGTGCTATCGCAAGCATGGTCGTCCTCCTCGTCCGCAGGCCTCTGTTGCTGTCACCGACTCCTCTCCCACTCGTACTGACCTCGACGAGGTTCGCCTTCAGCTCCAGCATCTTCATGGCCTGCTAAGCCGCCCGCCGGCCTCGGTTGCCTCCGCCGCCTCAATCTCCAATGAAGGTATCGCCTGCCTCTCAACTGGACCACGATGGATCATCGATTCGGGTGTCACTCATCACATCACCTCTGTTCGACCGCCTCAGTACTTGTCTTCTCCTCACCCGAAGTACATTACTGTGGTCAATGGGGCAGTTGTCCCCGTCTCGGGCTGTGCTGATATTCCTCTCGCCTCCTCCCTTATCCTACACTCGGCTCTTCATGTTTCGGGCTCTCCCTTCAATTTACTTTCTGTTGGTCGCCTTACTACTGACTTACATTGCTCCGTGACATTTACTTATTCTTCTTTTATGATACAGGATCAGCAGACGCGGACTATCATTGGTAGGGGGCGACTGCAGAACGGGCTCTACCTTCTCGATGACTCTCCTACTCTCCTTGCATCTGTCTTTTCTTCGGATTGGCATCGGCGTCTTGGTCATGCTCCTCTCTTAGTTCTCCAGAAGGCTCTCCCGGATATATCCCTTCCTGCATTTCAGTGTGAAATATGTATTTTTGGCAAACAACCACGTTCATCTTTTTCTTCTCATTGTACTCAGAGCTCCGCTCCTTTTGTTTTGGTACACTCCGATATATGGGGTTCGTACAAGATTACTAGTATTTCTGGCTACCGTTACTTTCTTACATTTATTGATGATTATTCTCGCATGACATGGTTGTATCTCCTTCGCGATCATTCTGAGCTTCCCCGCGTCTTCCGGGCCTTCATTCTTGAGACTCGCACTCAATTCTCGGCGCTCATTCAAACTATTCATACTGACAATGCGCGCGAGTACACTGGTCATGACTTCGCGACCCTCTGCTCTGAGTTTGGACTTATTCAACAAACGTCGTGTGTTTATACCACATAACAGAATGTGTCGCCGAGCGCAAGAATCATCACCTTCTTGATGTGACTCGCTCTCTTATGCTTCAAATGCAGGTTCCCAAACCATACTGGAACTTTGTGCTCTCCACGGCCTATTTTCTTAACAACCGTCTACCATCCTCCGTCCTCCAGAATGTTACTCCATTCGGCCTCCTATTTCCCTCCACTCCGGCTTTTCCTATTACTCCTCGAATTTTTGGGTGTACTTGTTATGTTCACCACCTCGGCCCCTCTACAGACAAGTTGGATCCCCGTGCAGCCAAATATGTTTTTGTGGGCTACTCGCTCACTCAAAAGGGCTGTGTGTTATTCGTCTACTACCCGCAAGGTGACTGTTTCTGCGGACGTCACTTTCCGGGAAGATCTTCTCTTCTTTTCTTCTCTGGATATCGCTCTTGTTCCAGAGCCCGTCGTGTGTCCTGTCATCTCTGTTCCCCATTCTCCACCGTCTCCTCTTCCTGCCCAGCCTCTGGTCCGTCCACAGCCACCTGTCATCCGGGTCTATTCTCGTCATTCTCCTCATCCCGTTGCCCCACTGCAGTCGGCTTCGACCTCTGATGCTCCGCGACCTGCTGCTCCGGCTCCAGCTTCCACCGCTCATCCTATGGCGAATTATGGCTCTCTACATCGTCTTTCACTGCCACTTCTTCACTTTGCCACTTCATTATCTTCTATTTCTGTCCCTAACTCTTTGCAGGAGGCGCTTCAACATCCAGGTTGGCGGGCTGCCATGGACGAAGAAATGACGGCCCTTTGGGCCAACCAGACCTGGGTCCTTGTCCCTTTACCTCCTGGTCAGCACCTTGTTGGGTGTAAATGGGTTTTCGCCATCAAACATGCTCCTGATGGCACTATTGCCCGACTGAAGGCCCGCCTAGTGGCTCGTGGCTTCACTCAGAAGCAGGGTCTTGATTATGAGGAAACCTTCTCTCTGGTGGCCAAGCTCAACATCGTTCGTGTCCTTCTCTCCGTGGCTGTGCATCGCCACTGCCCCTTCATCAGCTGGATATCAAGAATGTCTTTTTGAATAGCGATCTTCAGGAAACCGTCTACATGCGCCAACCGCCGGGTTTGAAACCACGGGGAGTCTCGTGTGTGTCTTCTGAAGAAATCCATTTATGGTATCAAACAATCCCCTCGAGCGTGGTTTGACAAGTTCAGCAAGGTGGTTCGGGACATGGGTTTCACTCGAAGTTCTGCAGACCTCTCCCTATTCACTCGACATCGGGCAACAGGAACGGTTTTTCTGTTGGTTTATGTTGATGACATTCTGCTTACTGGGGATAACTCAAAGGGGATTCAAGCGGTCAAACAGCATCTGATCACCGTGTTTCAGACCAAAGACCTGGGGCATCTTCGCTACTTACTCGGTCTTGAGGTCGCACGACGACCGGATGGGCTTGTCCTCTCCCAACGAAGTATTGTCTCGATCTTCTCAAAGACGCTGACCAGTCTGGTTGCAAGCCAGCTAATACCCCGATGGAGGCAAATCACAAGCTATGTGCTCATGCCTCTGATGATGATTGCCTCTCCAGAACCCGGAATACTATCGACATTTGTGGGAAAGTTGATCTACCTAACGGTCACGAGCCTGATATATCGTTCGTTGTTGGGGTTGTCAGTCGGTTCATGTATGCTCCCCGGGTTTCTCATCTCCAGGCGGTTGAACGGATTCTCCGATACCTTAAGGCAGCTCCGGGTCAAGGGCTTGTTTACAAAACCTCCAACTCTCTTCCAGCATTGGTTGCTTATTCCAATGCCGATTATGCTGGTTCCCTAGACGATCGGCGGTCAACCAGTGGGTTATGTACTTATTTTGGCGGTCATCTCATTACATGGAAAAGTAAGAAACAAGCTGTGGTCGCTCGATCCTCCGCGGAAGCTGAATACTGATTGATGGCATCGGTTGTCTCAGAACTCACATGGCTTGAAAGCCTCCTTGCTGACCTGGGAGTAAAACTTCCTTCATCTGTTGTTCTATTTTGTGATAGTCAAGCGGACATACACATAGCAAAGAATCTGGTGTTTCACGAGCGCACGAAACATATCGAGGTAGACTGTCACTTTATTCGGGAGAAAGTTCAAATGAAGAAACTCGAATTAAAGCATGTTCTGGGCACTGATCAAGTTGCTGATATTCTCACGAAGGCTTTATCAAGTACCTTGTTTTACCAGTGTTTGTCCAAGCTAGGTGCATATGACCTATACGCTCCAGCTTGCGGGGGAGTGTTAGAAAAGCCCATTTAACATAGGCCCATTATGTATTTTTATTGTTATTTCTCTCTCCTCTTTAGTCCCTCATCATGTATAGGATCTTCCTCTCTCTTTCTCCCTTCTATAAATATGTACTCATTCTTTGTATTTGAGACAAGTGAACATACATACAAGGTTCTTTTTTCTCCTCTACAGTAACCAAACAATTCAGCATCTAGTAGAATGTGTGCGCATAAGAGCATTTGTGAATGTTAGTGAGTATATGTACGTGCTTTCATTTATGAGAGTTTGTTTATGCATGTTTTGTGCGAGCGTCTGTCGATGCAGTGTGCGTGTGTGTGCAAGTATGTGTTTGTGCAACTATGTGTGTGTGTGCTCGTGTGTGCGTGCTTATGTGATGTAGGGTAGGTTTGTGGGTGTACGACTAAAATGCAATCCTAATATGAAGCATGGGAAGATAACTCTTTCCCTTGACCACTATATGTACCACACGTGCAAGATCCGTTGGAGAATTCAAAACAAAGCAATAAAAGATTAAATCACACACAGGTATTTTTAAAAAGAAAAAGTAATCCCTTAAGCAAGCGGGTTTAGGCTTTTGTCTGTGTTAAGTGTCAAAACAAGAGCGTGGGGTGAATACTTTCTGCAAATCATAGATTAATCTAGAATAAGATTCCACAAATGTAATTGATCCAAAAGATCAAAAGTCCACAACATCCTATATTTATATAGAAAAAAGAGATCCAAACAATAAACACACATAGAGTAAGGGGATGTTGTCGTAGGATGCATATCTGGTGATCCGAGGTGGAGTAACTATCGTCCGGAGGTATGGAGGGGGTTGAAGGGAGGTGTGGGGATGCAAGTTTGGAGGAGGAGAGACTGTGTTATTAAAGGAGCAAGACATACTAAGGTGCAAAGGAGTCCTAGAGCTTAGGTGCAAGGCGCGGGCGAACGCCTGAGAAATATGAGGCGCAAAAATGGGAAAAAAAGGTAAAATCATTTTTTATGAATATATGTACATTTGTAAGGTTGTAATGATTCATTTATAGTTTGTGATCTTAAGTCCATGTCCAATTTCATTTGTTTTTATTATCTTATGAGTAGTCAAATGACAATTCGTGAATTTGGCACCAAGTTCACCGATTTTCAGTGAACAGGGCATCTAGTTCACTGAATATTAGTGAACTGGGCACACGCTTCACTGAATATCAGTGAACTGGGCACACACTTCACTGAAAAATCAGTGAATTAGGCACTCAGTTCACTAAAATTCAGTGAACTGAGGCTCCCAGTTCAATGATTTTCAGTGAATTTGGCGCTTAGCTCACTGATTTTCAGTAAATTTGGGCACAATTTGAAGACTTCAATGAGGAATTTGGTGCAAAAATATTTGATATAATTGAAGCATACGCCATCCTTGTTAATCTAGGATAAGTAAATAAGATTTGATCCAAAGAACACATCAGAAAAATTATAGAAAGGGCCTTGAAACCTCAAGACGCGCTTTTGGTGCGCCTTAAGATTCAGCAAGGCCTACGCCTAGGCGCGCCTGGGGAACCTTGCCTGCCTCTGCCTTGTAGAGGCGAGGCCCAGTGCGTCTGGCCCCCCAAGTGCGCCTTTTATAACACAGAGGAGAGGGTCATAGCTAGGGGAAGGGTTGAGGGTTGTGATTAGTGGGCAAAAGAGTAGGTTACAGCTTGATGGATATTGCGATTTGTGGTGGGTAGGGGAACCAGTGAGTAGGGTTGCTGGTGGTGGAATGGGAGGCGGGAGAGGGAGCTTGAAAGGTGGGGTTGTAAAGGGGGTTATCCGCAGGGAGGTTAAGGGCCATTAAGGATCCTGAATCGGGAAACCGGAAGGGAGCACAGTGGCTTATGATTTGTTGCAGGGCGAGAAACGTGTGGGAAGGATATTGGAGGGGAATCAACGTGCGATATGACAGATGGGGTGCAATAATGCATGTATACCAAGGAGTCATCACCTAAGGCTTCACGGAGTAGACACCGTGAGATGATCGCCAGAATCCGGGAAGAAATTCTCCAAACTCTGCAACATTGGACTTATTTTTGTAAAGCTACCCCCAAGCACACCAATATAAACAAATATGATTGGACAGTAATGTAAGGGAACTGATTACATCAAGGGCCCATTTGGCGCGGCGTTTTATCTTCGGTGAGTTTGGACAAAAGCGACACCATCATAAACTATGTGTTCGGCATAACAACGATTATGAATTATGACCCCTGCCAAGAAAATAAATTAATCTTGAACATAAAAGAGGATGAAATTCCTGAAGTGAGGTCGGGCGTTGATGAACGATGTTTTATAACCACTGTGTTCATGACCGTCACTTTCATGTCATATGAACCAGGAGATGAAACATTATCTTGAATTAAGCTCTCTCCATGTTGTTAGAATCAAGCATAAAAGGACAATTTGAAGAATTAGTGGTTCCAAATGGAGGCTATTCAAAGGATCAAAAAATAGTGTTTTCATTTTCAAAAAATTACAATGGAGACAAAACGCTCAAACAAATGAAGCCTAAATAATGATTGAAAATAACATAATATATGAGAGCATAAGTAAACAAAAATCTAGAAGCTTCATCGAAGTCAAATATCGATCCGGTCAAGTCCTCTTGTGTGAATACATGAATGTGGGCCCCTCCTTGCGGCGAACCACATGTGGTGGGTGATCCCCATCAACTCCCCCAACTGAAAAGCCTTAATCTCTAATGAATGAAAATGATCATATTGTAGTCAAAGTCCAGGGGTGAGTCGGTTAAGCTATGTGGGAGCTATCTAGATATCATCAGTAAAAGGGCACCCTCGCCAGTATGCTAAGTATCGGCAAAAAGAACCATACAAATAGGGGCATACTCATGTGATATTATCCATGTTATGCTCTCTGCACTTAAATCAAAGGTTGGTGGTCCTGATGCGATTGATGAGGATGGTTGTGAAGCCATAGAAGACTGACTCAAAGGCAGGTAGGGCACAGGAGTGGATTGGGTATGGGGCTGAGGATGTGGTATTGTAGGATCGGGGAGGTCTCCACAATACCGGTTCACATACACTTAATGTTTGTAGTATGGCGTCAAGTCCTCCATATTAAATAGGGATGGATACGCATACTTTTAGGGATATCAAGCTCGTAGGCAATTGCTCCGATCTTTCTCAAGATTGTGTAGGGACTCATTTGCTTGGCCCTCAATTTTAGCAAGACCCAAGGGAGCGCTTCAATGTGGATTCTCACCATCACCAGCGCGCCTTCATGAAATACCTGCTCCTGCTAGTGAACATTTGCATGCAATTTATAGGATTCATTATTATTAGTGATCCACCATCAGACCACCTTACGTAACTCATTCATATGACGTGTAAAGGACTCAACTAACTCACTGTGACGAGACTCTAGGGAAATGGGGATAAGTTCGATAAGCTTCTTAGGCCAGTAAACCCTGTACTACATGAAATGAACTTGACTTAGTAGACATGTTTGCTAAACTATTATAAGCGAACTCCGCAACGGGGAGAACAGAATCCCAACTAGATGCATGCTCACATATTAAGCGCCTAAGCAGGTTTCCTAGACTTTTATAAACCACCTCAGTCTACTGATCAGCTTGAAAATGGTAAGATGATGAAAATTTAAGGGTCGTGCCAGTTTTGTGCATGGTGACTTTCAAAAATAATTCATGAATCTCACATGTCGGTCAGACATTATGGACTTGGGTAGACTGTGGAACCTAAAGACATTGCTTACGAATAGTGAAGCGACATGAGACGTGTCTACAGTCTTGATGCACGCAATGAAATGGGTCATCTTCCATAATTGACCAACAATGACAAAAATAGAGTCGCGCTTCCCAATAGTGTGAGGTAGCTCAAGCACAAAATCTATGATAATATCTACCCAGGGTTGGTGTGAGACGGGCAAGGGAGTGTATACGCCAATGTTTTTTTAGTCACATTAGTCGCCTAACAGGTACGACAATGTCGGATGACTCGAACCACATCCCTCTTCAGGTTCGGCCAATAGAAGCAATCCTCAACAAGATTTATCGACTTATCCCTACAGAAATGTCCAACGTCGCCACCCGCATGCATCTCCCAGATCATGTAATCAAAATAGGAAGTCCCAAGGATGCATAGGTGAGAGCCCCAATATAAATAACCCTCAATAACTTAGAACCCCTCAAAAACTCTGGGGGATCTCTTGACAATGCGATATATATCTCACTAACATCAGGACAAGTCAGGATAGCCTGTGATCACTCTCCCAAATCAATCTACTCCTGCATTCAGCGTCTGCAGCAGGTATTAGAAGTTAGAACCATTTCGTGTAATGATGTCCTAAGTTCCTTTGTGAATCCTAAGTAAAACAGCGCCTTGTGATCAGAGTAGAGCATAAACTCCCGAGTAGGGGATAGTGTCTCCAATAGTGTAGAGACTGGGCAATTGCATAAAAGTTTTGATCAGAGTGTTCAACCCTTATCATAAAAGGTATGTGTTAGATCGACCGAAACATGTGGCATCACGATCATATAGCCAAGGTCCCCCAAGAAAGACGTGGGTGACATCCATAGATATACATCGCACCACACTAGATCCTCAAATGAAGTAAGACTGATCAAAACGAGACACTGCTAGGTGACTTGGATAGTAGTCATGTCGACCCAAACGACACAATAGAGATGGAAGTGAGGCTCATCCTTAACCTGCATAAGCTCAAGAACCTTCTGCGTCCCGATATTCATGAAACTCCTACTATGCAGCTAGTTTGCAGGGACCGCCTGCACTAAGGAAATAGGTGTAAAATATAATGATGCGGCACCAATCCTCATCCATATGTGGGGCATATAAAAGGCGTCTAACTATTTCCATCTTCAGAGACCTCTCAGTGTCACTCTCTCAACCCTCTAATGTGGTTGTGATCTCCTCGACTATCACCTCCTCTATGTTTATCCTAGCGTGCTCATCATTAAGCAAGTTTCGTGTAGGAAACTGGGTCGTTACGTGTCCTCTATTGGAACATCTAAAGCACTAGATGCCTCCTGGTTTAAAAGCTCTGGGAATGATTTTCTTGCCCCTTGTATCCACTTGAGCATGGGGAAGAGCGGTAATCACAATTTTGAGTGGGGAAGATCTCCTGAAAGTCGAGTTGTCAAGGCGGGCGGGAACCTGTCCCTGACCCTGAAGACCAAAGGTACTGCTCGTACTATAAAGCAAGGAAGATCTACTCAATGCTCTCGAGGCGATGTGGAATCATCTCTCTGCGGGTATCAGAACATAGAACGTCTAGAAAACGGAAGGCGGTGGCAATAGGCTCCTTGGCAATGTCATTCCTAACAACTAGCTCGTCAAATTAAAACATATACTCTACAACAATAAGCGTCCCCTAGCATAGGCCATATAATTGATCAAAGAGTTGGTTTCTATATGATGTAGGGAGGTATTTGTACATCAGTCTTTGCTTCATGTCTACCCATCGGGTGATGGAGTAGTACCCGTGCCTATCAAACGATCTCTCCAAACTAGTCCAGAAAATCTTGGCTTGCCCATGTAGCTTCATCTTAGCAAACTGAACGCATCGCTCATCACTCATGTAGAACCACTCGAAGTAGTGGTCCATATCAAGGATCCCATCACTAAAAGCCTTTGAGTTCAGGAAACCGTCAAAAAAAGGAGCGTCAATGCGAATGCGCCGAGTAATGGTAACCTCCTTGGTAGGGCAACCTCTATGAGGCTCCAGATAATCTTCAAAATAGTCCTTGTGGTCATAGTCATGTTGAGGGAGTGGGGGATTGCGCCCTCTACGATTAGGATTATAAAATCCTCGGGATCATAGTCACGACGACCGAATGGGGTCCACGATCTCTCTGGTCTTGCAGTTGCGAACGAGGTCTGTCGTGGTGCAACAAGTGCCTAATATAAGTGGTGTTGAACCCTAAAGGGGAGCACCACGATGGTGTTGATCAAGGGGAGGAGGACCACATATAAGACGAGGGGGCATGCAGGGATCCCCATCGATAGGGTCATCCTACTATGTTGGAGTGTCCCTCGGGTTTTCTAAGTTTTCAATTTGAGTGGTCATCTCAGTGACAACATGACAGAGATCTTCAAACTGGTGCCTAAGGCATTGAAACGATTTAATACTAATTGTTGAAACTCAGCGGGGACACGCCCGAATTCTAGCTAATTACTTGATCGTCGGTGACGTGTGGATTAGACACGAGGAATCTATAAAATCTACCACTACGGAGAATAAACGTGGCCCAAACCATGGGCTCTAATACCAACTGATGTAGAGGAAGGTAAGGTAGTGGGTGTACAACTAAAACACAAACATAATGTGAAGTGCGGGACGATAACTCTATTTTCTCGACTCCAATATATACCACACATGTAATATTCGTCGGCACAATCGAAACAAAGCAATAAGAAATTAAATCACACAAATATTTTAAGCAAGATAGTAATTCTTTAGGCAAGCGGACTTAGGCTTTCCTCCACATCGAGAATCAAACAATAGCGCACGGTGAATAATTCTTGCAAATCACAAATTAACCTAGACCAAGATTCCACAAATGTTATTGATCCAAAAGAGTAAAAATTCACAACGCTAAATATTAATATAGATAACAAAGATACACACAACAATAACACACTTATAGAGTAAGGGAATGCTATCATGGGATGGAGATCCAGTGACCCGAGGTGGATAAACTGTTGTTCGAAAGTATGGAGGGGGCTGGAGGGGGGATGCAGGTTTGAAGGAGGGGAGGTCATGGGTAGAGGAAGTGTTAAGGGCCGCGACTGGTGGGGAAAGAAGTGGGTTATGGATTTGATGGATATTGTGGTTTACGGTAGGTAGGGGAAATCGGCGAGTAGGGCTGCTAGTGGTGGGATGGGTTGCAAGAGAAGGGACTCAGAGAGGTGGAGCTGAAAAGGAGGCTATCGGTAGAGAGGTTGGGGCCAGGAAGAATCCTGGATCGGGCCGCTGGAAGGGCAGCGGCAACTTGTGGTTTGCTACAGTGTGAGAAACGTGTGGGCGGGATACTAGAGGTGATTGACGTGCAATATGGGGGATGGGGTGCAACTATATGGGAGTATAGGGGATAATAGGGATTTACCCAGGAGTCATCACCTAAGGCCTCACAAAGTCGACGTTGTGAGATGGTCACGAAATCCGGGAAGAAATCTGCAATTCTTGGCAGTTGCCCTCATACTCTTAATTATAATAAAGTTACCTTAGGGCCCTCATACATCAAGGCTATGATTGGTCGTTAATGTAACGAACACGATTACATTAAATAATGACTAAAAATAAAACCACAATATATGAAAACATAAGTAAACAAAAATTCAAATGCATCTGTGAAGTTGAGTCGTCGATCCAGTCAATTCTTCCTGCATGAATACATGAACGTAGACCCTGACTTGCGAAGAGCCACATGTGGTGGGTGATCCACACATAGAAGTGTGTTTGAGGATGTGCTTGTGGGTGCATGTATGTGTATGTGTACAGGGTGGGAGGATTCAAGATGGGGACTCTAATTCCAAGTAGAAAAGGAACCACCATCACCTAGTACAGAATTTAAAGTGCTGATTGAAGCAAAGGATGAATACTCCTGTACTACCTTTCACTGTTCTTGAGGTCCAGAATACATTATCATATAGGTAGCACTGCTTTTTGAATGCAAGATGGCTATGATGGACTATAATCACTGCTTAGGGAAATGCATATGACCAAGCCAGTTCAACTTTAATGGGAGGAAAAATGCTCATGATTTTTTTATGTTGGAATGCTGCTTCCTCGTTAGTTAAGCCAATGCTGAGCAGAGACGATGACGTGTGGTGGAGGACGAGTTTTGAGCTCATTCGGAGCTAATTTGGCGACTTACATATATGGCGTGCCCGGATTGACGATCCGACTCCGTGGATGCGTCCGGATTCGCATTGCGAATCGATTTCATATATAGCTTTGTATTTTTGGGGTTTTATTTCATGTAGTTTTGTCCCCGACACCAACGGTCAATCGTAGTCGTTGATTCCGAGTGCCCTAATTTCAGTTTAATATAAATAAGTTGTTAGTGTAGGGTTTTACTTAACAACACATCAAATGTGCGCAGCGGAATAAAGTCAAGAAAACTCTAAAGAGAAACATGGATTTTGCGATGAACATTGATCAAGAAGTTTGCATGACATAAAATAGGAGAATACCTGAGTGGGAATGAGTTGGCACTCAATCAAGATGCTCCAGAACATTCTTGGCCGACGGGTGAGTTCACGCAAAATGGATTTGCGGCTCTACAGGAATCCACACAAACGGGGAGAACATTGGCACCTTATCAAACAAGATCCAGGATGGAGAATGGAAAGCCATCTGCGTCTCCACGGACTGCTAGGTCTGCACCAGGAGAGGTGGCGGCGGGTGCCGAAATCGGGGCTTACGGGAGCGACGGGATCGGCACTTCGGGAAACACTTTTTGTCAGTTTCGGGTTCGTCCTAACTCATACTCTCTGAAACCCTAAGGCAAAAAATATATATACCCAGGAGTATAAAAAAGGCTTGAACTGTCGCTATCCGCAGACCCAGAACTAATGGAATTAACTCGACAAATCATTAACATAGATGACTCAACGAATAGATGAGATGACTCAACGAATAGATGAGATGACTCGACGAATCGACGAGATGTCTCGACGCACTCGACGAATCAGCCGATGACTCGACAAATCGGCGAGAGGTCTCGACCCACTCGACGAATCAGCTGAAGACTCAACGAATCGACGAGAGGTCTCGACGCACTCGCCAAATCAGTTAATGACTTGACGAATCGACGAGAGGTCTCGACGAATCAGCTCATTTCTCGACGAATTCCAATAAGTCAAGTGTTTGGTCTTTCACTCATCACATATGAGTAAGACCAACACAATCCATTCCTCCAACTTCTCCAAACGCTCTTATGTGCGACCCTATAGGCTCATATCACGTTGGTAGTGAGACTACCTGTTTGATCACTTCCAGATCATCATGGTAACAACAACAGTGAGGGAAGCCATCATCCTCATTGTTGAATGAGTGGAGAGCTTCTTCCTTCATTCTGGTGAACTCCTCCGCGGTGCCGACTCCGTGGAGCCCCCTTAGTGACAACTACTTGGGTAAGGTTTTGTATCTTTGTCTTTTTCTCCTCCCCCCCCCCCCACCTTTCCATTTTGGTGTTGTCCAGCCCCTGCAAACAGTCGCCGGCCTCCCTGTTATCTCCCTCCAGTCACCCGTCAGTCACCAGTCCAACCCCCTCCAATTCCCCAGTCGCATACCAGCAGGCCGCCGCCCTCCTACTACCCAGCCCAGCCCTTGTCCCGCAACCTAACGTCTACCCAGCCCCCGCCTCCTCTCTTCCTCCCTGTCCCGCAGGCCGGAAACCTTCCCCCTACCCAGATCTCCCTCCTGAGCCCTCCAGGATGTCACTCATCACTACCAACTCGTCGAATCGGGTCATGTACTCGGCAACGGAGAGTGATCCTTGCTGCAATGAATAGAGTTGATCGAGAAGCTGATTTTGATAGGACGCGGGGAGGTATTTATCCCTCAATCGTTGTTTCATTTCAGTCCAACGAGTGACAGGATAGTACTCATCTCTCTCCAACGATCTCTCCACGCTAATCTAGAACATCTTTGTCTGGCCTAATAGCTTCATCTTGGCGAACCGAACTCGCCGCTCATCGCTCATTTCGTACCAATCAAAGAAGTGATCCATATCCAAGATCCAGTCGTTAAAAGCCTTCGGGTCCAGGTGACCATCGAAGGAAGGCGCGTCAATTCGCAGGCGCCGAATGAGGTCGTCCTCAGCCGGGGTATTCTCTCGGCGAGGCGCCACATAATCATCATACAGAATTGTAATCGTGTCGTGCAGGTGGGCCACGATCTCGTCGAGCCGGTGGCAAACGCGGCTCGTAAGGCGGTTGGGGGTTACCCCTCGGGGCGGGGTCGCGTTGATAATCATGCGCAGGCTCGGGGGTCAGTCTCCGTGGAGCGAGGTCCCGACGTTGTGGCTCCCTAATTCGTTGATCAGGCGGGGTGGGGCATCCCGTGGATCTTCCAGGGGCTCCTCATAATGTGGTGCTAGGGTTGGACCTCTATGGGCTCCTATCTGGTCGACTCTAGTGTTGACCCTAGCTATGTCGTTCTTAATGGTGGCGAATTGTTCGAGGACTAAGCGCTGAAACTCTGCGTTCTTCATGTCCAAATTTGAACTGGCGGCTCGATCGTCGGTGACGTTCTGGACAGACATTGGGATTCGAAACAACCTACCACTATGTAGCATGCAATGCGACTCGAACATGGCTTTGATACCAATTGAAGCAGGGCGAATCTATAGGCGGCAGAAAATTTGCGACCTAACCCTACATGTTATGCAAAGCCCGGCAGATTAAATTAAAATTCAGCAATAAATAATAAAATCACACGCAATTAATTCAAACAAGACGGGATAATTTATCAGGACAAAGCAAGCTTAGGTTATCCTTCACATGGAGGGCCAAAGCACGAGCGCGCGGCGAATAATTCCTTCCTGCAGTTAGAGATTTATCAAAGAGCAAACAACATAAAAACTATAATCTCACGCAAGCACATAATATCCAAGCCATGATAATGTTTATAACCAAAAACCAACACAAAACACTACGAATGTTAGGGCTGCTGTAAATAGCATAAAGCTGAACGTTGGAGGGCTCAAAGAAGAATTTCGGTGGTTGATGGACCGGATCGGGTAAGGGGAGGGCTGTTTGGGGATTACGAGGGTTGGATTGGGGCGAGGGATGGCTGAAACCAGGCTAAAATACCCAGATCCTGGCAGATTTGGTGTTGGGTAGTTGTTTTGAGGTGGATCCACAGAATGGAGATGATGGCGGCAAAGGGGAAAAGGCGGGTGGCTAGATCTGATTGGAAAGGTCCAGATCCTGACTGTTTTGGGAAGAAAACAGCCATGGGAGTTGTGAGGAGATGGCGGCAGGGCTGGATAGGGAGGGAGGGGCTATTATATGGGTTCTGGAGGGGATTTAGGGTCGGCGGCCTAATGGTGGAGGGGCGGCGACCTGCTGGACAGGGCTGGGAGGTTGCGGGTGGGGCTGGGCTGGGTAGTAGGAGGGTTGGGCTGGTATGCGGCTGGGGAACTGGAGGGAGCTGGATTGGTGGCTGGAGGGAGATAACAAGAAGGTCGGCGGTTGTTTGCAGGGCCTGGACAACACCAAAATGGAAAGGTGTGGGGGAGGGGGAGGAGAAAAATACAATGATACAAACCTTACCCAAGGGGGCTTCACGGAGTCGGCACAGCGGAGGAGGTCACCGGAATGAAGAAAGAAGCTCTCCACTCATTCAGCAATGAGAATGACGGCTGCCCTAACAACGTATTTATAATAAACTGGAATTAGGGCACCCGGAATCACCGGCTACGATTGGTCATTGGTTTTGGGGCCAAAACTACATGAAATAAAACCCAAAAAATACAAAGCTATATATGAAATAGATTCGCAACGCGGATCCGAATCCACGGAGTCGGATCTTCGATCCGGGCACGCCATATATGGTAAGTCGCCAAATCAGCCCTGAATGAGCTCAAAACTCGTCCTCCACTGCACGTCAACGTCTCTGCTCCGCAACACTTTGCTTAATACATCAAACTAGAACTAAGAGGAAAGGGAGGATAGAGGGTAAGATGGATTGATGCATAGTTGCAGATGATGAAATTTATCTTTAATCTAAATTGTAGTTTGGTTCCAAAGCTACTATTTAACTAAACAAGTAGGGGTAAAATTGGTGCGGTTTGAGCCCAAATCGCAATCGCATCGAAGAGGGTCAGTTTTGGAAATAGCAAAACCACACCACATCTAAACTGTGTTGTGCGTTTTGGCATTGGTGTGGTTTGGACTCGGTGTTCATGGCGCGGTTTTGCTTTTTGCGCAGTGACCAAAACTTACCAAAGAGTATATGAATTTTTCATGTGAATAGTATCCTCTATTAATTACCTAGCAACCTCTCCTCATACTAAAGTATGCAAGAGAACTGAATTTTGTTCAATGGTGCCCCCTCTCCAGCACCTCCATGCAAATTAAATCCAATGCTATTCAAGGAAACATTAAATAGAGGAATCAACAAAAGAAGGCAGTGAAAATACTTCAAAACAGTTTCCATTATAAGGGGGCAAACATTTCTAAACAGTTGAAAATACAGTGTCAAGAACAAAAATTATAAGATAAACAACTCGCAAAATCATCTATCTCATGTTAAATAGTCAACTACAACTCTGCATCTACCTATTCAAGATGATCTTTGACTCTCCCGTATTTCCTTTTCCAATTCTAAAATTAAAAAAATATACATTATCAAGCAATTTAATAATTTATAATGTAATATGCTATATCTACCCTTCGAAAACGGCATAACGCCTCAAAGCACTAGTACCATTTATCCTAGGATCAAAGGCATATACTTTTGAATAATGTTTATATTTATCTTTCTCTCTTCCTTCAGAATCTTTAATTTTATCGAATCATTCACATACTGCAGATTTAACGTTACCACATTTATGCTCTTCTACTGATGATTGTTTTTGAAGCACCACACAGATCCTCATTTTTCTCTCCCGTATTAACATTTTTTGTTTCAGTTTTCTCTATCGCTTTGACAACAACACATTTTTCCCTTTGGACCCTTTGTCACGCTTTGAAGTAACCATCCTGTTACTTTGGGAAAAAATCAAACAATTTGATCCCGAATTTGATGCATCATGCTTAAATGAAAATGATACTTGCAAGGTTGCGTGCAAAAAGACAGAATGACAGATAACGAATAAGCTTCTCCTTCTCTCGACGAGGATGAAGTCCGGTGCGATTTCTTTCTCTCTCAAACTTGCAGAAGAAGAGACAAGAAGAGTTGGTATTGCTAAATCATGGATTGCAAAAGGCACGTCATAGATATCCATTAACCTCTGTTTAAAGGATCATCAAGAAATATCAGCAATACTTGATCAAGAAGCAAAGAAGGGAGCCACAATACTCGATCACGAACCCTAAACGGAAGGTAGGCCGTAGGAAAAATGAGAAGCAGAGAAAAAATACCGCAATCATGTGAATAGAGAAAAAATATCGCAATACTTGATCAAGAACCCGCGAACCCTAAACGGGGGAGGTAGGCCGTAGTAGCTGCTCGTCGGCATCGCCGCTAAGGAAGTGAAGAGGCGCTCCGCGCTCGCGTGCCGTCGACTGTCGAGCTAGGGCAGAAAGGCGTGCATCATGAGAAGCAGAGAAGGGAGCCATGTGGTTCGATACTTCGATTTCAGTCACCGTCTCACCGACAAGGGGCCACAGGTTCAGGCAATATTCAATTAGATATATTATATATTATAAGATATATTAATTAAATTAGAAGATATATTAATTAAATTAGAAGATATATTATAGGATATAAATATATATATATATATATTATACTTATAATCTTTGCAGTGCGGTGCGATTTATTCGGTTTTGTCAAGGTAAAAATCGAACCTTACAGCAAACCATGCGGTTTTCCAATAACCAAAACCGCACCACAACCAAACTGTTCGGTGCAGTTCGAAAACGGTGCGGTGTTGTGGTTTTGGTTTTTTAACTTTCAGGCCTATGAACAAGCAAAAGTAGAAATGATAGCAATCAATCATCCAAAGCATGTATGTTAATGTGCGTGCATGTTTGTGTGTGAGTTGTGTATGTGTATACCTACATGTAAGTGCATATGCCATCAAAGATACTCATGCTTCTTTTTATGTTGGAATACTGCTTCCTCATTAATTAAGCCAATGCACTTTACTTAATACATCAAATTGGAACTAAGAGGCTAGGGTGTATGGATGGTAAGATGAATTGATGCATAAGCTGCAGATGATGAAATTGATCTTAAATATAAATTGTAGTTTGGTTCCAAAGTTATTGTTTAACTGAACAAGCAAAAGTAGAAAAACTAATTATGGCAATCAAGAATCCAAAGCATCTACTTTAATGTGTGTGCATGTTTGTGTGAGTTGCGTATACGTATAAGTGCATGTGGATGTATGAGCGTGCATGTGGGTATGTTTGTGCCAATGAATCTATTTGAATGTTCATGTGCATCTACATGCCCATATGTTTTTTTAGACCAAGAGGCACACAGGAGGAGGAAAGATGCCTGAGCTATTAATTGCAAAAAGAAAATGATCTTTTATGAACATTTTAATATGGTTTTTAAATTAATGTATTTGCCAATGAAACTTAGTCCACTAATCGAACACAAAAGACATCTGTAGAAATCAGCCCAAAGCTTGTAGATCTATATTCCGTATGTAAATACAAGGAGAGAATACAAATATATAGGAGAGAAGAGAGAAGAATAAATCCTATACATGATGTGGGACTAAAGGAGAGAGAGAAATAAATAGGCCACTAATGGGCCCCTTTACATGGGCTTTTCTAACACTCCCCCGCAAGCTGGAGCGTACAAGTCATATGCTCCAAGCTTGGATAAGCACTGATAGAAGAGGGTACTAGGTAGAGCCTTTGTGAGGACGTCCGCAACCTGTTCAGTACCAGGGACATGCTTGAGTTCGATCTTCTTCATGTGGACTTTCTCTCGGATGAAGTGACAATCTACCTCAATGTGCTTTGTTCTCTCGTGAAAGACTGGGTTCTTGGCTATATGTATGGCAGCTTGACTGTCACATAAGAGGAGAGCAGGTTAAGAGAGCCTGACCCCAAGGTCAGCAAGGAGACTCTCAATCCACGTGAGTTCCGAGACAACGGAGGTCATTGCCCGATATTCTGCTTCTGCTGAGGATCGAGCAACAACAGCTTGTTTCTTGCTTCGCAAGGTAATCAGATGTCCTCCAAAATATGTGCAGAACCCGCTAGTGGATCGCCGATCATCCAGAGATCCTGCATAATCAGCATCGGCGTATGCCATCAATGTTGGATTTGAAGATGAGGTTCTGTACACAAGTCCTTGGCCAGGAGTTGTCTTAAGATATCTGAGGATTCGTTCCACTGCTTGAAGATGAGAGTTCCGAGGAGAGTGCATATATCGGCTGACGATTCCCACACGTAGGATATATCGGGTCTTGTAACCGTTAGATAGATTAGTTTCCCAACGAGGCGACGGTAATATTCTGGGTTTTGTAGAAGAGTATCTGACTCTGATGTCTGAGCACATAGTTTGTGATTTACCTTCATGGGTGTGTTTACAGGTTTGCAGCCAGAGTAGCCTGCATCATGAAGGAGATCTAGGCAGTACTTCCGCTGAGAGAGGACCAAACCATCTGGTCGTCTAGCAACCTCCAGACCTAGAAAGTACCGAAGATACCCCAGATCTTTGGTTTGAAAAACGGAGCTCAGATGTTTCTTTACCGCCAGTATTCCATTTGAATCGTCGCCAGTAATGATGATGTCATCGACGTATACCAATAGGAGAACCGTACCCGTTGCTCGGTGACGAGTAAATAATTTGAGAAGACGACAAAGCTTCGAGTAAAACCAACCTCCTGGAGAACCTTGTTGAACTTATCGAACCATGCCCGAGGTGATTGTTTGAGGACATAGAGCGATTTATGAAGATGACATACCCGAGACTCCCCCGTGGTCTCAAACCCGGGAGGTTGATGCATGTACAACGTTTCTTGGAGGTCGCCATTCAGAAAGGCATTCTTGATGTCTAGTTGAAATAAGGGCCATTGTCGATGAACTGCTACGGAGATGAGAATGCGAACCGTGTTGAGTTTGGCAACCGGGGAGAATGTCTCATCATAGTCGAGACCCTGTTGCTGAGTGAAGCCCCGAGCGACCAAGCGAGCTTTGAGTCGGTCAATAGTCCCATTAGGAGCATGTTTGATGACAAACACTCATTTGCATCCAACTAGTTTCTGTCCGGGAGGAAGGGGCACCAAGGATCAAGTTTGGTTTGCCCAAAGCGCAGTCATTTCTTCTTCCATGGCAGCACGCCACCCGGGATGTTGAAGAGCCTCCTGGACGGAGTTAGGAATAGAGACCGAGGATAATGATGTAGCCAATACCTGTAGCTGTAGAGAGAGCCGATGTAGGGACACACAATTGGCCAGCGGATGTGCTGTAGAGGCGGGCACCGGAGCAGCAGACCGCGGAGAGTCCAAGGGCGAAGACGACTGTAGAGGGGCAACGGGAAGAGGAGGTCGACGAGAGTAGACCCGAATGACGGGCGGCCGGGAAGGAGCAGGTGGGGGTTGTGGTGTAGGGAGGGGAAGAGGGGTGTGGACCGGGATAACAGGTCGAGGAAGGGAAGTGGGAAGAGTGGTGGTTGGTGGAGGAGGCTGCAGAGGAGGAGGGAAAAAGGGTTGATCCTCCCGGAAGGTTACATCAGCGGACATCGATACCGTCCGAGTAGCAGGTGAGTAACAGACATAGCCCTTCTGGGTTCGGGAGTAGCCGACAAAGATGTGTTTTACTGCGTGGGGATCTAGTTTGTCGATAGGGGGACCAAGGTGATGGACGAAACAAGTACATCCAAAAACTTTGGGTGGTAGGGAGAAGGGTGGAGCGGAGGGAAAGAGAAGGCTGAATGGTGTAGCATGTTGGAGAACCGACGAAGGGAGGCGGTTGATGAGATAGCACGCAGTAGAGACAGCGAAGTTCCAGTAAACTTTGGTAACATTCATGTGAAGCATGAGGGAGCGAGCCACATCAAGAAGGTGGCGGTTCTTGCGTTCGGCTACCCCGTTTTGTTGAGGGGTGTAGGGACACGATGTCTGATGTACGATCCCGAAGTCCGCACAAATATTGGCAACCTCGTGGCTAGTGTACTCGCGGGCATTATCAGAGCGGAGGTCTTGATAGTAGTAGAAAATTGCGTTCGGGTTTCTAGCACAAATGCCCGAAAGACACGAGGAAGCTCGGAGCGATCACGAAGTAAATACAGCCATGTTGTATGCGAGTAGTCGTCAATAAACGTTAAAAAATAACGATAACCAAAGATACTCGCAACCTTGTACGGACCCCAAATATCAGAATGTATTAAGGCAAAAGGAGCAGAGCTCCGAGTACAAGTTGCAGGAAAAGAAGAGTGTGGCTGTTTGCCAAGAATACAAGAATTACATTGAAATGACTAAAGAGATACATCAGGGAGCGTCTTCTGGAGGATAGGAAGAGGAGCATGCCCAAGACGGCAATGCCAATCACTGGAGGACACGGAAGAGAGTGCGGTAGGAGACGCATCAAGGAGATAGAGCCCATTCTGCAATCTTCCTCTACCAATGGTAGTCTGCGTCTTCTGATCCTGTATCAAAAAACCAGTAGAGGTGAAGGTAATATAGCAGTTCAGATCATGAGTAAGACGGCCAACGGAAAGTAAATTAAAGGGGGATGTCGGCACATAAAGAGCGGAGTGAAGAGAGATGGAGGGGTGGATCACGAGATCAGCACACCCAAAGACCGGAACAATCGCACCATTCGCCACAGTAATAGATGTTGGATGAGGAGCATCGGAAAATCTTGGCGGCAGTAGAGATGTAATGTGGTGAGTGGCTCCCGAGTCCAGGATCCAACGGGAACTGGAGGAGAGACAAGCAGTACCTGTAGTGGAGGTGGAGGCAATACCTGCAGTGGAGGTAGAGGCAACCGAAGCAGAGGGAGGGTTGAGGAGCCCCTGGAGTTGCTGCAGTTGAAGGCGAACAGCTTCAAGGTCCGTACCGCTGGGTGAAGAAGTATCAGCAATGGCAGCAGTAGGCGGACGAGGAGGGTAGCCATGTTTCTTATGATAGACGGCTTCAGTGTGTCCATCCCTGCCGCAATAGGAGCACCGAGGGCGACCTCGACCGCCACGGCCCCTTCCTCGAGAGCCCGTACGACCACCCCGAGTAGAAGATGGTGGGGGAAGTAGGGGAGGAAGGGTCTGCTGGAGAAGGACCGGAGATGGAGGTGCGGTGGGCTCCAGGGGAGGTGGGACGCGAAGGAGCATAGAGCAGACATCCGAAAAGGAGGGAGTAACAGGGGATGCCAAAACCTATGCCCGTATACTATGAAGGTGTGGCGGGACTCGAGCCATAATCATTGCGATGCAAACAGCCTCCTTCTGGGCACGCTGAGCCGCAAGATCAGTAGTGGATGGTTGGTGTTGAATCCAGGCCTCCGTGAGAGTTTTAGCACGAGCCACAAAGGAAGTCATGTCCATGGCCTGGCCAAGATCCAAAGCCTGTAGATCGGTGATGATGTCGAAGAGGTGCTGAAGACTGTCTTTGCCTGAGTACAGGGAGTCGAGCTCTTCCCACATTGCTTTAGTGGTCTCATGATACATGACCATCTGGTAGGGCTCACCCTCGAGGGAGTTAAGGATCCAGGTCTGAACTCGACCATCATTTCTTATCCAGTCATCAGTAGTTGGAGAAGGAGGAGCCTGGGTAAGGTGACCCACAAGGCCCTTAGCTTGCAGGACCCGACGAACGGAGTGCACCCATGGGATGAAGTTTTTCTTCCCAGAGAGGGAAAGAGTAGTAATTCGTAGCTCGTCGCGGAGTTCAGGAGCAGGAGTCGGGCGGTCTGCAGGAGGGCTAGCAGTAGTGGAGTCGGTAGAATACATGGCGGTTAGGAGAAGGGAGAAGAGCGAGAACGGCGAACTCGGCAGGTCGCGGCGACTAGGCAGGGAGGTCGTGGCGACTAGGAATGGAGGTCGCGGCGATTAGGCAGTGAGGTCGCGGCGACTAGGCAGCTCGCAAGCGACTAAGAGATAAGGAGAGCGCGGCAGATCGCGGCGACGAGGCAGGGAGGGCGCGGCGACTAGGCAGATCGCGGCGATTAGGCAGGGAGGTCGCTGCGAGTAGGCAGTTCGCAAGCGACAAAGATAAAAGGGGAGCTCGGCAGGGATGCGGCGACCTGGAGCAGATCGCGAGCAGAAGACAGAGAGAGGAGCCCGCCAAGAGGGAGAAAAACAGCAGCGGGAAGAAGAGTGCTCGCCGAGCTCGCAGCGGACAGGAGCGCTCGCCGAGCTCGCTGCGGATTCAGGGGAAGAGAGAGATCGCCGAGGTCGCAGCGGGCAGAAGAACACTCGCCGAGCTCGCTGCGGATACAGGTGAAGGGAGCTCGCCGAGGTCGCAGCGGGTAGAAGAACACTCGCCGAGCTCGCTGCGGATACAGGGGAGCATGCGGCGGACTGCAGGAGGCGGTGTACCCCACAGGGCAGAGAGAGAGGGCTATAAAAGGGGGGGGTGGATCCACGGGAAAAGAGAAGAGAGGGGAGGGAGCGGATAGACAAATGTCAGTCCGCAAAAGGCAAGCGAGAAGGGAGCTCGCGCGGACTCAACAGGCAGACCGCGGAGACCGCAGTTCTTCGGAAAGGGCTGGGCGCGCGGATAAGAGATTTGAGTCCGCAGGAATGCCAAAACCTGGCTCTGATACCATGTAGAAATCAGCCCAAAGCTTGTAGATCTATATTCCGTATGTAAATACAAGGAGAGAATACAAATATATAGGAGAGAAGAGAGAAGAATAAATCCTATACATGATGTGGGACTAAAGGAGAGAGAAATAAATAGGCCACTAATGGGCCCCTTTACATGGGCTTTTCTAACAACATCCATCAATGACTTACATCCTACCACTTCAATGTTCAAAAATCTCTGCCAAAAGATAGCCGAGCACAAAAGTATGTGGTTTTTGAACTTTCTGACAAATAATTTTATGCAATTCTAAGTTGTCTGACATTCTCATTTTTAAAACAATAAAAGTTAAATTGTAAACATTCTGAAGATGTGTTGCACTTTTATTGCATACAAATATCTGCAGATCACAAAGCAAACCATATGAAAAATGCAGTTGATAACAAAGATATGTTGAAGTGACGCGCACACCAAGTATGAACGAAAATTTCAGTACTTCTTAACATTTTAATAGTGGTGGTGGTCCATGTCTCAGCCTCAAGTATTATTATCACTAAAAAAGTGTTTGGCTAGAAACATAGAACCTTGAAAAGTTCAACTGGGGTAAACCAAGCTACATCATGCTCCCTGTAAATTTTATCCAGATATTGCATGTAAGCATCTCGGCCTGAAGTGAAAAAAGGGTAACAAAGAAGTTTAAATAATAAAACCACCAGTAAAAACTCAAGAACACCGGCCTAACTTAATTTGATGTATTGGGAATAAAATATGAAGATATTGAAAATTCCATGAATAGTTTGCAAAATATCTACTGGTAACACTACAAGACTTATTCATAACCATATTCAATCAGCCCTAACAAAAATAATCACTAGAAAATTATAGAGCTTATGACGTGTAATATTGCACATGCTATAGACGGGAAATAATTTTAGGAAGGCTTCTTGAAGCAGTACAGATCTAGCAACGTAAAGGTAGACTCTACGGATAAAGAAATGAAAGATAAATTTATCCTAAGGACATCTTGCAATAAATGAGAATTATACAGAATATAACATGATAATTATTATTAGGAAAAATTAATATTAAGGAAACAAGTAATGTATTACATATAAAAAAGTGTGAGAAAACAAATACTTGAATGAACAAAACTCAACAAGTCGCAGGATAATATTGACACCAAAATTACAGTCTAATATTACCCAAAAACAGTGAATCAACACACAATTCAATACAAAGAAATTACAATCAAGCAATACTCACAATGACTGGGAGATAAAAGGCTCGGTCGATGTCCGACGAGATGCCGGCGGCCGGAGAGACAATGGTGGGCTGATTGTGGACTTCCGGAGGTGATTTTGAGGGCTTGATGAGGCTTTCCGAGTGCTGCAATGTGGTCTCAGCGGAGCTAAAAATTAATAATGGGGGTTGGAAGGAAGGGGTGTTGGACAGAGTTTGAAAGTGATTTGGAGCTGTTTTAGGGATTATGTGGGCTGGTGTCGGTGCTGGGAGGAGACTGGAAACCGTATAGACTGACTGGAATTGCCCGGCATGGGTTGGAAAGAAGCTGGAAAGGAGAGATGAGATTCTGAGAACTGAAATGAAATTCCAGAATACAGAAATTAGTTTTATGGTCTATCCAGACCAGGGATTTGGGAGACAGGAGAGGGAAGAGTGCTGAAATGAAACCCTAGAAGTCAGAAATTGGTTTTGGGTTGTTTCCGGATGAGAAACGGGGGTTAGACAATATTCCGAAGCAGGAATTTGGGGTTGGACCTAGTAATAGGCAGTTACTAGGTGGAGGAGGGGTGGTTTGTGGTATGAGGAGGTATCCCCGTCATTGCATGGTCCAAGTGACTTCCATCGCGAGTCTTGCTATGGTCCCACTTCTTGCCATGTTGATTTACGGCCTCCTTGCCGCGCTCATCAACAATGCTTTAACTATTCACCTCACTCATCATTTCTGCACCATACGAACCTATCTCTGAAACCGTCACAAGCAAATCTTCTTGACAAAGTCACGCATGGCCTTAGCTTCTTGTCACCCCTCGCTGATAATTAAGTCAGCATCACACAAAGAGAACTTGTGAATGAGAAAGATAGCAAAGAGCATCACACAAAGAGAACTTGTGAATGAGAAAGATAGCAAAAGAGCAAGAGAACTTGAAATCTTTATTCCAACTTTGATGGATACAAATGAAGGAGATTTCCGATTATATAGGCCTCATGGAGGTTTCCCCCAAAAAATAGAATAATCTTTTGGGGGGGAGAAGAATAGAATAATCTAGAGTACTCTAATAATTTTTATTATTTACATAATCTTCTTCTTCTTTAGAATCTTTTTCACGAGAACAGCCAAAAAAATTTCTAGTTCCTACATGGCTCTTTCATGGGTCTTCTTACACTTCTTGGGCCTTATGCTTCTTGAGCTTTTTCTTCATAAGGTTTTTAAATGTATAGTCAAGCTTGAAATTGGGTCTTTTAATCTTAACCTGTAACAACTAACAACAAACTCTAACTGAGGATTCTGTCACTGATTCTTGGGAAATGTAGGTTATCTACACGGACAAAATTTAGAGAGATAAAATCATATATTTGCTTGAACATAAGTTTTACTGGAATGTTATATGAAGGGATGATGTATGGATTATTAGTTAATGCATGCATGTCATGTGGATAAAATGGTGTTATGGTTGCAGTCGAGATGTCCTACGTGCCAACATATCCTTGATTTTATAGTATTCTATTTGTCATTGTGTCGCTATTTTCATTTGGTGTTCATATTTGTATTTAAACGTTTACCTTATGTTGGTGAGTTTTTGCATTTAGTTTGATTATTTAGAATAAAGTACAAAAGTGTTTTTTTATTAAGAGTTGGTCTTGAGGTAAAGGATGGCAAAAAATATTGAATACCTCAATTACCTCTGTAAAACCCAAGATATAAGGATTTAGTAGCTGCCCCTCAAGTACCCCACCTCTACCAGTTGAAGCAGAGCTTCATTGTATCAATAAGATCATTGAATCATAACAACTTGGTATCATAATCATTCTTTCATCCACTTGGTATCATAATCATTCTTTCATCCACTTGGTATCATAATCATTCTTTCACCCACTTGGTATCATAATCATTCTTTCACCCACTTGGTATCATAATCATTCTTTCATTGTGTCGCTGTTTTCATTTGGTGTTCATATTTGTATTTAAACGTTTAGCTTATGTTGGTGAGTTTTTGCATTTAGTCTGATTATTTAGAATAAAGTACAAAAGTGTTTTTTTATTAAGAGTTGGTCTTGAGGCAAAGGATGGCAAAAAATATTGAATACCTCTATTACCTCTGTAAAACCCTAGATAAGGATTTAGTAGCTGTCCCTCAAGTACCCCACCTCTACCAGTTGCAACAGAGCTTCATTGTATCAATAAGATCATTGAATCATAACAACTTGGTATCATAATCATTCTTTCACCCACGCTTCCTAGCACAGTCAATCTCGTAACCTAGTTGTCCAGTTGACAACTAGCTTACATGTTCAAAAATTACTCGCGCACCTCTTACAGCCAAAACTTCTTTCAAAATAATTAAATTATATAAAATCCCAAAACCAAAACATAGGATAAAGATGAGAAATTTTATCTTGTTTCTAGAAAAAACTTAGGGCCCGTTCGTTTGCACCGTTTTCAAATCTGGTTTTCGTTTTGCTTCAAAACGAAAAATTAAGTGTTTTCGTTTTCGGGTAAAACGAATACTTCTGTTCGTTTGCAACATGGTTTTCAAGTTCGTTTTGAGGTAAAACGAAAACTTATGTTCGTTTGCACATGGTTTTCAATTTGAACTTGTGATTTCATATTTACCTAATTTGTGAATCCTTATAATTGGATCTTTTAACCTTATTAATTTCTTGACTGTATGCATTTGCTTCTCTTTTCCAGGATCAACAGTGAAGACTTAAAAAAAGCGATTAAAAAGAGCATGTTTCATGACATTGGGCCGTTGCCATTTTTTTAGTCAAACATGATGACTAGTTCCTATTATCAAATGTGGCAAGACAATCATAAAAAATGCATTAGAAGAATACACATAATGCAGAAATCAGATTTGACTATAATTATACTAAGAATTACAAAATTCTTTCGGATTACATATTACAAAAGACAAGCTAAGCATTACAAAATGCATGCTTCAAAATACATACTATCATAATCAGAACTTAATAAAGGTCTATAATAGCAAAAGTTTCAAAACAAAGTACAAAAAACCGCATACATTATGAGCTAAGATATATAAAAATAAACCAACTGACTCCTTAATGGGTACATTATCTGTGTCAACTATAAGCCCCTTATCCACTATTAAGGTACACAAGCTTTGGAAAGCACGTTTGTTCATGCGAAGTTGATTGTAGCAGTTTATGTCACACCCATTATATAGTCTATTAAGTACAATTCCCCGTAAAATATCGCGTTCACCCCCTATACATGATCGTCTTAGTGTACTACGTTTCATCAAGACTACGGCCGCTGCAGATAAAGCTACCATGATTGATCTCTTCCTTCTCAAACTTCTTCGTTCCCTACGTAACGCAATAATATCATCCATCTACAAATTTAAAAACCCAATTTAGACAACACACAACACACATGTGCCATAGAAAACAACATAAAATATTTAGACCTAAGAAAAAAATTTTAACTTGCCCCAAGTTTAGGTATACCTATCGGCCTGTTCAAGGTGAAAAAAATGCCTGAAGAGTCGGCCTTCCCCAAGAAACGCCTGAGAACAGTCGGCCTGCACAACAAGGTGAAAAAATGGGTGAGCAAACCTACGATGAAACCTACGATGAAACCTACGATGAAAACTGGAATCACAATGATGGAGAAAACTGGAATCAACTTCGTCGGAAGGAGTTGAAACCTGCGATTCTGCCGAAGATATGCCGGGAAGAAGAAGGAGGGCGCAAACAGGCGCGATTCTGTGCACAGTCCAGCGAGGAAGAAGATGATCGGCAGCGACAGTCCAGCGATGAATAAGATGATCAGGCCGCCTGTAGCCCTTCCGTTCCGGGTCCAGGAATATCGCAGCGAGGGGGGTTTGCCGGGAGGAAGTCAGCGCACCGTGTTGGCCGGAGAAATTTCACCGAGCGGGAGGGTTTGCGCATGTTTTTCGCAGGAAGAAGGAGGCGGCCTTTTCCAAAACTCGTGAAAACGCGTGTGATTAGGTATGTTTTGAGAGAGGGTGGTTTAATGAATGAGTGAAAACGTGGGGTTTTGTGTCAAAACCAAAACTGACCAAAACAGAGGGAAACGAACAATAACATTGGGACTATGAAAACTCAAAACGAAAACGGGCTATGAAAACGGTGCAAACGAACGGGCCCTTATGGAAATTGTTAAATATTGTTAAAACAACTAGTAAAGAAAGACCCAAATAATATGCACATGGAAAGCCTTCTTTTTTCCTTAGAGATTAGTCTCATGCCTTAGGATAGAGTTTAAACTCTCCTCATCTTATATATTTGTACAAATACTTGTGTTGTAGTGTGAAATTTATGAGAAATTAATAAATATTGTTATTTTTCTCTCCAATCGTATTAATCTACATGGTATCAGAAGATAAAAAAATCTGATCCCTAAATTTTTTAAGAGCTCTCGCTTGGGCTTACCATGTGAGTGTGGCTCCCGCAGCTTCTCTTTGAAAGTCCGCAGCTCTGCCTCTCCCACCTTACGGTGCGCTCCTTCAATCTTCCTGCCTCCTTTTATAGACCGCTTCGCGTGCATATTGAGCTCCTCATTCCACGGCCACCTGCTTTGTGATTGTCAAGACTGCCCCCCTTCATCCCGCTAGACTTTTGTGTATCCAGCAGTACCCACTTCTTCTTCTGCGATTGCTTCCGTCATTCGCAGGACTCGCGACCTCCTCTGTTGCGTCCACCGTAACCGCAATCCTCCTAGTTGCGACCTCCTATGCTCTGAGTTGTTAAAGGCGCGCCTAAGGCTCAAGGCTCCTCAGGATCAGAGGTTTGCGCCATCGTGCGCCTTTTTTGCGCCTTTGGAGCATAAGAAACACGTCTATTGTAAACTTTTTTTCAAAAAAAATAATATAACTCTATTTTTTGCATAATCTAGTGCTTGTAAAACATAATCGAGCGTTGAGACCTAGATCTGATGCAAGTGATCACATTGATTCAATTTTTAAGAGATATAAATGATAGTGATGAATTATCAATGAGTAGAATAGATGAAAAATCTGATAAAGAAAATGAAGTGATGGTTGATGTTCATTATTTAAACTAAATATGGTTGCCCCTCTGTGCCTTTGTTGTGTCCGCTCATTCGCTCGTCGTGACTGCTTCCTTCACATAGCGGTTGTTCTTCAATGACCGTCGTGACCACCTACTCCACCTTGATCATCTCCTGCGGTTTCCCTCCAGTGTACGTCATGACCTCTTCTACTCTATTTTGTGGCTGCCCTCCAGTGTTCACCACCAAGCAGAGCCTCTGCAACCTCCATCTTTGTGGATTCTCACCGCTTCCTTGTTGTACTCGTCATTCTTCACTTTGCGACTCGTCTCCCGTGTTCGATATGCCCGCCCCTCAGTGACCACCTCTCAGTGCCCACCTCTCGCTGCCTTATGCGGTCTCCTCTCAGTGACCGCTCCTTGCGAGCTCCACTTCCTTTTCTATTTTGTGGCTTCATCTCAATGTTCGTCGTACCCGCTCTTGCCTTCCTCGGCAGTCTCCTCTCAGTGACCTCACCTCAGTCCTCAGCGACTTCTTCTCGTTATCCCATCTCCATCTCTTTCTAATCCTTGGTGGTCATGGCCTTGAATGATGCCTCGTCTCTTCCGGCTCGTGGCGCGACTACTCCTAAAGTTCGTGATGAGCTTCGGATAACCATTATATCTTTTAGCGGTTGGAAAAAGTTTGTGGAGTGGGTACACTAAGTGCATCGTCCCCCAGACCAAAGGAATCGATCATCACACCAAGGTTCAACCTACTACCCCCACCGAGGAATGGCTCTGTGATGATGGGCGCATCCAAACTTGGATTTTGAACTTTATGGGCAGTGAACAGTATCGTATGGTCATGTATCATGAAACGTCGAAAGCTATATGGGATGAACTTCACTCTCTATACCCTGGCAAGGACAGTCTGCAACACCTATTCGACATCTTCGCTGACCTCCAGTCCCTTGACCTATGGATGGATGGTGACCTGTCTTCCTTTGTCGTGCGGTCACTCTCATTGAATGAATTCAACATCAGCCTACGGCCTACCACGCTAAATTTAGTTGCCCAGTGTGCACAGAAAGAAGTTGTTGACATACAAATGATGATGTCCCAATTTCCACCACATCTACACAGTGTCCATGTCAATATCCTCTCATCCTCAACCCTTCCCTCTCTCGGATATGCATTCAATGCTCTTAAAAGTGACAACGCCTCCTCATGCTCCCGGGACTATCTCTCCAGCTCTTCTACAACAATCTCCTTCTCCTCACCTCGCCCCTCTGCCGGCTCCTGAAGCTCGCACCAGCTTTCGGGCAGAGGTCGATATAGTAGACCCCATCTCAAGTGTTCCTACTGTGGTCGGGATGGTCATCTTGAGGTCACTTGCTATCGTAAGCATGGTGTCCCTTCTGCACACCTTGCTTCTATTACGACTGATGCTCCTACCACTACTCGTCCTGATATTGATGTCTTACGCACTCAGCTAAAAAATCTTCAGGGCTTGCTTAATACGTCTTCTGGAACTGTTGCAACCAGCTCCAATGAAGGTATAAGTATATCCTGTTTATCACATAGTCCAACTTGGATTATGGACTTCGGAGCCACCAATCATATTACTTTGTAGAACCCTCCTCGGTACTTGGATTTTGCTTGTCCTATGTTCATCATCATGGCCAATGGTGACACCACCCCCATTCATGGCTCTAGGTACATGCACCTGACTTCATCTCTCTTTTTGCTCGGTTTTTCATGTTCCGGGCTATCATTTTAATCTATTTTCTATCAGTCGTCTTACTCAAGACCTTCATTGCGCGGTAACATTTTATTCCTCCTTTGTTATGCAGGATTGATAGACGCAGAATATTATTGATAGAGGGTGATTGTCTAACGGCCTTTACACTCTAGTTGTTTCCCCAACCGCTCTCTCTTTCGTTATCTCTGTTGATTTGCATCGACGTCTTGGGCATGCTCCTCTCCCAATTTTGAAGAAAGCTCTTCTTGTTATGTCCCTCATTGACTTAAACTGTGATTCTTGCATCTTTAGCAAGCAGCATCGCTCTTTTTTTCATCTCATTGTGCCTGGAGCAATATTCCTTTTGCTTTAGTTTATTCTGATATTTGGGGCCCTTATAAAACGGCAAGTGGTTTCGTTATCGATACGTTCTTATTTTTATTGATAATAACTCTCGCATGATCTAGTTGTACTTACTTTGCGGCCGCTCTGAATTACATTGTGTGCTTCGTGCCTTTAATGTTGAGATGCGTCTCAATTCTCCAGCACTATTAAAGCTCTTCGAACCAATAATGCGTGCGAGTATACGAGTCATGCATTTCAAAATATTTGTGTTGAATTCGGTATCATCCACCAAACCTCTTGTGCTTACACACCAAAACAGATTAGCGTCGCTGAGCGCAAGAACCGTCATCTTCTAGAAGTTGTTTGTTTCCTTATGTTTTAAATGCAGGTGCACAAGCATTATTGGTAATTTGCGGTGTCTATCGTATGTTATCTCGTCAATAGCATGTCATCAAATGCAGGTACCCAAGCTTCTCTTCCTGTACACGCCCCCTTTTCCGTGACGCCTTATATTTTTTGTTGTGCCTGCTATGTTCACTCCCTTAGCCCTGTAGCTGACAAGCTTGATCCTCAAGCTATCAAGTATATGTTTGTTGGTTATTCTCTCACTCAGAAAGGCTATGTCTGTTATTCTCCTTTCAATCGCAAGTTAGTCTGCGGATGTAACGTTCCTCAAAGACCAGTCATTTAACTCCTCACCTGTGGCTTCTCCAGCACCTCCTCTCCTACCACGTCATGTCATTTCTGTCACTTCTCCTGCACAACATCTCCTTCCACACCATCCACCAGACCCGCGAACTCACCTCCTCTTTATGTGTACACTCATCGTCCTTCTCGATCAGATGCTCTATAGCAATTACCCTGCACTGATGATGCTTTGCGATCTGCTGATCCGACCATGACTTCTACAGTTCACCCCCTAACTAACTATGATTATTTGCATCGTCTATCCTCGGTGCTTCAAACATTTGCGGCCTCTTTTCCGGTTGTTTCCACCTCTACTCCTTTGCGGGAGACTCTTCAATATCTGAAGTGGAGGGTGGTTATGGATGATGAAATGGCTGCTCTCTGGGTCAATCACACAAAGAATCTTATCACTCTTCCTTATGGACAGACGTGTGTGAGTTACAAGTGGGTATTTACCATCAAACATGCTTCATATGGGATGGTTGAATGTCTAAAAGCAAGTCTTGTAGCCCGTGGTTTTACTCAACAACATGACCTCGACTAAGACGAGACCTTTTCACTTATTGCAAAATTAAATATTGTTCATGTCTTGATCTCTCTGGTTGTTCATCGACATTGGCCATTACATCAATTGGATGTCAAAATGTCTTTCAAATGATGATCTCACTCATGCATCAACCTCCCGGATTTAATATTACAGGGGATTCACTTGTATGTCACCTCAAGAAATCTCTTTATAATCTCAAACAATCTCGATGGGAATGGTATTGTACAACCCATATTCGTCGAGGGTGGACCCCTCCAGAGCCAGGTCAGCAAGAGTCAAAGTCAGCAAGTCAAGACAGAAGTCAGAGTCAACGCACAAGACGGCAGAAGGCCTGGGCGAGTATGGCGAGCTCCACTCGCATACTCGCCAGGTAGGCGACTAGGCCAGTTACTCGCCCAGCCGAACGAGCTCCCCCAAGCAGTCGCCTAGTCGCCAAGGGTGGGGCTATAAATAAGACCCCTCCTCCCTCTCTTTGGATTTGCCTATAAATAGGACCACAGGGGTACGAGGAGACGGACTTCGGAATCTCGCAAAAGATCTCGAGCACCTCGTTTCCAAGACTTCGAGCTAAGCCTTTGGATCTTATATTCTGAAAGACAGGTCGCGAGTTTGTGACTATCTATCTTAGTCGTTGTGACTTTGTTGTCAGCTAGTCTATCGCATACCCTGCTCGACCATTTTTGGTTGTGGAGGAGAAGCTTCTTCTAAGCATCCGGGTACGTGGTGGGACCACCCTGCTGCAGCACCTGGGGTCTTCTTTGTTGTCCGTATTTTTCATCGTCCTAGCCCGTTAGCCGTCGAGCCCGACCGCTGAACCGGTAACCTTAGACTGTCTTGATCTGAATTTTGGAGCAGAGAATTTCCCGGCTTCAACAAGTATGATAAGTTCAATCGGGTTGTTAGTGATGTTGGGTTTAGTCGAAGCTTGGCTAACTTCTTTCTATTCACTTGTCATCGCCCGACAGGTATCGTAATATTCTTGGTATATGTTGATGATATTTTTATTACGGACGACGATTTAAAAGGTGATGTAAACTTAGATTAGGGTTTCAAAATTAAATATTTTTAGGCAAAATATATTGGTTGTTATAAAATATAATTAGGATTTTAAAAAAAAAATTGTTTTTTTAATTTTAAAAGGGGTCGAGCGGGCCCAAATCGAGCTTTAGCGCGCTAACTACCCTCAATCGTTTGAACTTCACAAAATCGTTACTCGTTTCGAAAAAATTCTTCAGTATCTAACGATTTGAACTGTGGCGAGAGTTGTAGATCCACAAGCAAATATACACATAATAATTTATGGATAAACGGTAATAAGGGCAGTGAGAACGTTAAGGCAAGATTAATTAACTATTTTGAGATGCAAAAAAAGTATGCCAATAAGTGAAGCGGCAGAATTGGCGGAGTTACACCAGGCATATGTAGTACTACGGCAAGGATGGCCCGTTTCCAAACTAGCTGTGCGAGTGCTGGATCTGGACAAACAGGAGCGTTCTTGGAGAACCGTCGGCTCTAGAATGAATGAGCAGGAGTTCCCTGATATGCTGATGGTGAAGACGTCGGGTGGGTAGAAGAGTCTGCTGGGATGAGCTTAAGAAAAATCCCTTGGCGTCGGAGTAGGGCACCGGAGTCGACGGAATAGCAAAGGGGGCGAGGCGTCCTCGACAGGTGGAGCAGCGCTGGCTATTCCGGCGAAATTGCGCCTGGCGACGCTGCGGAAGCCGGAGAAGGACGCCCACTGAGTGATCGTCGGGACTTGTTGGCTCTCATTGTTGGTCGGGACGGTGGAGCAGGAAGGCCAGTGAGGGGTGTTGTTGTCGGGATAACAGAGGAATGACTCAAACGTCTTTCTCTATCAAATCTCTGACCACCTTTTCTCTCTACCCGTGGGAGACTAATATAGGAATCAAAACCAAATTTATTTCACTGTACCCGTATAAATTTCCCCTTTTTTCCTTTATTTATTCTTTTGCAATATTTCTAAATCTGTTTATTCTCATTACAAAAATTTTTATTTTATTTCTTAAAAAAACTAGTCACCATTAAAGCCTCTTGATTAGAAATATTTTATAACTCTCAATTAGATTTTTTTTTCTTTTAATTTTATGTCATCATAATTATTTTAAGCTTGCTCCTTTCGTCCTAACTACTCATTCCAATTGATCATTCCAATGCAGTAATTCCTGATATGAGCATGAAGTAAATCTTTGTTTCCTGCAAGAAGCAAACACACAATCTCTCATTGAAAGGTACAACTCTCGGCGATAACGACCGATCATGAATTCATAATTTGCACAGGTGGCTTGCAAATTATTAGCAATAATTTTATACAAATTTTCTAAATAATTAATATGAGTTTGTGCCTCGAATGAGATACGTTCATGGAATGAGAGAAGATGACAGTCAGGTGGGCGGGGCAACGCATAGAAAATCTCGAAAGGAGATATTGTAAGAGAGCGGCTTTTATAATTATTAGAAGTGAACTTTGCTTGTGGAGGTACAAAATCGCATTGCTTTAGATTCTCCCTGATTAAACGCCCAAGAAGGTTCTCCAAGCTCTTATTAGCAATTTCAGTCAGTTCATCGGTTAGAGAGTGGTAAGCGTTGCTAAACTCGAGTGTGGTGCCCTCTAGACCCCATAATATATTCAAAAAAATTATTATAAAATGTATAATACATCGTTGCAATTCCACATATCCACTCAAGTCTAACTTAATATTACAAATTTTAAAGTTGATTCCAATTTTATCTTTTAAAAATTTTCAAAAAAAAATCTTTAAAACGCGTGCCTTTGTTTGGAGTAAAAAATTTGTACATCCACTCTATCTTTTCAACTATAATTTTGGTAATAAAATCGAAAATTTGACAATATAGTTCATCGGATACGTTTATATTTAGAGGATAATGCAGTGATTTAAAATGGTATTCCTCAAATATAAAATCAATATATTGTGATGACTCTAATGTGAGTGATAAGTGATCGTCAAACAAACTTCCTGGGGCGTCAGGGGTAGGCAGCGTAGGAAACTCGGTGACTTGAGAAATATGGTGTTCGAGTTTGTTTCATCTAAGGTGAGCGACACGCTGCTAACAACTTCTTCCTGGAGCAGGGGCTCGGGCGTGACTGCAGTTGGTGATTCAGTGGGGGCAAGTGGAGTCGTTACTTCAATCATTATGTTATAAATAGGAGTAAGAATCTCTTCTTACTTGAGGTGGGGCTAGGGAAGAGACTCCTCAACTGGAGGGAGTGGTGTAGTGGAAACTAGTGGGACCAAGGTGCTCGTGGGAGAAACGACGAGTCTAGAAAGAGGATTGTTAATAATTCGAAGCCCGGATTCCACTGGTTGATACGTAGTTGGGACATAATCAGGGAAAATATTTTGCTTGCGCGTTGACATTTCAAAGTTGTGTACATCGGTGCACAACCCATGCAGATTTTGTTTGAATTCTGTAGTGACGAACACAATATTTTTCATTAAAGTTTTCATGCGCTCGTTTAAATCCTCCATTTATTTTTATTTTTCTTTTTCTTTTTTAAAAAAAAAAATCAAACTCAAACAAAATTTGAATTTTATTTATTTATTTTAATAAAGATGTAAAATAAAAATAAATTTAATAACTTCTTTTTTTAATTATTATATTTTATTTTTAAATTTGGATCACATGATTCGCGATAGGAGCGAATCACTGTCCCTTTGATACCAAACTGATGTAAACTTAGATTAAGGTTTCAAAATTAAATATTTTTAGGCAAAATATTTTGGTTGTTATAAAATAAAGTTAGGATTTTAAAAAAAAGTTGGTTTTTTTAATTTAAAAAGGGGATGAGCGGACCCAAATTGAGTTTTAGCGCGCTAACAACTCTCAATAGTTTGAACTTCGCAAAATCGTTACTCGTTCAGAAAAAAATCATCAGCATCCAACGATTTGAATCGTGACGAGAGTTGTAGATCCACAAGCAAATACACACATAATAATTTATGGATAAATGGTAATAAGAGCAGTGAGAATGTTGAGGCAAGCTTAATTAATTATTTTGAGATGCATAAAAAGTAAGCCAATAAGTGAAGCGGGAGAATTGGCGGAGTTACCCCAGGCATATGTAGTACTACGGCAAGGAAAGTCCACTCCAAACTAGTTGCGCGAGTGCTGGATCTGGACAAACAGGAGCATACTTGGAGAACCGTCGGCTCTAGAATGAATGAGCAAGATTTGCCCCAGTACGTTGATGGTGAAGACATCGGGGGGTAACAAAGTCCGTTGGGATGAGCTTCAAAAAACCACCTTGACGCCGGAGTAGGGCACCAGAGTCGACGGCGTGGCAAAGGGGGCGGGGCTTCCTGGACAGGTGAAGCGGCACTAGCTACTCCGGCGAAATTGCGCCTGGCGACGCTATGGAAGCCGGAGAACGGCGCTCACTAAATGATCGTCGGGACTTGTTGGTTCTCGTTATTGGTCGGGACGGTGCAGCAGGAAGGGCAGTGAGGGGTGTCGTTGTCGGGATAACAGAGGAATGACTCAAACGTCGTTCTCTGTCAAATCCCTGGCCACCTTTTCTCTACACCCGTGGGAGACTAATATAGGAATCAAAACAAAATTTCTTTCACTGTACCCATATAAGTTTCCCCTTTTTCCTTTATTTATTCTTTTGCAATAATTCCAAATCTATTTATTCTCATTACAAAATTTTTGATTTTATTTCTTAAAAAAACTAGCCACCATTAAAGCCTCTTGATTAGAAATATTTTATAAAACTCTCAATTAGATTTTGTCATCATAATTATTTTAAGTTTGTCTCTTTCATCCTTACTACTCAAACTACTAGACTCTTTTTATTTAGGATCTCACCGGCCGATCACACCAATGAGCCGAACTAATAACAAGTACATGGGAAAAATACATAAAATAAATAATTGCAAAGAAAACGATCGAAAATAGCAAATAGTAAAATATAATTAGCGCGTGATGGAATCACGCGTCCTCGGATGCGGCGCTGGATGCATCAAAGGGCATCCACGTGATCAAGAAACACTTTGCCTTCGTTCCAGACCAAAGATTTGGGGAATCTCCAATACTTTCTCGACATCGAGGTATCTTGTCGTCCTGATGGTTTTGTCCTATCTCAAAGAAAATATTGTCTTGATCTTCATGATGTTGGCTACTTGGTTGCAAGCTAGCTCAGACACTCATGGATGTCAACCACAAGCTCTGCGCTTATACCTCTAACTTTGTTATGCTCCTTCCAAACCAGAAGTACTAACGTCGTTTTGTGGGGAAGTTGATCTATCTTACAGTTATAAGACCAGATATATCCTTTTTTGTTGGGGTCATCAGTCGTTTTATGCATGCTCTACGGACCACCCATCTCCAGACAATTGAGCGCATTCTTCGATATCTGAAGACTGCTCCTGGATAAGGTCTCGTATATAAGTCATCCTTGTCTCTATCTCTCATTGTCTATTCTGATGATGACTAAGTCGGATCCTTAGATGATCAGCACGCCACAAGTGGATTTTGTACATACTTTGGCGGACGCCTAGTTACCTAATGAAGCAAGAAACAATTTGTAGTCGCACGTTCATCTACATAAATTGAGTATCAATCAATGGTCTCTGTCGTCTCTGAACTTACATTTGGGGTGCAAACGAGTCGAGCTTGGCAAAATTCCCAAGCTCGAGCTCGAGCTAAACATTTCGAGCTCGAGCTCAACGAGCTCATTATGCATGGCTCGAGCTTTTTTCGAGCCGGCTCATCGAGCCGGCTCATCGAGCTCACGAGCCAGCTCAACTCAATTTGCACCCCTAACTTACATGGCTGGAAAGCCTTCTAGGAGACCTGGGTGTCAAACTCTCCTCTCCTGCCACATAGTTCTGCGATAGTCAAGCTGCTATTCATATTGTCAAAAATCCTGTGTTCCATGAATGTACCAAACATAATGAAATCGACTTTATTCGGGAAAAGGTTCAACTAAAGAAATAAAACTTAAGACAAGTTCCTACTATAGAGCAAATCGTTGATATTATTACTAAAGAATTACCGCGGCCACTATATCTCCAAATCTTGTCCAAACGTGGTTCCTATGACTTGTATTCCCTTGCTGGGGAGTGTTAAAATAACTTGTAGACTCATATAATTGGTCCATGTAAAGTCTTCTTTCTTCCTTAGAGATTAGTCTAATACCTTAGGATAAAGTTTAAGTTCTCATCTTTCTTATATATTTGTACAAATACTTGTGTTGTAGTGTGTGAAATTTATGAGAAATTAATAAATACTATTATTTTTCTCTCTCCAATTGTATTAATCTACAAATACTAACCTTAAACTTTTATCAATCTTTTACCTTCAAACTTAATAGTTAACAAAATCCCAAAAAAATCTACCAAAATATGGAAAAGGTGTGCATAATGGGGCTTCACATCATCTTAGTGTTAAATGTCTATAGAAATGTACTCTACGTAACACTGCCAGCACAAAACCATTTGAGATTGTTCGATGACTGAATATTAAAAGGATTGTAGATTGTTTCCCTTACTCGTTACAAGCATAGTATAGCTTTGCAGCATTATTTGCAAATCATTCTTGATTTACATGATGAAGTAAAATGTTACGCCCCCAGACGAGGTCCGGTTATTTGGCCAGCAATACAGGCGGCGGCAGAAGCGCGACGGGGACGTCAACGGGGCTGAACCAATGGGTTCAGCCCCCTCTTCATAAAAACCGGCCTTCCACTTGGAGGACGACGCTTTCCAGTGGACGCAGTGGTTTTTGCGGGGACGGGATTACATGCCATGAGTGGAGTTTGTTGACAGGTTCACGGCTCGATTCGGGCCTTTGGAGTTCGAGGATTTTGAGGCTCTCTTACAGAAACTGCGTCATAAGGGGTCGGTGACGGAGTACAGGACCGAGTTTGAGAGGCTGGCGAACAGGGTTCACTGGGAGGAGCGGACGCTCCTCAGTTGTTTTGTGTCAGGACTGAAGGACTGCGCGATGAGGTGCAGGCTTATATGCCCCGTAGCCTGAATCACGTGATCAGCTTGGCCCGCATTCAAGAGGAACGATTCAACAGGCAGCAGACTCGCAACACCGTGAGGCCTACTACGACGACGACTCCGGCTAGGAAGGACCTACCAGTAAGCGGGCGGCCGACGGTGACGCGGCTGTCCTGGAGTGAGTTACAAGCACGAAAGGAAAAAGGACTTTGCTTCAACTGTGATGAGAAGTTCACGGTTGGGCACAAGTGCCAAAAGGTCCAGGTCTTTATGCTACAGCAAGAGGCGGATGACAAGTTGGGCCCTGAGGAGCTAGATTTCGGAGGCGACTTGGACCTGACCGAACTCGGGGTCTCTCTGCATGCTATGGAGGGGTGCAACCCTCCTCCACTCACTATGCGGCTTGCGGGGAGGGTCCGACAGGAGAAGGTGACCATCCTGGTGGACAGCGGAAGTACACACAATTTCATCCATCCGGACGTGGCACAGAAGGTGGGGCATGTGATTGACACTGGGGCTGCCTTCAAGGTCATGGTGGCCGATGGCAGCAAATTACAGTGCCAAGGTGTACTAAAGGGAGTGGAGCTTTGGATGCAAGGGTACGTCGGGCGCACAGATGTCTATCTTTTACCTATTCGGGGCTCGGACATGGTTCTGGGAGTGTAGTGGCTACAGTAGTCGAGGAGGGTTACCTTTGATTGGGACCAGATGACGATGGAGTTCTTGCAGAGTGGGCAGCAGTTCTGTCTGAGGGGTCTCACCTCCTCGCCAGTCAAAGAAATTTCTCTTCGCAGTCTCCAACAGCTCGAGGAAGCGGGAAGTTTGATGGCAGTCCTTTTGGGGGTAAGGACGGATGAGGCGGGGTCAGTTGAGGTGCCGATACAGATGCAGGCTTTGGTGGAACAGTATGCTGACATTTTCCAGGAGCCCCGGACACTTCCACCGTCACGGTTTCGGGATCACCAGATTGTACTCAAGACAGGGACTGAACCTCCCAACGTCCGACCATACCGGTACCCGCATATGCAGAAGGCCGAGATTGAGCGCAGCGTTCGGGAGATGCTCGATGCGGGCATCATACGACCCAGCACGAGCTCCTTCTCGGCTCCGATCATTCTCGTTAAGAAAAAGGATGGCTCGTGGCGGTTTTGTGTGGATTACCGCGCACTGAACAGTGCCACACCGAAGGATAAGTTTCTGATCCCATTGATCGAGGAACTATTGGATGAGTTGCATGGCGCGACACTGTTCACTAAGCTGGATTTACGGTCCGGCTACTACCAGATTCTAATGAAGGAGGAAGACGTCCATAAGACGGCCTTCAGGACACATGACGGGCATTACGAGTTTTTGGTGATGGCTAATGGGTTGACGGGTGGTCCATCCACATTTCAGGCGAATATGAACGAGATCTTCAGGGACCTTCTCCGCCACTTCGTGCTAATCTTCTTCGATGATATCCTGATATATAGTGCTACGTGGGAAGATCACATAAGCCATGTTGCCCAGGTGTTTTCCATCTTGCGCCAGCATCAGCTGTATGCTAAAAGATCGAAGTGCTCGTTTGGTCAAGCGGAGGTGGAGTATTTGGGACACTTGGTCTCGGTTGACGGCGTGAAGGCTGACCCTCGGAAGATTGAGAGCATGGTTTCTTGGCCACGGCCCCGGACTCTTCGGGCTCTGCGGGGTTTCTTGAGGCTCACCGGCTACTACAGGCGGTTCGTGCGTGATTACGGGAAGATTGCCAGACCACTGACACAGCTGTTGCAGAAGGATGCTTTTTTGTGGCAAGATGAGGCCGAGGCCGCGTTCCAGGCGCTCAAGCGGTCCGTGACGACGACTCCCGTTTTGGCCCTCCCGGATTTCACCAAGGAGTTCGTTGTGAAGACAGACGCCTCAGGGGTGGGACTGGGTGCCGTCTTGATGCAGGAAGGGCGGTCGACTGCCTTTTACAGCAAGGCTCTCGCTCCGCGGACTTTGGGCTTATCGGCCTATGAGAAAGAAATGTTGGCGATCATCCATGCGGTGGCCTTATGGCGACCATACCTGCTGGAACATCACTTCAAGATCCGCACAGATCATCAGAGCTTGAAGTACTTTTTGGAGAAGCGGGTTTCCTCTCCCCTCCAACAGAAGTGGGTCACCAAGTTGTTAGGGTATGATTACGAGATTGTTTATCAGCAAGGGAAAGACAATTGGGTTGCTGATGCCTTGTCTCGCTTGCCAGAGGGCGCTCTAGCCCACATTTCCACACCGCATCTGGATGCGATTGACGAGATTCAGGAGGAGGTTCAGTGAGACCCCAAGTTGAGGGCTATTGTGCAGGATCTACGGCAAGCACGGGAGGCGGCTCCAGGCTATCATCTACTGAATGACCGGCTATACTATCGGGGTCGGGTGGTCATACCCTCCCAGTCGGCTTGGAGGACGGTCATGATGCACGAGTTCCATTCATCCCCGACGGGAGGCCACGTCGGTGTTCTCCGCACTCTTCAGCGGGCACGGGCCAACGTATTTTGGAAGGGAATGCGGCGGGGCATTCAGTTATTTATTCGGCAGTGTGATGTGTGCCAACGACAGAAGTATGAGACCACCTCCCCAGCTGGGCTTCTTACACCATTGGAGATCCCGCACCAGATTTGGGATACTGTGTCCATGGACTTCATTGATGGATTGCCTCGGTCTAAGGGCAAGACGGTCATTCTGGTGGTGGTGGATAAGTTGTCCAAGTACGGACATTTCATCGCACTGAGCCATCCCTACACCGGTGAATCTGTGGCAGCTCTGTTCGCTCGGGAGATTGTCCGGCTTCATGGCATCCCTCGGGCGATCATCTCATATCGCGATCCGACCTTCGTGGGCAACTTTTGGAGGGAGCTCTTTCGGTTACAGGGGACTACCCTGCGCTTCAGCACGGCTCACCACCCGCAGACAGACGGTCAAACTGAGGTGCTAAATCGAGGTGTTGAGACTTACCTCCGCTGCTTCATTATGGATGAGCCGCGCACGTGGACGAGTTGGCTGCATTGGGCCGAGTACTGTTTCAACATGTCCTATCATTCCGCCAGCAAGCTGACCCCCTTTGAGGTGGTCTACGGGCGTCCGCCTCCTTCTCTGAGCAGTTATGAGGCGGGTGGTACTGCTGTGGCAGTAGTTGACCGGGCACTTCGTGATCGGGACCGAGCACTTGCTATTTTACGCGAGAATCTTCGAACGGCGCAGGATCGAATGAAAGCACAGGCGGACAGACATCGCACAGAGCGGGAGTTTCAGGTGGGGGATGAGGTTCCTCAAGCTCCGCCCCTATCGTCAGCTGTCCGTTGCACAACGGACAAACCAGAAGTTGGCACCGCGTTATTATGGTCCGTTTCGGATCACCCGGCGGGTGGGCCCAGTTGCTTATACGTTGGCGTTGCCGGAGGGGTCCAGAATACACCCAACTTTCCACGTCTCGTTGTTGAAGCGAAAGGTTGGTGACAGTGTCGAGGTCAGCACGTGTCTGCCAGAAGCTACTAGCGGGGGCGAACTGTGCCCGATTCCTGAAGATGTACTGTTGGTCAAGTGGAAACGCCGAGGCACGGCGTACTGTCCTGAGTTACTAGTCAAGTGGAAGGATCTGGCCGTTGAGCACAACACTTGGGTGGATTTGCTGGAGTTTCGGGAGCTCTACCCCGACTACCACCTTGGGTACAAGCTGGTTCTTGATGGGGAGGGGAATGTTACGCCCCCAGACGAGGTCCGGTTATTTGGCCAGCAATACAGGCGGCGGCAGACGCGCGACGGGGACGTCAACGGGGCTGAACCAATGGGTTCAACCCCCTCTTCATAAAAACCGGCCCAAGGGGGGCTGAACCATATGGGTTCAGCCCCATTGGGGCCGGCCGGCCCCCTTGGCTGGCCGGCCTTGGGTCCGGGTATAAATATACCAGGACCCCCTCTTTGGATGGCATGCAAGAATTGTTAAGGTATTCTCCTTCTCTTTCCCTCAAACCCTAATCTTCTCTTAGTTTCCTAGATCTCTCTCTTTCTCCCACCTCTTTCTTAACATAAAAAACTCACATTGACTTGCACAACAAATAATATTCCAATGCTTGCGAAACAAAATGCTCAAAAATATAATGTAGGTAACTTTGCCATGGTTCTTATGTCCAGAACGCTGGTGCAAATCAAATACAATAAATTACTGTGTAAGATCGTGTGATCCTTTTTAAATAAATGCAAAGGTTGGTTTTAATATTTATATTTTAGATTTATTCATCAATGTGAACAAAAGTTTTAGTTTAAGCATGATTTTATATAAATTTTATTCAGAAAAAAATGTTTGGTACAGATTCTTGATCGAATGAAAACATGTCTACATCAAATAATTTATTTGCAGTAATACTATTTGTATTAGTTGACCGTTAGGCAAAACACGAAATTCAATAGATCAATCACAAGGAGTCGAATCATACTACATAATAGTTGAACCGAACAATTTTAAGTCTTTTCTACTTATATTTATTTCACTTTTGTATTAGATAAATGCAATCAAAATAAGTATAGTCTTACCCTTATCTTAAGGTTTATTTTCATATATAGAGATCTATGTTTAGATCTCTACATAGAAGGGAATGATTTCTCCTGAAGGCTATTGAATGCCTCTTCTTCTTCATAAAAGTATAGATCCATGTTTCATACACAAATTGTTCAAAGTTTTGTTTTGCTATTTCTCACATCTTTTACTTGGAGTTATCCTTAGATATCTAGCATTTAAACATATTTTTTCTTCTTGGTTTTTTTGCATTTTGCACCCCCGAAATACGGGTTTTTAGCACTTTGCACCCATAATCTTTAAAATTCGCACTTTGCACACCCCCCCAACTACCGATTTTTGGCAGTTTGCACCCTCAGGCCAAAATTTTAAGAGTATTTATGTCCGGGTAGGACCAAAAATGCTCATTCAAGGGTATTTAGGTCCGGACAGCACCAATAATTCGGGATGCAAAGAGTCAAAATGAGCATTACCGGTGTTGTCCATGTGAAGACCCAAAATTCTCGGGCTTCCCAATTGTACAATCCCGTATTCGCAGAGTAGGGCCCTCCCGGCAGGCGCAGGATCAACTATAAATTTTTAAGCTTTTGAGAGATTTTGCACTCTTGGTGGCCAATTTTGGCTTAACCTTGGAAATATACTAGTAGGGAGAGGAAATATTTTTCTCCCCCCGGCCCCCTCGGGGGGTCACCCAGCCTCGAGCTCGCCCAGCTCCCCCCAGGCCGCCGAGTACCACCCAGGCCGCCGAGTACCCCCCAGGCCGCCGAGTACCCCCCAGGCCGCCGAGTACCCCCCAGGCCGTCGAGTACCCCACCAGGCCGCCGAGTACCCCCCAGGCCGCCGAGTACCCCCCAGGCCGCCGAGTACCCCCCACGCCGCCGAGTACCACCCAGGCCGCCGAGTACCCCCCAGGCCGCCGAGTACCCCCCAGGCCGCCGAGTACCCCCCAGGCCGCCGAGTACCCCCCAGGCCGCCGAGTACCCCCCAGGCCGCCGAGTACCACCCAGGCCGCCGAGTACCCCCCAGGCCGCCGAGTACCCCCCAGGCCGCCGAGTACCCCCTAGGCCGCCGAGTACCCCCCAGGCCGCCGAGTACCCCCCAGGCCGCCGAGTACCACCCAGGCCTAGTCTCCTACTCGCCCGGCTTGAGGGTCTGCCCCTGGTGGACTGCATTTAGATGTTTGGAACAGCGGGATTTGGCTGTTGACAGACCAATTTGGGGGCATTTCAGTAACTTCAGAGCAACGAAAGTTGGATATTGGCAGGTCATCCCCAAAAAACTATAAATAGACCCTTGAGGGTGCCTTGGAGGGATGACTTCTTCATCACTTGAATCCCCTTGCTTTCTTCCTCCAAGGCACCTAGCTCAACATTGGCTAGGGAGGGGGAGACCTCAAAGGTCTTCCGGGTGTGAGGTGGGACCTCCACGCTAGAGCCGAGGGTCTGTTCCTAGTTTCTCAAGTCTTTGGTCCGTGACGTTCCCCCGAGTGTAGTAGGTGTGAGGTCACCCCTCTTTTGGGACCCCGAACTCCACAGAGACCAAGTTTTTGATTTCAACGCCAATGATTTAAAAAATTGAACAAAATTCAATAAAGTAGTCGCAGCACATCTAAGACAGTACAATGAACATCCAAAACAGTATTTTATTCCATTCTTTTATTTATTTACATGATCTTACAGGCGCTTACTCGAAATCTGCGAAAATTTACAGAAATTTTCTGAACATAGTAATTTGTGACTCTCAGAACCCTCTTCGATTCCTTTATAGACGTTCAACCATACCTTCTCCAACTATGCCGGCGCGAACCTCCGACGTACATCTGGAGTCCCACCTGTTGTCTAAAAAATGAATCCACTGAGGGTTAGTCATAAAAATATGACTATGTGAGATAAATATTTCGTGAAATGTAGTACATGCAAACAATGGAAATACTATCAATATGCATACGGTACAATAATTAATAATATTATTCTCAAAGCTAAAATCTTAATTTACCCCTTAATTTGAGTTACATAAAATAGGAAATGCTCCGGTGATGCAAACATGAATTGGGTCCCGCCCCCGAAGGACGTAATTGTAGGCTCACCCCTACTGGTGAATCCATCAGTGGATGCCTCCACATCATCGGACTCGAAACCATCACATTTCCCCATGCAGAGTTTTAAATGAATTTAATCTTGACGTAAACCGAAATTTATAATGAAATGAAATGTTTCCCTCAAAATAAATATATCGCTTTTATGTTTTTCCCTCGCCCACAGTTTATCACACAGCGATATCTGAATGAGTTAAACTCATATACGCAGGCACTTATTTATTTCATAAAATGAAGCAGAATAGGAAAGTAAGTGAATAACTAAATCAAGAAATAAGAAACTCACAACAGCTTTTCCTTTGTCCAAGTTCGCATTTTCGTCGCGGTTTCCTTGCGACGCCATCCTCTGATTTTGAGGTCTTGGGAACCACTGAAATTATAAGCACATTTATTGGGTTGCATCACTTGGAATTCGTAGCCAAAATGCTTACAAAATACGTGAAAAAATCTCGAAAAGCAAACGAAATATCAAAAAATGTTCGAAAAGGTATTCAACCCACAACAGTCCTCTTTCGAGACTGAAAAATTGGCCGACTAAACGACACAAATAGTCAAAAGGCTCAAAATAGCTTGAAACTAGCTCAAACTCACTGAAATTCTTAAATATTTGATTTCCCATAATTACTTAAAATAGCTTAAGGTAAAAAAAACATAATCTCATCAACCTAAATCAGTCCCAAAACTCAATAACAGTCAAATAGTAAGGTAATTAACCAAGTAGAGAGGAGTTAAACCAAACCAGCCAAGGAAGAGGAGGCAGTGGCTTGGAAGCAGCAGCTCGGGAGCAGCTACAAGGAGCAGCGGTAACTTCGCAGCGACAGTAGCTACACAAGAGCAGCTCAGGAGGAGCAGAAACCCTAAATCAGCAGCAGAGATAGCAGTTGAAGAACTGCAGAAGTTAGGAAAAGTAGAGAAAATTAGGGCAGTACCGAAGAAGAAGAGAAGAGAAGTAATCGGCAAAAAGAAGAAGAAATCGATAGCAGTAGCAGAAGAAAAATAGCAGCAGCAGCTCTTTCAGCACAGCAGAGCCGTCGGCCCAAACCGATCGACGGCAAAGCAGCGTCGGCACGGCAACGCCGGCACGGGTAGCTCGGCACAGAGAAGGGGTAAAGTAGAAGAAGTAGAAGATGTCTCTCTGTCGAAGTAGAGCAGCCAGAGAAAGGAGGAGATAAGAAATCACAGAAGCAGAGAGTCGATGCAGTAGCAGTGCGGGAGAAGAATAGCGGACGGGCTCGACTTATAACAGCGATAGAAGCGGCGAGCGGTAAGCGACACCGCTCAAGGTGTCTTTGCCCGAACCCAAAATAACCTCAACAAGCTAGCACAGGTTCAGCCAGCCAGCAATAAATCATAAGCCCAGCAATATATATCCAGCAGCCAGTACACCAAGCCAACCAGCCCACAAATAAAGCAAGCCCATAGGCACCAAGCCAACTTAACCCAAAACAGTCAGCCCACCAAATCAGCAAAGGCAGTAACCCATGAAAGCCCACATAAAAAGGGCAACCCAAACTCATCCAAAGAGACCAAATAAATGAAATTGCAAAAAGAATAATCAAAAACAAAATCCGTCAAAATATTGCGATAATATAAATGTGCCTTTTTCATCATCGGGGAGAGAAAAATAAATTAAAATTATGTGCGCGAAAATGAGGGTGTTACAATCCGTCCCTCCTAAAAGAACTTTTCGTCCTCGAAAAGATTATATATATTGATACCAAGTTGTTATTTACAATATGTGCATAAAAGAGATTACATTTTTATTTTTTGCGATATTGTTCTAAATTAAAGACTCGCGGCATAATCGATCTTTCTTCCGGAACTTCTGGAGGAGGAATTGGAGCAGACGCTGGAGCAGGTGTCGGTGCAGGTGCTGACGCTAAGGATTCAGCAAGCATTTGATATAATTGTCGCTGCAGAGGAGGTTGTGAATTGATTTCTTTATTCAAGAGTTTTGGACAATTTTTCTTTGTATGCCCCGGCTGACAGCAATAATAACATGTCGCAATCAAACATTCTCCTTTATGAAATCGGTTACACTTGGCGATTTTGTCGAGTTTGCTTGCGACGTAGTACTGGTTGATGGACCAGTTTGTATCGTCTTAGCAACGTCCTTGCCTTGTGTTTCACTTTGAGTTGGGATTTTTGTGGCTTTTCTCTTTCCACTGTCTCGATATTTCTGCGTTTTGCCTTGATCGATCTCTACTAATCGCGCTCGCTCGACCAACTTTCCATATTCTAGGATATCCAGAGGTACGAGTAGATTGTGAATGTCGTCCTGCAATCCTTGTTGAAATTGCATGCAGTGATCTTCTTCCGATGCTACGAGAGAGTCGGCATAATATGCTAGTTTTGAGAATTCCATCTCGTATTGTAGAACTGTTTTGTCCCTTGAACTAGTCGCAGGAATTGGTCGTATATGACTCTTTTCTCCGATCGCGGCACAAACCAATTTGTAAATTCCTGGATAAAATCTGGCCATGTTACCAGGTCAAGTCTGGCAAATTTTGTGGCGACTAAGTTGTTCCACCAACGTTTTGATGTGCCTTCAAGTAAAAATGACGCGAATTCAACTTTCCGATCCTCTGAGCAGCGCATGACCTAGAAGATGGTTTCAATGCGGAGTATCCAATCTTCTGTTTCTAAGGGAGACTGACCCCTACAAAATTTGGTGGTTTTAACTTCATAAACTGTTTAAGATCATAGTCCATTTGACGGTATTGGAGCGTCGGAGCTTCTACTCTTGGGGGGAGATTTGGAGGAGGGTTCATCGGATGTTGATGTGGTTGATGTGGTGGGTTAGGATTTTCTTGGGGAAGTGTGGGTCCTAAAGTAACTAATGTAGGAAAGACAAACTTAAAGGCTTCTGCTATTGATAGCACGAAATCTGAAGGACGTCGATGGTGTTGATGCCCATTGTCACTTCCCTCAAACCTGGTGGCTGCTTGATGGTCAGGATCGTCTTGATTCTCTCGACGGCGTTGACTGCGGCGGCAAGAATAGACTTGGACAGGTTCCTATAAATGACGTTTATTTAATTATATTACATTCTTATATTGAAATGTTTTTTGTACTGTTTATGTTACGACATAGTTATTGAAACCGCCTCCCTCTGATACCAAGTTGTGAAGACCCAAAATTCTCGGGCTTCCCAATTATTTCAAAAAGTGAACAGAAATTCAATAAAGTAGTCGCAGCACATCTAAGACAGTACAATGAACATCCAAAACAGTATTTTATTCCATTCTTTTATTTATTTACATGATCTTACAGGTGTTTACTCGAAATCTGCTAAAAATTTACAGAAATTTTCTGAACATAGTAATTTGTGGCTCTCAGAACCCTCTTCGATTCCTTTATAGACGTTCAATCATACCTTCTCCAACTCTTCCGGCGCGAACCTCCGTCGTACATCTGGAGTCCCACCTGTTGTCTGAAAAATGAATCCACTGAGGGTTAGTCATAAAAATATGACTATGTGAGATAAATATTTCATGAAATGTAGTACATGCAAACAATGGAAATACTATCAATATGCATACGGTACAATAATTAATAATATTATTCTCAAAGCTAAAATCTTAATTTACCCCTTAATTTGAGTTACATAAAATAGGAAATGCTCCGGGGATGCAAACATGAATTGGGCCCCACTCCCGAAGGACGTAATTGTAGGCTCACCCCTACTGGTGAATCCATCAGTGGATGCCTCCACATCATCGGACTCGAAACCATCACATTTCCCCATGCAGAGTTTTACATGAATTTTATCTTGACGTAAACCGAAATTTATAATGAAATGAAATGTTCCCCTCAGAATAAATATATCGATTTTATGTTTTTCCCTCGCCCACAGTTTATCCCACAGCGATATCTGAATGAGTTAAACTCATATGCACAGGCACTTGTTTATTTCATAAAATGAAGCAGAATAGGAAAGTAAGTGAATAACTAAATCAAGAATTAAAAAACTCACAACAGCTTTTCCTTTGTCCAAGTTCGCATTTCCGTCACGGTTTCCTTGCGACGTCATCCTCTGATTTTGAGGTCTTGGGAACCATTGAAATTATACGCACATTTATTGGGTTGCATCACTTGGAATTCGTAGCCGAAATGCTTACAAAATACGTGAAAAAATCTCAAAAAGCAAACGAAATATCAAAAAATGTTCGAAAAGGTATTCAACCCACAACATTCCTCTTTTGAGACTGAAAAATTGGCCGACTAAAGGACACAAATAGTCAAAAGGCTCAAAATAGCTTGAAACTAGCTCAAACTCACTGAAATTCTCAAATATTTGATTTCTCATAATTACCTAAAATAGCTTAAGGTAAAAAAAAACATAATCTCATCAACCCAAATCAATCCCAAAATTCAATAATAGTCAAATAGTAAGGTAATTAACCAAGTAGAGAGGAGCTAAACCAAACTAGCCAAGGAAGAGAAGGTGGCAGTGGCTTGGAAGCAGCAGCAGGGAGGCAGCAGCTCGGGAGCAGCTACAAGGAGTAGCGGTAACTTCGCAGCGACAGTAGCTACACAAGAGCAGCTCAGGAGGAGCAGAAACCCTAAATCAGCAGCAGAGACAACAGTTGAAGAATGGCAGAAGTTAGGAGAAGCAGAGAAAATTAGGGCAGTACCGAAGAAGAAGAGCAGAGAAGTAATCGGCCAGAAGAAGAAGAAACCGATAGCAGTAGCAGAAGAAAAATAGCAGCAGCTGCTCTTTCAGCACAGCAGAGCCGTCGGCCCAAACCAATCGGCGGCAAAGCAGCGTCGGCACGGGAGCACGGCAACGCCGGCACGGGTAGCTCGGCACAGAGAAGGGGTAAAGTAGAAGAAGGAGAAGAAGATGTCTCTCTGTCGAAGTAGAGCAGCCAGAGAAAGGAGGAGATAAGAAATCGCAGAAGCAGAGAGTCGATGCAGTAGCAGTGCGGGAGAAGAATAGCGAACGGGCTCGACTTATAACAGCGATAGAAGCGGCGAGCGATAAGCGACACCGCTCCAGGTGTCTTTGCCCGAACCCAAAATAACCTCAACAAGCCAGCACAGGTTCAGCCAGCCAGCAATAAATCATAAGCCCAGCAATATATATCCAGCAGCCAATACACCAAGCCAACCAGCCCACAAATAAAGCAAGCCCATAGGCACCAAGCCAACTTAACCCAAAACAGTCAGCCCACCAAATCAACAAAGGCAGCAACCCATGAAAGCCCACATAAAAAGGGCAACCCAAACTCATCCAAAGAGACCAAATAAATGAAATTGCAAAAAGGATAATCAAAAACAAAATCCGTCAAAATATTGCGATAATGTAAATGTGCCTTTTTTTCATCATCGGGGAGAGAAAAATAAATTAAAATTAAGTGCACGAAAATGAGGGTGTTACAGTCCAGACCTAAATATCCTTGAAATTTTGTCCTGTTCCAGAAATCGGTAATTGGGGGATGCAAAGTGCCAATTTTAAAGATTTGGGGTGCAAAGTGTCAAAAAGTCTTTCTTCTCCATAAAGAACTCCGGCGAATAATATACACCTAATTCTTATTATCTGCATCATTTTGCACCACTGGGAGACCAAACTGATAACTGATGTGCTCAATGTATCACCATTTTATAAAGGGAGCTCACCTTTAAGCTGATTGAACCTTATACTCTTCTCCAGCACTCCAACAGGCCCCGCTGTCTTGGAGAAGTACCCATGTTTCGGATCATACAAGACGGCGCGGATGAAATCGCGAACCTAAGCTTGAAACAGTCAGATAAAAATATATCATCTTAAGGCGAAATCAAACAGAAAATATGTAGGAGGAGTAATTGCTCACGAGCAAGGGTTTATCGCCGATAAAACTTGTGGAGTAGAAGACTACAGGAATGCATTGGATGAGCCGCGGATGAACAACTATGGGAGAAGCAACGAGAGCATAAATAAGAAGGCGAAGAAAGACATGCGAGCATGACGGAGGAGGAAGGGTTTACTTTTGGTTGCTGAAAGAGGAAAGCGAATTCCGCATCGCAATGCCACCATCGACTTTTGACGAACGGCGCCGGAGTTTCTGCTGGTCGGGGCCTCCCACGTCGCCGGCACGGCTGGAGAAAGGGAGGACGGCCGGGCGGCTTGGGCAGGCAGAAATACGAATAGCCGCAAGATTTTGCGTTACAGGAAAAAAAATTTTGATTGCAGGGCTTCTAACTTATTTAGGCTCCTTTTGGAGGAATTATTTTCACCTGTCAGAACGGTTACTAAGATTTGATTCATACGGTCATAATAGGCCGGATTAATGCCTGGCTGATCGGTGAAAATAAGTCCCCAAAGAAGTATCAGAATTGACTGGAGTTCGTAAGGAGAACTCCAGGATGGAGTTCGATCCAACGCGCGAGAGCGATTTATCTCGTCAAACCTACGGCGAGATGAATCCAGACGTTAAAAGACAAAAAATGAACAGTAAAAAGTAAAAAAAATAATTTTAAAAAACGGGAAATCTCGCGCGTTGGATTTCAATCCAACGCGCGAGATGCGTTGGATTTCAATCCAACGCGCGAGATGGATCGAACTTCACCCTGGAGTTGTCCGTACGAACTGTAACTTCCCAATTCGCGCTATGCCCCTCGCACGAGTTTTGAGTCAAGAGACTTGACTCGGGCTCGGGATGCACTGGAAAAAGGTGTCAAATGCGTTGAATGGAGTGTAAGGTTGAGTGATATCCAACGGATCGAAAGGAAATGGCCCAAGGGAAAATCGACGTGAATGGAGGAAGATACTCGCCGATCGACGGGTATCGGGAATGATACTCGCCGATTCGACGGGTATCGGGAATGATACTCGCCGATTCGACGGGTATCGATGGTCGATACCCGCCGGATTCAGAACTACAGATTGAGAATTAGGCTAAGGGAAATTCGTCGAGAATGCCCGACGATTCTCACCGATCGTCGAGTATCGCTGGGAATACTCAACGCACTCAACGCCAGATTTTCTGATAAGTTTGCTAAGTGAAATTTGTCGGGTATCATTGCTGATACCCGACAAATTCGTCGAGAATGCCCGACGATTCTCACCGATCGTCGAGTATCGCTGAGAATACTCAACGCTCTCAACGCCAGATTTTCTGATAAGTTGGCTAAGTGAAATTCGCCGGGTATCATTGTTGATACCCGACGAATTCGTCGAGAATGCCCGACGATTCTCGTCGATCGTCGAGAATGACGGTTGATTCCCGTCGAATTTTACTTGTGCGTTTTCTTCGCCCAGGCAGATTCGCTGGCTTGTACAGGCGGACCGAACCGGACTTCGGGATTCGTGCTGGATGATTCCTTGGACCGGGTCACTTCAATATGACCCATTATGGGCGGTCCAATGAGGCGTTGACACGTGGCAGAAGATGTAACCTAATACATCGGCTTATAAAGGGAAGTTAAAGCCGAACCCTAGCCCTTGCGCCGATCGACCTTGTCGTCATCACAGACCTCGCAACCGACAGAGCCGAGGGAAGTCGGAGCTCTTGGAGGCGGCCCTCTCTCGCTCTCTCCCTCTCCTTCCTTTGCCGTGAAGAACAACTGCACCAAGCAAGAGATGCCGCAAAGAAGAATGACTAGATCCATGGCCGGGAACGATTGTACCGCTGGAAACAAGGTGAGCTTCCTCCCCTCTCCCTTGGTGCTAGATCTGTAGTTATATTCTAGGAGAGATATCGACTCCATAGAGTCTTGATGGTGAGGAGGAGATTTCTTAGGGAAAGTCTTGCCTAGGTTGTTTTCTAGGCTTTAGTCTTCTTCAACATCTTCATCATTCAAAGTGAAGATGAGAGAGTGATTCGTGGAGAAGTACGGCTTTGTGAGGGTGAATAAGGGTGGACGAATTTTTGGAGGAGTTTTGGGAGGTCAGTGCAAGGAGGAAGATGAACGGATGTCGTTCATCTCACCTTAAGATGTGTGCAGAAATCTGACTTCTGCACGCAGCGATCTTCGCCGCCAGTTTCGGAGGGGTTCTGTTCATATCTGAGTTTTCGACTCAACACGAAAGTCGTAGCCCTCGAAAATACCTTTCCAACGAGTGGTTGCACGTTTCCAGGCGATACCTGTAGCCACGGGAAAGTCCGTTCGAGTCTGCTGCGATTGGGGGAAATATGTCCAGGAAATCTGTATCCTGTACGCAGCAAACTTCGAGTCGAATTTCTGATGTGATGCGACCAGATCTGGGCTTCCAACTCAACATGAGAGTCGTAGCCCTCGCAAATACCTTTCCAACGAGTGGTTGTGCGTTTATAGTGGATTCCTGTAGCTTCAGGAATTCCAGTTTTGGTGGCAGGCTATATAATAATAATGCTCATGTTAACTCATGGTTAAGTGTACTCTTGTGAAAGTTATGATGTACAATTTATATCATTTGGTTCCTTCAATTATGATGCTATAGTTAACCTTATGAATGTTGTGCTTAACATTGGTAGCCATCTAGGTTAATGGTGATGTGAATTGAGATAGGATGACTAGTGATCAATGGAGGTTGAGCTTGGTGGTAGAATATATCTATCATGTGATGAATTGAGGTGATCGATTGAATAGATAGTTGTGAATGTGATGAACTCTATTGGGAGAGTATTTTGTACCCGCGATCCGAGCCTAATGGGTTTTGTTGATAACCGATGCTTAGAGATGTAGTCTCCCTATGGGTAGCATAGAGTGAGTTGTGATGGTGCAAGTGGTATGCGACGACTCGATGTGTCGTGATACTGAGATAATGAATATGGCAGGTCTACGGGCTCGCCAGTCGTCACATCGATGGAAGCCAATAGTTAGACCTTTGGCGGTAGGGCTAGACACTTGGTGTCCATAACCCGAGGTCTCCTCCGCGCCATGAGAACGGTTGGGCTTGCGCCTCGTGCGATTCCGAAGTTCCTTCCGATTCGAAATCAAAGGCCAGGTTGGGATGTGTTCTTGGTGCACATCTACCCAAGACCCCTTCTGAGCCGTAGTACGTGTGTGAGCTCCGCTGTTATGTTCTTAGCGTCGAGGCGTACGGTGGCCTAGGACAGGTAGTGTGGATACCACCTAGTAGTGGAGACGCCCGCTCCACTGTCACCGTCTGACCACGACGGTTGACGCCTGAGAGGTTAGCTACCTGCTCGAAAAGTGGGAACTTCAAGTCTGTGTCGACATAGCAACTTGCATGTGTGTGAACATGGGTCATTCATTGCATAGCATTCATATCATACCATTCATATCATGCACAAGATCCTTATCGTATAAGTTTTTATGGGCACTCTTATACGATGAGTTACTTTTCTGTTAAGCCGAACCTTAACTTATAAGTTTGTATGGGCACTCTTATAAGTTAAGTTACTGTTCATATTGTAGATTACCTACTGATTAATTATTTGATTTAATAGAACTGCTAGCTTACTTCGTAGAGATATTATTCTTACCAGTTCCTTGTCACCTGCTTGATTACTCCTGCTTTATATATACATATTGTACTTGTTTCCTTTCTCCGCCCGGTGCCGAGGAGTCGCCGGGGGAGCGGATGTGAAGCCACTTGGTCTTTATGACTAACGGTTGCTACGTCTTCCATTTTAGGAGGAAACCCCGCAGATAGGCCAGCAGCAGAACATCCAGGCCCGGACGACAGGACCTGAGGTGACCGTACCGTCGATACCGTCCGTGACAGTCGTGAGTGTTTTGTTGTAGCCTTTTTGGCAAACAGTTTTTAGACTCTGATATTTTAGAAGCTTGTTATGCTTCTTATTTTCCGCTTCGTTTTAGATTTAAAATTATGTGTGAATTGACTTTCTTTTTATCTTATGGTTGGGTTGGCATAGTATATTGACATTGGTTGTAGCTGGCGGAATAGGCGTCTTGTAGTACATGCTAACATGTGTGTTAGTGCTACCGCAAGGCGGCTACTCTGGGCATAAGACTTCCCTCGTGCCGTGTTTTGTGTTCCGGGAGGGGGGTCTTACACAAACTCCAGGGGATCCAAATCCCCCAAAATGAGCCTTAAACAAGAAAATAACATTTTTTGCAAAAATTCACATAATATTAGTATATTACTCTATTTTCATTTTTTTAAATCTTATAATAAAGAAGATAATTGAAGTTTTATTTTGGCGGTTGTTATTCTCAAACCATAAACGTATATTCGTAGATCAAAACTTTTATGTTTATTCGCAGACCAACTGTACAACCCATATTCGACGAGGGAGGGCCCCTACCACCGCCAGGTCATCAAAAGTCAAAGTCAACAAGACAAGGTGGGGATCCAGACCAGCACCCCGGGCCGCGGAAGGTTCGGGCGAGTATGGCGAGCTCCCCAGGCCAACTCGCTAGGTGGCGACTATGGCCAGATGCTCGCCTCTTCTAGGCGAGCTCCCCGGGGAAGTCGCCAACTCGCCAGGGTGGGGGTATAAGTAAGACCCCCCCCCCCCTCTTTGGTTTTCCCTATAAATAGGACCCCAGGGGTACGAAGGAGAGGACAAGCAATTCTCGGCCTGAGCCCTCGCGAGTTCCAGCCACTGCCCTTGACTCGTTATTGCTCAGCTTGCCTCCTTCGTACCTAGCTCGGCCAATCTGGTTGAGAAGGGGTTGCTTCTCCTAAGCAACTGGGTACGTGGTGGGACCTTCCCGCCGTAGCGACCTGGGGTCCTGTTTGCGCAATTCGTTCCTGTTTCCTGACCAGAGATCATCTCCCCGACCGGTCGACCAGTAACTTCAGGTTGCCTTGTCCGATTTCTGAGGTTGAGAATTTCTCGGCTTCAACACTTGGTGCGGTGAGCGTGGATAGCGACCGAAGAAGAAAGTCGTGGTCGGAAGATGGCCGATGGTGGAGACCGGGGCGAGTTGGGAGGTAACTCGGCGGGAGCTGGAGTCCCGGGGGAAGGTAGCGAGTATGTGACGGTGGCGGCTTTTGAAGAGTTCGCAAGAAGAGTGGAGAAGGCAATACTCGTCGGGTTGTCCAATCCGCCTGAGGTGACGGCGACTTCCCCCCGCCGCCGGACACCCCCTGGTGAGGAGATACCAACTCGGCGAGCAGGGAAGGAGCCCGCTTGGGCGAATGGAGAGCCGGTGATCCCGCCGCGGCATCACCCGGCGAGTAGTCAGGGAATCCGGTTTCGAGAACCAGAACTCTCGGCGAGGTATGGAGATACTCGCCGATGGAGCGAGTATGACTACTCGAGCGGAGAGGATACTCGCCGCCGCCAGGAAGGAAGGAGCCCCTTTTGCGACGAGATCCTCGCGGCCCTCGTCCCCGACAACTTCAGAGAGCCGGTCCTCTCGTACTACTCCGGCAAGGACGACCCGGTGGGACATCTTCAGTGGTTTGAGGACGTGGTCTCCATTCGCAACATGTCCGATGCTCTCAAGTGCCGGCTCTTCTCCATTACCTTCAAGGGTAGCGCGAGAGATTGGTTCCACCAGCTGCCAGCCGGGTCAGTTTACTGCTTCTCAGATCTCCGAAGGGGCCTTTTAGCAAGGTTTGCGACGTCCAAACGGAGGAAGAAGGAGGCGACCGCCCTCTTCAAGATCGTGCAGGGGCAGCACGAGAGTTTGGGCCGGTACATCGATCGATTCCAGGAGGAGGTGCTGGAGGTGGAAGAGGTAGACGGGTTCACCTTGATGGTAGCTCTCAAGTTCGGGCTGAAGCAGGGTCTGTTCAACATGGAATTGGGGCACAGGCCGCCCAAATCGTTCGAGGAGATGGTGGAGAGAGCCAATGTGTTCATCCAGGGAGAGGAGAGGAACAAGGAGTTCCTGGCACGGCTCGATGGAGACCGACCGCTTGGGCAAGATAAGGGAAGACTGCTGGAGAGGGAGAGGGCGCCGGAGGGGCGCCACGACAGGAAGCAGGAGAGGCCGAAGGAGAAAGAGGAGAAGAGAGAAAGGGGAAGGGAGATCAGAAAGGTGGAGAGGCAGGAAAGGCGGGAGAAGCCTCGAAGGCAGGAGGATAGGAGGCCCATCGGAGGCCGAGAGGCGAGAAGCGAGGAAAGAAGATTCCAGTACCCAAGGGATCGCCCCCAGTGGAGGCGGCCCATCCGTCAGGAGGAAAGGAGGGCTTACAACCCTCGGGAGCAGGGAGGAGGAAGAAGGGAAACCATGGCCATCACGCAGCGAGCCGCTAAACGCCGGCGGAAAGAGAGGCAGCAGGAGAGGAGGCAGGAAAGGCAGCAGGAAGCGGCGATTCCCCTCTACTGCGATATCCATCGAGTGGAGGGGCATGGAACCTTGGCTTGCCCTGAGTTCTGGGAAGCAAGGAGGAGGATGGAAGCAACGGCGGCCGAGAGGGAGCAGCCGCAGCAGGAGGCCCAGGTTGGGCAGGTAGCCTACCAGGCACCGCAGAGAAGGAGGAACGAAGACAGGATCGACCAAGGAGGAAGGGGGAATGTCATTCCCGGTCCGTGAGGCGGGCACGTCGGAGTAATCAACGGAGGGGCGGGGCTAGGAGCTTCCCGCAAGGGAAGTCTCCACCAAATCTACAAAAGGAGCGTCGCTTCGACGTCTCAGACCCCCCCTCCCTTGAACGAGATCACCTTCTCGGAGGAAGACATGCTCTGGAACGAGAACCCCTTCCATGACGCCCTGGTGATTCAAGCATCAATCGAGGACTTTACCGTCGACCGAATCCTCGCGGATAACGGGAGTTCGGTGAATGTCATCTTCAAGAGAACCTTCGTCGGCCTTCAGGTGGAAGCGTCCCGGGTTCAAGCAGCGGATGGGCCTCTTTTCGGCTTCTCCGGGGAGAAGAAAGAGGTGGAAGGAGGAGTTGAGTTGCTGGTCACCCTCGGGGGAACTTCGATCCGATGTCGCTTCGTCATCGTCGACGCACCCAGCGGCTACAACGCCATCTTCGGGCGGCCCCTCATCAACTACTTCAAAGCCGTCCCCTCGTCATATCATCAATGCCTGAAGTACTGCAGGGACGACGTCCAAGTCAGGATCAGAGGAGATCCCAGGGCTTCCAGGGAATGCTACCTGAATGCAGTCAGCACCATCAGCTGGATGGGTGACGCAGAAAGGTTGGAGAAGATGATGGAGCAGGAAGAGGGCCTGCAAGCCGCCGAGGAGCTGGAGGAAGTGGAGGTGATCTCCCCGAGAGGAAAGCCGGAGCTGCTGAAGATCGGAGGAGCCTTGCCCCCGGAAGGGAAGGTGGAGATAGCTGCCTGCCTACAGGAAAACGCGGACGTCTTCGCATGGAGCGCCGCCGAGATGCCAGGGATTGATGCTGATGTTGCCTGTCATCGCCTCAACCTGGATCCAGCGACGACCCCCGTCCGTCAGAAGCAAAGGAAGAGCGCCGCCACTCTAGCAGGACCCATCCGGGAGGAAGTAGGGAAGCTGCTGGAAGCAGGTTTTGTTTCGGAGATCCAGTATCCAGGCTGGGTCTCCAATGTTGTAATGGTGAAGAAGCCCGGAGGGGGCTGGAGGTTATGTATCGACTTTTCAATGTTGAATAAAGCTTGCCCGAAGGATTGTTATCCCCTGCCTCAGATCGACGCGCTGGTTGATTCCGCCGTCGGTTTTCCTGTGATGAGTTTTCTTGATGCTTTTTCAGGATACCATCAGATCCGGATGCATCCCCCCGATTGTCGCGACGTTTCCTTCATCACCAGCGACGGGTGTTATAGCTACAAGATGATGCCCTTTGGGCTCAAGAACGCTGGCGCGACATATCAAAGAATGATGGATCACGTCTTCAGAGAGCAAAAGGGGCGGAATCTGGAAGTCTACGTGGATGACCTGCTTGTTAAGAGCAAGAGCGCCGCAGAGCACGTAGCGGATCTGACAGAGACCTTCGCCACCCTGAGGAGGTACAAGATGCGGCTCAACCCGGCCAAGTGTGTCTTCGGCGCGGGAAGGGGGAAGTTTCTAGGGCACCTCCTTACTCCTCTAGGGGTGGAGCCTAATCCCGACAAGGTGAAAGCCATCGTGGAGATGGCGTCCCCGAGGGATTCCAAGGAAGTTCAAAGGTTGACTGGAAGGCTAGCAGGTCTTAGTCGGTTTCTCTCCAGGGCCGGAGAAAAGTGTTCCCCTTTCTTCAAAACCCTTCGGGGGAACCAGAAATTCGAATGGACCCCGGAGTGCGAGGAGGCCTTCGTAAAGCTCAAACAACAGCTGACTCGAGCTCCTCTCCTTCAGGGTCCGCAGGGCGGTGAGGACCTCTTGCTCTACCTAGGGGTAGGGGCTGAAGCAGTCAGCTCGGTGTTGGTCCGAGAGGAGGGGAAGAAGCAGCTTCCAATCTACTACGTGAGCCGGGTGCTAAGGCAAGCCGAAACGCGGTACCCCATCCTGGAGAAGTTAGTCTTTGCCCTGGTAGTTTCGGCCAGGCGACTCCGTCCATATTTCCAAGCCCACTCTATCAAGGTAGTCTCCGACCACCCCTTGAGGAGTATCTTGGACGGAGTGGAGCACTCCGGCAGGCTCGCCAAGTGGGCTGTGGAACTGAGCGAGTTCGACATCTCCTATCCCCCAAGGGTCGCGATCAAAGCACAAGCCGTGGCGGATTTCCTGGCCGACTTCTCGACCGAGGTCGAGGCAGACACGGATGTCTCTCGGCCGGTCCCCTGGAAGATGTTCGTAGATGGCGCGTCAGGGAAACACTCCGTGGGGGCCGGGGTGGTGCTGGTTAGTCCTCAGGGGACCAGAATTGTGCAAGCCGTCAAGATCCATTTTCCGGTCACTAACAATCAGGCAGAGTACGAAGCCATGGTGGCTGGCTTGCGACTCGCCAAGGAACTGGCAATCAGAGATATCAGGGCTTTTACCGATTCCATGGTGGCGGCATCTCAGATTCGGGGAGAGTTCGAAGTCCGAGATCCCATCTTGCAGCAATATTTGGTTAAGGTCAAAGGCTTGATTGGGGGGTTCCGATCCTTTCACGTCGAGCACGTGCCCCGAGAACGCAACTCCGAGGCAGACAATCTTGCGAAATACGGCCCTCGGGCTGGGGGAACCGCCATCGAGTTGTTCCGGCCATCCATCGAAGAAGGCGAGTTGATGGAGATCGATCAGCGGGCCTCATGGAGAGACCCGTTCGTCACGTTCCTGGCAACAGGCCGACTACCATCTGACGGGCAAGATCAAAGAAAGTTCCGGTATAAGGCCGCGTACTACTTGCTGCAGGACGGAGAGCTTTATCGCAAAACCATTTCAGGCCCTCTGGCCCGATGCTTGTCAGAACTCGAGATTCCCCGGGTCCTCGAGGAGATTCACTCAGGAGAGTGCGACAGTCACTCCGGGACCCGCACCCTGGAGCAAAGGATTCTGAGGCACGGTTACTTCTGGCCGACCATCCGAAAGGACGCAGAGGCCTACTCCAGAAAATGCTCCCAATGTCAACTCTTCGCGCCCCTCGCGCTCCAGCCGGCTCAGCAACTCCGCTCGATTACCGCTCCATGGCCCTTCGCAATTTGGGGAATGGATTTGATCGGCCCGTTCCCTCAAGCTAGCGGGCAACGGAAGTTTGTCCTGGTAATGGTTGACTACTTCACGAAGTGGATCGAGGCTAAGGCTCTGGCCAGGACCACGTCTCAAATCGTCAAGAACTTCATCTGGGGGGAGATCGCATGCAGGTTCGGGATCCCTCTGGCCATCATCACCGACAATGGGCCGCAGTTCGCCAGCCTGGAACTGGGGGACTTTTGTAAACAGTTGGGAACCGACCTTCGGTTCGCCTCGGTACATCACCCTCGTAGCAACGGGCAAGTAGAAGCCGCGAACAAACTCATCGTCAACTTGCTGAAGAAGAAGATCACCAATCTCAAGGGGAACTGGGCCGAGCAGCTCCCTTCCGTCCTCTGGGCTCTCAGGACCACCCCGAACTCAGCCACAGGGGAAACACCCTTCAAGCTGTCACACGGATCCGAGGCGCTCATCCCGGTCGAATTTGAGGTGCACAGTCCGAGGGTCATCGCAGCCGAAGACGGAAGCGAGGAATGGCGGTTAGAGAATGAAGAGGCTCAGAGGCTCTCCCTGGATTATGTGGAAGAGCTTCGGGACTTAGCCGCCATGCGCCAGGAGGAAACCAAGAGGCGCATGGCGAGACACTTCGACAAAAACGTCCGCTTGAAGAACTTCCTCGCAGGGGACTTGGTCATGAAGAAGGTGGACGCTGATGGGCGGGGAGCCACCGTAGGCAAGCTCCATCCCAACTAGGAAGGACCTTTCATCGTCCAAGAAGCCTTGACCACATGAGGCTATTACCTACAAGACCAAGCGAGAGAGCAGCTGCCTGGAACCTGGAGCGGAGATGATTTGAAAAGATTTTACCCATAGCGGTAACTCATGTATCAATTTCTGTAAAAACTCTTAAATAAGCAAAGAATGCGAGGTTTCATCCTTTTTGTGTTAAATGTACCTCAAGGTTTCTGAGTGTTTTCATGGTCCGCCTCGTAGTCGACCTCGAGAGGCAACGGTCGGTTTGTTCCTCATATGTAGCCCAGTACGGATGATGGGACGATGCTCCGGGATTTTAAGCGCTCTTGTAAGACCGAGCCTCTGTATTGTCGGCCGAGATCAGCTCCCCCTTGCATGTCGGCCTATGTCTCCCCGAGTGCATCTCTTTTCCGTCTGGAGGACCTGCGAGGAACAGATCCGCACCGTGATCTCCCGGACTTGAGGAGAGGCCGGCCTCGTAAAACACCCGGAAGAAGAACCTGCCAAGGACAGGGTGTGGACGAGCCCGAAGGGAGATGTGTGAATTCCGAGCGCGTTCAAAAAGGCCCCTCGATGAACACCACCCCCATCCTAATCGTACCTATAAGCGACCTTCACTGTCAAATCGGGATGCGGGACCCCAACCCGTTCTCGCTGAATAGCCTAGTTCGGACGATGGGACGATGCTTCGGGATTTTAAGCGCTCTTGTAAGACCGAACCTCTGCATTGATGGCCGAGATCAGCTCCCCCCTTGCATATCGGCCTAGGTCTCCCCAAATGCTTCTCTTTTCCAAACTAGAGGAATTCTGAGGAACGGGTCTGGGCACTGATCCCCCGATTCGGCAGGATCAAGAGCGTCCCTTCGGGGGAGTTTCTTTCTCGCCAATATATAAGGACGCAGGATTTTGATTCAAGACTTCGAGTTGAGCAGCGTCGTAAGACCGGTATCCCCACGAGCTCCTCTCCTCGGGAATCGGCCGATCTCCTCGATTGTAATTCAAGACTTCGAGTTGAGCAGCGTCGTAAGACCGGTATCCCCACGAGCTCCTCTCCTCGGGAATCGGCCGATCTCCTCGATTGAGATTCAAGACTTCGAGTTGAGCAGCGTCGTAAGACCGGTATCCCCACGAGCTCCTCTCCTCGGGAATCGGCCGATCTCCTCGATTGTAATTCAAGACTTCGAGTTGAGCAGCGTCGTAAGACCGGTATCCCCACGAGCTCCTCTCCTCGGGAATCGGCCGATCTCCTCGATTGTAATTCAAGACTTCGAGTTGAGCAGCGTCGTAAGACCGGTATCCCCACGAGCTCCTCTCCTCGGGAATCGGCCGATCTCCTCGATTGTAATTCAAGACTTCGAGTTGAGCAGCGTCGTAAGACCGGTATCCCCACGAGCTCCTCTCCTCGGGAATCGGCCGATCTCCTCGATTGAGATTCAAGACTTCGAGTTGAGCAGCGTCGTAAGACCGGTATCCCCACGAGCTCCTCTCCTCGGGAATCGGCCGATCTCCTCGATTGAGATTCAAGACTTCGAGTTGAGCAGCGTCGTAAGACCGGTATCCCCACGAGCTCCTCTCCTCGGGAATCGGCCGATCTCCTCGATTGAGATTCAAGACTTCGAGTTGAGCAGCGTCGTAAGACCGGTATCCCCATGAGCTCCTCTCCTCGGGAATCGGCCGATCTCCTCGATTGAGATTCAAGACTTCGAGTTGAGCAGCGTCGTAAGACCGGTATCCCCACGAGCTCCTCTCCTCGGGAATCGGCCGATCTCCTCGATTGTAATTCAAGACTTCGAGTTGAGCAGCGTCGTAAGACCGGTATCCCCACGAGCTCCTCTCCTCGGGAATCGGCCGATCTCCTCGATTGTAATTCAAGACTTCGAGTTGAGCAGCGTCGTAAGACCGGTATCCCCACGAGCTCCTCTCCTCGGGAATCGGCCGATCTCCTCGATTGTAATTCAAGACTTCGAGTTGAGCAGCGTCGTAAGACCGGTATCCCCACGAGCTCCTCTCCTCGGGAATCGGCCGATCTCCTCGATTGTAATTCAAGACTTCGAGTTGAGCAGCGTCGTAAGACCGGTATCCCCACGAGCTCCTCTCCTCGGGAATCGGCCGATCTCCTCGATTGAGATTCAAGACTTCGAGTTGAGCAGCGTCGTAAGACCGGTATCCCCACGAGCTCCTCTCCTCGGGAATCGGCCGATCTCCTCGATTGAGATTCAAGACTTCGAGTTGAGCAGCGTCGTAAGACCGGTATCCCCTCGAGCTCCTCTCCTCGGGAATCGGCCGATCTCCTCGATTGTAATTCAAGACTTTGAGTTGAGCAGCGTCGTAAGACCGGTATCCCCACGAGCTCCTCTCCTCGGGAATCGGCCGATCTCCTCGATTGTGATCCAAGACCTCGAGCAGCGTCGTAAGACCGGTATCTCCACGAGCTCCTCTCCTCGGGAATCGGCCGATCTCCTCGATGACGAGAATGAGGGGCCCGCAGGCTATGTTCGACGACTAAGCCCGGTTCAGTTTTCGTCACACGCGAGCAGGCGAGCAGGTCTCGCGCGAGCAGGCGAGCAGACCTCGCGCGAACAGGCGAGCTGATCTCGTGCGAGTAGACGAGCTGATCCCATGCGGGGGAGCGAGCTGGAACCACGCGAGTAAGCGAGCCCCGGGGGGCATGCGAGTATGTCCCACACGCCACCCGCGCGGTTATTTCAGCAGGTTCACGAGTATCCGGGTGCAGGGGGCGAGTAGGTCCCGACAAGCGGATGGTCGATGTCGGGATCATCCCCCTGCGACCTAGCGAGCGTTCCTCTCCGAGCCTATGAGCCTAGCGAGTAACATCCAGTTAGAAAGGCAAAAACCAAAACCTTGTATAAATCATGAAGTCAAAAGTTTGGTTTACAAAAAGAATATCGGCGAGCAACTAGGACTCGTCGTCGCCAGTATCAGGCCGATATTCATCATCACCAACGTCACCGATATCCGCAAAGTCGTCACTCTCTGCGCTCTCGCCGCTGCTGCTTCCGCTGCCGCTGCTACTGCCGCTGCCGCTGTCAGAATCACTGGAGCTGGTCGGCGACGACGCGCTATGCGGCGGGACAGTCCCCTCGGCGAGCAGCTCGGGAATGAGCTCGTCGACAGTGAGTGGCTTCTCCCCCTCGACGAGCTGGCCCCCGAGCCTGAGGCGCGCGAGTATGACGTTCCCCGCCGCCCGCGCAATCTCGCGGCGAACAGAGGATCTCTCCTCCCAGAGGACGCGTGATTGCTTCACCACTCGCGCCGGGTCCTCGGGTAGCGGGGTTGAGGAGCTCAGCCGTCCTTCAGCAGCGACCAGCCTCGTCTCCATCACCGCTGCGCGAGTTTGGGCCGCCTCCAGCTCGGCCTGGGAGGCGGCGAGCTTCTCCTCGCACTCGGAGAGTTTCTTCGCCGCTTCTATCTCGGCAGCCTGCGAAATGATCGACGTCAGGATCTATCAAACGAAACAAATCGAACAAAACCCACCCAGGGACAGCTCACCTCGAAGTCCCTCCAGCGGACTGACTGCATGCCGAGGTCGATGGCCTTCTTGGAGACGACCTTGAGGGCATCGGTCGTCTCCAACAGCTTCCTCGCCGAATAATGGCCCAGCTCGGCAGACCGCGCGAGCGCGCAGGCCGATTGATGGGCGAGCTCCGTCGGGGTCAGCTCCATGACGGACTCCGCGTCGGCCCGACCGTAGATGGCGTGGAGAACGGCGAACGCCTCCCCATTGTCCTCCCAGTCAGTCGACCAGGACGGAAGGTTGGTGCTCAGCGACACCGAATTCTCCCCCGCCGACCAGGTCACGAGCGGGCGACCGAAGGCGTCCACCACCCCCTGCCCGAGGCCGTAGTTGGGGTGGAAATGGGGCGACTGGGCGCCCGTCGGCGACCGGCAATCGACGGATCGCGGCGACGAGGTCTTCGCCCTCTTCCTCGCGGGACCTTGCGAGTTGACCCGCGATTTTCCCTTAACCGCCTTCTTCTCCCCAACGTCGGCAGGAGGGCGAGAATCCGACTGAGTGGCGGCGGCTTCCTTCGCCAAAGGAAGCGGCTTCTCCGGAAGCTCGTTGGAGACTGCAAAACGCGACAAAGTTAGCTTCAGCGGCAAAAGGGGGAGCGAGTAACCAGGGCGCATTTCGAGTTCGGCATACTTTCGTTAGGGTGGACTGGCTCGAGCACGTTGACGTTTAGTCGCCAGAAGATGACGTCAAAACGCCGACCGCGAAAGTATTCAAAGAGCTGCTCGCGAGCTCCTTCGAGGATGGGAGGAAGGAAGGCAACATCGGCCGGTTGATGCGGCCTGCCGAGAACACCGCCGAAGTCGCCATGGACGACAGCCAGCTGCTCGCTCCAGCGATGGACCTTGTTCGCGGTCCCGACCAGGGTGCAGACATGGCTGCTGAAAAAGATGACCCCCTCCGAGGTCGCCGCAAAGGCGAAGATGCGGCGGAAGACGGAGAGGTCGAAAGCGATCCTTTCTTCCCGAAGGAAGCAGAGGAATCCCATGATGATCGCCACACCATTAGGATTGATCTGCGCAGGGACAATCCCGAAGTAGCGCAAGATCTCGCAGAACTCCGGCCAAAAGGGCAGCCGCAGGCCCGCGTCGAAGTGACGCAGCGACATTACAAGCGAACCCTCAATATGGGTATTGAGGCGCTCGCTGCGAGTGGGGAGTCTTGCCGAGTATCCATCGGGCAGGAAGCGTTCCTTGAGGGTCGCCAGTTCCTTTTCGGTGGTTGTGGACTTCTTAAAAGCCGCATCCGCGAAGTTAACTGCATGGGCCTGTCGGCGAGCGCTGGCATCGTCACCGACCATGATGGCGAGATTCGAAAGCAACAAGGGCGGCGAGTTGATTGTTCAGATACTCGGCAGGAGGAAAGAAGGTCGCTACAGCAATACGATTTATGACCCACCTACCCCTCCTATTTATAGACATGACAAGCCCAAGAGAGAGGGGGGGTCAGCCGTCTCAGCGAGTATCTAGCGAGCTCGCGCGATGAAGATCAACCTGCGACATTATCAAGTAAACTAAAGCTCGGCACGTCAAAAAATAACAGCGCGCACATAGAGGCAGGAGTATTCACACACATGAATTAATCAAATTAGAAATAGATGTCCAGAAGTACAAGTCGCACAAGGCGAGTTACATTCGAAAAAGTAAAAACTATGGAGCCCTCGGCCGCTCAGGAGGGTGCGGATGTCGCCCGGCCCAGCCGATCTCGCGCGCACGCCGGTAATGCTCCGTCGCCAGCGCTGTCGCATCATCGCCGAGCCTGAGCTGCTCCTCCATCCTCGCCAGGCGCCCAGCAGACCCCATACTCGCCCGGATGCCGGCCAGCTCGTCAAGCACCAGCTGCAGGCGGTGGTTGTTCAGTTGCAGCTGGCGGTCGTTCTCTTTGACCACGTGAAAGCGAGCTTCATAGCTTTCCAAGGTCGACTGGAGCCCTTCGACCTTGGCCATCCTCGCCTCCAGAGCCGAGATACGTCGGTGAGAATCGCAGATAACAAGCTGGTCAAACTTGCTCTCCAAATCCATGTGAGCACGAATGGCGGCCTGACGATACTCGCTCCCAGACAGCCCGATAGCGTCAAGGAAAGTCGCCCCAGAGGTCGCCGGGCGATCTAACAAAGCAGGAAGATGGATAGTCAGGACAGAGCAAAAAGCTGAGCGGCATTCAGTAGTAGGAGGCTCACCACGGCGAGGAGATCGGGATCGGCGCGGCGAAGGAGGTCGCCCGGAGGTATCTCGCCTCCCCAAAGAGCTACTCGGAAGATCGGCAGGCCTGCCCTGCCCGCGCCCTCCAGACCCTTGGCCGACGTAGTCAGGGTCTCCAACCCGCGGAGGAAAGTAGGGTGGCCGCGGCCTCTCCGGCTTCTTCAACGGCGGAGCTTGAGATGAGCTCGCAGAGTGATGCGGAGCCCTCGGCACAGGAGGCGGAGGAGGTCGCGAATGGTCTTTCGGCAGGGCAGACAGGGGCGGCGGAGGGGGCAAGCCGGTGCTCGGCCTCTGGCCAGGAGTGGCGACCGCGGGCGGCGGCGGCGGCAATGGAGTGCTCACCGGGGGTATCTTCCCGCCGCTCGCAACAACACCGGCCACCGTACTCGCCAGAGGAATCTCGCGCACCGGCCCAGATGACTCGGCAGGAGTGGCCTTCGCCGGCAGCTCCTTACCCCCAGGCGGGGGGTCCTTCACCAACGACGCCCCAGACGCCTTCCCCGAGCTAAGGCCTATCCTGACCGTGCGGGCGATCTTGGACGGCCTGTCGGCAGCCAGGGCGAGTAAGGGCGCCGAGCTGAGAGGGACGACATCAAGTGCCGCCATCGCGGCTATCGGAGAATCTGCATAAAGAAAGAAGTCAGCAAAATGGCGGCGACAACCCAGCAGGGAAGAGTTCGAGGTAGCAACCTGTCAAGGTGACGACCTCGACCTGAGACGCCGCGGACTCCTTCACGCCCGCGAGCTCCTCGGTCACTCCCGGGTTCTCCAGCGGGCTACCCCGGGTCGACCCGGGGAGGTCATCAAGCCCTAGGTCGTCCAACACCCTCTGGGTGACGGACGACACCACGGGATTGTCAGTCGCCGCGGCGACCTGGTGCGCCGGTGGAGGCGAGCCGACCACCGTAGTGGCGGGCAGCTTGACCCTTTTAGTCTTCTTCTTCTTCGGCGGGGGCAAAGCAGTGGGATCATCCTCGCGCGGTCTCTTCGGCCTGGCTATACCGAGGAGGCCCGACAAGGCGGCGAGACTGTCCTTCAACAGCTGTTCGGTGTCCGACATCTTCGGCGAGCTCCAAGGATCGTCTCAAAAACGGAGCCCCCCCTATTTATAGACTACTCTACCAGCAGGAGACGATGCGAGCTGTCCAGATACTCGGCAGAGATCCTCGCCGAATAAGCGTTGGATGATTCTTTCCGGACTCCTACGTCGCCCAAAAAGAGCGGGGATTGTGTACAACCCATATTCGACGAGGGAGGGCCCCTACCACCGCCAGGTCATCAAAAGTCAAAGTCAACAAGACAAGGTGGGGATCCAGACCAGCACCCCGGGCCGCGGAAGGTTCGGGCGAGTATGGCGAGCTCCCCAGGCCAACTCGCCAGGTGGCGACTATGGCCAGATGCTCGCCTCTTCTAGGCGAGCTCCCCGGGGAAGTCGCCAACTCGCCAGGGTGGGGGTATAAGTAAGACCCCCCCCCTCTTTGGTTTTCCCTATAAATAGGACCCCAGGGGTACGAAGGAGAGGACAAGCAATTCTCGGCCTGAGCCCTCGCGAGTTCCAGCCACTGCCCTTGACTCGTTATTGCTCAGCTTGCCTCCTTCGTACCTAGCTCGGCCAATCTGGTTGAGAAGGGGTTGCTTCTCCTAAGCAACTGGGTACGTGGTGGGACCTTCCCGCCGTAGCGACCTGGGGTCCTGTTTGCGCAATTCGTTCCTGTTTCCTGACCAGAGATCATCTCCCCGACCGGTCGACCAGTAACTTCAGGTTGCCTTGTCCGATTTCTGAGGTTGAGAATTTCTCGGCTTCAACACCAACTTTAAACTTTAGCAATTGATGTCTTATTCTCCTGAGCAAGACCCGACAATAAAGGAACTTCTCCAACAACCTTTTGATCATATGTTAATGACTCAATCCTAACATTTTGACATGAATTTCACCATTTTGACGTGAATTTCACATTTTTTACGTTAACTTCATCATTTAGACGTGAATTTCACCATTTAACATGAGTATCATCATTTTTGTCTCTGATATTGACTCAAAAGTTTGACAAAGATGTGCTTTCATTGCCGAACACTACTCAAGAGAAGAAGTCATTAATTGCTAAACTTTAAAGTTGGTCTGCAAATAGACATTTATAAATATAAAAAATTTGGTCTACGGATAGACGTTTATGATTTGCGAATACCAAACGCTTTTATTATATATATATATACAAGCAATCATACACCTGATTTTTCATGCCAGGATGACAAATAGAATACGTATTGTCGTGTCGTGTCGAAGCACGTGAAACTCATGCGCGACTGGATGTACTGTATGTGAAGCTAAAAAAACTTACAAAGAAAGTGAGGGACGAGTATATTATTGTGTTAGGGTATGGGGAACAGTCATGCATGACAGCTTGGATTATATATAAGGGAAAAATGACTTTTTTGTAAAACATTCATTAATAATTTTATCCTTTTTTTACAAATCTTTCAACTTTTCATAAGTGATGTTATAACAAAATGTTTCTTCATGTGCATGAGTGCATCTCAAGCTTAGTTGTCTATATATCATATTTGTACAACTTGAACCAAAAGCTAGTTCGCAAAGTTCGGACCTAGTGTCAACATGAGGTTTACGATTTTGTTGTCTAGCTTCATGGATCTGATGGCAATAGCAAGAGAGAGAGAGAGACTATATCATCTACAAAAAAAACTCACATGTTACAACGAGTAGGTCTTGCCACGTACCCTAAAGTTTATAGTAATTTCTCCTCCTAGAGTTAAGAGTTGAGCTAGCCACAAGGAAGGCACGAACTTGAGTGGGCGGTCCTGCCACTTCTGGGTGTGGTCGTACCACACTACCTAAGCCCCAACGTACAACCTGGTGTACTCTTGGTTGTGAGTGACATACGGCGATAACTACAATTTGGCCAACCAACAGAGGAATCCAACGGGGCATAATACGGTCGAGCTCATGCGGTACACTTTTCCCTGTTGTCGTGAGTCGTCAATCTTCCCGCACCGTTATGAACGGTCCACGGGCATGACCGACCGACTACCTTTCACCGCAAACAATTTACAATCTAAGCAATAAAACAGATAACTGGCACTGTCAAGTTTGCGGGGGCTTGCCCAACTCAACATAAAATAATACGAGCAGACGGTCGTTTACAGGTAATAAGATCATGTCACTTAACTTAGATAAGGAGCGTGAGAATCGTGGGAGCACATTATTTGGGGCTAGCCTTGGTGGAATTATTCAACTCCAAGTTATCCCTAACTAACGATCTACCAGATAATCAACCGTTTGTTAGAGCGGGACCCGAGCTAAAAGTGCAGAAATAAATCAATAATTAATTACAATAATTGTGTGTGATAAATAATTGTAAAAAGAAATAAATAAAAGACAATTCTTATTGCTCCAAAAAGGTAAATAATACAAAGTTATGCCCTCATATTTAGAGAAGATCGGGGAGAGAGGAGATTACAACAAGCAATGTAAGACTAATTACAAGTCGCACGGGCTATGCAGTTTGTCTGCATCAAACTGCAAGACTATACAATGGAGACCAAACAATGCGGTCAGTCCTGGGATGCCACAAAACTGCAAGGGAGGATAGTCGCTAAACCGCTACCATGGGTTATCTCCAAACCGCAGTTGTGTGTTGTCTCGAGACCACAACTGCAGGTTGCCACCAGACCGCATCTGCGGGTTGCCTCCAGACCGCAATTAATGCGGGTTTCCACCAGACCGCAGCTGCGGGTTGCCTCAAGCCCGCAACTGCGGGTTGCCACCAGACCGCAGCTCCGAGTTATGCGCGCCTTTGTCTCTGTGGCTTGTCTCATGTTGCGTTCAAAGGAGTCAGAAGTGGTTGACTTGTTATCGACTGCAGGGTTCGTTGTTGAGTCGAGGGCACTGACAATGTTGTACGAGGAATGCCTGTTGTGGTGCGTACGAAATGTGTCTTGCTTGTGGCGGATCACGTGTCGAGTACGCTCTGGAGGTGCTTCATGTTCTTTGCAAGAAATTGTGTGGATTGTAGGTGTTGTTTTGTAGTAAAATGCGCACTCAGGAGTGGTCTTGGGAGCGGAGCGCGCGATGGCTCGCTTGGGAGCGGAGTGCGCGGTGGCTCGCTTGAGAGCGGAGCACGCGGTGGATCGCTCAGGAGCGGAGCGCGTGGGGGAGCAATTGGGAGCGGAGCGCACGGTGGCGTGCTAGGGAGCGCGGGGGAGCGCTTACGAGCGAAGAGCGTGAGGGGGCGCTTGGGAGGGGAGTGATTGGGAGCGCGCGGGGGCGCTCTTGGGAGCGGACGGTGCAAGGGCATGCTCGGGAGCGCAGCGCGCAGAGGCGTGTTGGGGAGCAGAGCGTGTGGTGGCGTTGCGTGCACGAGGTGAAATCCCCAAGGGGTGCTCGAAGGCGTTCAAAGAACTTCGAAGGCGCAAGGAGATATTCAAGGGAACTCTGACAAACGTAGGAGGAAATGTCGGAGAAGTGATAACTGAAAATGAATGAGAGACTGAGATCCTATTTACATGTCTCATGGGCAGTGGCGGAACTAGAATTTTGAAGTCGCACGGGCACAATCTAAGTACTGTCAATTTGGGGGTTTCGGGGGGCAGCACCCCTGAGCGGGGGTTCGGAGGCAGCGCCCCCGTTTTTTTTTTTTTGCAAAGATATTTATGTACTGAAAATATTGAGCAGGGGTTCAAGAACTGAAAATTCATCCGAACGAATCCCAAATGAATTCACTAATAAAATGTTTCAAGAAAACATTACAAATGACAACATTAGACAGTAGAAACACAACAAAATTATTTAATCCCTCTTCGTATCTATCTCGATTGTATGAAGCGGGATGCAATCTTTATTATAGATACATAAATCAAACAGACCTTCAAAGCCATATGTTTATACCTTTCCATAACATGATTTCAAACATCCCAAATTATACTGCAGCATATCAAATTTACATGCTACAAACAAAACAAAACATTGCATGTATGTACCATTAACTTGCTCCAATTACTTATAATAAAAATTGTACCTTTCTCTGAGACTTTTGAAGTTATCAACTCAGCTGAAGTGAGCATGAGAGACGCCAATTCCGCCCACCTACCCGACACCATGCATTTTTGGGCTTCAATGCATAAACTTGTGACCTGAGGTTCTGCCACCTACAAAAATTTTAGTAAAAAATGTATATTAAAAGGGTGAGAAAGAACAATGTATTGTCATCTAACCCATGATGGGAACTCCAAATCAACTTGAATTCCCAAATCTTATATATTTATATCCTTCAAATCTTGATATCGTTGGGATTTAGTGCACTGAAATGCAAGATTTAAGAAGACATACAAAAATATTTCTCTGGATTTAACCTCCCACTACGAAACAGCTAAAAAGCTCGAACCAGTTTCCCTCTCAAAAAAATATTGCAGATAATCTTTGTATCAAAAAAAAGTATGAAGGAACAGCCTTTAATCTGAATTTGACAGCGTATGAGCTAGAGCTAGTCCAGAAATCTGAACTGAAATCTGGAGATTTCTGGACTGATTTCAGTCCAGAGAAGAAGTTACCAAGCGGGAGCAGCCGGGGGTTACCAAGTGGGAGCAGCCGGGGGCAGCGGGAGCAGCTCGGGCACGGGAGCATCGACGGCTAGGGCGCGAGAGCAGCGACAGGATTTCTTCTCCCCCGGTGAAAATCGCGGAAAAAAGCGGCCGGGCATGTGCCCTACCGTGCCCAGGGATAGTTCCGTCTGTGCTCATGGGTGTTTATGGTGGTTACGCGACTAACCACAGATCATAACCACTCTAATTATTATTTGCAAGTCAAATTAATATAATTCAGGATACACATTTTTATAATATTTTACTACGCAGAGACCGATATAATTTTGGCTATTTGCACTCACTCATAATGGGTGGCTATGCCAGTGATTACGCGAGTAGTTTTCCGCGCATCGGGCAGTGGATCTCACATGGCGGTGATTTGTTGGCGGCGATTGGCTGGCGGCCAAAAGGCCGTTCGGCGGAGGCCGATCGGCGGCGGTTGGTGACGGAACCCGTCAAGCGAAGGGCGGCCGTGGGAGGCCGGGGCAACTGGTGAAGGCTGGCCGTACGGAAGTCGGGCAACGGGGAGGTCGCCCGGCCGGCAAAGGCCGAGGGGCCTGGAGGCCGCACGGCCGGCAGAAACCATGCGGCTTGGAACCGCGCGGTCATGGGAGGCCGCGCTACCTGCGGGCGCTCCGCGGTTTCGCGGCGCTTTTGCTCATAGGATAGTGCAGGGTTTTTCAATATCTGCACCCCTCGCACGGGAGTGTACTTAGCATCATTGTTTGAGCGGTAATTTATGCGACCATATAAAATATATATTTTATAACATTTTCTATTACTTGATTGTTATGTAAAGTTGATTAATGTGAAACTTTGAGGTGTATTATAGAGTTTTGGCTTGGATTTTATAATATGGTTTTATTATAAGGTGTGCTGGACGGCCGGGAGAATTGATGTGTTGGATTTTATAATATGGTTTTATTATAGGTGTAATTATTATTGTATAATGCTATGTTTTAGAAAGTTTTAAAATAAAGATATTATTTTCTAATCTTTTATAATCAATTGAAGATATTTTCTAATCTTCTATTACACATTTACACCCAAGTGAAAGATTATAATAATTCATGTTTTTTACCAGCTTTATCCTATTTGTTCATGACTTTCTTTAAGCTCTCCTAAATTATTTATAATCTCACATAAATTCCTAATAAAAGTCAAATCATCTAAGGAGTCAGCACTACATTTATCTTAGAGACGCAAACCGATTTAAAAGATGCATAAAATTATAGATATTATCGAGAATGACATCTCACGATAAGCGAGATGATTAGTCTGAGAAAGATGAGGGAAAAAAGATATCTACGATGAGTTTTTATCTCTTTAATTATGCTTAGTTTTAAAAGTATTTTTAGTATTTACATGTGTAATACTTTGACGCAAAACTAGTTTAGTACTTTAGTGTATTTGCATTTCATTTAAATTTAAGAAATTCGAGATTTTGAAATCACTGATACATGACATGACATGACATGATCGTCGCTAGGAAGCTGAGCATGGAATAACAAAAAGAAGGTGAGATATTTTGAGGGTAAATTCAGAAAAAAAATCTCATATATTGTGATGCCAAATTTTATACTAGAATTTTGATTTAAAAGATTATAAACATGAAAAGTGAGATTAATATTACAAGTCCTATAAAAAGAATAGGAAAAGATAAATGACGAATAAGAAGACACGGAATGCATATAGGAAATGTTAAGTGTTAACCTACGTGGAGGGTTTGGCAACGAAATAGGAACCTTTGAGACTATGGGGGCAACAAGATGGCATGTTACGTGTGAAGATGGCCCTAGAATGAAAGGTGATGATCTAATCAGGGGACCATAGAAGGTCTTTTGCGTGTGAAGATTGTCATGATTAGACATGGAAAAATGATGAAAATCCCAGAAAGGGGTGAGCCCAAAAATATAAAAAGAAGAATATCACAATTTAGGATTCTATTTATTGTTGAATTTCTTTTGGTGCACCTTAAAATTAGTATGCATATTGTTATCTATTTTTTCCTTAATTGCATGTGCAATAGTTAAATAGGTAAAATGCTCACTTAGTCATGTTATTTATGACTAATCCTATAATTTTCACATTTTTTAGAAAATAAATAAATTTATGAACACTTTTGAGAAGGAAAAAACAATCGATAGAACAAGAACAAAAGAATGGTCTAAGGAATCCATTAAAGTATTTATTGAGATAGAGGAAGTTGTAAAGTGATTTATAGGAAGTGTGAGAATTTACTTTGTCTTATATATATTCAAGATGATAAAATAATCTTAGGTTAGCCTGGATGAAGATGTACTTATCTTTCTAATAAAGCTTGTAAATGAAGTTTTTGTGTGTGTTTTATTTTGTACTCATTATGCATGCTTCTGCAATGTACTGTGACAAATGAATTGAAAATGAGTTTGGATACAAAATCATTTGTGGGGATCGGAAAAAGCCTCACACCATCACCTATAAGAAATAAGTATTCAAGAATCAGAGGCACTCGAGGGGTTTGAAGGTTGGCATACAAGTGGGGAGTTGATCTCGACCAACCTTTTAAAGGTCTGAACTTAAGTGGACTCACAGCACTCGAGGCATTGTCCCACGCCCTTCTCACAATATGTAATCGGGAGGGAGAGGCACTCGGGGGGGGGGGGGGGGGGTCTGAAGGCCATCATATAAGTGGGGAACGGACCTCGACTGACCTTGTAGAGACATGGAATTAAGTGGACTCACAACGCTCTAGACATTGTCTCGTACCCTACTCAAAATATATAATTGTGAGGAAGAGGCACTCGAGGGGTTCGAAGGCCAACATACAAGTTGATAGTTGATCTTAACCGACCTTGTTGAGGTATGGACTTAAGTGGACTCGCATCAGTCGAGGTGTTGTCCCATGCCCTTCTCAAAATATGTTATCGGGAGGGAGAGGCACTCGAGGGGTCCAAATGCCACCGTACAAGTTGGGAGCTGATCTTAACCGATCTTGCAGATGCATGGACTTAAGTGGACTCGCAATGCTCGAGGGATTGCCGACTAACATGCAAGTGGGGAGTTGATCTCGACCGACCTTGTGGAGGATTGAACTTAAGAGGATGCAATATTATCCCGAGGCATTGCCCCATCACCATTTTAATTTTTTGTCAGGTGAGAGCGTCACTAAAGGGATCATCGATCAACATGCAAGTGGGGAGCTGATCTCGACCGACCTTGTAGAGGATTGGACATAGGAGAATGTGTTATTATCCTGAGACGTCGTTTCATCATTTGACCAAGATTATTTTTAGGACAACATAACTGAAGGATCACAAACTCTATTTATGGAGAATCCTCATCCGATCACTCAATAGTTCAAAAGGAATAGTCATATCAACTTTTAAAAAGTACACAATGCACAAGATATGAGTCTTTTCTTTTCTTTATAATGATTCTTGAAGTCAACCTAGTCACCGGATCTAAACAGCCTAGAGCTGAGGAAGATTCATCTTTTAAAAGATAGCTTAGAGGACGACTACGGGATCCCTTCCAATAACTCTACAGGTGGATGCGACCTCGAAGGATCATCAGCCAATATGCAAAGAGGAGCTGATTTCGGTCATCAATGTAGATGCTTAATTTTAGGAGGATGCTCTATTATCTCAAGGCACTGTCCCATCACCCAACCAGAGGGTTACTAGAGGCAAATATTAGCTTCACCATCCAAACTATTTTTGTGAAGACTTGTATAGCCTCCCATAGTTGAGAAAGAGTTCATCTTTTATAAGAAAGTTTAGAGTAGGATTTTGAGATCCCATCTAATAACTCTTCATGTGGATGAGAAATGAACTCGGGGGATTATCCGCCAACATGCAAGGGGGAGCTGATCTCGACTATCAATTTAGAGGCTTTCTCTTATGAGGATGCATTATTGTCCCAAGGCACTGTCCATCACCCAACAAGAGGATTATTAGAGATGAGTCAGAAGTTCACCTTCTAAACTACTTGTGAGGATAGGTTTCATTCTGATATGACCTAGAGTCTCTTTCATTTTAAGAAAAAATGCAAATGTAACTCTATTGATCAGGTGAAATGTAAATTTACGAATAACATAACATGTTTGTCATTTGTTCTTCTCCTGCCGCTTTTATGGGAAAAACCGCTTCAAGTAATCTCCACTCCTAGTATTCATGAGAAACTCTCCATCTTCCTTTTGCACATGATATCCTTCGGTCTTCAGTGCTTTTTGGAGATCGGTGATCTAGGGAAGCCTCAGTAGGATACTGTTACATCAGGAGGGATTACTGCATCTTCTAGGGACTTACCCATGGCCATGCCATCCATGAATAAAAGAAGATTGACAAATACTCACACACAATAGATAGTCAAATTTGTTATGCTTAGAAGAACCAAATAAACAAAACTTTATATTGACAATACATGCATTGATATGGTTACCTCCGCATGTATTTCATAGAAGTAATTGTTGGTAATACCTACTTAGATCATAGTCGAGAAATATAAGATCCTGAATATATAAGATCATCATGAGCAAGATCACAACAAGTAAGAGTGCAATATATACAAGCTTTCTGTCCTCGCGCACAAGAATTTTTGCAGAGTATGATTGTGACAAGTAAAATTATAGTAAGTAAGAACACTCACAAAATATATGCTACTGAGTGAGACTATTCGCGAGTAAGAACTCATGGACTATCATGGCCTCGAGAATATAGGTTGTTGAATAAGAACATCGTGAGTAGAGCTTGAAAAATAGATACTTGAATAAGATCCTCGTGAATAAAAGCTCACAAAATATAAGTCGTCTGAAGATGATTATCGCGAGTAAGAGTTTGCTGAATAAAAGTCATTAAAGAAGATCATTGCGAGCCAGAGCTCGCTAAATATAAGTTATTAAAGAAGATCACTGCGAGCAAAAACTTGAGGAATATATGTTATTAAAGAATATCATCGAGAGTTAGAGCTCACAGAATATAAGATGTTAAAGAAGATCATTGTGAGTATGAGCTTGTGGAATATAAGCTGTTAAAGAAAATCATCGCGAGTTAGAGCTCGCGGAATATGAGTTGTTGTAGAATATCGTCATGAGTAAGAGCTCGCAAATTATAAGTCGTTGAATAAGATCGTCAGGAGTACTCGCAAAATATAAGCGGTTGAAGAAGATCATCGCGAGTAAGAGCTCGCAGAATATAAGTCGTTGGAGAATATCATAACAAGTAGTTTGCCGAATATGAGTTGTTGAAGAAAATCATCGCGAGTAAGAGCTTGTGGAATATCAGTCGTTGAAGAAGATCATCGCGAGTTAGAGCTCGTGAAATATAAGCTGTTGAAAAAGATCATCGCGTGTAAGAGTGTTGAGGCCAGGAAAATTCTCAACCTCAGAAATAGGATCATGACAGCCTAAGGTTACTGATTCTACGATCCGACGTCATAATTCAAATGGCTAGCGAGAAAGAGAAAACTATCTATAAGCACACCCCAAGTGCTCCAGCAGGGAGGTCTCACCACGTACCCGAAAGCTTAGAAGAAGTTTCCCCTCCGCAACCAAAAGGCTGGGCGAGGTACTAGACAGGCATGGACTTGGCGAGTATCCACTTGGGGGGGCCTCGGCCTCTTCCAACAAGTGTCATTTCCAGTACCCCTAGGGGCTATTTATAGAGAAATCCTGGGGGGGGGGGTATAGACGAGTATCAAGGGCTACTCGACCATACTCGCGAGGTACTCACCCGTACTCGCCCAAACTCGCCACAACTCGCCCAAGCTCGCCCTTGCTCGCATCTGCTTGCCACAACTCGCCTCTGCTCGATACAGCTCGCCTCTGCTCGCCCAATAGTATGCAAATAGCCGTCTGCCTGAGTACTTCTGATCTCGACGAATTACGGGTTATACACAATCCCCGCTTTTTTCGAGCTCGGCACGAGCTTGGAAAAACAATGTTGAACCCGTAGTTTGGAGAGATGGCGCTACACGATGCGCCGCACGAGGTCCTTCCTAGGAGAGGAGCTCAACTGAAGGAAAAAAAGAAAAATTTGACACCCCTAGAGGTAGAACCCAACTGAATGAGGTGGAGAAGAGTCGACACCTCACAGGCCATTCGCTAGGCGAGCGAGCTCAACTAGAGGAGGTGGAAAAGGGGTGACACCTCGCATGTCAAGCATACCTAGATGTGGAGAGAAGGTTGATTCATCATAAGAACCAAGTTCAACTGAATTGGAGAAGAAGTCGACACCTCACAGGATTCGAGCTCAACTGGAGGTGAAGAGAGAGGTCGTCACATAGTTGGAGTAAGCTCAACTGAAGGTGGAGAGAAGGTCGACATCTCGTAGGAGCCGAGCTCAACTGGAGGTGGAGGGGAGGTCGATACCTTGCAGAAGCCGAGCTCAACTGGAGGTGGAGGGTATAGTAGACACCTGGAAGGAGCCGAGCTCAACTGAAGGTGGATAATATAGTCGACCCCTAGCAGGAGTCGAGCTCAACTGAAGGTGGAGAATATAGTCGACACCTAGCAGGAGACGAGCTCAACTGGAGGTGGAGAGAGGTCGACACCTAGCAAGAGCCGAGCTCAACTTAAGGTGGAGAAGAGGTTGACACCTCGCAGGAGCCGAGCTCAATTGGAGGTGGAGAGTATAGTCGACACCTAGCAGGAGCCGAGCTCAACTGGAGGTGGAAAATATGTTGACACCTAGCAAGAGCGGAGCTCAACTGAAGGTGGAGAAGAGGTCGACACCTAACAGGAGCCGAGCTCAACTAGAGGTGGAAAAGAGGTCAACACCTAGCAGAAGACAAGCTCAACTGGTCGTGGGAAGTAGTCGACACCCAGCAGGAGCCAAGCTCAACTGGGAGTGGGAATTAGTCGACACCCAGCAGGAGCCAAGCTCAACTGGTGGTGGGAAGTAGTCAACACCCAGCAGGAGCCAAGCTCAACTTGGGGTAGGAATCAGTCGACACCCAGCAGGATCCAAACTCAACTGGAGGTGGGAATTAGTCGACACCCAGCAGGAGCCAAACTCAACTAGGGGTGGGAATCAGTCGACTCGGGTGGATAATAGTCGGTCTATAGGGGAGAAGCCCGTACAGAGTTAACGGACTACGACATCACTCCAACGAGGAACTTGGTCTCACTCAAGGAGGTCATTGGCCGATGTGTAGGAGAGGAGCTCGTGCAGGGACTCAGACTTACGATGACACTGTCACTCGAGGACTTTAACCATTGTTGGAGTCGACAGCTCTCAGGAGCCTTGCTCAACTAGAGTGGTGTGAGTCGACTCAGGGAGACAAGTAGTCAGTCTGCAGGAGAGGAGCTCGTACAGAGTTCGCGGACTACGACATCAATCCAACGAGGAACTTTGTCTCACTCGAGGAGGTCGCTGGCCGATGTGCAGGAGAGGAGCTCGTGCAGGGACTCAGACTTACGATGACACTGCCACTCGAGGACTTCAATCGGTGCTGAGGTAGTTCGCCCTATTGCTTATGAGATTGCCAAGGAGTCAAATGCATCAATATCTTTGAGGACGAAGGAATTCTAAAGAGAACGATGATCTTTCTTCCGTCGAGTTGGGAGGTTGGCGTCCAGACCTATTTATGATAGTTCCTCCAGTCAGAGGAGAGATGCAATCAGGGGTAGCTAGGCCTACATGCAAGGGGGGAGCTAATCTCGGCCATTAGTGCAGGGGCTCGGTCTTACAAGGACGCTTACATCCTGAGGCATCATCCCAACGTCCTCCCTGGGCTATCTAGGAGAAACAGGTCGAAGGCTCATTTCTTAACCCAACCGCGGAGATCGTTTTCAACTCTGCCACTTGGTTACAAAAAACCATAGTACAAGTGAGGGGAAATGGTCATCGGGGGGTCCTACTGGACACACTCGAGTTCACCATCCTTCCGTGAACTTGTATCTTCCAGAGCTTGACAGGTTATCCCACCTATGAAATAGTTGAGACAAGTACTGCTTCGCAGGACTAATAGTCGCTAAAAGAGGGCCTTCCTTCATCGAGTTGAGGAGGTTAACGTTCAGACCTGTTCCCGATAGTTCCTCCAGTCAGATGAGAGATGCAATCGGGGGTAGCAAGACCGACATGCAAGGAGGGAGCTGATCTCGGCCGTCAATGCAGGGGCTCGGTCTTACAAAGACGCTTAAATCCCGACGCATCGTCCCATCATCCACCCTGGGCTATTTAGGAGGAACAGGTCGAATGTTGCTTTCCTGAACCGATCATGGAGCTCGCTTTCTGTCTGTTATGCCTGCTCGATACGCTTTCAAGAAGAGAAGCTAAAACCCCATATTTCAGGGTGTTAGAGAAATATCATCGATATATAAGTGTGAACAAGCGTACCATTCCCTCATATAGGTAGAACCCTTTCAGGTTATTATAACTCCAGGTATTTGAGGAGATGACATGAATAACATGACGGCCTGGTTGCTGAAGCGATAACCTCGTGTGTTTAAACTTCGTAAAATTGAAGTGAGCACCATAGTTGATGAAGTAGTGTTCTCGCGAGTATGGAACTCATGGAATTAAAAAGATAGCAACCTATCCGTTGAAGAGATCACCTCGCGAGTATGGAGCTCGCGGAATTAGATGAGAGCATCCTAGCCTGTTGAAGAGATCACCTCGCGAGTATGAAACTCGTGGAATCAAAGGAGAGCACCTATTAAGCATGAAGAGCATCACAAGTAGGAGCTTGCAGAATACTAGCTTGAAGATGTCATGAGTATGCCGTCTCATGGGATGTAGGTTGTTGGAGGAGAACATCGCAAGTAGGAGCTCGCAGAGCACCTCGTATATTTTTCCCTTGCGGTGGACTCATCTGTACAACCTCGTATCCAGCGAGTGGGCTAACAGGAGCCGCTCCGGCCGGCCCAGACCACCCCCGAGCCCCAGGCGAGTTCAGCAGGGTATGCCGAGCCCAGCATGCCGAGCACGGGCTCAACAATCGTCGGGCCGAGCTCGGAGATCGTGGAACTGAGCCCGACGAGAGGAAGTCATTCATCATGGGGCGGGCCCGACCGAGTACGTGCTCGCCTAGAGCCAAGGGGTTGGCGAGTGCCGACGCGACCGTCATCCGCGAGCCGGGGCTTCAGGCCCAACTCTCCCAGGCCTGAGGCGGGGCGAGCCGGACCGTGGCATTGAGAGAGGCGAGCTCACTCAACGCCTACTCCAGTGGCGTTGAGAGAGGCGAGCTCACTCAATGCTTTATCCCATGGCGTTGAGAGAGGCGAGCTCACTCAACGCCTTCTCTAATGGCGTTGAGTCAGGCAAGTCAGGCCCGCGACGCTGAGAGAGGCGAGCTCATCCAACGCCTTCCCCCGCGGCGCTGAGAGAGGCGAGCTCACTCGCCGCTTTTCACCTCGACATGGAGGGAAGCCTTCCCACGCCCGTATTCGCCGCCCCCGCCCAATGGGCTTTTCCCAGGGCCGGCTCGCCCTTCAGTTGTGGGGTGTTTTTACCATGTTACCCCCTTTGGATTGCCTATAGTCCTCGAAAATAGTGAAGGTTGGATATTTGCAGGCCATCTTTTCCTATAAATAGGACCCAAGGGGTAGCTCAAGAAGGCACGCTTTCTTGTGCCCGGTCTTCTAGCGCTTTCTGAGGTACCTTAGCTTCAACACTTGGCTAAGGAGGAGAAGCGCTCTAAGATCTTTCGGGTGTGTGGTGGGACCTCCGTGCTGAAGCCTTGGGTCTGTTCCAGGTCCTTTTCCCTTATCACTCGGGCTCGTGAGTAGAGAAGTAAGTGTGCGATCACCCCTTCTGTAAGGGTCGAAATCCTCAGGGACCGATTTTTCGGTTCAACATCATCGTCATTCGCCCTGCTTGTCAGTCATTCAAAAAGTGCTCGCGGGCTTTACCAAAGCACCCGTAAGTATGAACATGTATGGAAAACACCACTATTGCAAAAAAGGAGATGAATTAGGTTGAGGATAAGAGTCATTCTTGACATTAGAACCCCTACGCAGAGTTTTTGGGGGTTCAAGGGGGCAGTGCCCCCTGCGGGGTCTGAGGGCAGCGCCCTAGGAAAATTTTAATTTTCCACTCCCAACTCGCCCAGATTCTGAGCTATCCCGGCCTTGCGAGTAGGTCACCTGCGGAGCTCGCCTATGAGCGAGTAACAGAGAAACTTGCCCCTTCAATTCGCCTATGGGCGAGTAACAAAGATACTCGCCCCTTCGAAGTCGCTAATCCTACCTATACTCGCCTATGGGCGAGTAACAAGGAAGCTCTCCAACCTGTGAACAGGACACCTGCGAGTTGATTTGGAGCTCGCTGTATGAAACTCGCCAGAGCATATTGCCATCCACAACTCGCTTGCATATATTTGCTAACTGAAGTCATCATCTGGAACTCGCCTAAGGAGGTCGCGATGTTGAACTCACTTATGAGCGAGTAATAGGTAAGATCGCCCCCCGTCGATCTCGAAAGTTTCCATCGTGAAGTCGCCTATGGGCGAGTAATCAGGAAACTCGCCCACCATGCCGAGAACTCGCCCAACTTGCCGAAAACTCGCCCACCTTTCTGAATGCCCGCGAGTTCTTGCCTTTGGTCTCCAACTCGCCATCTTAAACTATGAAGCCTTCTCGCAAAAAATTTCTTTCTCGGCTACTATCCACGCTCACCGCACCAAGTGTTGAGGCCAGGAAAATTCCCAACCTCAGAAATAGGATCATGACAGCCTAAGGTTACTGATTCTACGATCCGACGTCACAATTCAAATAGCTAGCGAGAGGGAGGAAACTATCTATAAGCACACCTCAAGTGCTCCACCAGGGAGGTCCCACCACGTAGCCAAAAGCTTAGAAGAAGCTTCCCCTCCTCAACCAAAAGGCTGGGCGAGGTACTAGGCAGGCATGGACTTGACGAGTATCCACTTGAGGGGGACCTCAACCTCTTACAAAAAGTGTCATTTCCAGTACCCTTGGGGGGCTATTTATAGAGAAATCCTGGGGGGGTATATGCGAGTATCAAGGGCTACTCGACCATACTCGTGAGGTACTCGCCAAAATTAGCCACAACTCGCCCAAGCTTGCCTTTGCTCTCCTCAGCTTGCCACAACTCGCCACAGCTCGCCTCTGCTCGCACAATGGTCTGCAAATAGCCGTCTGTTTGAGTACTTCTGATCTCGACGAATTACGAGTTATACAAATAGCTAGTGGAATATAAGTCATTGAAGAAAATCATTGCGAGTTAGAGCTCACAAAATATAAGTTGTTGAAGAAGATCACCGTGAGTAAGAGCTCACAGAATATGAGGAAACATCTCACAAACATGAATTTATGGAGTATATAGTTTCTCGTCATGGTAAACTTGCCATGAATCACCCCATTTGTCAGTCATATGAAGCGCTCAAGAGCTTTATCAAAGCACATGTAAGTAAAAATGTATGAAAATGCAACTATTGAAGAAGAAAATCGAGCCAGGGGTATTGTCACCTTCGACATTAAAACTGCCTACATAAAGTTTTCAGAGGTTCTGTTGCTCGGTCAATGGATGAGAAGTGAAAAATTTTTATAGTTAAGCGTACTCGGGGTGGAGTAGTCCTGGGATGGGTGACCTCTTGGGAAGTCCCCGTAGGGCGCCTAACGAGATCACTTCTCATCAAAAGGGAGACTGCGACCCCCCAACAACCCGCCAGTGGGCATTGAGAGGGGTTGGGGTGTATGGTCTGCAGATCGGTTGAGCTTAACCCTTTCAAGCTGGATGCTGGGGGTTCCATCGGTCGTCATTTCGAGCTGTGTGTTGGGGAGGCCGTTACAAAAAGGTGCACTTTTTATAACGACCTAGGCCCGACTCTACACAAGGGACACCCAGCAGGATCCAGCTGGCGTTGTTGGGCTGCAGCCCCGTGCAACCCCCAACCCCTCTCTGTGCCTGTTTCTCGGCCTCATCGGGTTGTTGAGGTCGGGGATCGAACCCGAGACCTCCTTGATAAGGAGCCTTCAAACTACTTGTCACCGATTGAGCTGAAAGTGCACTTTTTTGTAACAGCCTCCCCATCATATAGCTCGAAAGGACGGTTTCCGACACCCCCAACATCCAACTCGAAAGGATTAAGCATCAACAGACCTACATACCATGCATCCCAAACCCTCTCCATCCACAGGCAGGTTGTTGGTGACCATCGCCACCCTTTTGATGATTTATCTCAAGTTAAGCGGGCAGCACATGGACTTTTCAGGAGGTCACCGAGCACGCTGAACTATAAAGTACCTTCACATCTCATCACCAATTGAGCTGCATCTCAATTGCTGATGAGGAGTACTGGTTTGAAAGCTCCTTATCAAGGAGGTCTCGGGTTCGATCCCCGACCTCAACAAGCCACCACGGTTGAGAAACAGGCGCAATGAGTAGTGGGTTGACATGCGAGTTGGGCGTTATTCCACATCTCGACTTCTCAGGCGGCAGCAACGGTGGTTGGCCATATGATGGCAATGAAGGTTCATTGTGATATGAATTTTGCGCGATAATTTTGCGGATTGCAGTGAATTTTATATTACTATCCTGCAACTTTTTTTAGTCTTAGTTCTTCTACGTTGTATTTTGCGATATTGTATCTTTTAATTTGAATATTGTAATCTTATATTGCTAATAAGATTATGCAAAACATGTTTTTTCTTGCGACCTTGTATTTATCTGTGTATGGAGATTGCGCTTCCGTAGTCAAAAATTTCAACAAGTGATATCAGAGAGAGGCTACGTAAGCGACTGATTGGAGGAAAGATTTTACTGTGGTGGTGAACGACTATATGCTCTTCCCATCCTTTTAGATCAAACCTTCAATTAATTAGGTCTCCTAGTCGTACAAAAGAGCAACAATGGTAGAGAAGAATGCAACTTTGACTCGGTACTCTGTGGAGAAGTTTGATAACAACAAAAATTTTAGTCTGTGGTAGATCCACGTCAAATATATGCTAGTTGAGCAAGAACTGATGCGGGTTCTGCGGGAACGAGATAAATTGAATGCTGAAATGAACGAGGAGTGGATTGTTAACGACAATGTGCGTTTTGACATTGACATCAATGAGTCTGTAATCAAGCTTTGAGAGATTATTTCTGATCAGGCCGTTGAGCACGAGGTTGTTGATGAAACAATGACTAGTGGTCTGAAAATGGGGGGTGCATGACAACATGTATGAGCGCTTTAATATGTTTAATGACCTTTTAAACTAATTGCATGTGAATGATGCGAAGGTAGAGGAAGAAGACAATGTCATAATACTACTGACCTCACTCACTCAGTCCTTTAAACACACGATGCCCACGCTCTTGTATGAGAAGGATACGATGATTCTGGAGAAGATCACATCCGCGTTACTGTCCAGTCAGATGCTGAATGACCCCGCTTCTGGGGGTGAGCATCTTTTGATAGTATATGGACAAAGGAGAGCATTTGACATGTGATCGAGAGGTGCACGGGCTCATTCATTGTTTAAGAAGAGAGTTGTTTGTTACCACTGTAAATAGAGCTACTATATCAGGATGTACTAACCGAAGCGTACACAGAGTTCTAGAGACGTCCATGAGGCATATGTGGTGACACTAGACTTGAGAGTGACAAGTGATGATCTTTATACTATCACCGAGAGTCGTGACGACTCTGATAGCATCTGAGCTTTGGATTTCGGTGCATCACAACACATGTTTGGATGCATCAATGTTCAGTGCTCTGGAAGTGACAACTGGGTTGCTCTATTTGGATAACGACTCAAGTTATGAGGTGACGGGTACATTCAACAGACATACAAACATATTATTGGGTGGTGTGTAGACTTGAGAGAGTACATGCCAAAATTGCATAATAATCTAATATCATTTGACAAATTAGACTTAGGTGAGTGCATCTTTACGGCAAGAGGAGGGCAATTACAAAAGTATCCTAAACCCTAAATAAGATCACAACACCGTGCCTGTCCAACAAATCGTCCGCCGCGGCGTCTACATCGTCTTCCTCGTCTCCGTGGTGGTCGCGGCAGAACGCGACGGTATGCAGATGGTGCCGGCGGGCGGCGAACCGCCGGTGGGAGTGGTGGATCCGGAGAGTGAAGGATTCGATATTCTCGGAGCGATTGATTTATGGGAAAGTGCCGAACCAACTGATTGCTGGGACACGTCATCATTCTTTCTCGGAGAAGGCTGCGGCGGTGATGGCGCCGACGGACAGGCGCCGATAAAGGCCGATGTGGGTGTTTTTGGTGCCGGAGGGGAATTCCCGTCGGAGGATTTAGCGAAGGTTTTCTTTGAGTGGCTGAAAAGCAACAAGGACTCGATATCTCTGGAAGATCTCCGGAGTATCAAACTTAAACGCTCCACCATTGAGTGCGCCGCCAGCCGCCTGGGCGGCGGCAAGCAAGGCCGCCTGCAGCTCCTCAAGCTCATACTTGCTTGGGTCCAGAACCACCATTTGCAGAAAAGGCGGCGGCGGCGCAGCGATCATGCAGCAAATCAATTTTTCTCCGCCCACGCCGGCGCAGCATCACAATTCTCTTATCTTCACCCCCTTACCTCCCCCCCTCCACCGGAAGTGGTGACCGTAAACCCTCATATCGACTATTACGATGCTGCTCCGTGCAACTCCTATATGCGGTATGCGGCCGAGCCGCCACCACCAACTTTCCCGGCTATGATTCCGGCCTACCACTGCCAGTACTACCACGAGCAGTCTATCTCCCCACGGCCGCCACCAAACTTCCATTCAGCCGAGCAGGTGGTGATTGCCTGGCAACCCGCACTGGCGCCACAGTTCCAAGCAGGGCTCGCCCCTCACTTGGCCGGCTGTCAGCCGGTATATTCTTCGTTCGGCGTCGTCGGGTTACCGTCGGTGACCAAAGAGGCTAGAAAGAACAGGATGGCGAGGCATAGAAGACTATCTTCTCTTCACCACAGCAGGACCCAACAACCTCAACAGCAGCTGCAGCAGGAGCAGAGTTCTGATCCTGCGGCTCGGATCTGTGATGGTGATGCGATCCAATCGGCACCATGCCGCTCCGCCATGGATCCATGGTCGGTCCGAGAACAGGCCACACTGGACCGCGACTCGCACACCCCCAGTTCCTCTCCGCATCAGCGGGTTTTTGAGGCCGGGGCTCGATACCCGGACCTCCTAGATGGGATAAGCTCTCCCTAACTCTCATCACCAATTGAGCCGCGGCTCAATTGGTGATGAGAATTCGGGAGAGCTTATCTCATCTAGGAGGTCACTTTTTTTTATGCGATCCTAACGGCACAGAGCCGCTCCGCCATGGATCCATGGTCGGTCCGATAACAGATAGCATTGGGCCGCGGCCCGCACACCCCTAACCCCTCTCTGCATCGGCGGGTTGTTGAGGCCAGAGCTCGATACCCGGTCCTCCTAGATGAGATAGGCTCTCCCGAACTCTCATCACCAACTGAGCGCTTAGTTGGTGATGAGAGTTCGGGAGAGCCTATCTCATCTAGGAGGTCCGGGTATCGAGCCCCGACCTCAACAACCCGCCGATGCGTAGAGCGGTTGGGGGTGTGCGGGCCACGACCCAGTACGATCTGTTCTCGGACCGACCATGGATCCATGGCGGAGCGGCTTTGCGCGGATATGATAACATCAGATGGTAGCGACTCTTTGGCTCCATCAAATATCAAAACTTGTCGGTACTGGTTGTTCTGGTCATCTTCACCCACTTTATCCTCGCCCTAGCTGCTGCCGAGGAGAATCTGCAAGGACATGTGTTGCCGGCTGCAGAGAAACGACTGGTGATTATATTGTTTATGTAGTTTTTTTCTTGGTGAAGAGATTATGTGATGAGGATATTTGTGTAGGGGCTGAAGTTGGAGCAAAACTTGAAGTTCTTGCTGCAGAAAGTGCTGAAGCAAAGTGATGTTGGGAGCCTTGGAAGGATTGTGATACCCAAAGTGAGCCTCACCTAATTATAACCCTTTATTGTCTTTTTCTTTGGTGTGGTTAGCCATAATTCTTAATTATATGATGAGATATTTTTCATCAGTAGTCGTGAACGCGGTGCTTATGAACTATCGTTCGTGAACTCCCGACCTGACATAAGGAATTTCATCCACTTTTATGCCCAAAACTGGTTTTCTTTTCGTGGTGGCAGTCATGACATTGTCTTGGCAATCATACATTCTGTAATGATGGTGTTTTTGTCCAAACTCACCGGTGTAAAAAAGCCGCGTCAAACAAACGGAGTCTAAGTTTCATTGAGGCTTTTACAACGTTTCATTAAAAAGCTCATAACCACACACACCATGGACCCAAACTATTGCTTCTATTGTCCGAGCAAATCGATCATTCTCACCTCTATCGCTGCCAGACTATAAGTTCAACGTCCTTAAATAAAACCACCCAGACCCAAACTTTGGAGGTTAGCTTAAGAAAATTAATGTAAACATTATAAATGATATTGTAATCTTGAAGATCAACGGTCAGATGCATTTAATCAAAACTCTTAGAATTAATTAAATCATTAAGAAGGCATAATATGTAGCGCCTATGTTGCATTATTTAAAGCCATGCATACTTGAAATGAAATGCAGAATTAGAATGAAAATGTTTCCCCTATTCATCTTCTTCCTCCCTCTTGTATTTTAATTTTGTCTGAAAAAGTCCAACTGTGATATCAGAGCTGTTTAGGGATTTTAGCATGCCTTACCTTTTTCATCATAAAAAGCTCAGAATGTCTTCATCTACCAAGTTATCCCCTGCATTTATCTAGATATCTGTCCTCGCTTTCTCCGACGACATGTATGAACTATGGAGTGTAAAAATGAAGACTCGGTTTGATTCGCAGGATTTGTTGGATATTGTCAACCTTGTCATACCCACAACTATTAAGACCATCGATGGAGCTCCATCAAAAACCAACAAAGAAGATAAAGTGGAGGATGCCCGGGCCCTCCTCCTCATCAAACAGAGTATATCCCACAACATCTTCCATGCATTGTGGTGGCCAAATCCGCAAAAATGGCATGGGATACTGTTACGCCCCCGGATGACGTACGAATATTTGGGCGTCAATATGCGCACAGGCGGAAAGAGGAGACAAGCAACAATGGGTTGAACCAATTGGTTCAGCCCCCTCCCACTGAGGCCGACGGATTGGGGCTGAACCACCCGGTTCAGCCCCATGTGTGTGTGGGGGAGGGGGGGGGGGGCGGCTGGCCCCCTCTTGGCCCCGGGTATAAATATTCTCGGGGTGGTTCTCTTGGTTCATTATGCAAGTACAAGGTATTCTTCTCCTCCCTCCTTCAAACCCTAATTCTATCTCTTCTTCCTCCAGATTTCTACCTTCCTCCCTTTAGATCTCTACTTTCTCCCTAACATTTGGTATCAGAGGCTCGCTCCTCCACCATGGTTACCACACGCACGCAAGAGGAAATCAACCGATTGGAAACCCTAGAAGAAAACTACGTTGGATTGACGGATTCGGTGGCCTCCATCGAGGAAAATATGAGGGCTTCTACCCGAGCGGCGCGGGTGCGTCCCGGGGCGGAACCGGAGACCTCTTCGCGGGTCGCGTGCCATGGCGGCGTGGCGGGGAGGTGTCGGGCGGGGTTGGCCGACCCCCAGGGCATGCCGGAATTCCTCCAGGGGGGACAGGGGGACAGGGGGGGCTTCTCCCTCACCCAAGGGGTTTTGGACAGCAAGGAGGCTCAGGGCTGGAGTTCCGTGGGGTGGCCTACATCCTCCGTTGGGGGGAATGCATCAACACGGGTATCCCGACAATTACCCCGATCCGAGAGAGCTAAGGAGGCCAACGGGCTATGGGCATGAGCAGGGGTGGCACGGGCAAGCCGCTCAGCAGGCATACATTCCCCCAAAATTAACCCGCATAAATTTTCCTAAATTCAACGGGGGGGGGGATGCGTTGGAGTGGGTGCAACTCGCGTCATTTCACCTGGAAGACAGCCTTCAGTGGACGCAGTGGTTTTTGCGGGTCCGGGATTATGTGCCGTGGACAGAATTTGTGGAAGGATTTATAGCCCGGTTCGGGCCCTTGGAGTACGAGGATTTCGAGGATCTCCTCCAGAAGTTGCTAGCAGAAAGGGACGGTGATGGAGTGTTAGAATTAGGTAAAAACACACCCATTGAATTATAACAAGCACCCCCTCTTATATAGTGAGGGGAGAATACAAGGCTAAAAGCACACCAAAAAAAATAAAACTCAACATAACTTCTAACACTTCCCCTCAAGTTGGGCATGTTATATTTCTCATGCCCAACTTGTCAATCAAGCCATAGTGAAGATTTGCCCCAAGACTCTTTGTAAGAATATCTGCAAGTTGGCCCTCTGAGGGAACAAAGGGAATACATATGATCTTCTTCTCAATGTTTTCCTTAATGAAATGTCTGTCCACCTCAATGTGTTTTGTGCGATCATGCTGAACAGGATTGTTGGCAATGCTAATGGCAGCCTTGTTGTCACAGTACAACCGAATAGGAGCAGTTTCACTCAACCCCAGATCACTCATGAGGGAGCGCAACCAGAGTCCTTCACAAATGCCACGTGCCATGACACGAAATTCTGCTTCAGCACTAGACCTGGAGACGACTTGTTGCTTCTTGCTTCTCCAAGTGACAAGATTCCCCCCAATAAATGAACAATACCCAGACGTGGATCGTCTATCTTCAACACTTCCTGCCCAGTTAACATCAGTATAAACTTCGATCTTCAGGTCAAAATTGGAGGTGAAAAGGATTCCTCTTCCAGGTGAAGTTTTCAAGTATCTCAAGATCCGATGGGCAGCATCAAGATGTCTGGCCCTCGGAGAGTGCATGTATTGACTCACAACTCCAACGGCGTAAGCAATGTCAGGTCGAGTATGAGACAAGTAGATCAATCTCCCTACAAGTCTTTGATAACCTTTAACATCTTCTATAAGATCGCCATCATTTCTTCCAAGATTGTGGTTAACCTCCATGAGAGTGTCAGCAGGTCTACACCCACTCAGACCCGTTTGTTCTAAGAGATCAAGAATGTACTTCCGTTGAGAGATGAGAATGCCATTCTTAGATCTGACAACTTCAATACCCAGAAAATACTTCTGTTTGCCAAGATCTTTCACCTCAAATTCTTGTGCAAAGTGTTTCTTTAAGTCTTTTACTTCATCAATGTCATCCCCTGTAATAATGATGTCATCAACATAGACTATTAAAATTGTTACCATGTTGGCCCTCTTTTTGAAAAACAGAGTATGATCAACATAACTTTGTTTGTACCCCAGGGAGACCATAGCGCTATGGAACCGTCCAAACCACGCCCTTGGGGATTGCTTCAGGCCGTAGAGAGCCTTCTTCAATTTGCAAACTTTTCCATCTGAACCCTGAGAGATAAAACCGGGTGGAAGGGACATATACACTTCTTCTTCCAAATTGCCATGAAGGAAGACATTTTTAACATCCAATTGGATGAGATCCCAACCCTTGCATGCAGCACATGACAACAGGACTCGAATATAATTCATTTTTGCCACAGGAGCAAAGGTTTCTTGATGGTCAATGCCAAGAGTTTGAGTATACCCTCTCGCCACTAATCTTGCCTTGAAACGTTCCACTATGCCTTTGGAATTTTGTTTGACCGCAAAGACCCACTTGCAACCAACTGTTTTTTTCCCATGTGGAAGGGTGGTTAAGTCCCAAGTATTATTCTTCGCCAAAGCTGCAATTTCTTCTACCATTGCCCTTTTCCAATCAGGATGTTCAAGTGCCTCCTGCCAGGTAGATGGAATAGAGACCGAAGCAAGGGACGACACAAACCCTTTATAAGAGGGAGTCAGCGTATCATAGGAAACATATTGAGATATAGGGTGTTGAGTACTCAATCAGATAACTTCATGGAGGGAGAGATCTTCTGACAGAGTTGGCATAGGGTCTAGGAGCATGGGATTAGTTGTTGTGTTCTGACCTTTACGCCGTCGGGTGTAAACCTGTAAGGGACGAGTAGGCGGAGGAGAAGAGATAACGGGAGGAGCAACGAGAGAACGTTCTTGATCTCTTAGAACAAACGGGTCTGAGTGGGTGTAGACCTGCTGACACTCCCATGGAGGTTAACCACAATCTTGGAAGAAATGATGACGATCTTATAGAAGATGTTAAAGGTTATCAAAGACTTGTAGGGAGATTGATCTACTTGTCTCATACTCGACCCGACATTGCTTACGCCGTTGGAGTTGTGAGTCAATACATGCACTCTCCGAGGGCCAGACATCTTGATGCTGCCCATCTGATCTTGAGATACTTGAAAACTTCACCTGGAAGAGGAATCCTTTTCACCTCCAATTCTGACCTGAAGATCGAAGTTTATACTGATGCTGACTGGGCAGGAAGTGTTGAAGATAGACGATCCACGTCTGGGTATTGTTCATTTATTGGGGGGAATCTTGTCATTTGGAGAAGCAAGAAGCAACAAGTCGTCTCCAGGTCTAGTGCTGAAGCAGAATTTCAAGTATCTCAAGATAAGCAGCGGTAAGGACAACATCCCCCCAATAGAACTTGGGGAGATGCATAGTAAGCAAGAGGCACCTGGTAACATCCAGCAAGTGACGGTTCTTTCGCTCGGCTACCCCATTCTGTGACGGGGAATGAGCACAAGAAGTTTGATGAATAATGCCATGAGTGGTAAGGTAGTGGTCAAAGGAAGAGTTGATATACTCTTTACCATTGTCACTGCGTAAAATTTTTATGGATGCAGAAAACTGAGTAGATAGCATCTTATGGAAGCGTTGAAAAATAGAAAAAGCTTCACCCTTATGTTTCATGAGATAAACCCATGTCGTTCGAGAAAAACAATCAATAAAGGAAATAAACCAGTGACATCCAGAAATAGAGTCAATAGAGCAAGGCCCCCACACATCAGTATGAACAATATGAAAAGGAATAGTACTAGGTAAAGAAACATGATTAACAGGGAGACGATGATGTTTTGCAACATCACATACATCACACAAATTTTTTAAAACAACTAGAGGGAAAAGTAGATAAAAGACGCTGCATAGTGGAAACAGAAGGATGGCCAAGACGACGATGCCAGGTGAGCAGCTGGGATGACTGGGTGGCATGAAGAGTGTTCGGAGAAGTGGACCCGTTGGAGGGGTCAAACACATATAAGCCGTCCTGCAAGCTACCAGACCCAATCGCCTTCCCCGTCTTCAGATCCTGAAAAACACAATAAGTAGGAAAAAAGGTGACTGAGCATTGAAGGGAATTAGTCAACTGACTAACAGAAAGTAAACCGCGGGTGAAGTTTGGAACATGGAGGGCAGAAGATAAAGTGAGAGATGAACAAGGTATGGACCCTTTTCCAGCAATGGAGGAAAAGGATCCATCAGCAATACTCACTTTATCTCGACCAGAGAGAGGGGAATAAGACATAAAACCTGAAGCCGATCCAGTCATATGATCAGTAGCTCCAGAGTCAATAATCCAATGGGGAGAGGAGCAAATTGTAGCAGAGTGAGCACCTGGGATACCTGAATGGGCAAGGGCAGATGAGGAAGAAGCAGTAACCGGCTCAGTAAGAAGGGATCAAGCGGCGAAGAGTCTGCATCTCATCAGCAGAAAAAGAGGACATAGTTGCAGGAGGAGGTCCAAGAAGACCCGGAGGGCTGCTCTCAGGAATCTCAGTCAAATGGGCAGAATGATGTGAACGGCCAGAAGTGCGTCCACGACCTCGCCCTCCACGGGAAGAAGACCCACCCCGAGAAGAAAATCCTGGAGGGAAGCCATGCAGACTGTAACAAGTATCCCGGGTATGACGGGGCTTGCCACAATAATCGCACATGAGATGATCCTTATCCGTGACACGAGGCTTGAAGTCCCGAGAGGCCCTGCTACCAGTGGTGGGAGGATGAGCAACCAAAGCTGAACCCTCAGGAGTGGTGGTCATGTTCCAGGACTGTCTACGATCAAACTCCTGCTGAATAATGCTAAAGATCTCAGGCAAGGAGGGAATGGGAACGCGGCCCAAAACCTGCACAGTAATCTGATCGAAATCGCGGTGAAGCCCCTGGAGAAATTCGAACACCCTGTTGCGATCCTCACGAGCCCTTAATAGGAGGGCATCAGCATCACAGACCATTGCAAGAGACTCAAAATGGTCATGCTCCTGGTAGAGTTCGGTAAACTCCAAATAGTAGGCAGAAGGAGGACGATCTCCCTGACGAAGATGGAACAGCTGTCGGCGAAGATGGTAGATTTGTGCCGCATTCCCTTTGCGGGAGTAAGTAGATTCAGCCCGTTTCCAGATGTCTGTAGCTCTGTTGAGGAAGAGGTAATTCCGTGCAATGGACTCCTGCATTGAATTGATGAGCCAAGACATGACCAACGAGTTTTCAGAGTCCCATTGAGACCAGGTAGCAGAGGTGCGAGCAGGCGCAGGAGTGTCGCCACTAACATAGCCAAAGAGACGCCGACTCTTTAAGGCCATAGTAATAGAACGAGACCAAGATAAGTAGTTGGTGTCATCCAGACGAATCGTAGTGAGCTGAGAGAAACTGTGATCGGAGCCAACCCGGGTAGATCCAGCGGGGAGCACAGAGGCACCAGAAGCACCAGAATCAACGTCTGACATGTCACCAACGAAGAAGAACGGTCCAAAGGAAAAGGGGAACCTTAGGGCATCATAGATCTGAACTTCCGGGAGTAGAAGAACGACGGTAAAAAAACGGAGAGAAAAAGTAGGTCTGAATCTCCGGAAAGACGAACCGGTAAAAACCACCAAGAATCAAGTATGATAATAAGGAGAGGAAAGCGAAACTATTCCCAGAATTTCGGCTCAATCAGACCATTGGAAGGTCGCAGGAAAAAAATCCCGCCGGTTAATCCATATCAAGACCGGCGGGTGCAAACAGGAGAGAAAAGCGAGGAGGCCGGAGAGAGAGGAGAGGAGGCGGGGGGGGGGGGGGGGGGCGCTGCTACGGAAGCGGGCGCGCGGGCAGGCGCAGGCGAGGCGAGCGGCGGAGCGGGCAGACAGGCGCAGGCGAGCGGGCGTGCTAGGTTACGCCGGCTCTGATACCATGTTAGAATTAGGTAAAAACACACCCATTGAATTATAACAAACACCCCCTCTTATATAGTGAGGGGAGAATACAAGGCTAAAATCACACCAAAAAAAATAAAACTCAACATAACTTCTAACATGGAGTATCAGACTGAATTCGAAAAGTTGGCGAAAAGGGTGCACTGGGAAGAGAGAACGCTGCTCAGCTGTTTTGTCTCTGGACTCAAGGAGCACCTCTGTGATGAAGTGCAAGCACACATGCCACGCAACCTAAATTATGCCATCACCTTGGCTCGCATTCAGGAGGAACGCTTCAACAGGCAGCGTACCCGTACCACCTCCAGGACGACAGCGGCTCCAACAAGCGTAAGAAGGGAAGCTTCGACAGGTGGCAAACCGACAGTGACCCGGCTATCATGGGCCGAACTGCAGGCCAGAAAAGAGAAGGACTTATGCTTCAACTGCGACGACAAGTTCACACCGGGACACAAATGCTAGAAGATACAAGTATTTATGCTTCATGAGGATACGGGGGAGGGTGACCTTACCAAGCCCGAGTGGGACATAGACTTGAACTTGACGGAGTTCGGCGTATCCTTGCAGGCGATGGAAGGATGCAACGCTCCTCTCACAATGAGGATGGCAGGGAGAGTCAGCCGGGAGCGAGTGACTATTCTGGTGGATAGTGGTAGTACTCATAACTTCATTCACCCGGATGTGGCGCAAAAGGTTTGATACGAGATCGACCGAGCAGCTGCTTTTCACTTCATGGTGGCCGATGGGAGCAAGCTCCAATGCAAATGGGTTATGAAAGGGGTGGAGTTACGGATACAAGGGTACGCAGGACGCACGAATGTCAACCTCCTACCCATCAGAGGGTCGGACATGGTGCTCGGGGTACAGTGGTTGTAGCAGCTGCGGAGGGTGACTTTCGATTGGGACCAGATGACGATGGAGTTCCTCCAGCAGGGAAGACATTATTGTCTGGGGGGCCTCAAGAAGTCCCCACTGAAGGAGATCTCGTCGCGTAGCCTAGAGCGGCTGGGGGAGCAGGGCAGTACGATGGCTATGATTATGGAGATTACGACTACCCCCAAAGCACCCCTAGTGGTGCCTGAACAAATGCGGGCACTACTAACTCAGTATGCAGACATATTCCAGGCACCTCGAACCCTTCCTCCTCCGAGGTTCTGAGATCATCAGATCCAACTCAAAACCGGGGCAGAGCCCACTAACATTCGTCTGTACCACTATCCCTATATCTAGAAGACCGAGATTGAGCGCAGTGTCCGGGAAATGCTCACCGCCGGACTCATCCGCTCAAGTACTAGTTCATTCTCATCTCCTATCATCCTCGTCAAGAAGAAAGATGGATCATGGCGCTTCTGCGTGGACTACCGCGGGCTCAATAGCTCGACCATTAAAGACATGTTTTCCATACCGTTGATCGAAGAACTATTGGATGAACTGCACGACGCCTCTCTTTTTACCAAACTCGACCTCAGATCGGGTTACCACCAGATTCACATGCATGAGGACGACATACACAAGACCGCATTCCGCACACATGACGGACATTACGAGTTTCTCGTGATGCCTTTCGGGCTGACCAACGCCCCCTCCACATTTCAAGCAGTCATGAACGAGATATTCCGACCGCTTCTACACCATTCCGTGCTGATATTCTTCGACGACATCCTCATCTACAACACTAGTTGGGAAGAGCATCTCACGCATGGGGAACGGGTCTTCTCCATTCTCCGCCAACATCAACTTTATGCCAAGCAGTCCAAGTGTTCCTTTGGACAGGAGGAGGTCGAGTACTTGGGTCATTTGGTCTCGACGGCGGGCGTCAAAGCGGACCCCAGGAAGATTGAGAGCATGCTGACGTGGCCGCGACCCCAGACTATACGGGCACTGCGGGGCTTTCTGGGCCTAACGGGCTACTACAGGCGATTCGTGAAGGACTATGACAAAATCGCCAGGCCTCTTACTCAGCTGTTACAGAAGGATGCTTTCGTTTGGCAGGCCGAGGCCGAGGCGGCCTTTCAGACCCTCAAGGGGGCCATGATGTCCACACCAGTTCTTGCTCTCCCGGATTTCACCAAGGAGTTTGTGCTCGAGACCGATGCGTCGGGCGTGGGCATCAGGGCCGTATTGATGCAGGAGGGCCGACCCCTGGCGTTCTACAGTAAGGCATCAGCGCCCCGCACGTTGGGACTCTCCACGTATGAAAAAGAAATGTTGGCCATCATTCATGCGGTGGCCCTGTGGAGGCCTTATCTGTTAGGGAGGCATTTCAAGATCCGCACCGACCACCAGAGCCTAAAGCACTTTTTGGAGCAACAAGTCTCCTCTCCTCTCCAACAGAAATGGGTAACAAAATTATTGGGCTATGATTATGAGATCCTTTATAGGAAGGGCAAGGAGAACCTGGTTGCCGACGCCTTGTCTCGCTTACCGGAGGGCGCCGTTGCTCAGATATCCGGCCCTCTGCTCGACTCCCTCGACGACATACCGGAGGAGGTCATGCGTGATTCCGAGCTGCATACCATCGTGGAAGCCCTGCGGCTGGGACGGGACACAGCTCCCGGCTATCACCTCCAGAATGACAGGCTATACTATCAGGGCAGGGTGGTCATCCCCATTCAATCGGCTTGGAAAACAGTCATGATGCATGAGTTCCATTCTTCATCGACCGGCGGTCACGCGGGTGTTCTACGCTCCCTCCAGCGTGTGCGGGCAAATGTCTTCTGGAAGGGGCTACGACGTGATATACAACAGTTTGTGCAGCAGTGTGACATATGTCAGCGACAGAAATATGAGACTACGTCTCCCGCCGGCCTGCTTACACCATTGGAGATTCCACACTCCATATGGGACACCGTGTCCATGGACTTCATCGACGACCTGCCTAAATCTCGCGACAAGTCTGTTATCCTAGTTGTGGTGGACAAGTTGTCCAAATACGGACATTTCTTGGCTCCGAGTCTTCCGTACACTGACGAGTCAGTCGCCGATCTCTTCGCCCGAGAAATCGGCCGCCTTCATGGCATTCCGCGGGCCATCATTTCCGACCGAGACCCGACTTTTGTGGGGGCCTTCTGGAAGGATCTCTTTCGCTTACAGGGTACCAGCTTACGTTTCAGCACCGCCCATCATCCCCAGACAGACGGCCAAACAGAAGTACTCAATCGGGGCCTCGAGACATACCTTCATTGTTTTGTGATGGATGAGCCGCGGACTTGGCCAGGTTGGCTTCATTGGGCCGAATATTGCTATAAACCTCTTACCATTCAGCCAACAAGATGAACCCATTTAAGGTCGTGTACGGCCGCCCTCCTCCCTCGTTGAGCAGTTATGAACCGGGCAGTACAACGTTGCCAGCAGTTGATCTGGCACTTCGTGATAGGGACCGCACCCTCGCTACCTTACGGGAGAATCTCCGAATAGCACAAGACCGCATGAAGACTCAAGCAGACAAACATTGCAAAGACCGGGAGTTTGCAGTGGGCGATGAAGTGTTTCTCAAGCTCTGTTCCTACAGACAGTTGTCAGTGGCTCGCCGAACAAACCAGAAATTGGCACCGCGTTATTATGGTCCCTTCCGCATCCTCCGTCGCGTGGGTCCGGTCGCGTACACCTTGGATTTGCCAGAAGGATCGCGAATACACCCGACATTTCATGTGTCCTTATTGAAGCAGAAGGTTGGCAACACAGTTCAGGCGAGTCCCTTCCTACCCGAGGCAACGATCGCGGGAGAGCTACGACCCCTCCCCGAGGACATCCTGATGATCAAGTGGAAGCACCGTGGCACAGAGTACCGTCCCGAGATATTGGTTAAATGGAAGCACCTAACGGCCGCCCACAACACTTGGGTGGATTTCATGGAGTTCCGGGAGCTCTACCCCGACTATCACCTTGGGGACAAGCTGGTTCTTGATGGGGAAGGGAATGTTACGCCCCCGGACGGCGTACGGCTATTTGGGCGTCAATATGCGCCCAGGCGTAAAGAGGAGACAAGCAACAACGGGGCTGAACCAACCGGTTCAGCCCCCTCCCACTGAGGCCGACGGATTGGGGCTGAATCACCCGGTTCAGGCCCATGTGGGGGGGGGGGGGGTTGGCCCCCTCTTGGCCCCGGGTATAAATATTCCCGGGGTGGTTCTCTTGGTTCATTATGCAAGTATAAGGTATTCTTCTCCTCCCTCCTTCAAACCCTAATTCTATCTCTTCTTTCTCTAGATTTCTACCTTCCTCCCTTTAGATCTCTACTTTCTCCCAAACAGATACCCAACGAGAGGTATATGTCAGGTCAGTATGCAAACAATGTGGAAAGAATTTGAAAATCTACATGTGAAATCGGGAGAGAGAATCAAAGGATTTCTTTGGGAGGTCTAATACGTTAGTCAACCAAACGAGGAATCTGGGAGAAATAATTAAAGACAAAAATTGTGCTCAAGTTACTCCGCAGCTTATCCCCTCACTTTGACCCTGCAGTCATTGCAATCGAAGATGCTCAAGATCTTTCCTCACTCGCTCTGGCACAATAGCAAGGATGTTTATTTCCCTATGAAGATTGACTAAAAAAACACAACATTCTTTTGGAGACAACAATCCAAATGAAAATGCAGTAGCACAAACCCCAGGGTAAACATAAGAGTGACAATAATTCCCTTCTAAATTCACCTGCTTCCTGGAAACAACACCCCCACCCCCCCCCCCCCCCCCCCCCCCCCCTCCACACACACACACACACAGAGGAAGACCTATGCCCCAACCTTTAGAAAAGAGACCTCTGTTGTACACATTATGCAAACGGAACAATCATGATCTTAAAGATTATTTCTATTAGTGTAAATGTTGTAAACGAGCCAATCACTTCGAGAAGGACTGATGATATAATTAGAAGGAGAAAGAATCACATCTTTGGAACAAAAAGTAAAATAAGTGAAAGACGATCATCTGTTCTACTCCTGCTGCCAAGCAAAAACCAAAACCAATTCTGACCGGGTGATTGACAATGGGTTCTCCAGTCATGTGTCACAACAAAACTCTTTTTTCTTCCGTGGATGAGACCTTCAAGTATGAAGTTTATTTGGGGGATGGGCAAGCAAAACAGATCGAAGGCAAATGGACTATATCAATTTTAACAAAAAATGGTGTTGCCAAAATAATAACCGATGTCCACTGGGTGCCCGACCTTGCCCAAAACTTTCTCAGCGTCGGAAAACTCATAGATCGTGGGTATGCAGTCTCCGTCCACAACAACCAATGCCTTATCTCTGACAAGTAATTTGGGGACCTCATCGCCTCGGCTTCAATGAGCTCTAACAAAATTTTCTCCATTCAACTACATTCAGCTAGTCACCATGCCCCACCTATCGTCAGGGTTGCATCAATGACACCCTTGCCTGGCATCATAGGCTTGGCCACCTTCATTGGGACGCTATGCAGAAGACGAAATATCAAATCTTGGCTGTCGACCTGCCAAATTTCAAAATCGAGCCACAATTCTTTGAAGCTTGTATCGCAGCAAAAGCTCACCACCTATCTTTCCCTCAACAATCCTCAACTAGGAGCACACAACCTTTGGAGTTGATTCATGGCGATGTTTGGGGGTCCTCCTCAGTCGAGTCGATTGGTGGGAAGAGGTATTATCTCCCTCCCTGTTCATGATTTTTCCGCTTTATGTTAATATTTTTTCTTTCCAAAAAATCTGACGTATTCGACCAATTCAAAAATTTCAAAATGCTGATTGAAAAACAAGCCGATTTATTCGTCCGTGTTTTTTTTTCTAATCAGGGTAGTGAATTCATGTCTGAGGAATTTTTCAATTATTGTCGCTCTCACGAAATTTTACGGGATCTGAGTACTCCCAGCAAAATGGGGTCATTGAGCGCTGCAATCGAACTATTCTGGAAATGGTGAGGCCCATACTCCTCACAATACACACCAAAGTTAATTTAGGCTGAGGCTTGCAGTATTGTTGTCTATGTTCTTAACTGAACACCAACCAAATCAATTCCCCATAACACTCCCCATGAAGCTTCCTTTCGAAAAAACTAAGCATTCAGCACCTGAAGACCTCCAAAATACCAAACGTTCAGCACCTGACGACCTTTGGTTGTCTGGCTTAACCTTTGAAAGACAAGATGGAGAAGCTAGACGAGAAAAAAAAAAAACATGTTTTTATCGGCTGTTGTGACATCTCGTAGTCTTACAAACTCTACTCACCAAATTTAGAATAAACTATCTCTCGAGATGTCATTTTTAATGAAGCAGACAAATCGGATTGGGACACTCCTACACTCCCGGTCCAGCCCCCTCTCTTTGGTTGAGATAATGCACCTTATCTACACTGCAGAGATAGGGGGATGGATTAGGAGCGCAAGAGTTTCCCAATCCCATCTAGCTGCTTCGTTAAAAATGACATCTTAAGAGCGAGATTCGGGACGAAGGAGGAGCAACGAATGCAACCAATCTTCTTGGATCTCCTAATCAACCAAAAATGTGAAGCCTTGCCGACATACCAATCCGACAACTTGATCTGACATCCAAATACTCCAACTTCCTACCAAGAAACATCAGAAAAGAATGAATAGATCAAGCGATGCGAGAGAAAATTGATATGGTAAGCAAAAATCACACTTGCATCTTAAATCGAGCACCCCTGCATCAATTTAAAATGGGTCTACAAGATTTAATGTAATGAAGACAACAATGTCATTAGACATAAGACTCATATTGTGTCCAAGGTATATACTCCCAGATGCCAAGAAGGGACTACGAGGAAACATACGCCCCCATTGCCCGCATAGAGATGATTCGTCTAATCCTAGCACTGCCAGCCCAACCTCAAGATCTGATTCATCTCATGGACGAAAAATGTGCATTCTTAAATGGTGAAATTATAGAAGAAATATATGTTCAATATCCACAGAGGTTCGAGATCAAGGATAATAAGACAAGGTGTAACGGCTAAAGAAGGAATTTTATGGACCGAGGCAAGCTCCCTGTGCGTGGAATTCAAATATTGATCAATACCTCATCACAAAAAAATTTGTTCGCTACCCAATATAGCCATCTTTGTATGTAAAGGAAGAAAAAGAAGACACTTGTCATATTGTGCATTTACGTACATGGCATTATCATCACCGACTCCTCCCATTCTCGATTTCACGACTAAAGGAGAATTTGAAGCTTCAATGTGAAATGTGAGACTTTGAGACTCATGTGATTTTTCTTAGGGATTCAAGTAGTCCAACATCCAGACTAATATCTTTCTCTCCCAAAAATATGCAAAGGAGGCATCTTGTATTAGTATTTGTATGTTGGATTGAGAGGTTAACTTTAATTATCAAAATTGAAGTGTGTTTTTGCTAGAATAAAAGTAAATGGGTGTGTCACAACTCAAAGAAGATTGATTCACATTAAGATATAATTGTGCTTGATGGTACTCGAAGTAAGACTAAATCAGTTGATCTTGAGTATGTATCATATTAACTTTAAATTTAATTTTTAGCAACCCTAATCAAGAGAATAAGTACTTCAATTGAGGTAAAATGAAGTAAAATGGGTTGCCAAAATTTGTTGACCAATTATGTAAACTATATACCAAATAAGGGTATATGCACGACAAACAAAAGGAAAATATATACACAAGACACAAATTTCAATTGCATTTGATTTTATATAGTAGGACAATCTTATAGGCTTATATATATATCACTTTTTAAGGGATAGAGAATGTAAGTTCAAAAATGTACAACATACTAAACTTCAGAGCAAGTGAATGCTAATAAGAAATTTTGATGACTCTTCTAATAATACTAGAGTCCCTATTAAGGAGGTGGCGGGTGGTTCTCATAGGAATGATAGTGAAAGTAATAAACAAAGAGAAAAACAAAAAGAGAAAAAAAGACAAAGGAGGTTGGTTAAATGAGCGATTTGGTGACATTAATGTTAAACAAGGAACAAATGAGAGGGAAACTGACGCAGGAGGGATCTATAGGCGGGCGGAAAAACAATGACCTAACCCTACATGCTATGCAAAAGTTCGATGGTTAGATCAAAATTAGATAATAAATAGTAACATGACATTCAGAATAATTCACAGTAAGACAAAATAATTTAGACTTTTTTCCACGTGAAGGGTCAAAGCTAGAGCGCGCGTCGAATAAATCCTGTAAATCACGATAATTATGTAACAAAATTCTACGTTGAAGTTTCTCCAAACAAATATAAAATATCCAACCCAATAAATAAATATTGAAAATAATAATTCGATACAACAAGGACTCACCAAAGTAGGGGCTGACCAAAGCACTGAAGATTTCGGAGCCAGAAATGCGTGGACGACGATCCGAGGTGGAACCAGGGTGTGGAAAATGATGTAGGTGGCTATCCTCGACGGTGGAGGGTGGAATCGGGCCGAAAATGAAGAGATCCGGCCACGTATAGATAGATTCGGGCGGGGAGGAGTAGATCCGATACTTTGGAATCGGTTCAGGCTGAAAATTCCGAATCTGGACTAATCAGAAAGGGGGAAAGGATATGGAAGGTGGATCCATGAAAGGAAGGGAGGGGGTGTTGATTTTGGGTTGTAGAGAGGGGAACGGTGGTGGTGGGAGCAGGGGGCCTTGGTGGAGGGTTGTTGGAGGGCTGCCGGGTTGGGCAGAGGCAGCAGGAGGGGTCGGGTGGAAGGAATACAGGGGGGGGGGGAGGGGCTTGGTGGGTTTGCTGGGAGAAAAGGGGGCGGCGTAGGCTCCAGGTTATGGAGGAGCCAGCCGTGGAGGGAGGGAAAGGGGCGGCTGATGGCTGTGGCTTTGCTGGGGGGAAGTTTTCAGGCCTCAGGCCGACAGGGGCACAGGGAGGGAAGAAGTATAGGTTAGGAATAATAAATTTAATTTATGAGCAGTGCAATGAAGAGGAATAGGAATTAAGGAGGTGGCTGGATTTTGGGGGGGCTGCAGCTGGTGGAGGAAGGGTTTGAGGCTTGGAAAATGATGGCAAGGGTTAGGAGAAGGATAGGGGAGGGGAAAACCAACTTAGGAATCGTCACCTAGGGCTCCACGACGTTGACACTGAGGGGTGATCGCTGGAATCCGGGAAGAAGACTCCAAAATTCGGCAATGCCTAGACCAGTCCCCTATCACATCTATTTATAATAAAACTAGGAATAGGGAACCCCCTATCAACGACTATGATTGGACGGAGGTGAGGCTACCCAAATACATCAAAATAAATGCAAACATAGTAAAATAATATATCAAATCGATTCACAGCGCGAATCCGGACGCATCTGCGGAGTCCGATCGTCGATCCGGGCACGCCATATATATGGTAAGTCGCCAAATTAGCCCCGAACAGGCCCAAAACTCGTCCTCGTCTCTGCTCCGCATCAGAAACTCATTATAAAAGTAATTATAGGAGTGATTATTAAGAATAGTAGAAAGGAGATTTCAAAAGATAAGTAGAAAAATAGAATGGTTATGCAAGGAGAAGTGATCGTGAACGAGACCAAACAGATGATTATAAAAGAGATGAGAAGGAAGATCAACCAAAAATTTGCAAGGGAAACATTCAGCCTCAAGAATAGGTCTAAATCTCCTATTAGTATAGGAAGACATGTAATGGACAATTCTTTGACTCCCATGCCAGTGCTTCAGGTGAATACTCTTTTGATAATCCACGAAAGAGGTATGCAAAAGTAAAATTTGATCATACTTATATTCCTTAGTGGAGGATTGATAGGTTGTCTGCATGATGCAGGAAGTTGCAATCATGAGGAAGTAGCTTGTCAGCATCACCAAGGTCTACAAAGAGGTATGCCAAATTTATATTTACGACTGTTGTGCTCATTATAAATGATTTCTTGCCACCACTAAACAATTTTGTTCAGCATACATTTCTAATGTTCCTGCGAGCAAGTTATACCACTTATGTTGCTTCAAATTGTTTGTTTCAATTTATCTTAACCATTGTTGTTTATTTTTCTAAATATCTCTAATGTTTAAATCATCAACTATTCTTTTAGTTTCATGAGCCTGCTGATTGGCCTTGTTTCATGAAGCATGAACCAATACTAAGATACCCCAGAATATTATATGTCAGCACTTTACATGAGATTAAAGTGGAAAGGAGAAAATTTTCAGGAACATTTGAGATGGTTACAAGTTATATGTTGGAAAATTTAATATTAAAAAATCTTGTTAATATCGGGGTAGATAAAGAGTTGAAAGGTACAATTATTAATGTAAGATTAATTATATGGATACTTCTATGAAGAGATTATTTGTGAGGAAATTATACACGGTTAATTTTATGCCCTTCAAGTTGTATTAAAAGTTTAATTAAAGATCAATCTTAGAAAGAAATGATTGCATTACTACAATATATAGCTGGAAATGAAATGGTAATTATTAGTGGCGACTTAATAAATAATGTATGTTGTAGTAGGACGGGCTATGACAGGTATTAGAAATAATATATTTATCGTTATTTCAGTTGGCCCGAGTCATCAAGTGAAACAACATAAGCAGAGCAAGACAAGTTCTTGTTAAGAGACATAACTCTACCCCTTCATGTTTCTCTTGGAACATGGTATCAGAATGCGTGGATTCCCTCGTCTCCGATTTGACGGGATGCTACTAGCGTCACATCTCTGAGCATTGTCATCGCTCTTGGTTGTGATTAGCTTCATTTGTTGCATTGACAATTAAGTTATATTATTCTATTCGTCCATGTTTTTTCTTCTACAACAGAAAATTGTCGATCGTTGATCTGTCAACAAAGGATCGTCAATCTTGCTTCAGTTCTTTGCTCGTTGATCTTGCAGAAGATTGACTAATTGCATATGTTCAGAAGATTGACCCAAATCCTCTACTTTCGATCTGACGCTCCGCTTGTGATCAATGATGAATCTAGTTCTATAGTGTATATCATCTGCCAAGTGTGTTTCTTTAACACCAGATCTGGCTTCAACAAGGGTCAATCTTGCTTTTGTTGGTGATTTCGATAATCCTCCTGGTTCTACAGTAAATTGGAGGTGTACTTCTGTGCGTGGCTTTGTCGTCTGTCCTATTTTATTCTTGCTTCAAAATATTATTTCGGTCTGGTGTCTTCAGATTGGTGTAATCCTGTTGGAACTGAGATGTCTAAGAGGACTGAGAATTGTGAGATTACTTCAATGCATCGATCTTTAATAACAAGTGACACTCTTTGTCATATTACCTCAAAGAAGTTGAGAGGTATTAACCATTATATGCAATGAATGAATCACAGCCTCATGTTCTTAGCTAGAAGAGGCAAGTGAGCCAATATTATTGGAGCCCCTCCTTATCATTAGAACTGCAGTGTATACCACAAGAAAATGCTTCAATTGTGAGCCCAATGTGGGACTGTATGGAAACCTCTGTTTCTTATTTAGGCACCCATTCCATTACTGGCACAACTGTATCATTTAGCATTATTATATTCAGGAAGCAATAACTTGAGCAGAGTGTATGACTTATCACAGACGTTTAACAAACTTGAGAAGGGTTTCAAGCTTGTCTATGAATACTTTGATGAATTCAATAAACTTGTTGAAGAGCTAAATTCTCTTCTCTCTATTTCTACTGATATGAGAGTTTTGCAACAACAATGAGTACAACTATAGATCATAACGTTCTTAGGAGATCTTAGTCTAGAGTTTTAACTAATCAGGCACAGATATTGGGTGATATTACCAAGAAGACTATTTCTTAACCATTCTCAAGGGTCTGTGTGTATTCAGAATGACTTCCGGTAGTAGCTGTATTGGGACTGATCACTCTACTTTGGCAACTCCACATATCAAGGGTAGTCAGAGAGGCAGAGGTCTTCGTGTTGGAGCAAGTAGGGGATGGCCAAAATGTTATCATTGTTGAAAGAACATTTATGTCACATCTATTGGAAGCTTCATAACATATCACCCACGAGAGATGCCAACACAATTATGACTGATGCTTGTGACCTCTGACATATGGTAGCTGATGCTTGTGAACCTCAGACATTTGGTGCTTTATCCATTAGCAGAGAGATGTATAGTAGACATCTGCAATGCCAAACCCAGTTTATTTCTTCTACTCCTTTATTTATTCACTCAGGTGTCCTCATTGCTTGTGTTTCCTCCACCTCATATATCTGGATCATTGATTCGGGCGCCTTCAAGCATATGCCAGGATAATCCAAGTTTTATCTCAAATGCCTAGTGTCACCAATCACTCTTTCCCCCTTGTCTTGTTGATGGTTCCACCTCTCATGTCTCCTTCCACTGTCTGTATACTATGGATCTCTTGATTGAAGCAGGAGTGCTTGGATGGAGCATGTTGGAAATCCAATGGATCCAAACGCTAAATTGAGGAAAGATGAAGGGGTCTGATTGAGAACCCAACACAGTATAGACGATTAGTTGGAAAATTAAATTACCTTGTTATTACAAGTACTGTCTTTCCCGTCGGTGTGGTTAGTCAGTTTATGGTAACACTGAGGACTCACATTGATGTCATTATTAATATTTTTAGATACTTAAATGGTTCTCTAGGAGTAGACATTATATGTAAATATATTGGAATTTTTGAGATAACAGATTTCTCTGATGCAAATTGGTCTGGATCACCATTTTATCTGAGATCTACAACAAAATATTGTTTCTTTGTGCGAGAAACTTAGTCTCATGAAAAGTAGGAAACACCATATTATTGTAAGATCCAGTGTTGTTTAAATATAAAGTTATGACACAAACTAATAATAGGGCAATCATACACATTGCATCAAACTTAGTGTTTCATGAACATACAAAACACATCTTAATGACTATCATTTTGTTAGGGAAAAAACTTATGCACGATTTGATCTCAACAAATTAGATGATGACAAATCATCAGATAACATATCTATTCACGACTCCGTTTGTTTCGTCGGTGGCGTTCTGGAGCGTTGGGAATGAAAGCGGTGGGAATGGAGGGAGGGGGCAATTTTTGCGTTGAGAGCCAAAAATGGCATTTTGGAGCGTTGAGAATGGAGAAAGGAGTTTTACCAAACAAGTTTTGCCAGCATCGACATTTTTCCCCCACCGTCAATGGAGAAAAAATGCTGAAACAAATGGAGCCTAAGACTTTAAAAACAGTCTCAAAGTACATTTGTGACAAGCTAGGCACATCAATTATTTTGGCTCTAACTTGAGAGGGAGAATTACAAATAATATATATGCATCATTATTTCAGTTTCCCTAAGTCATTAAGTGAAACAACCCGAGTAGAGCAAGATTTCTTCTTGATGAGACACAACTCTACCACTTCAGGTATCTCTTCGAATGAGAGGATTCATTACAGGTATGAAGTAAGAGATAGAAACACTATTGGAGAAGTTATTGGCTTTGTTAGAAAAGCCTTAATTAGGGCCCATCTAGGGGCCCATTTTCTCTCTTTTTCTCTCTCTTTGTATTAGTCCCACATCTTGGATTGAGATTTCTCTTCTTTCTCTTTCCCTATATAAATGTATTCATACTTGTAACTATTCATTCAAGAAGTATATACAAGGTTTGAGGCCTCTCTTTACATGGTATCAGAGGGAGCGGTCTCCTCCTTGGGTTTACTGCCTTCTGTCCGCAGCTTCTCGCGGTCTCCCTCTTTCTAACCTCCTGCTCTTCCCCGTTGCCCGCGCGGCTTCCCCTTCTCCAGCTTAGCCGCTGTTTCCTGCGGCTTGTCTTCTTCTAACCTCTTCCCTTACTCTGTATCTCTCATGGCTTCCACGTCTCTTCCCCCCTCCTACCTCTCTTTTATAATCTCTTGTACTTGGGGATTACCCTCTCTTGTTTCTTTCTCTATCCGCGCGGCTTCCCTTGCTGTCTGCATCTAGGTCGTGGCATCTCCTTACCGCTGGTGGCCTCACCTTGACCGTGCGGACTTCCTCTCTAATCTTATCTCCAACTAGTCGCTGCGACCTGTCTAGTCGTTAGCGGTCTCTCTCCTCTTCCTTTAGCCGCATCTTGGTCGCGACTTTCCTTGTCGCTGGTGGACTCACCTTGACCGTGCGGACTTCCTCTCTAACCTCATCTCCGACTAGTTGCTGCGACCTGTCTAGTCGCAAGCGGTCTCTCCTCTTCCCGTAGCCGCATCCTGGTCGCGACCTTCCTTATCGCTGGTGTGTCCGCGGAGACCGTGCGACTACTTTCTCTACCGCCCTCTCTCTTCAGCCTCTTCCTTCTAGCCGCCCGACTGTCTCTGCCTAGCCGCCCGACTTCTCTTGCTAGCCGCCCGGTCTTCTCCTTCCTAGCCGCCCGACTTCTCTTGCTAGCCGCCCGGTCTTCTCCTTGCTAGCCTCCCAACCTCTCTTGCTAGTCTCCCGGTCTTCTCCTTGCTAGCCTCCCGACCTCTTTTGCTAGCCGCATGGCTTCCGACACTTTCGTTGCTACATCTGCTCCTCCAGCTTGTGCGCCTTCTGCGGCTCCGGAACTCTGTGATGAGCTCCGGATTACTACCATTTCTCTTACCGGCAAACGGAACTTCATTGAATGGGTTCACTTTGTTCGTCGTGTTCTGCAGACCAAGGGTCTTCTTCACCACTTGACCCGTGCTCCCCCCGCTCCCCCCTCCGATGACTGGCTTCGCGATGATGGTCTGGTCCAGTCCTAGCTCCTCAACTCTATGGACACCGAGCCCTACAGGATGACCATGTATCATGACACAGCCAAGGCCATGTGGGAGGAGCTCTACTCCTTTTACTCTAGGCACAACAGTTTTCAACACTTATATGATATTCTCTCCGACCTTCAGAACCTTGCTCCTGGTGCTCCCGGGGACATGATCTCTTTCGTGGCCCAGGCCAAGACCCTGGCCGAGGCTTGGATTCAACATCAACCTCCAACTACTGATCTAGCTACTCAATGGGCCCAAAAAGAGGCTGTCACTATTGCGATGATGATGTCCCGTGTTCCTCTCCACCTGCATAGTGTTCAGGCCCAGATTCTCTCTTCCACGACGACTCCTTCATTGTCTGATGTCTGCTCCATGCTGCTTAAAGTTACGCCTCCTACTGAGGATCCTCCCGGCTTTGCACCGGCTCTTCTTCAACAACCTCTCCTTCCAACCCCTCCTCCTGCTCGTGGATCTTCCACTCGAGGAGGCCGACCTCCGTCTCGGGGACGTGGACGTGGTGGTCGTTCTTCTATGAAATGCACATATTGTGGCCGGGATAATCATCTTGAAGCTACCTGTTACCGCAAGCATGGTCTCCCTCCCCACCTTGCTGCTACATCCTCTGTTGCTCCTGCCCCTACTGGGGCTTCTGGCCAGGATCCGGCATCCACTACCCGCCAAGATATCGATGAGCTCCGTACCCAACTCCACCAGCTACAGGGTGCCCTCGGCCGCTCCTCCGCTCGGTTGCGACTTCTTCTGCGGAAGGTATAACCTGTCTCTCTCATAGCCCCTGCTGGATCGTCGATTCCGGCGCTACTCACCATATTACCTCCCAGAAGCCCCCCAACTATCTCCCGACGGCTCATCCTCCGTGTATCACTGTGGCCAATGGTGCCACCCTACCGGTCTCTGGCGCCGCTCCTCTCCGGCTTACACCAGTCCTTTATCTCTCCTCGGTTCTTCACGTTCCGGGGTTCCCTTTCAATTTACTTTCTGTTAGTCGCCTGACGCACGACCTTGATTGCTGCATAACTTTTTCTCCTTCTTCCTTTTTTATGCAGGATCGCCGCACCCGGAGTATCATTGGTAAGGGGCAGCTGGTGAATGGGCTGTACATCTTGGATATCCCACCCACTCTTCTCTCCGCCGTCTCCACTGTCGATTGGCATCGCCATCTTGGGCATGCTTCCCTTCCGATTCTCAAGCGGGCTCTTCCTGATGTTCCTTTACGGGAGTTCTCTCGTGAATCTTGTATCTACGGTAAACAACATCGTTCTTCCTTCCCCCCTGCCTGTACCATGAATAGTACTCCTTTATATTTAGTTCATTCTGATGTATGCGGTCCTTATAAAGTCCCCAATATCTTTGAATTTCGTTATTTTGTCACCTTTATTGATGATTACTCGCGTATTACCTGGCTATATTTACTGCATGATTGTACTGAACTTACCTCTGTGTTTCGTGTTTTTTTAACTGAGATGCGTACGCAGTTCGACACTCCTCTCAAAGTCATCCGCACTGATAATGCTCGCGAGTACACTGGTCGTACCTTCTCCAATCTATTCACCGAATTTGGCATCATTCACCAAACTTCGTGTGCGTATACCCCTCAACAAAACGGGGTGGCCGAACGGAAGAATCGTCATCTTCTCGATTTTGCTCGGTCCCTCATGTTTCAAATACAGGTTCTGATCGAATATTGAAATTTTGTCGTCTCCACAACCTGTCATCTTATCAGTCGCCTACCCTCGTCTGTTCTTGACTTTGCCTCACCCATCCAACTTCTCTATCCTTCCACCAACACTACCTCTCTCACCCCGCGGGTCTTCGGGTGTGTTTGTTATGTTCATCTTCTTGGCCCCCCTTCTGACAAACTTGCTCCTCGGGCGGCCAAATATATGTTTGTTGGCTACTCTCGTACTCAAAAGGGGTATGTTTGCTACTCTCCTTCTGATGGCAAGCTGGTCGTCTCGGCGGATGTCACCTTCTGCGAAGACCAACCCTTCCAATTACCTTCCCCCATCCCGTCTTCCTCTCCTCTTCCCCGGCCTGACGTACCGATCACGCCCTCTTCTCTGCCATCTCCTTCCTCCTCTCTTCCTGCCCCCCTCGGGTTCCTTCGCCCGTTATCCGTGTCTACACTCGTCGTTGCTCCCAGGATGGTTCCTGGCACCAGCTCCCTGCTCCCAACGACACCCCGGCAACGACAGATCCAGCTCCCGCCTCTACAGCTCATCCCTTGGCCAACTACGTTTCTCTCCACCGGCTGACTCCACCTCTCTACGCCTTTGACACCTCTCTTTCCTCTATTTCTATTCCTAACACTGTGCAGGAGGCGCTTCAACACCCGGGGTGGCGGGCAGCCATGGACGACGAAATGCAGGCTCTCTTGGCTAACCGGACTTGGGATCTTGTTCCTCTTCCTGCCGGCCAACATTGTGTTAACTGCAAATGGGTTTTTGTTGTTAAACATGCGGCAGATGACACGGTTGAGCGTCTAAAGGCCCGCCTCGTGGCCCAGGGTTTTACTCAGCAACATGACCTTGATTATGAGGAAACATTCTCTCCGGTGGCCAAATTGAACACGGTCCCGGTTCTTCTCTCCCTGACTGTTCATCGTCATTGTCCCCTTTATTAGCTGGATGTTAAGAACGCCTTCCTCAACAACGATCTACAGGAGACTGTTTATATGCACCAACCTCTCGGGTTTGAGACCACGGGGGAGTCTCGGGTCTGTCATCTTCGGAAATCTATTTATGGTCTCAAACAATCCCCGCGCGCTTGGTTTGACAAATTCAGCAGGTTGTCTGTGATATTGGCTTCATTCAGAGCTCGGCTGATTTTTCTCTCTTCACCCAACACCGGTCAACCGGAACTGTGATCCTACTTGTATATGTTGACGATATCCTCATTACTGGCGACGATAATACAGGGATACAACATATCAAGCAACAATTAAACTCTGCCTTTCAGACCAAAGATCTTGACAACCTTCAGTATTTTCTTGGCCTTGAGGTTGCACGTCGCTCTGATGGTCTTGTGTTATCCCAAAGGAAGTATTGTACGGACCTCCTTCATGATGCCGACTATTCTGGATGCAAACCCGCGCATACTCCTATGGACACCAATCACAAGCTCTCGGTCCACAACTCTGACTCCGACAAGCTGCTTACAAATCTGGAATACTATAGACGTTTGGTTGGGAAGCTAATCTATCTTACAGTTACTTGACCAGACATCTCTTTTATCGTGTGAGTTGTGAGCCGTTTTATGCATGCGCCTTGGACATCTCATCTTCAGGCTGTCGAACGCATTCTTCGATATCTCAAGACAGCTCCAGGACAAGGGCTTGTGTACAAGCCATCCACATCTCTATCTCTTGTCGCGTACTCTGACGCTGACTATGCTGGATCCATTGATGACAGACGTTCCACAACTGGTTTCTGTACTTACTTCAATGGACATTTCATAACCTGGCATAGCAAGAAGCAGACTGTGGTTGCTCGCTCTTCTGCTGAAGCCGAGTACCGGGCTATGACTGTTGTTGTTTCTGAGTTAACCTGGCTTGAGAGCCTTCTGGGAGACTTGGGTGTTCGTCTCTCATCACCGGCGACACTATTGTGTGACAGTCAAGCAGCAATACATATTGCCAAGAATCCGGTCTTTCACGGACGCACAAAGCATATTGAAGTTGACTGTCACTTTATCCGGGAAAAGGTACAGTCAAAGAAGATAGATTTGGAGCATGTTCCGACTACAAACCAAGTTGTTGACATCCTGACTAAAGCTCTCTCCCGGCCGCTATACTACCAGTTTTTATCCAAGCTTGGTGCCTACGACTTGTACGCTCCAGCTTGCGGGGGAGTGTTAGAAAAGCCTTAGTTAGGGCCCATCTAGTGACCCATTTTCTCTTTCTTTGTATTAGTCCCACATCTTGGATTGAGATTTCTCTCTTTTCTCTTTCCCTATATAAATGTATTCATACTTGTAACTATTCATTCAAGAAGTATATACAAGGTTTGAGGCCTCTCTTTATAGGCTTCGATGATATTATTCAAGAGAGGGGTCCCCTATATATAGGGGAGAAATATATCGAAATCAAAAATATAAACGAGATACAAATGGGTCTTGTCCCTCTCCCTGGGCCAATCACACCTGGGATCTTGTCCCTCTCCCTCCTGTCCAGACTTGTGTAAGCTGCAAATGGGTCTTTACTATCAAACATGCTCCAAGACGGTGAACGATTAAAGACTCACCTTGTTACCCGTGATTTTACTCAACAACACGGCTTTGACTACGAAGAAACTCTCCCCTATTACAAAGTTAAACATTGTCAGTGTCGTGATCTCTGGACGTTCATCATCTTTGGCCGTTGCGTTAGTTGAATGTCAAAAATGCCTTTCTCAATGGTGATCTTGCTGAGACTATCTACATGCATCAACCTCCCAGCTTTGAGACTACGGGGGAGTCACTTGTATGTCACCTCAAGAAATCTCTTTATGGTCTCAAACAGTTTTCTCGTGGATGGTTTCACAAGTTCAGTCGGGTTGTTAGTGATGTTGGGTTTACTCGAAACTCGGCTGACTTCTCTCTCTTTACCCATCATCGTCCAATAGACACATGATGCTTCTGGTTTATGTTGATGATATTTTAATTACCAGCGATGATTCAAAAGGCATCCATATGATCAAGAAACACTTGACCTCCGTGTTCCAGACCAAAGATTTGGGGAATCTCTAATACTTTCTTTGCATCGAGGTAACTCGTCGTCCCGATGGTCTTGTCCTAACTTGAATAATGTATTGCCTTGATCTTCTTTATAACGCTGACTACTCTGGTTACAAGCCAGTTGACATACCTCATAGATGTCAACCACATGCTCTATGCCTGTTCCTCCAACTTTGATACTCTCATACCAAACCCTGAATACTGTCACCGTCTTGTGGGAAAATTGATCTTTTTGACAGTTACAAGATCCAATATATCTTTTGCTGTTGGAGTTATCAGTGGTTTATGCATGCTTCACAGACATTTCATCTCCAGGTCGTTAAGCGCATCTCTGATACCCGAAGTCTTCTCTTGGACAAGCGCTCGCATATAAACCCTCATCTCTCTCTCATTGCCTACTCTGATGCTGATTATGCTAGATCCCTGGATGATCGCCGTTCCATAAGTGATTTTTGCACATACTTTGGTGGTCATCTTGTTACCTGGTGAAGCAAGAAGCAATCTGTCGCGCACCCTCATTTGCAAAAGCTGAGTATCGTTTAGTGGCCTCTGTCGTCTATGAATTCACATGGCTAGAAAGCCTTATGGAAGACCTGAGTGTCAAACTCTCCTCTCCTGCCACCTTGTTCTGCGATAGTCAAGTTGCTATTCATATTGCCAGAATTGTGTTCCATATACATACCAAGCATATTGATGTCGATTGTCACTTTATTCAGGAAAAAGTTCAACTAAGGAAATTGGATTTGAGACATGTTCCTGCTACAAAATAAATTGCTGATATTCTTACCAAAGCCCTACCACGGCCTCTATATTTTTAGTTCTTGTCCAAGCTTGGTTCCTACGACTTGTATGCTCCAGCTTGCGGGAGAGTGTTGAAGAAATTGTAAAGAAAGACCCATTTTGGAGGCCCATGTAAAGCCTTCTTAGAGATTAGTCTCGCACCTTAGGATAGAGTTTAGGCTCTCATCTTTCCTCCTATATATATGTACAAATGCTTGTGTTGTATTCACGGAATATATGAGAAATTAATAAAATTTTGATTTCCTCTCTCTTCTGTCGCAATTCTTTCACCCTTAATATTTTAGGTGACAATTTATCCCAAGATTTTTTCGTAATCTTCCTTCATTGTGTTGACTTTGTCTTGGCGCATGACTCCAACAACTCGGCCCCATGATCTTTGATAATCCCAAGACGACTTTGTTTCTCCCATCAATCACTTTGCAATGCACCAACACCTCCGCCCAATCCAAAGGTCTTCAACCTTATCGATGACTGCCTCTTCTGTTGATGACAACCACCCTAAATAACATCAGCAAGCACTCCACCCAAAACTACTTTTCCGACGGTTACTCCACCGACCACCCTTACACCACCCGACAACTTCTCCGCAACCACTTATTTGGAGACGAGTGTTCCATTGCGCCACTAACCACTCTTATGCCGACAAATCCATCAATGATTCCTTCGTTGACAACTAGTCTAGTCGGTTGGTGACCACTTCCATGTAGGGTACCCTTGTTTTGACAAACCATCTTCCAACATCTTTGTAGAATATTCTCCGCCAGTTGTGTCCACCGAATACTCGGCCACCAGTCATCGGTTGTTAGCTCCACTGATGATTGAGTATTTGCTCGCCCATAACGATAAGAACAACAACAATGACTGGTGCTCCATCATACCTCTGCAAAATTTATTCATCGCCACAGAAACTAGTCAACCTCTCCATGGCGCATTATTTCGACCTCGAGGACAAGGTTGTGCGATCACTTCTCTGCCGTCTATTCATGCTAATGCTACTGCAGATATAAATTGGAACTCAGAGAAAAGTTTGTTATTTAGGCTCCGTTTGGGGGGGGGGGGGACTTATTTTCACCGGTCAAGCGGTTATGACCGCATGAACCGGACCTTAATTACAGGTGAAAATAAGCCCCCCCAAACGGAACATAAATCTAAATATTTATATGTTGATTGTAGTTCAGTCCTACAACCTTAATTTCCTTAATTGCGGTCCGATTCATGCGATCGTAACCGCTTGACCGGTGAAAATAAGTCTCCCCAAACGGAGCCTTAGTCTTCCTTTTTCAGTCCACTAACCCCTTCTCCAAGAGCTTCTCTTTTTTGTTTAAAAGATATCCTGCCTTTTGTTTGTAGATTTTTATGATTGAACTACTACTGGATGGATAAGTCTGGAGATAACTTTTTTTTTTCTTTTCAAAACCAATACTTTTTAAATAGTTGGGGGACCATTTTGATCCTTGCGTCCCCTCTAAACCTGATTCAAAATCTCTTTTTGATGCAGGAACCGGAGATCGAGATATATTTCACCCCTCCGCCGGAGGAGACCATCTAAGCACGAGCGATGATGACACCAGAACTTGTTCCAAGGTGAAACCATTTCCTTGTTGGTTAACGCAGATGCGTTGTGTTGATGACCCTGCTGCATGGGCGGTGCCGATGGATAGAAGCTTAATTCTGGTAAATTATTATTCATCTTTTGTATTTTCTGCGTATTGTCTCTGCGAGAGGAGAGATTATTCCGTCCAGGCCTTTGTGCATATTTTTTTTTTACGTCTGACGCAGAAATGATCTTGCAGAATATAATCCGTCGTGAAAGCAGCAATTAAAGGATTGAAAAATGTTTTTTTTATAAAAATATCGGTGCATGATCGATTGGTTCTTGAACAAATTCATTAATTGTTGGTTTTGAAGTTTTATGGTGGTCTATATTCTGCTAATTTATGATCAAAAATTAATTGTTTTAGGGTCATGCATCTGCACTAAATTAGGTCGGACATGCGGACTTCGGCTCCGTTTGGGAGGACTTATTTTCACCGGTGAAAATAAGTCCTCCCAAACGGAGCCTTAGGCTTCATTTGGCATGACGGTGGCTACCGTGAACGCAACGGTTATGAACCGTTCGCGAATGCCTGATCTCGCTTAAGGAACTTCATCCACTTTTATGTTCAAAACTAGTTTTCTTTTCTTGGTGGCTGTCATAACCCCCTTCTTGTCAAACATGCATTCTATGATGATATTGTTTTTGTCCAAACTCACCAGAGCAAAAAGCCGCGCCAAACTGTCGGACTCTTAACTCCACATCGTCTAATCATTTGACTTGCCATATCACTTTTTACCTCTTTCCTTCCCCTTCATGCATAACCAAAATTTATCTCAATCACCCACCCTTTTAATCAAAATGTGAGAAATAAACCTTTAGTTGTAATCAAAATTTATTGTCACCTTGAAAATTTCATAAATCCATTTGCTTCTCAACTCCATAAAACTCTTTAAACCCCACAACATATTCTCAATCATAATACATTGAAGTCTCTCACTTTCCAATGCTAAAAATATCTCCCTATTTTCAACCTTTTCACTGCAAATGTTTCAAGCCTATAAATAGGACCATCCAATTATATTTAAAATTGTTGAAGAATGAATGCCATTCACTTATGCCTTAAGGGACTATTCTTCTTCTTCTTCTTCCTCTATTGTTGAGAGACTTCTTCTTCTTCTTCCCTGATAAATGCGGGTGTAAAAGTACGTTCTCTTGTTGATGGTGGTGTGCTGCTTATTATTCATTCAACCGGCCTTCAAATGAATCCGGATCGAGAGAATCCACTGTGATACCAAATAGAACATCCCAGGTTTACCGTTGTGACCCCCCGGCCAACCATGTAAGGTAATGTGTACTTTGGATCCAAGACCCTCACAGTTTTGCCCCCTTAAACGACGTCTCACATGTTGAGGGCTCACCACAATACTCAAGTCCCAAAGTCTTTTCTCCATGGACGGTGTGACTAATCGCATGCCGTCTCATTGAGCAGCCATGAATTCGGGTTTTCCTCGAAGCTTCAATTCAGATGAGAAGACAGAGACGCGAACTTTCTTTTTCAATCATACTAATTCGCAATTCGTCTTTGAGAAGAAAAGAAAAGTCGTGAGCGAAGGCAGAGGGGCTAGTTGTAGCGAAGACTTCTAACACTCGGTATGTCGCTACGTACATTTCTGCACAACTCCTTTTCTTTTATAGTTGTCATATTTGATTGAGGTGCTGAGCAGTCAGAGTGAGGCAAGGAAAAACCCTTTCATTCAAGTATCAGTTAACGTTTCTCCGCCCGCCTTTCTTTTCTTAGAAACACGCATTCTCGCTAGTCTTGCTTTTCTTAGAACAAAAGCTCTCGCCTGCCTTGCTTTTCTTAGAGCAAAAGTTCCCACTCGCCTTGCATTGATAAGAAAAGAAATAGAAGAATAAGGGTCTTGGATCCAAAATGAACACTACCTCAAATGGTGGGTCGGAGATCATAGTCGTGGACTCAGGGTGTCGGCTTAAGTATCTTAGCGGGTTCACTCAGGGTGTCGGCTTAAGTATCTTAGCGGGTTCACTCAGGGTGTCGGCTTAAGTATCTTAGCGGGTTCTCCTGACCCTTATGTGTGCTAGGTTCGGGGACAAACTTCATTGGAAAGTTGGAAGTGTGGGCAGTCGGCAGAACACAACCTTCATGGAGGGCCTACAACACATCGGCTCTGAGAGAAAGGATTATAGGCATAAGTAACGGGGTGACCACTCCACATGCGAAACACATTTTAGTGAGGGTCAAGACCCAAAGCGCGCACATATCTCTAGTGCACAGCGGTAATCATAGCTGTGGATCTGGACTGCACAAATGTATCAATATCATATTTTTTGTTGCTTGCAAGCGTTAGGCTCTGTTTGGGGGGGTGGGGGGGGACTTGTTTTCACTGGTCAAGTGGTTACGACCGCATGAACCGGACCTTAATTATGATCCGGTTCATGCGGTCGTAACCGCTTGACCGGTGAAAATAAAGTCCTCCCAAACGGAGCCTTAGTATCGCCTTTAAAGCTTGAAACTCATAATTGAAATGTTGATCTCAAATCCAAATTTTATGTTTAAATATATTAAAAACAATAATTAGCATGCATATAATTAGGGGTTCAACGCAGGTCGGTTCAAATCGATTTCACTTGGAAACAAAAGTCGATCCATATATGATTGGTTCCAACTTTTTGGGACCACAACTAACCCATGTACTCGAAACTTATAACCATACCAAGACAAAAAACTTTGATTCGTTTCAAGTTCGGTTCTCAATTTTACTCGATGTGTTCACATTAACATAAGAGTTATAGGGTGAGCTGCAAGTAAATTGTAATAAAAAATTACACTATAAATCAGAATCAAATTTAAGATAATATTATCATTCCTTATTCAAATATTTTTAAGCTTCTTGATTTTTTTTATTAAAGTTAATGTCATATAGATTTAGAAGCATTATAAACAATAAAAAAATGTTTAACTATAGATATATATTAAATATTACGATAAATTGCTAATCAATTGTCAATTATTTAATAATTTAGGATCCGTTCGGCAGTCGGCACGATGATGACGGTCATTAACATGTGAGTTAAATTGTCTTTCGTTAACGTCCACCTAAGAAACTTCATCCACTTTATGTTCAAAAGGATGATGGTTGTTAGATGATCCTTGACGAATAATGATTTAACCCATGCGTTTACGAACACCACCACCCTGCCAAACGGAGCCGTAGGCTTTGTTTGGTTAGGCGTTTAGGGTCGCCTGACCAAAAATTTCATCCACTGTGATAAGCTACGCCAAACGCAGCCTTAATTCTCCTGACCAAAAATTTTTCGCTACGATTCAATTTTTGGTCGCCTGGGCCGAATTATTCATCTAGACGTAATTTTTTCGCTCAGACACAATTTTTTTCGCCCGAACATGAATTATTCGGCCAAACAAGGTTTTTTCGCCCAAACGCGTTTTTTTCCGCCCGGACTCGTTTTTTTCGCCCGGGCGCGATTTTTTCGCCCAAACGCGATTTTTTCGCACGCACGCGGTTTTTTCGCACGGACGCGATATTTTTGCCCAGACGCGAATTTTTCGCCCAGACGCGATATTTTGGACTTGACGCCATATTTTCGCCCGGCCGCGATATTTTTCACCCGGACGTAATTTTTTCGCCCGGACGCAAATTTTTCGCCCCAACGCAAATTTTTCGCCCGGACGCCAATTTTTCGCCCGGACGCGCATTTTTCGCCCGACAGCGAATTTTTCGCCCGGACGCGAATTTTTCGCCCGGACGCGAATTTTTCGCCCGGACGCGAATTTCTCGCCCGGACGCGATTTTCTCGCCCGGACGCGATTTTCTCGCCCGGACGCGATTTTCTCGCCCGGACGCGATTTTCTCGCCCGGACGCGAATTTCTCGCCCAGACGCGAATTTTTCGCCCCAGCGAGAATTTTTCGCCCCGACGCGCATTTTTCGCCTGGGCGCGAATTTTTCGCCCAATTTTTCGACCGGACGCGAATTTTTCGACGGCGCGCGAATTTTTCGACCGGACGCGAATTTTTTGCCCGGACGCGAATTTTTCGCCCGGACGCGATTTTTTCGCGCGCACGCGATTTTCTCGCCCGGACGCGATTTTCTCGTCCGGACGCGATTTTCTCGTCCGGACGCGAATTTCTCGCCCGGACGCGATTTTCTCGCCCGGACGCGATTTTCTCGCCCGGACGCGATTTTCTCTCCCGGACGAGATTTTCTCGCCCGGACGCGAATATTTCGCCCGGACGCGAATATTTAGCCCGGATGCGAAAATATCGCGTCGGGGCGAAAAATTCGATTTGATAAGTAAAAATCGCGTCCGGGCGAAAAATCGCGTACGGGAGATGTGCTTGGGCGAAAAATTCCCGCCCGGGCGAGAAATTCGCGCCCGGGCGAGAAATTCGCGCCCGGGCGAGAAATTCGCGCCCGGGCGAGAAAATCGCGCCCGGTCGAGAAAATCGCGCCCGGGCGAGAAAATCGCGCCCGGGCGAGAAAATCGCGCCCGGGCGAGAAAATCGCGCCCGGGCGAGAAAATCGCGCCCGGGCGAGAAAATCGCGCCCGGGCGAGAAAATCGCGCCCGGGCGAAAAAATCACGTCCGGGCGAAAAAATCGCGTCCGGGCGAAAATATCGCGTCCGGGCGATAAAATTCGCGTGGGGACGAAAAAATCGCGTTCGGGCGAAAAATTCGCGTTCATATGAAAATTTCGCATTCAGACTGAAAAAATCAAATCAGATTGAAAAAAATCACGTCATGGCGAAAAAAACACGTCTAGGCGAAAATAACACTTTTGGGCGAAAATTTCACGTCCGGTCAAAAAATTCGCGTTGTGGTCGAAAAACTTGAGTTTGGGCGAAAAAATCACTCCTCAAGAAAAAATCACGGTCGGGCTAAAAAATCGCATTTGTGATTTTTAATTGTGATCATTAATAGCATTGATCAATGTCAATTCCTATGACAGAAAGTCTTTCTACAAACGAACAATAAAAAAATATCAATGTCAATTCCTATGATATAAAGTCTTCATGCGGACGAACAAAAGAATTGGATTTAAATCCAATATCATTTCCCATGTGTATTGATATTGAATTGAAAGCCAATACTTAAATGCCAATGTCGTTGAAACGAACGGAGCCTTATTCTTTTTGCACACCAGTTCTTATAATTTTTTCATGTCTATTCTTTCTTGATAAATGGCTTCTTAAGTGAATTACAATCCTAGTTATTCTACAGCCATTAATTAGCCATGTGTAGATTAGCCTTTTCTTTTAGTTCCTTTTTGCAAGATAAAAATCTGCTTATGACTCCGTGACACAGTGATGACGATCGTGAACACAGCGTTTATGAACTGCTGTTCGTCAACGACCGACCACACCTAAGGAACTTCAACCATTTCTATGTTCAATTTTTTCTTGGTGGAGGTTATGACCATTGCCATGCTTATGTCATGATTCCATCAACCCCTTGTGTTGAAACCATTCTTGTCATGACGTTGCCTTGGCGTCCAGACGACCAATTGTAAACAAGGCGTTGACGCCTTATTTGTTTTTAAAAAATATGGGAATAGATAGCGGTTTATATATAAATCGCTGTCTATTCTATCCTGAATCCTAGAATAGACAGTGATTTGTTTACAACCGCTGTTTATTCTAACCTGAATCATATCATAAACAACGGTTTATATATAAACCGCTGTCTATTCTTGATCTTTAGAATAGACAGCGGTTTATATATAAACCGCTGTCTATTCTTGATCCTTAGAATAGACAACAGTTAATATATAAATTGCTGTCTATTCTACCACGAACCCTAGAATAGACAACGATTTTTACAACAATCGCTGTCTATTTTACCACGAACCCTAGAATAGACAACGGTCGTTGTAAAAACCGCTGTCTATACTGTCTATTTGAAGCCGTGAGCTGTAAATTTTAGTTTTTACCTCGACTTTTTGGTTTTTACAGTCGCCGCTCTATGTGAAAAATCCTAAAAGTGATTTTGTGAAAGTTTCTGCTCTAGTAGCTCCGATTTGACGATTCTTCTTTGACATCTCATATTCTCATTTAGGTATATTATTTCTTCATTTTCTCAGTTTTGAGCTCTTTGGTAATGTCTTTATTAGTAATAGTAGTAGTAGATAAATATTGTGTGGCACCCTAGCAGACACACACTGAATCTTTCACTATCATGTTTTGGTATACAAAATGTATATAAAGTTATAAACAACATAATGTGCATTTTTGTATTTGATAGGTATAGTCTAATTGTTGCATTTTAATCTTTATTGTATATGTTTAAACTACTTAATCACCTGACTCTATAGTTCTATATTAGCATTTAACACTAACATAGTAACATATATATTTATATGTGTGATTGCGTGGTAGACCGGTAGTTCCTCAATATTATTACAGTTTTTAATGAATTTTGTTCATGGTTTTTAGATGGTTTAGGTTTTTTAAGGGTTTTTATGAACTTTGTTTAAGGTTTTTAGATGATTTAAATTTTTTTAGGGTTTTTTTATTACAGAAAAATGACTGATAAATGATCTTCATCAAAGTCAAGAGCCTTCACTAAAATGAATGAATTGAATAAGCTTAGGATAGAGAGAAAGAAACTTTTTATTTCTGTGAGTTATGATGACCACATTATTCTCAGGCCTGAAACAAACAAATTGATGAGTTATACATGATCTCTTGTGAGGTGTTATGTGCCAATTATATATACTGTATGGAAAGAAGTTGATAAACAACTTAAAGGTCAAATATGAGAAAAATTAAATGTACGTAACTTTGTTATTAGTGATTACATAATTGTGGTGTTTTAGTTAATTTTTAATTAATATTATCCATTATTTTCAGATTTATTTTGATAATATTGATGGTCTTCGCAATGCATTAATGAAAAACATGGATGAAAGTTGGAGGTCTTGAAAATCTAAGCTTTTTATCACTTATGTAAATGATGTTGATTTGGAGCATCGATATAATATTTCTGTCAAGTATAACTTTATTACTGCTGAAGACTGAAGAGTTTTTGTCGACCATTTATATCATTATTTAACTTTATAACTTTTAAGTAATCTAAATATTAATAAATATTTATTTGTGTAGGAGAAAAGTAAGGTTAATACAGAAAGAACAAAAACACAAAAGACTTTTCATACTACTTCGAGAATGTGTTATTCTGGATTAGAAAAAAAAAATAGTATTAGTTATCTACTTTTCTCTCGTATTTTTTATTTTTAAAATTGGTTTTCTCAATCATTTAAATGATAATTTATTTTCATTTTATTGTCAAGGTTGATCAAGGTGCAACTGCACCAATTTCACGTGCGGAGTTAGAAAAGCCGGTCATAAAAGAAAGACTGGTGAATACATTAATAAAGATGCACCTGAGTTGACATCTAAAATTGTAAGTGTAAATGTAAATATTTGTAAATTATCAATAGTATTTTGCTCGTGAAGTATAATTTCTTATCTGTAATTTTGCATTAATATTTATTACTTTTGCTTAGGATGAGTTGTCGAGCCAAGAGTCCCAGAGTGCTGAAACAGCGTCACAGGGAAGAGATGATGTCCTTGCATCTATTTTAGGCCAAGAACATCCAGACAGAGTTAGAGCTGGTGGCAAGTTTTCAACCATTAAATTTTTTTTTAAAGAATGATGGGCGAAGCGAGAGGTGATCAGTAGCTCGTATTAAAGATGTGAAAGCTATAGTTCAAGAAAGACTAAGCCAATAACATGAATTATGGATCCAACAACAATGAGAGCATCAAACTTATATAAACCAACAACAACAAGAGCACCAAGCATATATGAGCCAACAACAACAAGTGCATCAAGCCGAGACGAGTAGTATGGAGAATCAAATTGAAGATCTCATGCGCATGTTTAGTGCTGGAACTGGAACAAGTATTGCTCTTGCACGTGAAACTTCTCAATACATATCTCAGGTATTATTATGTTTAATTATTTATACTTTTATGAAATGTCATGCTCTCTTTTTGTTGAGCATGTAATAAATAATGTTTTTGTTATTTTTGGTTTGTCAGCTAGAGTCTGAATTGAGATCATATGAACCTGAGACATCACATGAATGTTTAACTTCTCCGATATTATAATTATTATTTTTGGCTTTTATGTAATCAGTGAATTCAATATTGATGTCCAAAATACTAATTCTTTTATTTCTATAAACTACAAATGAATTTATTGTTATGTTACCCAGTTTCATATCTACAATGGAGAAAACAAATAAAATAATATCTTTAATATTAGATCCAACAGTATTTGAGACTGTTGAATCAACAAGTACATACTTTGAAATTTCAGAGTTGTACGATTTTCTAAATATGAAAAAAGTTGGAGTTAACATCATATTAACATGTATTGGGCGAGTACTGTGAGTAGCAAATATTACAAAATTAAATTTTTTTATTAATATATAAATTGATTTTGAATTTACATGTTTTTTTGCAGGTACATAGATTCACAATTAAAAAAATTTACATATAGTAAAAGTGTATATTTTCATAATCCAACAATTATTTTTGCTTTTGATGATAAGTATGTCAAAACACATTCAATATCACGAGTTGGAGATTTAAAAATCAGGCTTAGTCAACTCCAATCAGATTCTTTATTATTTTTGTCCTATCATAGATTATAAGTATGAAGTATCTCTGTATCAATGATTATAACTATTTTTTATTCTAATTAAGTTATTAATTATTTCATTGGTTTCACAAATAATATTGGATGTTGGCTATTATTGATTACAATAATAATACAATTTATTGGATTGATCCCCTAAATCTTGACATTCACGATGATATTAAAAATGTCATTATAAAGTTAGTTTATTAATTAGTTATTTTCCTATTTGGAATTCAGATTTGGTTATAAACTAATTTTTTTTTATATATTTTATGAAGTGCATTTAAGGGTTTAGCAAAGGATCGACATACCGGTTTTTACAAATCAAAGATTTTAAAGTGGAAGCCGGTAAGTTATAGGTTATATGAGTATATGTATTGTAATATTTTTAAATATTTAAAAATTTGTAATTAAAATACTTACCAATTATTTATTTATTTAATGCCTAAAACAACCAGATAATATTCAATGTGGGTATTATATCACGTGCTACATGATTGATATACTTGTTGCTCTTAGAAGTGTATCAATGTCATCATTAGTAAGTTAAGTGCATGTAGATTAGTAAATGATAATAATTATGTTCAATTGATTTTAACATTTTTTTGTTATTGCAGATCTATGGTGGAGTGACACAATTTTCACCGGAGAAAATAGATAATATTCGAAATAAGATTTGTGATTATATAATCACTAATTGTGCTTAATGATTTTACAAATGTATTTTTTTATTACAGATGTATAACCCGTAATTCGTTGAGATCAGAAGTACTCAAGCAGATGACTATTCACAGACCATTGGGCGAGCTGGGGCGAGCAGAGGCGAGCTTGGGCGAGCTTGGGCGAGCTGGGGCGAGCAGGGGCGAGCAGAGGCGAGCAGAGGCGAGCTTGGGCGAGCAGAGGCGAGTTTGGGCGAGCAGAGGCAAGCTGGGGCGAGCAGAGGCGAGCTTGGGCGAGCTGGGGCGAGCAGAGGCGAGCTTGGGCGAGCTTGGGCGAGCTGGGGCGAGTAGAGGCGAGCTTGGGCGAGCAGAGGCGAGCTTGGGCGAGCAGAGGCGAGCTTGGGCGAGCAGAGGCGAGCTTGGGCGAGCAGAGGCGAGCTTGGGCGAGCAGAGGCGAGCTTGGGCGAGCAGAGGCGAGCTTGGGCGAGCAGAGGCGAGCTTGGGCGATCTTGGGCGAGCTGTGGCGAGCTGAGGCGAGTTTTGGCGAGTACCTCGCGAGTATGGGCGAGTAACCCTAGATACTCGCTCACAGATGCTGGATACTCGCTTACCCCCCCCCCCCAGGATTTCTCTATAAATAGCCCCCCAGGGGTACTGGAAATGGCACCTTTTGGAAGAGGCGAGGTCCCCCCAAGTAGATACTCGCCAAGTCCAAGCCAACCTAGTACCTCGCCCAGCCTTTTGGTTGCGGAGGGGAAGCTTCTTCAAAGCTTCCGGGTACGTGGTGGGACCTCCCCGCTGGAGCACTTGGGGTGTGCTTATAGATAGTTTCCTTTCTCTCTCTCGCTAGCCATTCAAATCGTGACGTCGGACCGTAGAATCAGTAACCTTAGGCTGCCTTGATCCTATTTCGAGGTTAGGAATTTTCCTGGCTTCAACAACAGATCTATTTATGTAACACATATTACACATTAAGTTACTTGACTAACTTCATACTTGTATAGAAGTAGAACAAATGAAATGACCTTTAAATGGTCTTGTTGACTCTTGTAAATGAGCACGTTCTTTAATTCTTTATACTTTAAATGATCTTTAAATTATTCTTTATGTAGAATAATTGCAGACTGCAGTTCATTTGATAGTTCTTTAAATTATTTATTGTGATGATTTCTTTAGCTTAAGATAACCAGTTATTTCATTGTCCTGAACTAACTATGCATTATATTGGTCTTGTTTGTGAAAGATGGAAGACTAAAACAACAACGGTCTTGCTCCATCCATTGATAGCAATGCTCTTGATCCAAAAACAGATTCTAAAAGAAAAGCAAAGTCAAAGGATCTTGGATGGAAGTATGGACATTGACCCGAGCTAAAAGATAAAAATACAATTAAATATAATTTGTGATAGATTGATAAAATGTGGTATCAAAAGGTTGAAGCAATACTTATGTTGCGGGTATAAGATGTATCAAAGTGTTTTAAGACTACTTATGAAATAATAGCTGAGATGTATTCAACTTTAAATGATAAAAAAGGATAATATGCATCTGACTGCTGCTGATGATAATGAGAGTGAACAAGAAAGAGAGCCAATAGGATCACATAATATATTCCCTGCATTATCTACAACTAAATCATCATTTGTCCCAAGTTCTGAGACAAATGCCAAAAAGAGAAAAATAATCCACTTGCCACAAAAAAAGGGTCCTATAGATGCTCATGTGAGACGTTCTCCTGAAGATGTAATTGATGATAGATGTGCTGAAGGTGTTGCACAAACTACTATTGAGAGATGTTTTAGATCACCTGAAGAGAAAAAAAAGAGTTGATAGTTATGTTGTTTATTGGTTCTATGAATGTGGAATTCCATTCAATCCTACAAAGACAAAGTTTTGAAGTCATGCTTGAAGTAGTTGAACAGTATGAGCCTAGTTATAAAGACCATAGTTATCATGATTTAATTTAAGAGTCCCATTGTTATTGAATACAATAGATAAAGTTAAGCAGATGAAGATAAACTATCAATCATACTGGAGGAGATATGGTTGCACTCTTATGTCAGAAGGTTGAACAGACAAGAGAGGAAGACATTTGATCAATTTCTTAGTCAACTGTCCAAAAGTATCCTATTTTATGGGTTTCGTAGATGCATCAAGTTATATTCAAGATGATACAATGTTATCAGAGTTGCTTTATAATAAGATTAGAGAGATATGAGCAGAATGCGTTGTTTAGGTAAATTTTTTAGTTTCACTAATTTTTCATATTTCAAGTTTAATAGTCTACAACTTTCGATATATACAAAGTTATGTTGTATGCAGGTGGTGACTGACAATGCTTCCAATTACATGACAGGTGGTAAAATTTTAATGGAGAAAAGACCCATATTATTTTGGACTACTTGTACAGCTCATTGCATTGATCTCATGCTAGAGGATATAGGTAAGTTACAACATAACAAAATGGTGATAAGAAAGGTAAAGATGATTACAAATTTCATCTACATGCACACTTGTTTACTTGATGCAGAAAGATCTACTATAGGTGGTGATCTAGTGAGGCATTCGGTGAATTGATTTGCAGCATCATTCATTACTCTACAAAGTGTGCTTAAGCATGAGGAGAAGCTGAAATTATTTTTTTGTGTTGCCTTCGTGAAATGCCGCTAATTTGGCAAAAATTGAAGCCGAAAAGCAAGTTATTGAAACAATACTTTTAACCATTTTTGAAATGGAGTAATAGATTGCCTAAAACGAGGAAAACCACTGATTGTCGTTTTGCGATTAGTAGATGGAGATGAAATGCCAGCTATGCCTGAAGTATATGTGGCAATGGAAGAACCTAAACAAAAGATTAAAGAACATTTTGATAACAAAAAAGATTATTTAAAAATATTATTGAGATTGTTGAAAATAGGTAGACAAATCAAATGGAGAAAAAAATTATATAGGACGGCTTTATTTCTAAATCCAAGCAAATATTTTGAATACGAGGAAAACCCTAATGATGATGCCTGAAAATTTCAAGATGCTTTCAATAATGTTATTGCAAGACTAGTGCCCGATCAAGAATTGCAAAATAAGATTGTAGAGCAAGGTATTAACTATAAAGTATCTCGAAATAGTTTTGGAAAGTCTATAACTATTAGGTAACGAACCACCTTAAATCTAAGTAAGTATTGGTTACGTTTTTTTCTTAAATTATTTATATGTTAAATAATTTATATTTGTCTTAAATAAATAGCCGATTGGTGGGAGGCACATGTGGGACCGAATGTTGATCTTACAAAGGTAGCATTGCACATACTTGACTTATGTTGTTCTTCTTCTAGTTGTGAGTGCAACTGGAGTACTTTTTAGTTTGTAAGTATACAAATATTCAATATAAAATTTAATATTTTTATATTTACTAATAAGTTTGTAATTATCTTGATTCAAACTCACACAAAAAAAGAAATAGATTGGACCATCAAAGGCTTAGTGATCCTGTATACATCTAATATAATCGTCGTCTACATGCACGATTCCAAGAAAGACATGAAAAATGAAGAAATTACAACTCTTTAGTGCTTGATGAGCTAGATTGGAATGGTGAGTGGATGATGAACAAAACAGAGGATGCTCTAGTTTTTGATGATGATAATCTCACATGAGAAGCTGTAGAGAGAGCTATTGGAACTAGGGTTTGAAATTTATGAATTGGAGCTGGAGCTAATCTTCAACTAATGGATGAAGGGGATGAAGATTTAGATCATTTTTTCGTTGCCAATGATGATGAAGATATTGACGATAATTATGAGCAAAAGACAAGTACCTCAAATCAACCAAGCACATGCAATGTCAATGACGACTTACTAGATGATGATTCGATTTGATTTTTTATGATTATTTAAAGTTTATGTTAAAAATATTATTCATGCTAATATGCTATTGTGTATGATGAAAATATTTTGGATTTGACTATAATACTATACTATGATATTTTTGTGTTCACTTTTCTGTTATTTCTTTCTCTGAAGAGTGAAGACTGTATTGAGTGACATTGTTTTTTCTTACTGTTTACTGCTTTATGGTATGAATGAATTGAGAATTGAGAATTTGAGATATCATGAATTCATGATATCAGAACCTTTGTGCTTGCTACGTCATGGTATGAATGTGTTGAGATATAAAGATATCATGAATTCATGATATTAGAAGATGTCATGATATCAGAAGATATGCTTACTGTTATCTTCTATGAAGAAATAATCTGTGTGGCTGTGTGTTGGTAAACAATCTATCAAGTTAAAAAAAGAAACTTTAGACAGTGGTTCATATAATAACCGCTATCTAAAGTCTGGCAGACAGACTATAGACAGCGATTATTATACTAACCGTTGTTTACAGTCTGTAAGATATAATAACTGCTGTCTATAGCTTTCAGGATATAGACAACAATTATTATAATAACCGTTGTCTATAACATGACTTTCGATGGTGGTTATTATAATAACCACTGTCTATAGTCTGCCTTTAAAAAAAAAGTAAATTGGCGCCTCGCGACTTGCTCGTCTTATTGTCGCTTAGGCGTCCGGCTTCTCGCCTAAGCATCAAGGCATCCGCCGCTCGCCTTGGTTCGCCTTGACGTCGTGACAAGAATGGTTGAATCCATATCTCGGTTTCAAGAAGAGTTCAGACCCAAGGGGGGGGGGGGGGGTAACCCACACTTACTTCTCTTGAGCCTGGACTCTTGACTGGTAGCAAAGAACTATTGAACATACCCTGAGCTACAGCGAGGAGGTCCCGTCACACACTCGAAAGATCTTAGAGAGCTTCCCCTCCCAAACCAATGCTGAAGCTGTTCACCTTGGAGGGCATTTGAAGCTAACCGAAAGTGACTAGAGGAGGAAGAAGCCAAAGAATTGGATCCTCCTCAAAGGTGCCCTTAAGGGTCTATTTATAGTTTTTCTAGCTTGGTCTGCCAATAACGTCATCCCGCTTTTTAGTTTTACTAAATGCACCCCAAATTGGTCTGCCGACAACCAAACTCCGCATTCTGGAAAGACTATTGATTGACCCTAGGGGCTTGCGAGTACTGATGAGTACCCCTTGACAAATGCCTCCTGACGAGTGCCTCAGACGAGTGCCTCCTGACGAGTGCCTCTGACAGATGCTTATGACGGGTGCCTCTGACGAGTGCCTCTGACGAGTGCCTCTGACGAGTGCCTCTGACGAGTGCCTCTGATGAGTGTCGCCTGACGCGTTTCCCCTGACGGGTGTTTCTGACGGGTGCCTCTGACGGGTGCCTCTGACGGGTGCATCTGACGAGTGCCTCTGACGAGTGCCTCTGACGAGTGTCTCGAATGAGTGCCTCTAACGAGTGCCCCCTGACGAGTGCCCCTTGACGAGTGCCCCCTGACGAGTGTTCCCTGACAAGTGCCCCCTGACGAGTGCTTCTGACGAGTGCCTCTTTACGTTTAGGATCTCGACAAAATGCGGGTTATACACAATCCCCGCTTTTTTCGAGCTCGATATGGGCTCGAAAAAAACAACGTAGAACCCGCGGTTCGGAGAGACGGGCGCTAGGGGCCATACCCCTCAACGTCCCTCCTGGGAGTGGAGCTCAACTGAAGGAGAAATATTTTGGTATGCTCCTATATCATTTTATAAAAATTATACTGGACGTGGCCCCTGCCATAAGTGTATTGAATATATATATATATTTTGCTTGTACTCGCCCTGCACTATTAATCTTTTGTAATTTTCATTCCCGTTATTAAGACATTTTCATTTATTAGTTGCACTCGCGGTCGCAACATAGCTCTCTCTCTCTCTCTTTCTTGAATCCCTGCAGTTTATTTTTTTATGTAATGATATTTAAGCTGTTTGCGATAGAGAGGGGGTCGCCCCATATTATTTTTCTTAGTCCTAAAATCATTTTCCTCATGGACTATCGAGCTCCAAATGGTGGAGCACATGTCAGCACTCGAGGCGGAGATGCTAGGCTCTAGGAGAGTGAGCGCCGCAAAGACGGCGAGTTTGCATTTCTGAGGGATGAATGGACGAGTATGGGCCCCCTCGACCCCCTATCCTGCCGACCCTGATAGCGAGTTGCGCAAAGATATGGCCATATTGTCCATTGAGGCTACTCTCGCCAATCTTGGTATGAAGGGCTTCCTGACTGAGGGGCGTGATCTCACCATAGAGGTGATAGTTCTAGGATTCTCCCCCCTGCCCGCATCATCGTCTAGAATCAGAAGTTCCCTCGGGGCCTTGCCGAAGGGAGATTGCGTGTCTGGAGGCGAGCTGTAGTCGCGCAACCCTTGTATTTCTCGTTTTATTGTGTGAAATTCAACATGTACATGCACGAGTTTTGAACATAATGATGAATATCTTTTGATGCTCACTGCTCCCATTTACTCGCATTTTATGTTACTCGATTCATTTTTTCTTACTCGCCGCTCGTTAGGCTCTTAAGGAAAATTATGCCAAATGAGTACTCGTCCCCCAGTATTGACTATGATGAACATGCCTCGCGTGAGTACCCCCCTGGATGGGAAAACTCGGAGGTACTCGCCCGACCACATGTTACCGAGTCATTTTCCTTCGATAGGGCGAGCATGCGAGTGCACTCGAACCTCCGTCAATAATTCCGCGAGTGCGAGTACCCTGATAACTCCTAATCATGCAAGAGGGGCCTTTCCTACCATCATAAGCTCATATTTCAATCATCCATATTTCGTGAGAGGAAAGATACCACTATAACTCGAGGGGGGTTGATGCCGACATGTGAGAGCTTGGGCCACAGAACCCTATTAAGGGTCATATTCATTTAGCTTTCTTCCACTGCCACCCGAGCGAGGGAGCCAGCCTTGTTGGCATGTGAGGGCCCAGACAATGACTTTCTACTCAAGGGCCCTAAACAATGCCACTAACATTTTCACCTACCAACCTTGCCGGCTTGCGAGAACCCGACCAATGGTCCACTACACCCGGGGTCAATCCACCACATTTCAACCTGCCCCTCCGAGAGGTTAACCTGCACATGCCGGTTAGTGGGAGCCCGGTCAGCGGAATCATCTCGGAGCTTTCAATCAACATTTCAGCTTGCCTCTCTGAGAGGTCAACCGTCCTACCAGATAGTGAAAGCCCGGTCAGCGGAACCTTCTCGGGGTTTTCAACAAACATTTCAACTTACTTTTTCGAGAGGTCAACCTGCCCTGCCGGTTAGTGAAAGCCCGGTCAGCGGAACCATCTCGGGGCTTTCAACAAACATTTCAACTTATTTCTCTGAGAGGTCAAACTGTCCTACTGGCTAGTTAAAGCCCATTCAACGGAACCATCTCGGGGTTTTCAACAAACATTTAAACTTGCCTCTTCGAGAGGTCAACCTGTCTTGCCGACTAGTGAAAGTCTGGTCAGCGGATCCATCTCGTGGCTTTCAACAAACATTTCAACTTGTCTTTCTGAGATGTCAACCTGCACCTGCCGGCTAGTGGGAGCCCGGTCAGCAGAACTGTCTCTGGGCTTTCAATCAACATTTCAGCTTGCCTCTCCGAGAGGTCAACCTGCCCTACCAGCTAGTGAAAGCCCGGTTAGCAGAATCATCTCGGGGCTTTCAACAAACTTTTCAACTTGCCTCTCTGAAAGGTCAACCTGCCCTGCCCGCTAGTGAAAGCCCAATCAGCGGAACCATCTCGGGGCTTTCAACAAACATTTTATCTTTCCTATCCGAGAGATCAACCTGTACCTGCCGGCTAGTGGGAGCTCGGTCAGCGGAACTGTCTTGGGGATTTCAATAAACATTTCAGCTTGCCTCTCCAAGAGGTCAAACTGCCCTGCCGACTAGTAAAAGCCCGGTCAACGGAACCATCTTGGGGTTTTCAACAAACATTTCAACTTGCCTCTCTGAGAGGTCAACTTGCACCTGTCAGCTAGTGGGAGCCCGAACAGCGGAACTGTCTCGGGGATTTCAATCAACATTTCTGCTTGCCTCTCCGAGAGGTCAACCTGTCCTGCTGGCTAGTGAAAGACCGGTCAGCGGAACCATCTCGGGGATTTCAACAAACAGTTCAACTTGCCTCTCCGAGAGGTCAACCTGCCATGCTGGCCTAGTGAAAGCCCAGTAAGCGGAACCATCTCGAGGCTTTCAACAAACATTTCAACTCGCCTCTCCGAGAGGTCAACCTGCACCTGTTGGCTAGTGGGAGCCCGGTTAGTGGAACTGTCTCAGGGATTTTAATCAACATCTCAGCTTGCCTCTCCGAGAGGCTAACCTGCACTTGCTGGGTAGTGGGAGCCCGGTCAGCGCAACTGTCTCAGGGCTTTCAATCAACATTTCAACTTGCCTCTCCGAGAGGTTAACCTGCCATGCCAGATAGTGGGAGTCCGGTCAGCAAAACCATCTCGGGACTTTTACAATCAATCATAAATAACTTCTACCATCTACCAAGTGGGAAACTTTTCAATAGAATGTACCCTAGACTAATCGGGCATGGACAAAGTTCATTACCAAGAAAGGGCTTACCGGGACAAGGTTCCCTCAAGAACGCACAACCCCGATGACCGTTCTCTTCTTTCTCTCCTACCACCCCCAGCCTGCTCATGCTCTCCATCACCTTTTCCACCTCCTCAGTTTCTGCTATCCATAAGATGGTATTGACAGCGGTGACGTAACACTGCCTTACCACCTTTGGGTCTCACCGGAATCCGAACCTGGGACACCTCCGTTGTTGAACAACAAGCATTGGTGGAAAGAATAGGGCACACACCGAAAGGCACTGATGAGGGGGTGCTCAAAAATGGCATTGTAACTGCTTGGAGCGTCCACAATGATGAACCGACAGTTTCTTGAAGTTCCCCCCAATGTCACGTGGAGTCCAACTCCACCCTCTACCTCCTTCCTCTCCCCAGAGAACCCGAATAGTGGTCCGCCCGAGGCCAGCACCATTCGCTCTTCTACCTTCATTTCATCAAAAGCCTTTTTGAAAATAAATTTCACCGAACTCCAATTGTCGACCAGGATCCGGGAGACTGTGAAGTTTTCTATGCTCGTCTGGATCACCAAGGCGTCATAGAACGGGCCCTCATAGTCGGACATGTCCTTTGATGAGAAGGTGATCTTCCCCTTCCGGGGAGGGGACTGGGAGGTCGAAGAGACGCTCTTTTTGAACATTGTTTGAAGGCTCCCCTTGCAGGTAGCCTCAATACCCCCCCTCTCGCGTGGATCGCCCTGATCCCTCCTCGGTCCCCACATCGGCCCGGTCCTCACATCTATCCTCCTCTCCTGCTACAACCTCCTCAATCTGCACCTGTTATTGTTATTGCACTGGGCCTCTCACCCTCCTCACCTCCAAGAACTCTGGGCAGGTGGCCATTGCATGAACTTCCTCCTGATGGAAGTCACAGTAGGGAAACTCCACCCTCCCCCTTCCTTTCCCTCCTAGACTATTCCTTCTCTCTCCCCACTTGACCGATTTCCATAGCTTGTTGGGGTTGGGGCGGAAGTAGCCTTAGGTCCTATCTCCAATCCGGGGGGTTGAACCGTTTAATGCCCTTCATGAGGTACATGGTGTAACACCCCTATCCGTCGCATAGCATATAGCAGTAGGTCCGGCCGGGGCCCGACGCCATATACTATGGACAGACCGGTTGGTTACGCGTTGAAACCATTCAACCAATCACAACGTCCTACACAACACCTAGCGGAAGCAATTTATTAGAGTTGCAAAGAATAAAGAACCCTGCCAAGCATGAATGTCCACTACTCAAACCCATAGGAATGTATAATACACAAAACGGAAAAATAGCCTAAGGCTTTACAAGAGTTTGCTTAAATACAAGTGTCTTCCAAACCTCGGCACGCAGGCCGGCCACACATGAGTACAAGAGGTAAAACACTCAAAATAAGGCCTTCGAGGGCCAGCACAGCAACTTGGGCTTTAGCCCGCTAATTACCTCTCAACTCCGCAGCACCTGCAAGCAACAACCCACCGCACGGTGGTAAACAAAGGCAACGGTCAGCTATGCTGACCAAATTATAACGATTCCGCCCCCAAACCGGGGCGGCAGAGCTTCTTCCCTGCACTTGTTAGCAAAACACGCAACACAGCAAAACAAGCATCTCAACATAGGTGCACGCTCTCACGGCCGTACACCCCGTGCTCTCAGGGCACTTACTCGGCGAAGCCAGTCCGAACCCCGTCCGGTCCTCGACTCCACCACCACCCCCAGGGTGGCAATCTTTGTGAGCATTTAGTCTTCTCAGCCGCAGCCTAGACTCGATCTCCAAATCTCGGTAAGTCCCACGTAAACTTTAGGTCGCTTTAACCGAGCAGGTGGAGCGGGTAGAGGGCTACTAGTCCGTTGCTCACTCCGCCACTGCCATTCGGCCCTTTGGCGCGGACTAAGCTTTCCCCAGTCCCAATTAACGATCAAACACGGTACATAGCCCCGCTAAGTACCCGGTTGGCTCCCAGGCCACCGCTATGACAGAACTACATTTCCGTCCAAGATTTCCGTGTGTACCTCGGGTTTCATCCCCAAGGCTCCCTGCTGCAATCAAAACATGATACATAGCCCCGCTATGTTCCCGGCTGGCACCCAGGCCACCGAGATGGCAGAACTTCGTTTCCGCCCAGAATTCCGGGTGCACCTCGGGGTTAATCCCCAAGATTCCCTGATGCATTCTACCGCATAGCAACCCGAAAACAACCACAACGCTCGGAGTCTTCTCCGGCTAAAATATGCATAGCAAAACATCATCGATCCGAAAAACACGTCCGGGTAGGCTTCACACACCATGCCTATGTCCGTACTACGATTCCGGACTCTAACAAGGGGGACTTTACATATCTACCCCAAGGAATACCACGATCTCGCCGCACACTCGCGGGAGAGGGGTTTTCCCATGCAAAGGAAGAAGAGCTTCACATGCTCAAGAAGAGAATCGTTACCCTTTCGCTTTTCCGCGGCGCCATCGAAAACTATGCGGTTGGAAAGCACCGCAACGACGTCACCTCTGCGGATCTGGACTCGGATCGCGATTCGGAGCTCCGAAGCTCCTCCGGCGGCCGGATCTTGGTCTCCTCCTCCAAACTTGCTCTCCCCTCTCTCTAAAACTTAGAGAGAGATTTGCTTGGGTGGAATGAGGGATTCTAACCCTAAAACCCAGCTAAAACCTCTCAGGAACAGCCCCCCACCGTCGGATCCAAAGCCAAGGAAACGAACGGTCAAGATTAGATCTGAAATTATAAAATCTGGGCCGAACACGGGTTCACACACGGCCGTGTGCCTGGCCGTGTAGCTCATTCGCCGTCTCGACCAAAATTGAAAACCAGCACACGGCCTTTGACACGGCCTCCGACACGCCCGTGTCGCCTGCGACACGCCCGTGTCGGGACCCGTGTCACGCCCCCCCGTGTGCAATTTATCAACACTTCGCAGTCAGAGAGGTACACGGCTTGGTGACACGGCATCAGACACGCCCGTGTCAAACTAGACACGCCCGTGTTCGTGCCCGTGTCATTTCCCGTGTACCCAACCGCACAGCCCAGGTGTGACACGGCCTGGGACACGCCCGTGTCCTAGGCCGTGTTCCACCACACGACCATCGTCGACCTGCACTGGTCGACGACACGGCCAGCTCGACTGCTCAAGCTCGACATGCCCGACACGGCCTCCGACACGCCCGTGTCGGGGCCCGTGTCACCTGCACCAAAATCCTGTCTTGGCCAAATTCGATCCCCGACGCTCCTACAACATTTTGGGGTGTTACAATTCTACCCCCCTTAAAGAATTTCGTCCACGAAATTAATAAAGGAAAAACAGGACTTAACGCAAAACAGTACCTGAGCGGAACAATTCCGGGTACTCCTCGAGCATAGACTGCTCCCGTTCCCAAGAGAGCTCCTCACACCCGCAATTATTCCCACTGGACCTTAACCATTCGGATCTCCTTGTTACGGAGTCTCTTGACCTCCACATCTTCGATACGAATGGGCTTGACCCTAGTCGTCAACCCCTCGTCTACCGGCACTTGGTCAACTGCGATCACCTGCGAAGGCTCTTGCACCGCCTTCCGCAACACAGAAATGTGGAACACATCATGTAATCCACTTAACTTCTCCGATAACCTCAAACGGTAAGCCGCTTCGCCGACTCGCTCCAGAACCTCAAAGGTCCAAGGTATCTTGGGCTCAGCTTCTTCAAGCGTCTCACCCGCGAAACCCCCTTGAACGGCTTCACTTTAAGGTATACCCAATCGCCTACCGCGAACTCCCCGTTCCGGTGCTTGGCATTATAATACTTCGCCTGCCGGTCCTGAGCGATCAACAAGCGCTCCCGAATGATCCGCACTAACGAGGTAGCACTCTCCACCTCCTACTTCTTGTACAACCTTGCCTCACCCGTTTCTAACCAGGATAACGGCGTGCGACATTTTCTATCATATAGGGCCTCAAAGGGCGCCATTTGGATACTTGCCTGGTAGCTATTGTTGTACGAGAACTCCACTAAAATAGGTGGTCCTCCCAAAACTTCCCGAAGTCTAGAACACACATGCGGAGCATGTCCTCCATTGTTCTATTGACTCTCTCGGTCTGCTCATCCGTCCGCGGTTGTAAGACTGGACTAAACTTCATCTTAACCTCCAGCACTTTCTGCAACCACTTCCAATCATTTGACGTGAACCGCCCATCGCGATCACTCACAATGCTACGGGGCACACCATGCAGCCTAACGATATTGTCAACATACAATTTTGCCAACTACTCCACCGAGTCATCCTTCCTATGCGGAATGAAGTGCAACACTAGTGTCAACACAACTACGATCACCCATTGTTAATTCACTGCGACTTTGGCAAACCATGCCCACAGTCCAGTCGAACTTCTATTCCGAACTAGGCATGGATTCAAGAATCCCCCGGCACTTGGCACTCTGCCTTCACTAAGGCGCAAGGCTGGCACTTTGCCACATATGGTGCCACGACCTTCTAAAGTTCTGGCCACCAGAGCACTTCTTCAGATATCGACACAACTTCGTGCCTCTTAAGCGAGTTGAGTACTTGATATGACGTATCACAACTCCACCAATAGATTACCCAAGCTTGGGCCGCACAAACAATGGTCTTTCCTTGGTAGCCCACCCACAACCGTCGATTCGGGATTTCGATCCATCGAGCCGCACTCATGATTTCCTTCATGCAGCTACACAAACCATAGTTTGCCAACTACGGTCAGCCAGGTCATACTGGACTTCCGTCCAGTTCAACAATGCTTCGGCGCTAGTCTGCTTGTCAACACAACGGATCTCTAACGCTTCCAACTCCTGAACTAGCCTCTCAACATGTACCCACAACCATTTGGCTTGGGCGGGAGCCCTGCGACTCAACGCATCCACACTGCGTTGCCCTCGCCGGGTGCATGATAAATCTTGAATATATAGTCCCCCAGGAAATCCTTTCATCTCTGCTGCCTCAAGTTCAGGTCCTATTGATCCAACAGATATTTCAGGCTCTTAAGGTCGGTATGAATATCGACCTAACGTCGTACGAGTAGCGCCTCCACAGCTTAAGCGCAAATATCACGGCCGCCAACTCCCAGTCGCGGACCGAATAATTCCTTTCATGCACTTTTAGCTGACGCGAACCATAGGCTATCAAGTTCCCATGCTGCACTAGCACGCAGCCCAAACCACTACCCGAAGCGTCACTAAAAACCTCGAAGCCCTCGGTCCCACTCGGCGAACTAAGCACTGGCGCCGTGGTCAACCGACTCTTCAGCTCTTCAAAAGCTTGCGCACACTCATGCGCCCACACAAAACTCTGATCTTTCCTTGTCAAAGTCGTGAGAGGTAGCGCTATCCGCGAGAAGTTCTCCACGAAGTGCCTGTAAAAGCCGGCAAGCCCCAGCAAACTCCGGACTTCCGCTATCGAAGACAACACAGGCCACTTTCGTATTGTAACAGTCTACGCCGGATCCACCGCAACTCTTCCCTACTGACTAAGTGACCAAGGAACGTCACTGAAGATAACCAAGGCTCGCCTTTGGAGAACTTTGCGTATAGCTCGTTCCTCCTTAGCGTCCCCAAAACCAAACGCAGATGCTTGAAGCGATCTTCTTCGCACTGCGAGCACACCGATAGGTTGTCAATAAAGACGGTCACAACATGGTCTAAGTACTCCCTGAACGTTCTGTTCATCAGGTCCATGAACACCGATGGCGCATTAGTCAGCCCGAACGACATGACCATAAACTCGAAATGCCCATATCTTGTGTTGAACGCTATCTTTGGGATAACACTTTCCTTGATTCTCATCTGATAGTAACCAGACTTAAGTTCCAACTTTAAGTACACCGATGACCCACCCAACTGATCAAACAGATCGCCAATACTTGGGATCGGGTACTTGATCTCTTTTAACGACTTGCTCAGTTTTTCATAAACGATTCAGAGCCGCAAACTCCCGTCCTTCTTCTACACGAAGAGGGCCGGTGTGCTCCAAGACGACAAACTTGGACGCACAAGACCTTGATCCATACGCTCTTCAAATTGAACTTTCAGTTCTGCCAACTCATTAGGCGTTAGCCTATAAGGAGAGCATGACCCAGATTTGGCACCTGGCGCCAGCTCACTCGCGAAATCGATTGCTCGCTACGGAGGGACTCCAGGGAAACACATCAGGATATTCGGATACACCCGAGATACTACCCAATGTAGGCTTAGGCTTCAAAGCCTCCCATGGTGGCAGTAACGACGCTTGCACGTCGAATCCCTAAACCCTAAACCGTAATCTTGCAACACAGAAACTCTTTCCGCGCGTATTGAACATCCGTAACGCCACCACGCATCCAATATGTCCTTTGCCATCGAAGAAGGTACTTCAATACATGATATAAACCCCTTGGACAAAAGATGCGCGAAGCTCTCGTATCGAACAATGCTCTCGCCGGATTGCCAATAATCCGAACAAAGCCTAGAACCTCCAGTCCTAAGCTAACACGCAAAAGGTAGCAGGTATAAGAAGCTAAATTGCTAACAATTAAACCATACCTGTCGACCCGACGGTCGGCCACATGACCTCCTGCTGGCCAAGGATGTTCACTCCTGGTTGGGCCGGAGTAATTAGCGATGCGGCGGACGCCACCGCCTTGTCTTTCTTCTCAAAAATTGCCCCCGACTTCTTTTTGGACATTGGGCGTCCAAACCAACAATCCCGGGCATAGTGCCCCGGCTTTCCACAAACAAAGCATTCATCCAGGGTTTGGACTGTAGTCGCTCCGGATGTGCTAGAGGAAGGGACTAGACCCGACCTCCTAGCCTTCTAGTACCACCTACGGTACCCAGATTTTGAGGTTGTCCGCTTGACCACCGAAACTTTTGCCACAGAATCTCCGACTGTTCCTGCCAAAACTTTCCTTGTCTTCTGAGCACTCTCCCAACACTCTCTGGCGAGGTGCCCTTTCTTGCCACAAGAATAACATTTGACGGTAGTTTGGGTAGTAGATGACCCAGCCTCTTCTCTCGGCATCTTTCGATAAGCAGTCCTTATAGGATCTGTAAGGTTTGGTACCCTATTCACCGGTACTCGGTGAGTTTCCCCCAACTCCACTTCCAACGCTCTGGCCGATTCCACCAAAGCTCGGAATCCCAATAACTTTGGTCCTAGCAGTAGGATACGCAACTCGCTGCGCAGACCGTTATAAAATCTATCCACTATAGATTGTTCGCTTTCCCATTCAAAGCCTGGGTAGCGCCTCACCATAAGGAACGTCTGCAAATATGCGTCCACCGAATGCGCTCCCTGCGCCACAGTCATGCTCCTCTGCTGTTCTACCTGACCCCCAAATGCCCTTTGCTCCAACATACCACCCGATGTTGGGGCCAACTCAGGGACAAATGGTTGCACATTACTCCCATGATGTGCGTTGCTCACAGCGAACACCACTTCAACCACCCTTTTTATGGTTTCCAAAGACGTAGGGGTCTCCAGCACGTCGCTGGGTGCATTACTTTTCTCAGAAAGTGCGCATTCAGACTGCCACGCGCCACTCTCAGACACCTACAATCGTACAGAACACCAATAAGGGACCGAACAAAATTGCAAAAAGCAATTATAGGAACACGCAGGTTCCCCAAACACGTGTATTTTCATTCCTAAGTGGACATTCATGGGTTTTTTTCATGTTATAACGATGACGCACGTACATGTGCTCACCATCCCTTAAAGTGAATTCGCCCACGAATTCATTTAAGCTTGACCGAAACCAGTAGTCTGATACCAATTTGTAACACCCCTATCCGTCGCATAGCATATAGCAGTAGGTCCGGCCGGGGCCCGACGCCATATACTACGGACAGACCGATTGGTTACACGTTGAAACCATTCAACCAATCACAACGTCCTACACAACACCTAGCGGAAGCAATTTATTAGAGTTGCAAAGAATAAAGAACCCTGTCAAGCATGAATGTCCACTACTCAAACCCATAGGAATATATAATACACAAAACGGAAAAATAGCCTTAAGGCTTTACAAGAGTTTGCTTAAATACAAGTGTCTTCCAAACCTCGGCACGCAGGCCGGCCACACATGAGTACAAGAGGTAAAACACTCAAAACAAGGCCTTCGAGGGCCAGCACAGCAACTTGGGCTTTAGCCCGCTAATTACCTCTCAACTCCGCAGCACCTGCAAGCAACAACCCACCGCACGGTGGTAAACAAAGGCAACGGTCAGCTATGCTGACCAAATTATAACGATTCCGTCCCCAAACCGGGGCGGCAGAGCTTCTTCCCTGCACTTGTTAGCAAAACACGCAACACAGCAAAACAAGCATCTCAACATAGGTGCACGCTCTCACAGCCGTACACCCCGTGCTCTTAGGGCACTTACTCGACGAAGCCAGTCCGAACCCCGTCCGGTCCTCGACTCCACCACCACCCCCAGGGTGGCAATCTTTGTGAGCATTTAGTCTTCTCAGCCGCAGCCTAGACTCGATCTCCAAATCTCGGTAAGTCCCACGTAAACTTTAGGTCGCTTTAACCGAGCAGGTGGAGCGGGTAGAGGGCTACTAGTCCGTTGCTCACTCCGCCACTGCCATTCGGCCCTTTGGCGCGGACTAAGCTTTCCCCAGTCCCAATTAACGATCAAACACGGTACATATCCCCGCTAAGTACCCGGTTGGCTCCCAGGCCACCGCTATGACAGAATTACATTTCCGTCCAAGATTTCCGGGTGCACCTCGGGTTTCATCCCCAAGGCTCCCTGCTGCAATCAAAACATGATACATAGCCCAGCTATGTTCCCGGCTGGCACCCAGGCCACCGAGATGGCAGAACTTCGTTTCCGCCCAGAATTCCGGGTGCACCTCGGGGTTAATCCCCAAGATTCCCTGATGCATTCTACCGCATAGCAACCCAAAAACAACCACAACGCTCGGAGTCTTCTCCGGCTAAAATATGCATAGCAAAACATCACCGATCCGGAAAACACGTCCGGGTAGGCTTCACACACCATGCCTATGTCCGTACTACGATTCCGGACTCTAACAAGGGGGACTTTACATATCTACCCCAAGGAATACCACGATCTCGCCGCACACTCGCGGGAGAGGGGTTTTCCCATGCAAAGGAAGAAGAGCTTCACATGCTCAAGAAGAGAATCGTTACCCTTTCGCTTTTCCGCGGCGCCATCGAAAACTATGCGGTTGGAAAGCACCGCAACGGCGTCACCTCCGCGGATCTGGACTCGGATCGCGATTCGGAGCTCCGAAGCTCCTCCGGCGGCCGGATCTTGGTCTCCTCCTCCAAACTTGCTCTCCCCTCTCTCTAAAACTTAGAGAGAGATTTGCTTGGGTGGAATGAGGGATTCTAACCCTAAAACCCAGCTAAAACCTCTCAGGAACAGCCCCCCACCGTCGGATCCAAAGCCAAGGAAACGAACGGTCAATATTAGATCTGAAATTATAAAATCTGGGCCGAACACGGGTTCACACACGGCCGTGTGCCTGGCCGTGTAGCTCATTCGCCGTCTCGACCAAAATTGAAAACCAGCACACGGCCTTTGACACGGCCTCCGACACGCCCGTATCGCCTGCGACACGCCCGTGTCGGGACCCGTGTCACGCCCCCCGTGTGCAATTTATCAACACTTCGCAGTCAGAGAGGTACACGGCTTGGTGATACACGGCATCAGACACGCCCGTGTCAAACTAGACACGCCCGTGTTCGTGCCCGTGTCATTTCCCGTGTACCCAACCGCACAGCCCAGGTGTGACACGGCCTGGGACACGCCCGTGTCCTAGGCCGTGTTCCACCACACGACCATCGTCGACCTGCACTGGTCGACGACACGGCCAGCTCGACGGCTCGAGCTCGACACGCCCGACACGGCCTCCGACACGCCCGTGTCGGGGCCCGTGTCACCTGCACCAAAATCCTGTCTTGGCCAAATTCGATCCCCGACGCTCCTACAACATTTTGGGGTGTTACACATGGAACCCTTGACCTCTCGGTTCTTCCCTTCTTCTCCCTTTCTACTGCCTGAAACCCCCTTGCTCCTTCGCCTCGATCTCTCCCAACTTAGCCAACTTTTTGCCAACACCGGGTTCCCGCCTCCCCCTCGATTTCCTTTGCCGCCCTCTCCATCAGCTCCTCAAAGGACAAGGGTGGCTCCCTCTTTAGCTCTATCCAGAAGAACCCCTGGCGAAGCCCCAAAGTGAAGGCAAGCTCCATCCTGAAGAACCCCTGACGAAGTCCCAAAGTGAAGGCAAGCACCTGAAAGATCTCAAAAAGTTTTCCCTCCTAAACCAATGTTGAAGCTGGGCACCTCGGAGGGCACTTGAAGCCAACCGAAACTGACCAGAGGAGGAAGAGGCCAAAGAATTAGATCCTCCTAAAAGGTGCCCTTAAGGGTCTATTTATAGTTTTTCTAGCTTAGCCTGCCAATAACGCCATCCAACATTTTGGTTTTACTAAATGCACCCCAAATTGGTCTGCCGACAACCAAACTCCACTGTCTGGAAAGACTATTGGCAAACCCCAGGGGCCTGCGAGTACTCCTGACGAGTGCCCCCTAACGAGTATCCTTTGACGAGTGCCTCCTGACGAGTGCCTCCTGACGAGTCTCTCAGACGAGTGCCTCTGACGAGTGCGTCTGACGAGTGCCTCAGACGAGTGCATATGATGAGTGCCTCTGACTAGGTCCTTTGACGGATGAGTCTGTCAGGTGCCTCTGACGGATGAGTCTGTCAGGTGCCTCTGACGGGTGCCCCCTGACGGGTGCCCCCTGACGAGTGCTTCTGACGAGTGCTTTTGATGAGTGTCCCCTGACGATTGCCCCTTGGCGAGTGCTTCTGATGAGTGCCTCTTTAAACGCTTAGGATCTCGGCGAAATGCGGGTTATACACCTTGCGTGCCCATTTTTGAAATTGTAATGTTATTTTGAATATTTATAATTTGTGCCCATTTTTGGATGTCATGTTATTTTGAATTCTTATTGGTGGGTATCCCATTTATTTATTGGAGATGTGATGCGGATACCGTATCCCCCACCGAAATAAGGATGCGGATAGTGAAATCCCTCTATTATGAGGGGTGCTCGTAATAGAGAAAGTGTGACCACTTAGCACCCATAGTGGAGGAAATCGTCAAAAACCGCCATGCGGCCCTTGTCGCCCCGCCTTGGCGCACCTACCGTCACGCGGCACTTGTTACAACACGGTAGCTACCGCGTGACATCTGCCGCACCTCCTTGCTGCGGCAACCTACGCACATCACCGATCATCACGCGGTAGCAACTGTGCGGCTCCTGCCACACCCCCTTGTTATGGCAACCTTCACGGAGTACATGACGCACAGTAGAAACAAACACGTGGTAGCTGTCATGCGACACTTGCCGCACAATCCGGCGCCTACCACACCTCTTTGGTCGACAACCTCTGCACAGTATATACCGCCACATGATAGCTATCGTGCGATAGCTATCCAGGCGCGCGTTGTAATTTACCTTCATTTGCAAGAACAACGAGAACGCTCGCAGTTCACGGCTCACAGTTTGCAGTTTGTTCATCGTCACTGCCCGAAATTCCCGAAATGTCCGAGGGAAAAATCATCATATCCGCAAAAATGACGATCCGTGTACTCCAGATCGAGGAACGTGATTTGTCTGTCCGGTAGTTATGGTGGTTACAACGACGCAATTATCAAGCTGCACCTGCCAAAAACTATAAAAGGAGTCCAGAACCTTCATTTCAAGACACCTTGCATTCAGATCCCGCAAGAGCTCCTTCAAAGATCCTTCAGAGTTCTTCCTTGGCGTTCGAATCTCCCCTTGAAGATCTCCATCGACCTCTGAAGATCTCCCTCCCCTTCCAAGGCCATCGACCTTTGAAGATCTCCCTCCCCTTCAAATATCTCCTTCGAAGGTGACTAGTAGATCTTCTTCAGCCTTCAAAGATCTCCTCCCCATTGTAGTTCTAACTTAACATTCCGTTAAATTTTATTGTAACGAGCGGTGACCTGTCACCCTCTAGAACTCGGAATCTAGAACTCGAAAACTTGTAACACTCAAAGAATTAGTGGAATTTGGTCGACATCGAACCGACCACGTGGTTTTTCACCCTTTCAGTATTTTCCATGTCAAAAAAGTCTCCTTGTCAGTTGTTCTATTTTTTTGTGATTGTTTGCAATCTCGTCCTGCTCCCAAGCTAAGACGGTTTGCTTCGACCGGTCTACAAGAGCGTCGAGCGACCCGCATCACTCTTAATTTTGTTTATATCCTAATATTAAAAAGAATTCAAATTTTAAACATATTATGTCACGAGGCAGTTATGCAATTCCATAAAAAATTAGCTAGGTATCCCTAAAAAATCAAATGGGTCGATCAGGACTCGGCATACCACGGCCACGGCCAGCTCGCCGAGATAATTCCAAAATGCAACTCCGACTTATTTTGACTCCTCAAAGAGGATGTGAAAGATGGTGAAGGCGAGCCGAACATGACCGGGCCGATTCGACCACCTTCCTCGTGTTAGGGCTAACATGAGAAAGGAGGGGAGACCCGCCGTTGCTACCCTTCCCTACGCCGGATGGTCGAGTGGGAAGTTTACTGCTCTCAGTAGCTGTGAGTGAACCCTCCTCTCCTTCCTTTCCAGGCACCTTTTGAGCATTAATCCTTGAGATACCTGGGATCCCATGACCTTTCAACCGTTTAATGTAACTTGAATCCGAAAGGGTGTCATACAACTCTCAAAAAAACACACAAGATAGATATCTCAATTGAAGGATTCTGTGAAGTTTTGGTAGGGCTACATATTTGCCCTAGCTAAAATAACATTTTTTCGTCGATTTTAGGAGATTCCGAGGTTTGTTCGAGAAACTTGTACCCTTATCAGATTAACTACATGAATGCGAAGCTTCCCCACATTTTTGTGAACTTTCATGTTTTTGGCATTGCAAATGCCAATCCAACTCAACCCTAACTCTGGCGAATCTAAATGCATGCACAAATTTGATCCATTGGTGATGCCATCTTATTCGTTCGTGGAAGAAGCACATAAGCAAAATCCCATAACGCCCCTCATCAAATATATGTAATTGAGTTTACAACTTAGGACTACAACATGGGAACTTCAAGCATACACTATTACAAGCTCTTTACTATGTACGATTTTTGAAAACGTGCAAAGCATATAAAAGATCATGCAGGATCTTTTTTTTTGCAGAAATACAACTGCAACGTAAAATATAGTTGCAAATGAACTATATTTTCAGTGTAAAATACAGTTGTAAAAATAGTTCAAAAAATTACTTTTTACAATTGTATTTTCAATTCAAAATATATACATATGACTATTTAAAATGATCATAAAAATACATTTATTTTGTGAAAAAAACAAATATGAGTTTTTTTTGACTCCACGCATGATCCTTCATATGCGCTAAATGTATAAAAAAAACCTTTACTACAATCCACACCATACATGACCAAAGAACGTGTTCCAACTAGACGACAACAAAGGATGCACGAACGAATAATTATTGTGTAGAGAAAAACTGGAGAGAATAAATCAAAATTTTTTGTTAATTTCTCAAATCTTTTTATATATATATATAATACATGAATTTGTACACCCTAAATAAGAAAGGAGAGGGAAGAGAGAAGCTATCCTACTATGTGGGACAAAAACAAAGAGATGAGCTAGAAACACGGGAGTTTTATTAGGCATTTACATTTTCCTTCAACACTCCACCACAAGCTGAAGCATACAAATCGTAAACACTAAACTTGGGCAAAAACTGGTAGAAAAACGGTCATGGTGGGGCCTTGGTGAGAATTTCTGCAACTTACCCGATAACAGAAACATGTTGTAACTTAACTTTTTCAATTGAACCTACTCCCGAATAAAGTACCAATCACCTCAATATGTTTAGTTTGCTCATGAAACACAAAATTCTTAGCAGTATGTATAGCATCTTGACTATCACACAATAGCCAAATCACGAAGGAGACTTTCTAGCCAGGTGAGTTCAGACACAACAACCATTGCACGATACTCTGTCTCAATAGATGAGCACGAAACAACCGATTGCTTTTTGCTATGCCAGATAATAAGATACCCGGCCTCCAACGCCGATTATCCAAAAAACTAGCATAATCAACATTAGAGTAAACAGTCAGAGCTAGGGAGGAAGAAGAAGATGGTTTATATACGAGTCATTGTCCAGGCGTCTCCTTCAAGTATCTGAGAATGCGCTCAACGACCTGAAGATGAGGTCCGTGGAACATGCATGAATCGACTGACAACTCCAATATCAAAAGAGATACCAGGTCTTGTCATTGTAAGATAAATCAGCTTTCCAACAAGACGATAATAATACTCAGGATTTGGAAGTAGCAGATCTGAATCAGAACTTTGAATACAATTTGTGGATGACGTCCATCAGAGTGTCAACAGGATTGCATCCCAAATAGCTAGCATCCCAAAGAAGGTCAAGACAGTATTTTCTTTGAGATAGGACAAGGTCACAAGATCGTCGCGCTACCTTGAGTCCAAGGAACTATGAAAGGTCTCCCAGGACGGGAGCGGGGCGGGACGGGATGGGGCGGACGCGGGCTCGGGGGCAGCGGGGCAGGATGGGGACGAAGCGGGAGGTGATTTTTTTTTTGTAATAGGGTTGATCCTGGCTGTCAGATGAGATTGGACGGCCATGATCCTCATTTTCTCCCCATTCTCCCCCAAAAACTCATTTATATATATAACTAAGCTCTTTAATTAATCAGCTCCCTATAATTTCATCCCGTGCCCAATACCAATCAGATACACAAACGATCTACCAAAGAAAAACATACACGTGGAATTATATGCGCTGTAGCACAAAACGCTAACGCCGTCAAGACGCCAAACGGCCGCATGCAAGGACAGCAGTCACAGCACCCACGGCCACGGCCACGGCCACGGCCACGGCCGAAGATAGCGCCTCGCCGGAGAACATAGATTTACAAATCGCCGGCGATGCTATTAATAACGTTTACTGCAATCAAATTTCACAACGCCGCTTACAAGTTTGACGTCGTCAGTACTACAATCATAAACTCCGTCCATTTCGGCCATGGATTTACAGTTCGACGGCGGCGGCGGCGGCGAGCCGCTCTTCTCCTTCTGATGACTCTTCGCCGAGTTCCTCCCGCTTCCTCCTTTGGACTCCATCGGCGCCCGAACCTTCACTCCTCTTATCAACTGTTCCAACACAGTCAAAAAAATCAGTTTACTTTAGGCTCCGTTTGGCACTGCGTTTTAGACAACGGTTATGAACGCTATCAAGAAAAGATAACAAGTTTTGAACATAAAGTGGAAGAATATAATTAGGTGAGGTCTGGCGTGAACGACAGTTCATAACCACTGCGTTCACAACCACTATCGCCGTGCCAAACAGAGCCTTAACTCGTATAAATTATATATGAATGCATATATACCCCAGTAAATTTATAAAATTACTATCTTTTTTGATGAAATTATAAAAATCTCTCCTGTAAATTTACATTTCATAGCACACAATACTTTTTTTTTCGATGATATTATGTGCAGATCAATTTCGGCTGTGTAAATCAGGTTAAGTGCAAATAAAACTAAGAAACCATAAAGACTTGTGAACTCATAAAGGACTGATCTGCACATAGTTGTTTTGCACAGTTGAAATTGATTTGCGCATAAAATTTATATTTTTTGAGTGCAACCTGTAATTATGCAAATTCTCGAGAAAAAAATGGATAATTAATGGTATTTATACGTGAATGTATAAGGAATAAATATGATGAGAATAATACATATTTCCCACACTTGACGTCGGAGTATATTACTATGAAATCTCCTTCTTGAAGTCCGTTTGTTCGCACAAAGTCGCCTAAAAAAATTAAGCATAAAATCATAATTAGGCACGAAGAATCCACCGTCCATCTCACGATTTGCACTCATCTTACATGCGCGTGTGATGGAACGTGGTTCCATCATTCTTTACGGCAAAAGGTATAATCAGTCCTTCAACTTTAGCCTAAGTTTGAAATAAGTTCGTGATTTTTTCTCTTATTGACCTCGAAACTTTATAGTTATTTTTGAAACATATCTTTGAACTAACTTTCGTTAAATTTTTAACACGCTAGGGCGACGATATGGCACCGTCGTGACTATTTAGTATCATTGATTTATTCCAAATGAATTAAAATAATTTATTATTATTATTTATGTCATGTATAAACTTTTGAGTCCTAATCATGCATAAATAATAATAATAAACAATATTTATCAATTTTTAAATAAAATAATAATACTAAATATTCACGACATCGGCATCACTGTCTAAGCAGCGCCGCGTCATCGCAAACTCTTAAAAACTTAACGAAAATTAGTCCAATGACTTAGGCTCCGTTTGGGAGAACTTATTTTTGCCGGTCAAGCGGTTACGACCGCATGAACCGGGTCTTAATTAAGGCCGGGTTCATGCGGTTGTAACCGCTTGACCGGTGAAAATAAGTCCCCCGAAACGGAGCCTTAGTTTCAAACTTAACATAAAGTTCTATGACTAATATGACAAAAATATAAGTTCATGAACCTATTTCAAACTAAACCCAAAGTTTATGGGAGCTGATTTATGCATTTTGCCTACTCTTTTATGTGAGAAATATTTACATGGTGATGTTATATGCAGATCATTTTCAGCTATAAGCAGGCCAAATTAAAAATTATAGGAAGCTGAGCGAAATTGTGTGACCTGCACATAGCTAAAGCAGACCTGCATATAATTATTGCCTATTTGTATGGCCGATGTTCGTATTTTTCGAGTAGCTATACACAAATACCTGTATTCTCCAAGAGATACATTCTACTCTTGTTGTTAGGCCAGAACCTGTAGATCAGGTTTATCTGCTATTTATTATTCTTTGCATGCATGAAATTATGAAAATGAGCAGCAAACAAATAGAATATAGCTTCAAAAAAAAAAGAACAGTAAAATTTTCAAATAATAACGGTAACTAAGTACCTGTAACGCATGTTCCAAACCCTAGATGTGCCAATGTCCTCCATCTCTATTGAGATTCCGTCCCTTGCGTCGAGCTCCGGAAGATGAATTTCGGCTTCTTTCTATCGAAGTTTCCGAAAGAAGAGGACGAGGAAGAGAATTCATCAATAGGATCATAGATACATTGTATCTAGAAAGTTAATTAGAAGTGCGAACACACAATAAATTAAGATAATAACTAAATGCAGGCCGACTTCGGCTGTGTGTAGGTCACGTAATTTCATAACGGTTAAGTGCAGGTCAGGGCCTATACGGGTTCACAACTTCATATAATTTTTTAGTTTGGCATGCATTTATCTTTGAACTGAACATAGCCGAAAATGACATGCATATAATATCACCCTAAATTAACTCCCTAATGAGGGAAATAATATGAACCCATTTCGGGGCATAGAGGAAAAAGCTCGCAGCCCCCCTCACTGTTGTCCAGCAAAGCCGCCACTCCCACAGCCTACTGCCACCCCTCCAAGCCACCTCCCTGCCTTCCGCTGCCCCTTCCCACCAACCTCCTGCTAGCCGCCAACCTCCTGCCAACCATCGTCCATCCAACCAACCCCTGTTTTTCGCTGATCCACCTCAAGCCCCAACAACCCACCGCACCTCCTCCCTCCCTCTCCTCTACAACCCGATGCCTCCAAACCACTGTCGCTCTCCCCGGAACCCCTACAAGCCACTAATCTCCCAGATCTACCCTCCCATAGCCCGATCCCGCTCCATACAACCAGATTCAATCCTACCAGCCCTCGTTTCCTTCTGGACCGTCTCTGCCGCGCTGTATTTTACTGGATCTTCACATCTCGGGCAGCCCCCATGCGCTTGTGAGTCTTCTTGTTGCACGAACTCTTGTCTTTCAATATTAATCTACTGTGTTTGGTTCCTTTATTTGTTTGGACAATTGGCTTGTGTAATATTGTTTTAGATACACATGTGAATCGTTGGAAGAGTTATTCGTTACACGCTTAGCTTTGGCCCTCAATTAATGCAGAGAAAACTCATCGCTTCTTCGGCTCAAAGAAATCTATCTTCCTTAAATATAAATGTGTGGGTTGATGTGTATTGCTTATTATTAATTATTGTAGTCGTCATTAGCGTGTTTGCATTATATTAGAATAGGAATAGTAGTTCGAAACCTCGCCCACTATTAGACAAGCACCTTAGAACTTCACAGCACACCCTATCCTACATCACATTCTTTATCCCTGAAAGTGATATCTTTATAATAAAAAAGTTTTTTTAGGCTTCCTTAAGAACCATGCGATGAATCATGTCCATCATATCAAAGCTCTCGATTCTACCCTTCATTTCACCGCGCTCTTGATCCTCCCCCTCCACGATCTCATCTAGGTTTCGTCAAACCCAGGCATCACTCAACCCCTCATCCCACGCCTCACTCCCTTTTGACATCCTAACATTTTGTAGCCGAACGGAAAGGAAAAAGCTCACAGCCGACCTTCGACATCACAGGAATAAACTTCCACCTCCGACCTTCGAGATCCAAGGAATTAACTTAACGAGGATGACATTAGGTATTTTTTACAAGCTACGAATTCGGAGAACTTCCTCGATCTCTTATCCAGGATCTCAGTCCCTTTCTCTCAGCTCTCTCAATGTTCTCTTCCCAGGCGGCTACACTCTACGACAGGAAGAGGGCTCTCAAATCTTGCCTCCTATAGATTCCTTCTTTTTTCCTTCTCTTCTTCCCCTTCTTCTTCTCGATTTAAAATGCATCATTAGAAGAGTCATCCAAATTGCTTATTATCATTCACTTGCTCTAAAGTTTAGTATGTTGTACATATTGGAACTTACATTCTCTATCCCTTAAAAAGCTATATATATTATATATAAGCCTATAAGATTGCCATACTATATAAAAACAAATGCAATTGAAATTTGTCTTGTGTATATATTTTCCTTTTGTTTGTGGTGTATCTACCCTTATTTGATATATGGTTTACATAATTGGTCAACAAACTTTGGAAACCCATTTTATTTCATTTTTGACCTCATTTGAAATACTTACTTATTCTCTTGATTAGGGTTGCTAAAAATTAGATCTCAAGTTAATATGATACATAATTTAGTCTTACTTTGAGCACCATCAAGCTCAATTATATCTTAATGTGAATCAATCTTCTTTGAGCTGCGACACACTCATTTACTTCTATTCTAGGAAAAACTCACTTCAATTTTGATAGTTTGAGTTAACCTCTCAATCCAAAACACCAATACTCATACATGCATTTATACATTAATCCAAAACAAATACATACATAAATGAATGTGTATATGCATATATATATATATATATATATATAGAAAAGAAGGGTGTAAACGCAAAACTTGAATCTTGGCGAGACACTTTAGAAAAGAAGGGTTTTTGGTTGAGCAGGACAAAGACAGTTCAAAAAGGATGGAGGTATTGATAAAGATGTGACACATAGAATCCAAGCGGGTTGGTTGAAATGGAGAGGTGTGTCAGAGATCTTGTGTGATCGTAAAGTACCATTAAAACTTAAGGGCAAGTTCTACTGTACTACGATTAGACCAGCGATGCTCTATGGTTCTGAGTGTTGGGCAGTGAATTGTGTACATGAGCAAAAATGGGAGTTGCGGAGATGAGAATGCTTAGGTGGATGTGTGCACACACGAGACTGGATAGACTTGTAATATAAGATTGCTTAGGTTTAATATTAGGATTAGTTTTACTACTTAAAATTTGGAGATCTTTAATGAAAATCATTAATACATGATTGGTGGAGGCTTAAAATGAATATGCCTATTATAAATTATTGTATTTTAAAAGAATAAAAATATATTTTGAAAGAGAAAATTAGGCTTGCCCATAAAAACCGGGCCCGGCCCGGTAAAAGCCCGGCTAGGCTAGGCCTCCCACCGGCGGCCTGGGCAGGCCGCCCACAAGGCCTGCTCAGGTCGCCCCTAGCCGGCGGCCCAGGCCGGGCCAGGGGCGGCGGCCTAACAGGCCCCCACTAGGGCGGCGGCCTGGGCAGGCCGCCCACTAGCGGCGGCGGCCTGGGCAGGCCGTTTCTAGGCGGCGGCCTGCTCAGGCCGGATCCGGGCCGGGCAAAGCCGGCGGCCTGGGGGCCCCCGGGCTCAGGCCGCCCACTAGCCGGCGGCCTGGGCAGCCCAATACCGGGGCCGGGCAGGCCGCCCACTAGGGCGGCGGCCTGGGCAGGCCGCCCACTAGCGGCGGGGCCGGGCAGGCCGACCCCCACAAGGGGCGGCGGCAACTGACTCAGGCCGTTCCTCACAACGGCCTGCTCAGGCCGCCCACGTTGGGGGCTGAGCCTGCTGCCGCCCACTAAAGGGCAGCGGCCTGGGCAGGCCGCCCACTAGCGGCGGTGGCCTGGGCAAGCCCACACAACGGCAGGCCGCCCACTAATTTTTTTTACGTCGACAATTCGGCCAAGATGCCGTCTTCCCACTAGGGCGGCGGCCGAAGTGGTGGGCAGGCCGCCCACTAGAGCGGCGGTTTGGGCATATTTAGAAAACCGTGAAAGGGCTCCTGAGCATAATGCGGAGAGAGTAGCCGAGCTCGAAATTTCTTACTGGTCGAGGGCAACTGACACCTCGCAAGGATCGCATTAAGTCTGCCGGTGTCAACTCGACCAAGCACAAGCTACTCTCTCCGAGTCAAGTCAGGCGCAATTATCTCCCGCATCTGGAGCCCAAATATGGACGTAAGTTTTCCCCAGGCCGGCTCGGGCGGGCCCGGCCGCCGCCCCTAGTGGGTGGCTTGAGCAGGCCGCCGCTCTAGTGGGCGGCCTAAGCCCAGGCCGCCGACGCTAGCCCGGGGCGGCCTGAGAAGTCCGCCGCCCCTTATGTGGGCCTAAGGTAACCACGCCTCTAGTGGGTGGTTCCTGCCCAAGGCCGCTGCCCTTGTTGAGCAGGCCGCCGTTGTGGGCGGCCTGAGCAGGCCGCCGCCCTTGTGGGCGGCCTGCCCAGGCCGCCGCCGCTAGTGGGCGGCCTGCCCAGGCCGCCGCCGCTAGTCCTGCCCAGGCCGCCGCCGCTAATTTTTTTTACGTGGGCGACCAATTCGTACGTCCCTTGATGACGTCTGCCATCAGGCCGCCGCACACTAGTGGTGGCAGCCTGAGCAGGCATACGCCGCCTCTAGTTTGCCCAGGCCACCGCCATATTTAGACAAAGTGAAAGTCGGCTCCGAGCATAAGGCGAAGTGCAAACAGTGCTCGAAATTCTTACTCTGAGTGGCAACTCGACACTCGCAAGACGCATTAAGTCTTGCACTGCCAAACAAGCTCCTCTCGAGTCAAGTCAGGCGCAATTATCTGCATCTGGACAAATATGGACGTAAGATCAAGGTCGACAGCGGGAGCTGCAGGTGAAGAACGTCATCAGACGTGGGTTGTCGTTCAGCCACTACGATGATGAGCAAGAAACCGAGTACATCCACCAAGGGCTACAACCCAAATATCATCAAGAAAGTCGATCTTCCATTAGACGCGACGCACTTAAATATTATTTAGAAGCTAAACAATCTTTAATTAAGTATTTTGAAAATTTTGAGAGTCGAGTGAGTTTAACGAGCGACGTTTGGACTAGTATTAAATTAGGATTATCATATATTTCCATCACTTGTCACTGGGTCGATCCAGTTTCCTGGGATTTAAATAAGCGTATAATATGTTTTGAAGGTTTCGAAGTCCCGCACACTGGTGTTGCGATTTATCAAATTATTTTAAAATGTTTGCGAGAATTTAAAATAAAAGATAACATTATGAGTATTTCTTTCGACAACGCCACAAATAATTCCACCGCAATTGAGTGGTTAAAACGTGATTTAAAACCTATGTTAAACGGTGTTTTTTTTCATACTCGTTGCGCATGTCACGTTTTAAATTTGGTCGTACAAGATAATTTAACATATATGGAACCGTACATTAATAAAATACGTTTAATGTTACATTTTATTTATAGTTCAAAACAACGACGATAAGATTTTAAAAAATTCGTAAACGCTCAAGGTCAAAAATTTTGCGTGTAGATCGAGAGATGTGTCGCAACAGAAAACACGCGATAGTTTTAAAAATAAAATGTTAGAGTTAGCTTCTCGGAAAAAAGCGCGCACCACATCTAGTAGTTTAAATGAATTAGGCATGTACACAAAAACCCAATTTTGTGATTTTATGAGTACAGACGAACTAGAAAATTTCGATATTTTAAAATGGTGGAAAGGTAAAGTAAATACCTATCCTATTATGGATATATGACCCGAGATTTATTAACGATCAAGCTAGCACGGTAGCTTCGGAGTCTGTTTTTTCTCTTAGTGGCAGGGTGTTGAATGAGCGAAGAAGTCGCCTAACGAAGAATCCTCGAAATCTGTCATATGCTACAAGGATCATTTGAATGCGATCAAGAGGAAGCAACATATTTCATCGATCGAGGATAGCTCGTCGGACATGAAAGATGAGATGGACGCGATCAACATAAATTAAATCTTAAAGTCAAGATGACGAGACGTAATTTTGTAATACTTTAAATTTTATAATTGTGTAAATTTTGTAATTTTGGATTTTTCAATTGTATTTTTTTTCAGTGTATTTATAATATACTTCCGTTCAAGAAGTGATTTTGAGATGGACGCGATCAACATAAATTAAAGCTTAAAGTCAAGATGACGAGACTGTAATACATTTTGTAAATTTTTCAATTGTATTTTTTTTCCAGTGTATTTATAATATACTTCGGTATTCAACAAAATAATATTTATTTTTCACTTTCAAAATACCAGGCCCCCTCCCGGAGCCAGATATAGTCATTTTGGAGAAAATCCGTGGAATGTTTAAGTTCTGATTGGCACGGCGGTGGTGATCGTGAATTGATTATGAACTTTCGTTTGTGAATGTCCGGCCTCTCCTCAGGCCTCTATCTGGCACGACAGTGGTGATCGTGAATGCGGTGGTTATAAACTTTCGTTTGTGAATACCCGACCTCTCCTAAGGCACTTCATCCACTATAATATTCAAAATTAGTATGGTTTTATCAAGTTTTGCGAGAACGAGATTTTTAAGACCGCGGTCATCTATGAACAACTTTAAAGGGTGAAGAAATGTACGTCCGGAATATACCGCAGAGGAGCCGGACTCACTCGATAACATATTTGGAAATCCGCTAGCACATTTCGTCGAGAACCTTCGTCATCATTTTGTAATTTTGTAATACTTTAAATTTTATGATTGTGTAAATTTTGTAATTTTGGATTTTTCAATTGTATTTTTTTTCAGTGTATTTATAATTTTGTATACTTCCGTTCAAGTATTCAACATTAATAAAATTATTATTTTTTATTTTAAAATAATATTTATTTTTCAGTGTATTTTTTCTGAGATGGACGCGATCAACATAAATTAAAGCTTAAAGTCAAGATGACGAGACGAATTTTTAAAATTTTGTAATTTTGTAATACTTTAAATTTTATGATTTTGTAAATTTTGTAATTTTGGATTTTTCAATTGTATTTTTTTTTCAGTGTATTTATAATTTTGTATACTTCCGTTCAAGTATTCAACATTAATAAAATTATTATTTTTTATTTTAAAATAATATTTATTTTTCACTGTATTTTTTCAGTATTTTTTTAAATTTTTTTAAAAAACCGGGCCCGGCCCCGGGGGCCTTACCAGGCCCCCTCCCGGAGCCAGATGCCCGGCCCGGCCTGGCTATAGTCAGGGCCCGGGCCCGGGGGGCTTTTTGAACACCACTGGAGAAAATCCGTGGAATGTTTAAGCTCTGTTTGGCACGGCGGTGGTGATCGTGAATGCAGTGATTATGAACTTTCGTTTGTGAATGTCCGGCCTCTCCTCAGGCCTCTATCTGGCACGACAGTGGTGATCGTGAATGCGGTGGTTATAAACTTTCGTTTGTGAATACCCGACCTCTCCTAAGGCACTTCATCCACTATAATATTCAAAATTAGTAAAAAAAATTCATGGTGATTGACGTATCAATGATAAGATAAGAGTAACACCAATTGCAGAGAAGATGCGAGAAGCTCGACTAAGATGGTTTGGGCACGTGCAAAGGAGACCATTAAAGGAACATGTTAGACGTGTTGGGATATAACGCGGAAACTATCATCTATGAACATAACTAAATAAATACAGAGATACAAGAACACATAAATCTGAACAAACCACTGTATACATAAATAATATAGCTGCAATACAAAATATGAAGAAATGTACCGACGTCCGTTACAGAATATACCGCGGAGGAGCCGGACTCACTCGATCCGCGGGAGAGAGAATTATTTGGACTGCAATCCGCTAGCACATCGGACGCACAAGGTTCGTCGAGAACCTTCGTCATCGGGTGACGACCAAACCACCTGCCACCACCGGAGAAGCACCGTCGAGGCCAACTGCACTCATGTACGCCATCGAAGCCAAGCCGCACTACCTGAGAGAAACTCCGTCAAGACCACTGCACCACCGCAAGCCTTCGCCGTCACGCCCGTACTGCCAGAGAGAAAACTCCGTCAAGGTCACTGCATCACCGCAAGCCTTCACCGTCATGCCCGCACGACATCATCTCCTCGCTGCGCTGTCATCGCACGGCGTTGCACCCACGACAATCACCGGCGACATCCTACAGGGGTCTCCCACCCCTCGCGGCACCAAGAACAAGACGAAGGTGGAGGCAACGACGGTTCTGCCCTCCAACGCTAGAAGGTGGCTTCCCCTCATGCCAAAAAAACCCAGTCGACTATTCTTTCTACCAGGCGGCAATCCCACTTGTCCGGTTCTAACGGCGCCAGGCTGGCCATTTTCTCACGCTCATGCAGAGAGACAGCTGGCTCTCTCTCCTCTCATGCCTAAAAAAAAAACCCAGTTCGATCGACTATTCTTTCTACCACGGCGAATGCAATCCCACTTGCGAAAAGTAAATAGTTGATGCTATAAATCCAGTTCGACAATATTATATATATAAATAAGGACGCTAATTTTTTGCGCGAATTTTTCTCTTTTCTATCGGGGCGCGAAGGTATTTTCGCTATACGAATTTTTCAGAATCATATATATATATAGAATAATATCAATATATATATATAATAACATATAGCGACATGGGGGTGGTTTATTTTTCAAGTCATTTTTACTGCGAAGAGAGAGAGCAGAGACAGCTCGGCAGATCAAACTCTCTAGAGAAAATTTTTTCGCCTAGTAACGCTACGCTATTTTTTTTTCGGTCGCGAATTTGAACACTATTTGAACCTCGACCAATAAGCACTGACATTTCGCTTTCGAGCAAGATTTGAAAGAATTACTTCCAAATCCGAAAAAGATTCGCGCCCAGAAAAATTTCCGATTGGGGCCCGGCCGAAAATATAGGTCTCGGCCGAAAAATTGGTGTCCTTCGTCTTAACAACGCGCAATCATCAGTGCAGCTCTAGGTCTCTAATAGACATTTTTCAAAAGCTCTTTTTTCTACTATCCTTTTGATTCTGAGCCCTTAGTTCTGGATTCGGAGCCACCACCTGCATGAACCACACACTACAACAACTGCGCCAAACAACTCTGCATGTAGCACCGCTTCAGTCTGAGGTATTAGCCGACCTGCTCCAGTCAGCCCATCTTTGCTCTTTGGCTTAACCCATGAACGTCGTTGCAACCTGTTCGCAGAAACTGACTCGCATAATCCGAGTAATAGAAAGACGATTCTCTGCACCACCACGACAATCTACCATATCAGCTGCAGAAATTATGGGTACACCACCACATATCATGGTCCCCATCAGCCGATACAAACTACCGCAATGCACAGCTCTACCGAGCATGATACTCCCTCACTCAACCATCAGGATTCCACCTCAGGCCACCTAACTGTAGCCACCTGAATCCAATCTGCTCAGTGATGTCAAACAACCGGCTGTCAGAGTCGCACTGACTCTCGGTGATGGTGAGGACCTCATCACACTGCACCTAGACCCAGCTATCACCCTGACCGCACCCTGGTCTCGAGACCCTTTTGCATGTTGCGAACTCGATCTCCTGTGTGACTGCACTGTCTGCACTGGTAAAATATCATACCCTCCTTTGATCTTGATTGAGATCGTGCTCCACTCAATTCCTTGCCAAGCTGCCTCACCTTACCCATCTCCTGCTGCCAAGATGTGACCTCCCTCAGAAGTAGGGCCCACTAACATCTGTCTGGATAGTGTTGCTCGTGACCTCCACCAGCTCCACCGTATCCTTCTTATACAAGAGCATAGTCACTAAGGCCGGGTAAAAAAAGTGAGCGAGATAAGAAATGAAACGTGTCTTCACGTGTTCCCTCCGTCTCTGCACCAGTTGCCTCTAACTGACACAGAAATCGATTTGAACATGTCTTGTGTTCCCATAGATAATCTTCGCCTTGTAATATATCTGCGGTAATCATGACCATCTCATGCAGTGTCACATGTCATATGTCAAACCCGCCACTGTTGCATTTCTCCAAAGAAACACTGTCCCGATTCACATTCTTTCCTGTCATGGTTGTCCTACGACAAGACCAGAAGACATGATTAATTCAAAGGTAATATTTGAACAGATGGGGAGCGGACCTAGTCGTCACCCACCGTAGTCAAACCGTTCCTCGAATGTCCACTCAGTCGCCTACACAACCTGGCTATGATACCACTTGTTGGGATATAACACGGAAACTATCCCCTATGCACAACCAAATAAATACAGAGATACAAGAACGCATAAATCTGAACAAACCACTGCATACATAAATAATATAACTGCAACACATGCAAGAAATGTGTCGACGTCCGTTACAGAATACACCGTGGAGGAGCCAGACTCACTCGATCCGCGGGAGAGAGAATTATCTGGACTGCAATCCGCTAGCACAGCGGACACACAAGGTTTGTCAAGAACCTTCATCGTCGGGTGACGACCAAACCACCTGCCACCACCGGAGAAGCACCGTCGAGGCCAACTGCACTCATGCACGCCATCGACGCCAAGCCGCACCACCGGAGAGAAACTCTGTCAAGGCTACTGCACCACCGCAAGCTTTCGCCGCCACGCCCGTACCGCCAGAGAGAAACTCCGTCAAGGCCACTGCACCACCGCAAGTCTTCACCGCCATGCCCGCACGACATCAACTCCTCGCTTCGCCGCCATCGCATGGCGTTGCACCCACGACAACCACCGGCGACATCCTACAGGTGTCTCCCACCCCTCGCGGCACCAAGAGCAAGGCGAAGGCGGAGGCGACGGCGGTTCCGCCCTCCAACGCTAACAAAGGTGGCTTCCCCTCACGCCCAAAAAAACAAAGCCGCTATTCTTTATACCAGGCGGCAATTCCACTTGTCCAAAATGAACAAGAGAATTTATATATATATATAAATCTAACGGCTATTCTTTTCTCCAGGGCCAGGCTGGCTATTTTTTTGAAATACATAAGACACAACGGCGACAAAAGATTCGTATAGCCGACCCCACTATAATCGGATAATGACTTGAGTGTTGTTGCTGAAGAGAGAGAGGGTTGATCCAAGCTCATATTGAATCCCACATCACCAAAATGTTTATGAACCACTTTTATGGTTGACCTCTGATGAAATTGCTTATAAGAAGTTCCGCAATCCCCATACAAAATTCATCCTTTTCTCTTATCATGGTATCAGAGCAAACCCTAGCCGTCAAATTGTCCCATCCTGCCCCCTTCCGCACGACTTTGACGTCGAACGATCTCGTTGGCGCTTTCTCCCCGATCATCGACTCCGTCTTCCCGTTCAGTTTCCATCTACCAGATCGATTTCATCTCCGCACGGCTTGGTGGTTGTCGATCCCGTCTCTGTCGATCCCATTGCTGAATGTGCGCGACGATCCTATCTGTGTCGACGCTGCTCCAAACCCGTCTATGCTGTGCCGTGCCGCCGCTGCTCCGATCCCGTCCATGCTATTCTGATTTTGTTGATCCCGTCTCTGTACCGTGCCCTGCTCCAAACCGTGCTGCTCTCTGTCCAAACTCTCTGCGTCGTGTCGTTTCCTGCTGCCCTACCTGATGGTCACCTCTTTCTCCTCTGTCTTTCTCCAGGCGGATGTCATTCTCGATGGATGAAACTACAATTAATAGTCCTCCACCGTTGGCGTTATCCTCCATGACCTAGATCTGTGAGGCCACATTGACGTTTCAATTCTGAGCCTGCTCCGCCTCCATCAGCAGCCCCTTCGGTGGACGATTCTTCAACGGTTAGCACCGCCACTTCCGTCCAGTGTTCCGACATGGCCAAGTGGAGTTCTGCCGACTCCCGTGTGATAGCCGTCATTTGCCAGTCCTGTGGGCTCCCCATTAGCTCCTTGATCTCTGGCGTCAGTGCGATGAGATGGCTCATTCTCCCTGCATTATTTGCCCCCAGTGTGTTGCTACTTCTCGGGATCGCGACTTTCAACGCATGTATGAGTTCCTCATGCGCTTACACCCCGCATTCGAGCCTGTTCGCGCCCAACTTTTGCACTGAGATCCTCTACCTTCTCTTAGCGACACGCTGGCTTTGGTAATCGCTGAAGAGACTCGTCTCCACTCTTTCGACACTGCTGCATCATCTGGTGTGGTGCTCCATACTATCCTTGCCGCTCTGGAGTTTCCACTGCAGTCCTCCCTTGTGAGTACTCCTCTGCTGCCTTCACCGGGTTATAGTGCACCAGTGCGGCCTGTTTCTCGTCCTTCAGTGCCATCTACTGCTCAATCAGGTGCTCCTCGTTGCTAGTCTGTCCGATGTCATTATTGTTAGTGCACTGGCCACGTCAAATCTGAGTGCCGCAAACTTCAGAGGGGTCACTAGTCTGGTCAGCAGCGTGCTCCTGATGCTCCTCCAGCTCATTTCTCTGTTATGACACAATCACTCTATTTCTGAGCTTGCCCAACAGATTGCCCAGTAGCTATCTTACGGTTCACTGCATCGCTCCTCTGCCTCCGTGCTCTCACCAGATGCTTCTGGTGCCTCTGCTTCTCAGCCGGCCACTTCCTCCCCAGTAGGTATCACCTCCTCTGATTGGTTGCTTAACTCTGGAGCCTCTTTTTACTTGACTCATGATAACACTCATCTCCTACCAAGTCAGCCCGTCTCGTCTGCCCTCAGTATTATGGTTGTAGATGACACCATTCTCCCATGCACTAGCCGCGAACTTCATATCACCCATTTCCATATTCTTGATGTGGCATACATACCCGAGTTATTATTTCTGAGCTTGCCCAACAGATTGCCCAGCAGCTGTCTTACGGTTCACCGCATCGCTCCTCTGCCTCTGTGCTCTCACCAGATGCTTCTGGTGCCTCTGCTTCTCAGCCGGCCGCTTCCGCCCCAACAGGTATCACCTCCTCTGATTGGTTGCTTAACTCTGGAGCCTCTTTTTACTTGACTCATGATGCCACTCATCTCCTACCATGTCAGCCCATCTCGCCTGCTCTCAGTATTATGGTTGCAGATGACACCATTCTCCCATGCACTAGCTGTGACCTTCATACCACCCATTTACATATTCTTGATGTGGCATACATACCCAAATTATCTATGAACCTTATTTCCGTCAGTCAACTCACCTCTCACGATTGTCTTGTTATTTTTGATGAGTTTGTTTGTTGTATACAGGATCATCTGACAGGGACACTCCTTGGAGTTGACCGTCGCCGTAGCTGGATCTACATCCTTGATAATCTTCATCTTTCCTCAATTTCATTGTCACCAGCAGCCTCTTCTTTGTCTCTTTTCTCAGTGGGCTTCTCTCATTGGCATCACCGACATGGTCATCTCAGTGGCTCGCGTCTTTCGTCACTCATCAGTACTGGTCTTCTTGGTTCGTGTTTTTGTTGATAAGCCTCACTCTTGTACGGGTTGTAAGCTTGACAAACAACTATAACTTCCTTATCAGTCCATTGAGTCCAAGTTTCGTCGTCCTTTTGATTTAGTTCATTCAGATGTATGGGGTCTCACACCTTTTGTATCAAAGGGAGGACATCAGTACTATATTATATTTATTGATGATTATTCTCGCTATTGCTGGATTTATTTTATGCACTCTCGCTCTGAGTTTTTTTTTCAGATTTATGTTATCTTTTCCACTATGGTGCGCACCCAATTCTCTGACTCCATACGTATTTTCCGTTCCGACTCTGGGGGGTGGGGGTGGGGAGTATCTCTCTCATGCTTTTCATGACCTGCTCGCTACCCATGCCACTCTACCCTAGCTTGTCTTAATGCTCACGCTCAGAATGACACTACTGAAAGAAAGCATCTCCACATCAATGAGACAGCCCTGACTCTCCTCATCTCCTCACGTTCCTCCACATTTTTGGGCTGAGGTTGTCTCCACTATTGTTTATCTCATTAACCTGCAACCCTCCACTTTTCTTCAGGGTCGGTGTTCTGGTGAGTGTCTGTACTCCCAACCCCCACGTTATACTCATCTGCGCATTTTTGGCTGTTGGTGCTATGTTCTTCCCTCACGTGAGCGTACCAAGCTCTCTGTTCAATTTGTATCTTGTGTCTTTCTCGGATATAGTACTGAGCACAAGAGCTATCGATGTTATGATCCTATTGCATGTCGATTTCGTATCTCACGTGATGTCATCTTTGATGAGTCTCACCCTTTCTTTGTGTCATTCGTCCCTCGACCTCGCACTCATCGGTGACTCCCTTTTATGTGCAATTCCTCACTCTTCTCACACCACCGCTTCATGTCTCCTCCTCTTCACCAGTTTGTCCACCTCCTCTCTCCTTGCCACCGCCTACACCATCTCCTCCCTCTTCCCTTACTCCTTCCACCTCTCACTCGGACGCGCTTATCGTCCCCCTTCCATATCATTACACTCGTCATCCTCCTCCTACTCCCGTCCCCTCGCCTCCAGTGCCCCCAGACTCGGTGTATGCCTCCTCTAGCGAGTGTCTTGCGGATGATCCTCATGTGCGTCACAACCCACCTTGTGAGCGACGTCCTCCCGACCGCCTCAGCCTTCAATTGGAACTTCTTGCCCTTCCTGCTACTATTTGTAGCACTCCAGAGTTGACTACCTACCGCGAGACTTCCCAGATACCTGAGTGTCTGCTGAGTTAGAGGCACTTGAGCATACTCGTACTTGGGAGCTTGTTCCTCTTCCACATGGTGTTGTTCTTATTACTTGTAAGTGCGTCTTTAAGGTTAAGACTCGCTCCGATGGTTCTGTGGAAAGGTACAAGGCTCACCTGGTTGCTCGTGGTTTTCAACAGGAGCGGGGGAGAAACTATGACGAGACCTTTGCTCTAGTTGCTCACATGACTATAGTATGGACTCTTATTGCTATTGTCGTTGTTCGTCACTAGTCTCAGCTCGACGTGAAGAATGTTTTTCTTCATGGTGATCTTCAGCAGGAGGTATAAATGCTTCCTCCTCAGGGTCTATCCTCTCCTTCATGTCTTGTCTATCGCTTGAGGCGAGCTCTTTATGGGCTCAAGCAAGCGCCCCGTATATGGTTTGCACGTTTCAGTTCAGCCATTACAGCCGCCAGATTCCAGCCATGTCCACATGATCCAGCTCTGTCTGTGCACTTCTCCTCCCGTGGTCGTACCCTTTTGTTACCGTACGTGGATGATATTATTATTACTGGTGATGATCCTTATCATGTGGCCTTCGTCAAGCATTACCTTCAGCAGCAGTTTCAGATGTCCAACCTTGGACAACTGAGCTATTTTTTGGGTCTTGAGGCAGCTCTACAGACAACGGTTTTCAGCTCTCTCAACAGAGATAACACCGGTGCCATTCAGATTACTCTGAATCCAGTGAAGCACTCACTCTCCAAGCATATCGAAGTTGATGCCTTCTTCCTGCGTGAGCAATATGGTTGTGATACACTTGCTCCTTCCTATGTCCCTTCCGAGCAGCAGATTGCAGATTTGATGACTAAGCCGCAGACAAAGACCAAGCATGCTCATTTTCTGTCCAAACTCTCGATGTATAATCCCTCTCGAGTTTGTGGGGGGGGGGGGGGTGTTGGGTGTAGTGTACTTACTGTGTTGTAGAGTTATCTTATGCTCACCATGGGTATTGTGAACACCCGAACACCCTCTCATGTACTTATATATACCTTCTCTTGTGAATACAACATTCATCCTTTCTCCTATCAGTCATAAGCATAACTCGAGAAAATGTCATCCTTAATGAAGAAGGGTTTGCCATTGATAATGATAGTACTTCAACATGTATGGTGTTTTATCATGCAAAACATCCCTGCAGAGGAATCTATTGTCACAGACTGTTTCCCAAATATCTCTCAATTGTAACCCTTTTTTGCTGAAGATTCTTTGTGATAAGCCTCTATTGAGTGACTAGTCTCGACAAGTGCCTCTTCCATGTAGTTCCAATGTATAGTTTTGCCAAGATTTCTTGACGAGAGTTCTTTGATAAAGAGCATGTTTCCACATGTTGTGTCTAAAACTCATGATGAGCTCTTTGTGATAATCTTTTTCTCTAATTTCTCACTGATTCTTATGAGAGCTTACACGGTTATTGCAGTTTTCAAGCTGAAATTTCTTTAACAAATCCTTTGCATATTTTTAGTAAGAGAAAGATATAGTCTGAATGTTGGACTACTTGAATCCTAAAGAAAAATCGCACGAGTCCAAGTCTAACATTTCACAATGAAACTTCAAATTTTCCTCTAGTCGTGAGATATAAGAAGGGGAGGAGTTGGTGATGAAAATGTTGTGTACATAATGCACAATATGATAAGTGTCTTCTTTTTTTCTTCCTTTACATACAAAGATGGCTCAATTGGGTAGAGAACAAATTTTGTTGTGACGAAGTATTGATCAATATTTGAATTTCACATGCAAGGAGCTTGCATCGGTCCATATAATTCCTTCTTTAGCGGTTACACCTTGTCTTATTGTCCCTTGATCTCGAACCCCTGTGGATATTGAACATGAATATTTTTCTATAATTTCATCAGTTAAGAACGCACATTTTACGTTCATGCGATGAATCGGATCTTGATGTTGGGCTGGAAGTGCTAGGATTAGATGAATCATCTCCATGAAGGCAACAAGGGCATATGTCTCTCCGTAGTCCCTTCATGGCATCTGGTAGTATATACCTTGGACACAATATGAGCCTTGTGTTTAATGACATTGTCATTTTCATTACATTGATTGATTCAAAAGTGTTTATTGTTTACCATAGCAATTTCATCTTGCATTGATTGATCAATTCTTTCTTTTCGACGCTTTTTGGTAGGAAGTTGGAGTATTTGGATGTTGGATCAAGTTGTCGGATTGGTATATGTCGGCAAGGCTTCATATTTTTGGTTGATTGGGAGATTCAAGAAGATTTGTTGCTCCTCTTTCGTCCTAAATATCGCTCTTAAGATGTCATTTTTAATGAAGTAGCTAGATAGGATTGGGAAACTCTTGCACTCCTGGTCCATCCCCCTCTCTGTGGTTGAGACACGGTGCAAACATTATCTCAACCACAAAGAGGGTGGGGGGTAGTGCCCCAATCTCCGGGGGGGGGGGGGGGGGGGGGGAGTGCAGTAGTGCCCCAATCTCATCTGGCTACTTCATTAAAAATGACATCTCGAGAGATAATTAGTTTATTCTAAATCGATGGGTAGAGTTTGTAAGCCTTCAAGTTGTTACAGTAGCGGATGAAAACATGATTTTTTTTGTTTTCTCGTCTAGCTTCTTTTTTTCTTTCAAAGGTTAAGTTAGACAACCAAAGGTCTTCAGGTGTTGAACATTTTGTATTTTGGAGGTCTTCAGGTGCTGAGCGATTGGTTTTTTTGGAAAGGAAGCTTCATAGGGCTACGAGAAATTGATTTGGTTGTTGTTCAGTTATTGTTGTGATTATTAGTATTATTATATTAATATTTATGTGTGAGGTGATATTAGTCTCACATTGTGTGTTCGTATTTAAAAGTTCTTTGTAATGTTTTAAATATACCTCTATGTAAATGAATAAGACCTCTCTCACATTTTTTTTTTCAATTTCTTCCAACATGGTATCAGAGTCTTAGGGCATAGTCCTGCGTCTCGCATCCTAAGCTTACCCCTCTGCTTGTTACATGTTTGTATCCGCGTCTGTCTCCGCTTCCTCTCGCGCGTCGTAGTAGCTAGTCGTAGTCACTCCTTCCGCTACAGTCGCTCCTTCCATTGCAGTCGCTCCTTCCATTGCAGTCGCTCCTTCCATCGCATATCGTCCGTCGTAGCCACTCCTCCCTCCGCCAGCAAGTCGCCAGCCGCAACTTCCACTGTTCTTTGGCCACAAGTCACCCTTCTAGCCGCTTCTTTGACGGTTTGCTGTCGCTCCATTGCTTGACATCAGAAATATGGCTCTAAACTGATGGCATTTTTGGTGTCGATCTTTATTGGAAGCTCCTACATGACCTTGGTATTGTTCCGCTTTCTATGAGACAAACCTTGTTTCTATCTAGATGTTGTGGGATTTCCCATGGCTCCTTGATTTTTATTCTTGGAATCATCATGTTGGAGATTGATGACTCTCCCACGATCTCTTCCAGTGCCAGAGTTTCCTCGGCTACTTTTATGTCTAGTGGATCCACTCGGACATGCCATGACCGCAATACCCCTCAAATGACGACTATACGTTTGCACGGCTCCAAATTTTTTTCGTGATCTCGGGCTTTTAATCTCGCCTTGAAGAGCAGACGTTTGTTCAATTATGTTCTGGGTACTACTTTGACATCTGCCCAAAAGTCTCCCGACTGGCTGCAGTGGGCGTCTGAGAATTCCCTCATTATGTCTTGGTCGAGTAACTCCATAGTTGACTCTATTGCCCAAAATATATATATTTTGGATACCGCCGCGAATATTTGGAAGAGGGTCAATGCCGCTTACTCCTTTCGGGGCAAGGCTGCCCAAATTTTTCACCTGCGACGGAAGATCTTTCTCCTTCGTCAGGATGATCGCCCTCTATTTGTCTACTACATGGAGTTCAATCACTCAATTTTATCAAGAGTATGATCACTTTTGTGTCTCCAGAGTATGAGATCCTTGTCTGAGCTCAAGAAGATAGGAACGGAGTTTTTGATTTTTTTCATGGTCTGCATCAAAAATTCGATCAGACTAGTGTTCAAATCATTAAGCACTCTCTTCTTCCCTCTCTTCCGGAGGATTTTCAGTCTTGTTCAGCAAGAATTTGATAGGTGCGCGCGACAAACATTGACAATTGACACAACTCCAGAAGGTTCTGCCCTAGTATGTTAAGTTTGGCAGTAGAGATTCTCGTGATTGTAGATCCAAGTCTACCGACAAAGATCATTTGCTCTAAGACTATTGTGGAAAGCCCGTCATACCCGGGACACATATTTCGTCTCCATGGATTTCCCACACCCCATGGGAGTTTTGCACCTTGTGGAAGTCATGGTTACGGTCGCTCTCAAGGTCATGCTACTCAGTCCCGCTCTGCCCACCTATCTGATGCTTTCGAGGAGACCCAGCCTCTCATCGTCTGGTCTGCACTTTCTTTGGCTCTGTCTGCTGATGAGATTCATCTCTTCCGGCACCTGATGCAAGGACAGCCTCCAGAGCCTTCTACATCTTCATCATCATATGCTCATCAGGGACCCTCATGTGCTCATGTTGCATGTTCTCGTCCTTCCATCCACTGAATTATTGATTCTAGAGCAACGAATCATATGACCGGTTGTGCTACAAATTATGCCTTACCTTCGTTTGGACAAGATGAACATTGTGGATGATTCCTTCTCTCCAATTGTTGGAAAGGATCCATCACCTACTCATCTCTTAATCTTTCTTCTGTTATTCATGTATTCAAGTTTACTCGCAAGTCGCAACCTTCTCTCCATTAGTCATTTGACCAACTCTGAATTATTCTGTGACATTTTTCCCCTCATTTTATGTTTTCAGGACCACAAAGACGGGAATAGTGATTGGCTCTGATAGCCTGGTAGTGGGCTCTACGTGTTTGATTCTTCTACTCCCACTTCTCCTCCTCAAGCTCTTCATGTTGATCAGGCGGCCACTTCAGAGTCTTAATATTGCCGTCTTGAATATCCTTCTATTATGTCCATGAAACATTTATTTCATATTTTACCTTATGTATTAGTTGATAATTTTTATTGTGATACTGGTAAATTTAGTAAACACCATCGTGTTTCGTTTAATCATGTTTCATCTTCTAGTTTTGCACCATTTCATATAATATACGGTGATGTTTGGGAGTCTTGCCATATTGCTTCTATTTTTAGTTATCTTTCGTTTGTAATTATCGCCGACTATTTCTCCTGCACAACATGAGTATACCTAGTGAAAGCTAAAAACAAAGTTTTCTCCGTATTTCAACGATTTCACAATTTTTACGTAGTTTGATACCTCTATTAAAATTCTTTGGACTGACAATGGCCGCGAGTTCACTGACTCTCAATTTGACCATTATCTTGCTAATTATGGCATTATCCATCAAACATCTTGTGTTTGCTCCTCTGCTCAAAATGGGGTGGCTGAACGCATGAATCATCGCTTTTTGGAAATTGCTCGGTGTCTTCTTCTCCAAATGTATCCTCCTAAGTACTATTGGGAGGATGTCGTTTTCACTGCCACCTACTTTATTAATTGTATGCCCTCACGTGTCCTCGGGAACAACACTTCTCTTTACACTCTTCAAGTGTCTCATACCAATCTGCAACTCTGTGTATTCAGATGTGTTTGTTTTGTCCATATTCATTAAAAGACTAAACTTGATGCTCGTGCGCATAAGTGTATCTTCATAGGTTATTCTCTTATCCAAAAAGGTTATAAATGTTTTGACCTGGTACATAAGAAGATTTTTGTAACCATGGACATCACGTTCCTTGAATCTGAGAGCTATTATGAGCTCTCACTTTAGAGAGGACCTCTCCTATGTTAGATGTGAGCCCCTACCTCACACTGATTCTCTGTCTACCACTCTATTACCTATTCTTATATTATATCAATCTCACCCGACTCCATCTCTCATTGCTCTTGTACCAACTATCGCAGCCTTATGGTAAAACCCATGCAGGTTTACTCTTGTTGTCCTAAGGGAACAAACACGCGGGCCCCTATCAGAATCTTAGAGTCGACATCTGATCCATCGCCAGGGTCCATTAATCTAAAAGAAGGTACCTTTACACAACACATGCTATTTTAGTTTGTCTCTTATTTATTTCTAACAGCTTCTCATAGAGTTTTTTTCTCTTCTTTATTTGTTACTTCCATCCCTACATTGTGGTAAGATATCCTTTATGTTGACAGGTGGAAGACGCCTATGCTTGAAGAAATGCATGCCCTTGACAAAAATCACATATGAGATCTTGTACGACTGGCTAAAGAGAAGACTATTGTGGATGTAAATGCTCTGATCACTAAGATGAACTATATAAGGCTTATCCCATCGCGTGTTGTCTGTAAGGGAAGGAATCTCAGCTAACTTGATGTGAAGAATTTGTTTCTTCATGGTGATCTGGAAAAAGAGATATACATGACTCTACCTCCTGGCCTTTCTTCTAGAGGATCTAAATGTAAGCTGTGCAAGCTGAAGAAGGTTTTATAGTATGAAACAATCTCCTTGTGATTGGTTTGAAAGATTTCACAAAGCCATGACATGCTTCATGTACTTCTAAAGTAATGCGAACCATACCATTTTCATAAAAAATAATAAAGGGAAGTTAACAGCTCTGATAGTTTATGTGGATGACATCATTATAATATGAGGCGATCTGGATGAGATTCAGGCACTGAAAGGGAGACTGGCGAGAGAATCTGAACTGAAAGACATAGGAAAACTCAAGTATTTTTAAAGTATTGAGGTTATGAGGTCCAAATATGAGATATTCATATCACAGAGAAAATATATACTTGGCCTTCTTCAAGCCTCAAGAATGACTGGGTGTAGATCGTCTAACACCCCAATTGAACCGAATCACAAACTTGGAAGAGATGACGGTGAAATGATTTAAGTCATCCTCAACTTTCAGAGGTTATGAGGAAAACTGATCTACTTGTTGCATACTTGCCCAGATATCTCCTATGTTGGGGAAGTGCTCAGCCAATACATGCACTCCCCAAAGATCTGTCATGCTGATACTGCACATCGTATTCTCGGATACCTCAAATCTTCACCTGGGAGGGGAATTCTTTTTTCACCAAATGATGAGCTTACTATTAAGGTTTACACTGATGCAGACTGAGCTGGATCAATTGAGGATCGACAGTCCACTTCAGGATATTACACTGTGGTGGGTAAAAATTTAGTTACCTAAAGGATCAAAAAATAGCATGTGGTCGACAGTTCTAGCACTAAGACGGAGTTCAGGGCTATGGCTCATGGGATCTGTGAAGGACTATGGATCTTCACCATCTTGAAAGATCGAGATCTTAAAAAGGCAAGCCTATCAAACTATACTATGATAATAAGGATGTCATCAACATTGCTCGCAACCTACTGTAACACGGTCGTACAAAACACATTGAGATCGACAGATATTTCATCAAAAAAAATATAGTCAGAGACATTGTGGTCACTTTAGTTTGAGCCATCTGAACAACAATTAACAAACATCCTAACAGAGAGATTATGTATAAGTGTCTTTAGAGACCTTGTTGACAAGTTGGGCATGATTGACATCACATGCCCAACTTGAGGGATTAGTGTTGAGATTATTAGTATTATTATATTAATATTTATGTGTGAGGTTATATTAGTCTCGCATTGTCTGTCCATTCTTAAGAGTCCCTTAAAATGCTTTAAATATATCTCATTTGCGGATGAATAAGAACTCCCTCGCATTATGCTTTTCTTTTCAATTTCTTCCAACATGAACATAGACGACAGTACTGCAAGCCTCTGCCTAAATAAACTTTGGTGTGTGTTGCAGGGAGCATGACTCTCACCATTTCCAGAATGGTTCGATTGCAACGCTCAACGGCCCCATTTAGCTGAGAGTACTCAGATACCGTCGAATTTCGCGAACACGACAATATTTAAAAAATTCCTCAGTCGTGAATTCACTACCCCAATCAGAATAAAAAGCTCAAACAAATAAACCAATTTGGGTCTGGGTGGTTTGATCTAAGGACATTGAACTTATAGTTTGGATCCATGGTGTGAGTGTGTGTGTGAGCGTTTTAAAGAAACATTGGGCGCTAAAGTCTCAATGAAACTTGGGCTCCGTTTGACGCGACTTTTTTGCTCTGATACGAGTTTGGACAAAAATACCACCATTAGAGAATCTATGTTTGACAAGACAAATGCACCATGACCGCCACACATTTGGACAATTAACGGGTTCGCTTAACGGGTGCCGTAGCCGCCGCAACGGGTAGGGCCAGGACGACGGTGCCAATCGAAGCCTCGAATAAAATAATATTTCATAATAAAATTAAGGAAAATAAACAATACAAAAGGGTCATAATTAGGTGAGGCTCACTTTGGGCAGCACAATTCTTCCAAGGCTCCCAACATCACTCTGCTTCAGCACTTTCTGCAGCAAGAACTTCAAGTTCTGCTCCGACTTCGGCCCCTGCACAAATATCCCCATCACCAAATCTCTTCACAAAGAAAAAAAAACTGAATAATTAATTAAACAATATAATCACCCGCCGTTTCTCTGCAGCTGGCAACGCATGCCTTTGCAGATTCTCGTCGGCCGGCGGCGGCGACGGCGAGAATACAGTTGGGGAAGATGACCAGTGCCGACAAGATTTGATATTTGATGGAGCAGAAGAGCTGCCGCCGTCGCAGATCACAGCAGCGGGATCGGAGCTCTGCTCCTGCTGCGGCTGCGGCTGCGGTTGTTGGGCCCTGTTGTGGTGAAGAGAAGATAGTTTTCTATGCCTCGCCATCCTGTTTTTTCTAGCCTCTTTGGTCGCCGACGGTAACCTGGCGACGCCGAGCGACGGCGAAGAATATACTGGCTGACAGCCGGTGAAGTGAGAGGCGAACCCTGCTTGGAACTGCGGTGCCGGCAGGGGTTGCCAGGCGACCGCCGCGTGCTCGGATGAATGGAAATTTGGCGGCGGAAGTGGGGAGATAGGCTGTTCGTGGTAGTACTGGCAGTGGTAGGCCGGAAACATAGCCGGAAAGGTTGGCGGCGGTGGCTCGGCGGCGTACGGCATATAGGAATTGTACGGAGTAGCATCGTGGTAGTCGATATGAGGGTCCGGTGGAGTGGGGAAGGTAAGGGGGCGAAGGTAAGAGAACGGTGATGCTGCGCCAGCGCCGGCGCCGGCGGAAAAATCTTGATTTGCTGCTTGGACTTGGCGGCTGCGCCGCCGCCTTTTCTGCAAATGGTGGTTCTGTACCCAAGCAAGTATGAGCTTGAGGAGCTGCACGCGGCCTTGCTTGCCGCCGCCGAGGCGGCTGGCGGCGCACTCGACGGTGGAGCGCTTGAGTTTTATACTCCGGAGATCTTCCGGCGAGATCGAGTCCTTGTTGCTCTTCAGCCACTCGAAGAAAACCTTCGCCAAATCCTCCGACGGGAATTCCCCTCCGGCGCCAAAAACTCCCACCTCGTCCCTCACCGGCGCCTGTCCGTCGGCGCCATCACCGCCGCAACTTTCTCCGAGAAAAAATGATGACGTGTCCCAGCAGTCGGCCTGTTCGCCACTCTCCCATAAATCAATCGCTCCCAGAAAATCGATTCCTTCACTCTCCGGTCCCACCACTCCCGCCGCCGGTTCTCCCCCCGCCGGCACCATCTGCACGCCGTCGCTTTCCTCCGCAACCTTCAGAAAAGACCACGGCGACGAAGACGATGTAGAAGACGACGACGTCGACGATTTGTTAGACAGGCACGGCGCTTTCGGTTGAGTCGATGCCGCCGACGACGGAGACGGCGACGACAGGCAGGGAAAATCCGGCAGAGAAGGAAAGGCCCCGTCGGAGAAAATCAAATCGTCTATCACGACATCCGACGGCTGAGCCGCCTCCGGCGGCTCCAACACCATCCCCTCCTCTTCCTTAACCCGTTCAAGCCCCTCCACCGCCGGGTCACTACACATCCTCACCTTTAGAACGGTAAAAAAACCAGAGCAGAGGAATTCAGCGCCGCATGACGGAGTGGTTTTGAAGCAGAGGTAATGAAAGCGACGACCCCATTCTCATGAATATATATATAGACACTACACAAACGCGCATAAAGTTGACGATTTTAATATTACTCATGCAGCGTTCTTCTGGGAACTGCCGGTGCCGGAGACGACGACTGAGACAGCTCTGTTCTGACTCTCGCTTGCTTTGCGGATTAACCAATGTGGATATTTATGAAGCCGGAAGGGTGATGAAGGAGGTAGCGGTGGGCGGGATGGGGATGAAATAATAGATTTTGCTACGGGAGGTTGCGCCCAGCGAGGCGGCGACAGGCGTAAGGAGGAGAGTGGCAACCATGCGCGGTGCCGTGGTGGCCAGTCTTCTCTCTCTCTCTCTCTCTCTCTCTCTCTCTCTCTCTCTCTCTCTCTCTCTCTCTCTACGTAGGCTGCAAAACCGGAGCGTTTCAAAAGCGGGAAGCAGTTCCGCCCAGCTGTCTTTAACTGGAAACTTTGGCGTTTTGTGAAGTTCTCCGAACCGGATCGCCTGCGCGGTGAAGAACATGAAACCGACTCGGGTTTGACTCGGCAGATCAAACCGGCTCACTCTGCGTAAGCCGGTTTGCATTTAAATTATGTTTTTGGCCTGATTAAAGAAGGTTGACATTTGACTGTCATTTGGGGTCTGTTTGTGGCCGTTGTTTTGGCTTCATTCCGGTTTTAAATGGGTTCGTGCTCTTTGGGGGCATTATTTTGACTCTATACCGGTTTCAAATTGGATCGGTGGCTCTCTTTTGAACTTGACTCTTGAAGCTTCATTCTTCCTTTTTAAAAATCTGGTTTGAAGCTAGCCATGTACGAAAAACTTGGGCCCGGAAAGCTTGCCCGGGCCAGGCCCAGAAAAAGCCCGGCTAGACCCGACCAGGGCCAAGGCCAGACATGGAGGCCTTATCGGGCCACCATTTTAGCCGGTTGCCCGACCCGATGCCCGGCCCGGGCACTGGGCAAGCTTGGGCCCGACACCCCTGAAAATTCCACCAAGTAGGCGGGATTTTAATCCCGCTTATTTAGACGGGATAAAAATCTGCCTAATTGGCGGGATTTCTATTAAAATCCCGCCTGGAAATCAGGTTGGCCCGGCCCGGCCTGGAGGGCCTTATCGGGCCCCCTCTTTGAGAGAGAGCCCGAGCCCGACCCGACTCAAGCAGGGCCCTGCCCAGGCACGGTTGGCAAAAAGCTCGGGCCCGACCGACCTGGTCGGGCTTTTGTGCACTATTATTTGAAGGGGAGAACGATTAAAAAAATCTGATATGAAAACGATTCCCCAGACAGAGCTTAGGAGACCGCAAATGACAATTCACATTTCATAAATTATATTCGTGGTTCAAGAAATTGTTGTTGCTTGTGCTCACCTTGCTTCTACGATCTTTGCCCTTTGTCGCAACAACTGACATGTTCTGGTTTCAAACAGGAGGGAATTGGACCTTTGGTGCTATTTGGGGCACCGTTTTTGACTCCATTCTGATTTCAAATCGAATTGATTACTCCCTTTTGAACTTGACCCTTGAAGCTCTATTCTCCCTTTTAAAAAATACGATTTGAAAATGATGCTCCAAACAGAGCCCAGGAGTCCGCAAATGACAATTCTCATTCCATAAATTATATATGTTGCACAACCGTATTCGTTGAAGGTAAGCACATCCCAAGCCATGTCAGCAAAGGGTCAAGGCAGTAGTCAAAGTTCATAGTCAGCAGTCAATAAAGTAGAAGACCTGAGTGAGTATAACAAGCACACATTACATACTCGCCTGGTTGGCGACCAAGACAGATACTCGCTCAAGCCAGGAGAGCTCCTACAAAAGTCACATGGTCGTCAGCTGGGGGTTGAGCTATAAATAAGACCCTCCTCACCCCTTGGATTTCCCTATAAATAGGACCACAAGGGTATACGATTGAGGACTTTTGCCTGTTCTTTGGAATCTTGTTTCTGAAAATCTGAGCCGTGAGATAGTGATCATCCCGCAGAGTCGTCATCTTGAGATAGTTGTCAGACTATCATTTCTCTTGTACACTGGTCAACTATTTTTGATTGTGGAGAAGAAGTTTCTTCTAAGCTTCCGGGTACGTGGTGGAGCTTCCCTGCCGGAATGCGTGGGTCCCTTAGTTCTCACTTAGTCTTTTTGTCCTTGCCTGTCAAGTCGTTAAGCCCGACCGTTGGACTAGTAACCTTAGATTATGCTTAGATCTGAATTTTAGAGTAGAGAAATTTCCCAGCTTCCACATTTTGGTGCAGTGAGCATGGATCGTAGCCAAGGAGAAAGATCTTGCGAGAAGGCGAGATGGCAGATGCAGACGAGAATGGGGAGATAGTCGGCAACTCGGTAGGTGGAGGCGGCTATGTGATAGTTTCGATTTTCGAAGACTTTGTGCGGAGGATAGAGGGGACCGTGCGAGAAGAGTTCCTTCTTTGCCCAGAGGTCACATCGACCTCGCCTCGTCGGTGACTCCATCAGAGGGTGAGGGCCCCAGGACGGTATGGAAAGGAGCATGCGGCGGAGGAGCTGGAGCGACTAATGCAGTCGTAGTTCTACCCGACGAGTTTTCAAGGCATGATTCCGACGAGATTTTAGGATGCTCGTCAAGGTGGCGAGTATGGAGGTGTTACTCGCCAGGACGAGGTCCTTCGTCGCCAAGGAGGGAGGAATCCGTTTAGTGATGAAGTATTGTCAGCCCCAGTCCCAAAAGGCTTCAGAGAGCCAGTCCTGAGCCACTACTCTGGAAGAGGTGATCCGATCAGGCATCTTCAGTGATTCGAAAATGTGGTGTCCATCCGCAACATGAAGAACGCTTTTAAGTATGAATTCTTCTCCATCGTCTTCGAGGGAAAGGACAGGGATTGGTTTCACCAGCTGCAAGGAAGCTCGATTTACTGCTTTGAGGACCTGAGTTGAGGGCTGATGATGAGGTTTGCAACATCGAAGAAGAGGAAGAAGGAGACGCCCACTCTCTTTCGAAGAATGAGAGGCTTGACCGTTACCTCGATCGGTTCCAGGAAGAGGTTCTTGGCATCTAGGAGGTGGATGGCTTCACCTTACAGCTAGTCCTGATGTTCGGCCTGAAGCAGGGTCTCTTCTGAATGGAGGTCGGCTCGAATCCCTCAATCTCCTACGAAGACCTGATCGAGAGGGTGAATAAGATCGTACAAGGGGAAATGACAAATTCCGACTTTTTAGTCAAGTTGAAAAAGGTGACCCAAAAAGTTGAGGATAAAAAAGAAACATCTGGGAGAATACTCAGAGGAGATTAAGAGAGAAAGGAAGAGAGAAGGTGGGAAGAGCTGAGAAGGAGAGAGGGGCTAAGGAGGCAGGAAAGGCCCCAAGGACAGGAAAGGAGGAGGCTCGTAGAGGCTCCAAAAAGAAGATAGGAGGCATGGAGATTATAGTATCCCGTGAACCGGCCCTAGTGGAGGCCAGCAGGAAGACCCCAACACCAATGTCAGGGGAGGAGATTCTCCCCTGAAAGGAGAGATGCTAACCAGCAGGAGCGGCTACAAGAAGGAGCGCGCGAGGAGGCGATGGTTATTGTTAGTCAAGGGAATAGAAATCACAGAAGGAATCAGACAATGAGGAATCAGGCAGAGAAGATTCCTTTCTACTGCGAGCTGCATCGGGTAGAGGGGCACGAGATCATGGCTTGCCCAGCTTTTTGGGAAGCAGGGAGAAGGTCGGGAGCAAGAGCGGAAGAAAGAACACAACAAAGGCAGGAAGTCCCAGTAAGGTCAACATCATTTCAAGCTCTAATAAGGAGGAGGAATGAATACTGGATCGACCAAGACGGCCACAGAGAAATGGTTCAAGGAGGAGGAGGAGTAGTCAGAGTGATTTACATGGGAGCCAGGCTAGGAGCTTCCCAAAAGGGATGTCTCCATCAAATCAACCACAAGAGCGTCGCTTCGACCTCTCAAGCACCACCCCCATTAGACAAGATTACCTTCTCAGAGGACATGATGGGAAACGAGAATCTCTTTCACGATGCCCTCGTCATTCAAGAATCCATCGAGCACACCACCGTCTATAGGATCCAGGCAGACAATGGAAGCTTTGTGAATGTCATCTTCAAAAGGACGTTCGTCGAGTTGCAGGTAGAGACATCCAAAGTCCTAGCTACAGATGGTCCTCTCTTTGGCTTCTCCGGAGAGAAGGAGGTGGATAGAGGAGCAGATCTATTGGTAACACTCGGTGGCACCTCGATCCGGTGCAGGTTCGTCATGGTGGACACACCGAGTTGCTATAACGTTATCTTCGGGAGGCCACTCCTCAACTACTTTAATGCTGTCTCATCCTCTTACCATTAGTATTTTAATTACTGCCATAAAGATGTCTAAGTAAGGATCAGATGAGATCCTAAAGCTGCTCGGGAATGTTATCTTAGTGCCTTCAGTACCATCAGCTGGATGGAGGACGCGGAGAGGCTGGAAAAGACCCTGGAAGGAGCGGACAGGCTGGAAGCTATAGAGGAGTTGGAGTAAATATAGGTGATCTCCAAAAGTGGAGAGCCCGGACTACTACAGATTGAAGGATCCCTGACTCTAGGCGGGACGGTGGAGATGGCGGTCTGTCTATAAGAAAACGTATACATCTTCGCTTGGAGCGCCGCAAAGATGCCAAAGATCGATGTAGAGGTAGCATGTCATCATCTCAATCTGGTCCCCAAGGTCGCAGCCGTCCGCCAAAAGCAGAGGAAGAGCGCAACTGTGCTAGCTGAGCTCATCAGGGTGGAAGTGAGGAAGCTGTTTGAGCTAGGCTTTGTGTCAAAGATCCAGTATCCAGGCTTTGAATAAAACTTGCCCGAAGGATTGATACCCCTTGCCTTTAATCGACGCGTTGGTTGATTTAGTCGTCGAGTTTTTTGTGATAAGTTTCCTTAATGTTTTTTCACCGTATCACCAGATTCGAATGCATCCTCCTGATTGTCATGATATCTCCTTCATCACTAGTGATAGCTGCCATAACTACAAAATGATGTCATTTGGGTTGAAAAACGCAAGAGCTACATACCAAAGAATGATGGATCAAATATTCAAGAAGTAAAAAAAAGGAACTTGGAAGTGTACGTGGATGATCTCATGGTCAAAAGCGGGAGCATGACTGAACACACCATGGATCTTGTGGAGACCTTCACAACGCTTAGAAAGTTCAAAATGAGTCTCAATCCGGCGAAGTTCGTATTCAGAGCAGGAAGGGGCAAGTTTCTAGGTCACCTCCTCACTCCGAGGGGATGTAGCTTAACCCCCTGATAAGGTCAAAGCTATTTTGGAGATAATGTCCCCGAAGAATTCCAAAGAAGTTCAGAAATTAACAGAAGGTTGGTAGTTCTTACCCGCTTCCTATCCATGACAAGGGAGAAGTGCTATTCATTCTTCAAAACTCTTCGAGACAGTCAACACTTGAAATGGACTAAGAAGTGTGATGAGGTTTTCAAAAAACGTAAGCAGCAACTAACTCAAGCCCCTCTGCTGCATGACCCTAAAGAAGGTGAAGATCTCCTTCTTTATCTAGGAGTAAGAGCGAAAGCAGTTAGCTCAGTGCTTGTCAGGTAAGAAGAGAAGGGGCAGCTTCTCATCTACCATGTAAATATGGTGCGCAGGAAGGTGAAGATGAGGTATTATATCCTGAAAAAGTTAGCTTTCGCCCTGGTGATATCAGCGCGAAAGTTTCGTCCTTATTTTCAAGCTCACTCCATCAAGATCGTCTCCGACCACCATCTTTGAAGTATCTTGCATGAAGTAGAGCATTCAGGAAAGCTAGCGAAGTGGGCAGTAGAACTCAACGAGTTCGACATCTTTTTCTCATCAAGGGTAGCAATCAAAGTCCAAGCAGTGACAGATTCCCTAACTGACTTCTCAGCCGAGGCAGAAGGAGACGAAGGCTCTTCAAGCCCAGTTTTTTGGAAAATATTCGCGGACGAAGCTTCGGGAAAAAATTCGCTGGGAGTGTTCGTCGTGCTGGTAAGCCCGCAAGGAACTACGATCGAGCTAGCTGTTGAGACCCTCTTCCCCGTCACGAATAATCAGGCGGAGTACGAAATCCTGGTGGCAAGCTTACGTCTCACCACAGACATGGGAATTCAGGATGTCAGGGCCTTCACCGACTCGATGGTGGATGCGTCACAAATCAGAGGAGAGTTCGAAGTGCACAACCCAATGCTACAAAAATACTTGATAAAAGTGAAAGGTTTGATAGAGAGTTTTCAGTCTTTTTTCATCGAACATGTGCCGCGAGCGGAGAACTCAGCAACTGACCTCCGTATATCAAAAAAGGAGAGATGAATTGAACAACGAGCTTCCTAAATAGATCCGCCTGTTACCTTTCTATCAACAATATTCCTCCATCCTGCAAAAATTTTTGCATCCGGAACCCGGACGGAAATTGTGATCTCCTCCATGATATCCTGTGATCTCCTAGATCACTTTCTCTTTCTATTTCCGATCTCACACGCAAAAATGTATGACAGACGTCTTCTTTTCATTGATCCCGGACGAAAATTTGAAAACGGAGTCCGGATGCAAAAATTCCTCCACATCCTGCCGGGGATGGTTGGTGTAAAACGGCAAGGAGTCTACAATGTCTTCGCGATTCCTCCGACGCTAAATATTAAAATTTTCCTATAGTTTTAATATACTTTTATCGTGCTTTATATTTCTATTTTTTTTTTGTTTTTTTTGTTATTTTAATTAATTTTAGAGTGGTGTTAGGTACACCAATATTCGCTAGTGCGGTTAATGAATATTTGCAGCGCAAATTCTTATATTTGCACATTGACATTTTATTATCCCATAAATTCAAAATTTTATATTTGCACACCGCCATACTAATTACACAACAGTCTGTTTTAACATTGAAACAACAACAGCCATGTCACACATGCTAAACAAATTTCATTAGTGAGGCAATATGTAAGCTAAATAGTCCGTTGTAACAAATACGTTAACCAACAAAAACACGACTCTATGGGCGTCCCGGAAACTATTTTATGTTTTTTTTTAACACGGGAGTTAAATTGTCATTCGTTAACGTTCACTTAAAAAACTTCATCCACTTTTATGTTCAAACAGATGATATTTGTTAGGTGACCATTAACAAATGACGGTTTAACCCATGCATTTACGATCGTCATTACCGTGCCAAACGGAGTCTTGGTGTTCGAAGATTTGGTGAATGTTTTCAAAGCTGAATTTTTTTCCAATCTCCTCTATAAACAGTGACAGATTTAGAAAATTCATTTCATCAGGATTGATTTTTTGGTTTGAATCAATCGTCATAATCAAGGAAAAATGAATTTTTTTTCTATTTGGTTGTCATTAGCTACCAAAAATTAGAGTGGTATAATTAGAAATTGCAAAGTTGACGTGAAATTTGATTATGACTTGAAAAAAAATAAAAAGGGGCCCTGTTCACAGTGGTGAGTGAACCGCCTGGAGCCAGGTTGAAGGATTTATTGGAGATAGCCGGCCTGTGAGGAGGATTTGGAGGGCCGTTTTGGAGAGAAGATCCGCCCCTCTCTCTCTCTCTCTCGCTCGTGTACTCGGAGAGGCCGTTGGCCTTGAGTGTTGTCGCAGGTGTTGGAGGAGGTAGCTGCCGGCGTTGAGAGAGGGAGTTGCTGCCGGACGTGTTAGAGTTTGTCGCCGGCATTGCAGTGAACGTTCCTTGGAGGGAGAGGCGTGGTGTCGACGGCGTGCACATGTGCAGTTAGCCTCGACGGGGGTTTCTTTTTGGTGGTGGCGTTGTTCTCCTGTGGCGGCGTTGTTCTCTGGTGGTGGTGCGGTTGAATGTCGGACTTCGACGTTGAAGGTTCAGTGAATCTTGAGCGTCCGCAAGGCGGATTGCAGTCCAGATCTCAGATTCTCGCCGCGGATCATACGTGTCCGGTGCATCCACAACGTATTCATCGGACGGTCAATTTTCTCCTGCTTTTCCTTGTATTTGAATTTATATTTTCAATCTATAAATTCTGTGACTATTTTTGTGTTCTTGTTTACTGCATTATTTTTTAGCTGTGTCTGTGTGTACTTGATTTTACAACAATCTGGGCACTAGGCAAAGGATATAAATTTCTGATAATTTATTTAATTTAAAATGACTAAAGTTAATATTTCAAGCGCCAAAAATATGAAAGAAAACAACAAAAATTTAAGTATATGCAGAGTAAGGCTCAGTTTGACGCACCTACAGTGATCGGAGAAACAATGATGAAATAATTAGCTGAGTGTCAAAATCTGAGAAACTATTTGGAAGACCGGCATTTGCAAATGCTATTTGTAACGAAGTAGTTGTTTAATAAACTATAAAAAAAACTATAAATTAATGTTAAATATGTGTTTTAATGACACAACTAATATCATTTTTCAAATTCATTGTTAGTTTTTGATCTAAATTTTATTGTAGAATCTAGCTTCAAGATGGCTAGACCAATTCCCCACCTTTTAGTATTTTCATGCCGCCCATCAAAAGTTGTGCTCGCACATCATCAACTGCGCCAGTGCGAGTGAACGGCTGGGATGGGCTATCGCACGGCTACTGTAGCCGTGCGATACCCGTACGCAAAATTTTCCCCCTCTAATGGCTCTTTCCTATTCATAGAGGATTTGATCTTTAGGATATTCTATAGGCTTCCATATAACTGGAGAATTTTCGAGGAAAAATGGAGAAATTGCGATACCAAAAAACTCTGCAGTCGGCGGCAAAGAGAACGAATGGCTAGCCGACGGAGAATATATAGGGATATTGCAGTGGCGGAACAAGGATTTTGAAGTCGCACGGGCACAATAAATTTAAACGTATATTTTCAAAATTTAGCAAAATGGCGTGAGGGGACTCTCATTGCACGAAAATAATTACAAACATAGAAATAACAAAACAATGATTCTAATACCGGGGAACAATAGTTGTTACCCTTGGCGCGTGTTTCTTTCGATGATGGGAGCTCTGAATCGACCCTTCACGATGGATTTCAGCAATACAATGGTGTGTACCTAGTCCCTAAAACTTCTCTTCCCACCTTGCTGAAATGAAATTTGAATGCTAAATTGCTAACCGCGTGAGGTGTGAGGTGTGAGGCGGCAGATCCGGGATCCCTAAAGAGAAATAGGGAGAAAATCATGAGAAATAGGGAGAAAATCTGAGATCCCTAAAGAGAAATAGGCTGAGACGCAGACGCAGTACCACATATCGGAGGTCGGGATTCGGGATAGGGCAGTTTGCGGAGATGACACTTGTGGTCGGCAGGCCGACGAGCGACGGCCGACGGACGCTGCAAACGGGCCATATATCGCTACCGGAGGCCCGGAGGAGTCACGCCGGAGTCGCGGTCTCGCAGAGGAAGGCTCGCTGTCGCGCCTCCGTCGCTCTCGCCTCTCGCTCGCATCAACTTCCAGGAAACTGAAAAGAGGTGAATACCTAATATGACGATATTTAGCGAAAAATAGGGTCGGGCACGTGCCCGACCATGCCCATATGTGGGTCCGCCCGTGGGCTTGTAGCAATATCTAGTAGTGTCATTTATAAATGAAACGCAATATCTATTACTTTCTCTAGTAGATTGTTTAGTAGAATCACAAATATCTATTACTTCTTTTAGGAATCATATTCCTAGACATCATATTATTTATTGTTCGAAAATGGACATGTCCTATTTTATCAGGCCAAATATTAGAATAAATAACATTAAATAAATTATCACATACATATTCTTTACCAACAATTAACAAACCAAATTTTAAAATTATTACTTTGTTTGATTCAAATACAATTTTAAAACCATACATAATCAATAAAGAACCACTAATCAAATTTCTACAAACTCATTTACGGAATTAATTATAGGAATTTTTTGTATCCCATAATAGTACACGCCCTTTGAAATCGTATCTCATAAGACACATTTTTATATTGTATCTCTAATGAGGCTATAATTCTGTATATGCAACGCACATAAATGATCATGCGGGACAGCATTTTCAGTGTGAAATACAATTGTAACATAAAATACAGTTGCAAATGGACTGTACTTTCAGTATAAAAAAGATTTGCAAAAATACAATTCATTTTTTACAAATGTATTTTCAACTCAAAATATATACATATAACTACTTAAAATGATCATAAAAATACAAGGATTTATATTACATGATTTGTTTTTTTGAAAACTAAAATAAAAATGAAAAAAAATCAAATTTACGCAAAATTCTCCATATACGTTTACCGCATAAACAAATTTTTCCTTGGTAACGAGACACCCCAATGAAAAGGACTTCTAAATTAATTCAAAAAAATTAATATTAGGTTTTTCCGAATAGGTTGAAAAATAAATAAAAAAGAATTTTTCTCCTTTTCACATATTAATTAATATTTTATAAATTAATATTCTAACTCTTTTATTGGGTGGGGTGAGGGTAAAGACGGAAGGAATTACAAATAAGTTTTATTGAATTGGAATTCAGTAACACCAAAAATTAACAGGTTTTGATTGTATTGAATTCCATTTTTATTGTTCGTTAGGTTATAAGAATTGGAATTAAAAATTAGGGATGCTCTTCCTCTGCCGTAGACGATGAGGCTATCTCTTCCGTCATCTTCTCCCTCGCCAGCAACAGATTAAATTTGCTCATGCTGGCGTCGTGCTTAGGAGTCCGAATGCAATCACCAGCTTCTCGTTGTGATTCATGAGGCTCACTTCCTTCTCCTCTTCTGCCAGATTCAAGCGTCGGTCGGAAAAGAACTCCTGCACTGTGTTGTCCACTTCGATGGAGCTGCATCCCGACACCTTCGCCACCCCTCTCTCACTCATCAACGTCTGAATCCGGTTCAATGATTATGCGGAACACCTTTTTCCCAAGGTCGACGTTCCCGTGAACTCCGCGACGATGAAATTCCGGCATTGATTAGGGTTAGAGAAGGCTGAGTGAGGAGAGATTAGATGAAATCTCCGGTAGCAATGAAATCTCCGGCGGCAGAGCTCGACAGCAAGGGAGGAAGGAGGCAAAAATGAGAACCCATGGTTTTAAGCAAAACCATTACCATGGGCATTTCTTGCGAACCGAACGCCTGAAATGATTTATTTATTCGGAAAATCAAAAACTAGAAGCCAAAACCTCTAAACCAAACCGGCCCTTAAGTATTTAATTGGTGTTTTGAGTGGTGCATATTGGTGGTCCTAAACACAGCTTTATTTTATCATATCTTACTTTATCTTATTTTATTTTTATTATATTTAATAGTAAATTTAAAAAAATAAAATTAGTAAAAAAAATAAGATATAAAAAGAGACGCCTTATTTGTTCATAACTTCGTATATGAGCTAAAGTGCCGTACTCTGTCAGTGACGAATCCAGAAAATTAATAATTAGGATACACAAATTGATAATGTGGGTGCACAATATTTTTTTTGAATGCGTCACTGGGTTCTAAAAATTTTAACATGAGGGACCAGCTATCAACTTCCTTTAAATTTTTGTTTAAACGTTTTCATCTTAACAGAGCTGTTTCTCGTTTATCTGACCACCATTTTTGACGTATAAATAGAATTTACTTTTTCTCCATTTATACCTTTTATGTTATTTAATATTATTTTAATATAGCTCGTGCATTTTATTTTATTTCACATTATTTTAAAGCAATGTTGTATGCTAAACGTTATGTGCACATAACAAAAATTTATTTGCTGCCCAATATTATATTTACATCCAAAAAATATCATTCTCCAAATCACACCAACCTTCTCAAAAATTATAAATAACACACAAACATAGAACTTAACATTCTCCAAAATTCTCCAAAACTTAACGGTTCGCTAGAGCGTCAACGTGCGTAACATAGAACATATGTAAATGAGTTTTCATTAGGTATATGTAAACACATGTATTATCACTGCATAAAATCTCGTGAACATATCATTCTTGATGATGAAGGTGACATATATAGATCCCTTCATTGAAATCAAAGTTCTAAAAATTATATATTTATAATATGTGCATGATAAATAAATTTTAGCTAATGAGATTGCATTATAAAAAGCGCATTATGGGAAAAATGGTGTGACATATATACCTTCTTAAGGATAGGCTAAATTGACGATATCATATTCTGACTCTTTGGGTAAATTTTATTCTGCTGCTGCTGATTCATTATCTCAAGCATGGTGATAAAACAGATGATAGTATAGAGTCTTCTTTCATCAACTATCGAAAGAAATGATTATCATTCACATATCTAATAAAAATTATCTTCCGGTTCTCCGGAGGTGAATAATGTAATGACACATTTGTGAAAGACTAGCACTTTGAGTAGTGAACCAAGGCAATACTATATAACAAGATGCAACTACTAGCTCAAGGTCAAACTTCATCATCCACTTTTCAGGAGTTGCTGGAATTGCATTACAATCTAGAGATAACAGTAAATCTGATCATCTTGCATCGTCAAATATGTTAGTGTACAAAGTTTCGTTATATTCTGACTCTTTGGGTGTTGACCTTCTGAGGCCAACACCCTCCTGCCTTCCACATTCATTTCATCAAAGACATTCTTGAAGATCACAATTATCGAACTCCCATTATCCACCAAGATCCTTGAGACTGTGAAGTTTTCAATGGTCGTCTGAATCACCCGGGCATCACAGAATGGGTCCTAATAACCTGACATATCCTTTGACGAGAAGGCAATCTTCTTCACCGGGGGGAGGGTTCAAAGACATCGAAGCGATGCTCCGACAAAAGATAATTTGGAGGCTCTCCTTGAGGGTGACCTCAATCCCGACTCCCTCGTGGATTACCCCAATTCCTCCTCAGGCTCCAACATCTGCCAGGTATTCACAGAAATCCTCAATCACAACTCCTCTTTCACCTTCGAATCCCGCTTTCACAATCATGGGTGGCACTGGTTGTATCCCTTTGGCTCTCGCCGCTCCTCGGAACTCGAAAAACTCGGGACAGGTGGTCGTCATGTGCCCCTCCTCCTGATGGAAGTCACAGAAAAGCAACGACCCACCTCCACTTATCCCTCCCCTACCAGGTTGATTCCTCCTCCTTAGTCCTTCTCTACCTTGAACTATCGACATTGCGTGCTAAGGGGGTGGGGGTGGCAACAGTCTCGGGCCCGGACTCCACCCCGGAGGGTTGAACCGTCCCTGCCTCGCCTAGTGATTTCCCACTCCCTAAGCTACTCCTCTTCCTTGTCCCTAGAATGGTCATTCCACTGGTCTCCACACCGGTCGATTACCTTGCTCTTGTACTCCCCATCCTTGCTCCTGCCCCCTCTGGGGTGCCTGCAAGCCTTGCCCCCTCGGCTCATCCCTTCTTCTCACTTCCTACTGCCTAGATCCCCCTTATTCTTTTGCCTCTATCACTCCCAGTCTTGCCAGCTTCTTTGCGAACTCGGGGTTCGTGGTCTCCCCTTTGATCTCTTTGGCCGCTCTTTCCATTAGTTTTTCGAAGGAAAGAGGTTGTACCCGCTTCAACTCCATCTTAAAAAATCCTTGGTGAAGCCCTAGGGTAAAGGCCATCATCAGAGTGTACCCTGACGCTTCCTGAACTTGAAGTATTTCCTCCTGGAATCTATCCACGTAACTAGCCAGTTTCTTCTGGCCCTTGCTTGATCTCGAACATGAATTCAACTCCTTTCTTCCTCTTCTTTGACGTTGAAAAGCGTAGTAAGAAACCACAACGTAGATCCTCAAAGCTGTAGATGGTTCCTGAGTGAAATTGATGAAACCAATCTCTCACCATGTCCTTGAGGGAGATAGCGAATAACTTGCATTTGAATGCGCTGTCATCTTCCTTATAGAAACTGTATCCTTGAACCATTGCATGTGTTGGACTGGGTCCTCCTTGCCGGAGTAGAAAGACATGACTGGATCCCTGAAGCCATCCGACAATGGAGCCAAAAGATTCAACTCGCAGAAGTGGCTCCCCGAGCCTTCTCGGCGCCTTGCGAGATCTCGCCTAACCGTCTCGCGGATGGAGGGATGGTCAGCGAGATGGGAAACAGCTCGTAACCCAGAAGCTCTCTCTCGCCACCCTCTACTCTTTTCTCTTTCCTGACCCGACGGCCTCCTCGCCCAGAGATGGCTGGGCGAGCACTGGGATCGTGGGAGTCGAGTAAACGCCAACCCGCAATGCGAGACCGGAGTGGATGGTCTCGAGCACAACCCTCATGAACTCAACAAACTGTCTTTGAGTCACGGGGCTGTATGCGGGTGGCGAGCCGCCTGGATCAGTTCCTTGCCCCTCATTTCCAGCCATGACACTCGTCCGAGATTTTCCTGACGAGCTACGGTCCACGCTCACCGCACCAAAAATATTGAACTTGGAAATCACGGTTCAACGAAGAGTTTTGACCTGGGGTGTAGCACGCCTTTACTTCTCTCAAGTTAGTGTCTCGGCTCTGGACTTAGAATTCAGAAACTTTCCCGCCAGAACAACCTCAAACAAACCCCGATTCGCAGCGAGGAGGGCCCGCCACACACCCGAAAGATCTTTTATTGTTTCCCCTCCTAAACCAATGCTGGACCGAGCATCTTTGGAGAGCCAAGGGAACTTCCGACCATCCACCCGGAAACCACGGTGAATGATGAGCTGAAGTTTCTGCTAACCAAAGCTAGTCAGGCGAGAGGATAACTTAGAAAGAGGTCCTCTCCAAAGGTGCCCTTGGGGGTCTATTTATAGCTTTCTGGGGATGTTCTGCCAATAGCGAGATTCGGTCTTCTGAATACTGTTAAATGCAGCCTAAAGTGGTCCATCAATAGCAAGACTCCGCTGTCTGGAGAATCTAACGACAGGCCAAAAATGAATTATCGGAAAAATGGAAATGGATATCTTATAATGGCGAGTCGGGGCACCTCAGCCCACTCGCATAGGCGACGAGAACTCGATAAGACTGAGCTCTCCCCACTCGCCCGGTCGGCGAGCACCCGATGGAGCTTGGCACTCGCCACTTTGCCTCTCGCCACCTTGCCTCTCGCCTACAAGCGAGATATCAACCCGCAGGCTCTGTTCGCCTATTACTACACTGGATAAACAGCGAGTGACCAATAAAACTGACCCCTTCCTTCCTGTCTTTGGGCCAACTAGGCTCACTTGACAAATACGGGATTGTACAATTACAGTTAAAAATTACGGTCAGTTTATAGTCCAGCATGAAGTTCAGAGCATCAGTTAACAATTACAGTCTTAAAAACCAGTAACGTTACATAAAAAAATTACAGTTCCAAAAATAATTAAAATAATAGTTAACATAAAAAGATTACAGTTTCAAAAACAACTAAAACTGCAGTTAACAACAGTTAAAAATTACAATCAATTTACAGTCCAACATGGAGTTCAAAGCATCAATTAACAATTACAGTTCCAAAAACCAGTAAAGTTACAGCTACAAATTACAGTAAATTTTCAACCATGCATACAATTTAAAGTTACAATTATCAATTACAGTTCCAAAACCCGTTATAATTACTTTTTAGAAACTCAATATAATTACAGTTAAAATTTACGGTTACAAAAATTATTAACATTACAATTCATGATGATTTTTGGTCCTTGCTCGATCAACTGATAGTTATCGTCCTTGCTCGATCAACGAGTCGCAAGGAGGAGTTCGCGCAAGCAGGAAGAAGGCCGTGCACGGAATCACAAGGAGGCGGCAACCAAAATTGACGCTTCTGTCGGCTTCCTGCGTCGAGGGAGGAGGTAAGGATCACAATTTAAGGGATGCATGCACGTAGGAGTAATTTACAATTGGGAGGAATTGATTGAATGAGCCTTTCCTGTTTATTTTGCGGGTGCTCAAAATAGGTCTGTCTTTAACATTGCTCTGATTTAAATATGAGTTTCATTGCACTCGTATGGATCATACGAATCTAATGTAACTGATTGAAGTTCATTCTGAGTACGTTTGTCCAAATAGTAACTTCGTGATCGTTTTGTCAGATAACATGACCTAAATTAGTGAACTTCTCTATACGAACTCGAACGAAACAAGTTCCGTTGCAATTTTATGAATCATATGATCCTAATGCAACTAACTAAAGTTAATTTTGAGCTCATTTGCTCAAAATGAGATTTTAGGGTCGTCGTGTCGAACAATGTGACATAAATCAGACAATTTCTCTAAACGACCTCAAATTCGAACAAAATGAGTTCTGTTGCACTAGCTCGTATGGATTATACTAGTCTAATGCAACCGACTAAAGTCAATTCTGGGCTAATTTTCTCAAAATGTCATTTTAGGGCGTCACCCAAATTCTAGGGTGTCTAGTGGGTGATTGAGTTGCCTTAATTGGGTCAACTAGGATCCAAGTGACCCAATTAAAAGTTGAGATGTTACACTGGATACTCATAGAGCGAGATGCAGAGACTCTGATTGTCGGAGTCTGTTTAGTATAGTCTATATATGATACTCATGTTCATGTATAAATATAGTGTTGTGCTGCAGTAATCATCTGTATACATGTGATATAGTTGTGTGATAAACTATTCTTTTATATGAAAATGTAGGACTATCTTTTTGTACTTTGTATGTTGTCAAAAAAATAAAATGTCTTATTTGTTCTACATTTTCTTTTTGTACTCTATCATGAAATGAAATGAAAAATGAAATGTATGCAGAATGCTTTATCTGATGCCTTTGATAAAAAAAGATAAATAAACATGTTTTACTTTGTGGTGGTAACCAATAAAGAATCTATTACAACTTATCTTTGTGATAAATGATTAGTATAAACATTTAGTATTTTAAAAAAGTTAAACAACTATTATTAAAAAACTTACCAAAAAACATAAAACACTTCTAAAAAGTATTTGAATGGAAATTTTTTAAACAACTGTTTTTTAAAAATAGCTTTTTTCATAGCTCTAATGTCATCATTAATTCTAACAACTACTTTTTTCATCGTCACCGCCGTCCCAAACAAACTCTTAATTGTGTCGTCCTACTTGTTGCAACGTAGTAAGAAATTGTCGTATTAATAATAAATATGTGGATGAAATACAGGTACTCAAACATAAATACATACATACAGTTGTAACATAATAAATATTTCCCCCGATTAATTTTGCTTCACCATCTTTGTCATAAGGGGCAACCAACAGTGATTAACCCTCCAACAAAAATTTTTAGCATTAATTGATCATTCCTCCAATGGTTATATCTTTACTTAGTCGTGTTCAAAATGCCCGGACTCGAAAAATCCGGCTAGGCCCGGGCCGGGCAAAGCCCAGACACCGGGCCTAGACTAGGCCCGACACCAAGCTATGCAGATTTCCTGCCTGTTAGGCGGGATTAATTAATCCCGCCTAATAACCCTAATCCAGGCGCCTGTTGAAATCAAGGCCGATCCGGGCACGACCCGGCCTGAAGGGCTTTATCAGGCCCCCACTTAGAGAGGGAGCCTGACCCCGACCCGGCTCAAGCTGGGCCCGAGCCGAGCCCAATTGGCAAAAAGCTCGGGCTTGGCCGGCCTGACCCGATCGGACTTTTTGAACACGACTATCTTTACTATATTAAAAAAAATTTGTTTTTGGTGAAACATTCAAAATTGTCAAATATATTAATATAGTCTTATTATTTTTATCCAATGAGTTAACAAATGTTATAATTTATATTTTAAAAATAAAATGCAATGCTCATTTAAGTAAATACATTTATTCTCAAATTAAAAGTAATGATGTAAATTTATAAAATTGAAAATTTTTTATTGTAGCTCATATAATAGGCTATCATTAGACATGCGACTTTTATTAAAGTTGATTTGAAAAATAATCGACAAAAATCAATTAAATTAATTTTAAAAAGTAATAACAAAAAATCAATAATATATGAATAACCAGCCTTTTAACAACCGGACCGGACAAGCCGGTCGGACCGCCGACCGGTCCCTCGGCCGGTCCAGTCTCGGTATTCTGGGTGTTGTTTCATTGGCTCGCTTCGAAACATGAGAACTTGTCACACCCCGCATTTTCTCAATAATTATATCATATCAGAGCAAGAGAAAATACGTGTCGTGATGCCACGTCGTGCAGGGGATAACTGCACACGCTCAGGCAAAACCCCAGACTCTACACATTTGGAGAAATTAGAGTTTAATATGAAAGAAAATCGTTTAGGTTTGCTGGTCGTATCCCTCGGCACAGTGGATCAGCTAGTCCACAATTAAAAGTATATGTATACGCAGCGGAAAAATACTTTAATTAGCTTAATTTGACATCCTACATGAGTATAAACGTCCTCAAAGGATAACTCATGAAAAACAAGACTCTAGATTTATCATAGTATAAGAAAATAGCTTTTACGTTCTTTGGAAAGTAATGCTTTAGGTTTTATAAATATGAGATGCATGAGGTACATATAGTAATACTTTTAGGTTTCAAAATACCTAACATGCAACCTAACATAAACCATTCCCAGTAGCAAGTAAACAACCTCCAAAACAGGCAAAATAGCAGTTATTAGTTCATATATAACATCACAAGTAAACCACAAGTGGGTGTCAACAACCTGACATGAACTCACTAGTGCGTATGTATGTCTGTACAGAAAGAAGAAAACTACCTCACTAGGTTGAGGTACAACCCTCTCATCAATCCCGGAGGCCACAAGTAAGCTCCACCAGAACACTAGCCGTTCAACCGGCTACAACCTGAACCTAAGACATTCAAAGAAAGAACGCCTCAGCAAACATATAATCAAAAGAAAACTTGAGCATTAAATTCATAAGTAATGAAAGAAGGGCTTACCAACCCTACAACAAGTGCTATCAAAAGAGCAAAAGGGAACTGAACAATACAGTAATGGTAAAAGACTGCCCAAGGCAACCACCCAACGCACCAAGTGCGAGAAATAAACAACATGCCCTGCTAAAAACTGCAGAAGCACAAGACAAGCATATGCCAAAATAACCACTTTATAGAAAGGAACTAACAGTCCTTGTGAATCATTAGCAGTGGTAGGGCCATGGGTCTGGGTTGGTGACCAAAAACAGTCCTCGTCCAAACACCCAGACCCATAAATACTCAAGGGTACAACGGTGGCAGCCTAAAGGTCCAACACACCAACAAAACCAGCCCAAACCAGGGCCAAAATGGTACCAACACACCAACAAAACCAGCCCAAACCAGAGCCAAATTTGTGGGACCACGGCTCTACACCCAAACCACCCTTTACAGAGTCAACAAGCAAACCACTTGCTATAATTCATGACTCGGCCTGTAAAACCAGCTGAAAATATCAACAAATCAACATAAACCCACCCTAACCACACTCGAGAGAAAATACCAGCGTAAGGCAAAAGCATTGAGTCCACTCGACACCTAACACTAAGGCAAGGAAGACGTCGAGTTCACTCGATGCCCAAACGCTAAGCAAGAAATGGCATCGAGTCCACTCGACGCCAAAAGACTTAGCCGCAAAAGACGATGGCGTTGAGTGAGTTCAGCTCACTCAACGCCAAAAGACTTAGAGAAGAGTCTTCTGGATAGATGGCATTGAGTGAGTTCAACTCACTCAATGCCAAAAGACTTAGAAAATCTGACTGGACAAATGGCGTTGAGTGAGTGCACCTCACTCAATGCCAAAAACAGATGGCGTTGAGTGAGCTCCACTCACTCAACGCCAAAAGACTTAGGCAAAACCATCTCTGGACAATGGCGTTGAGTGAGTGCACCTCACTCAACGCCAAAAGCAGACGGCATTGAGTGAGCTCCACTCACTCAACGCCCTTTCTCTGGACTATAATGTTGAGTGAGTGGACCTCACTCAACGCCAAAGGCAGACGGCGTTGAGTGAGCTCCACTCACTCAACGCTAAAAGACTTAGAGAAATCTTTCTGGGCAATGGCGTTGAGTGAGTGTATCTCACTCAACGCCAAAGGCAGACGGCGTTGAGTGAGCTCCACTCACTCAACGCCAAAAGACTTAGAAAAAAAACCTCTGGCAAGATGACGTTGAGTGAGTGCAGCTCACTCAATGCCAAAGGCCGACGGCGCTGAGTGAGCTCCACTCACTCAACGTTTTTGGACTTAGCTTCCAGAGCAAACTGCCAGACGTTGAGTGAGCTCCACTCAACGCTTTTGGACTTAGATGCAAAACCAAACGAGCTAGGCGTTGAGTGTGTCCACCACACTCAACGCTTTTGGACTTAGCTTAAAATCCACTCAAAGCCTGCAACCCGAGAGCTCTTCCTTAGCTTAAAAAAATCCTTCCTAACCCTTCTCTCCGGCTACAGCTATACCCCAAGCTAAAATACACTTGGTAAACTCCATCCCTACCTCCATCCACTATATGGACACACAATCAACAACTAGGAGAGAGAAAATAATGAAATCTGGGCAAGATATATAGTGATTTGGCTCGGGTCAAAGGATGGAACAGCCCTAGCTTCTAGGATAGCAAAATAACCTGCTGCACACTAACAACCAAGAAAAAATAACATGAAAATAGACAGCTTGGCAAGGGCAAAGAGCACCACTTGCCTCAACCTTCTGGATAGCAGCTGCTCTTCCAATCTAGTACAGCTAGGCCACAAACCGACAACAAAACAACAACCTGAAGCTAAAACAGAGGGAAAACCTGAGAAATCCGACAACCTCAAGCATCTAAAACAGCCCTAGAGCACAGAAAACATACCTAGGATGGAAAACCTAAGAGAGAGCAGCCCAAATCTGCCTATTTCCGAGGAAACCGAGCTTGAACTCAGCTAGAAATCACCGGCCCAAAAGCTCCAGATTTCTGCCCGAACCTTGCTGGAAGCTCACCGCCGCTCTTTTGGAGAAGAAGAAGAAGAATACAATAGAATAAGCTTTTCTCCTATCTTATCCAGCCACTAGCTAATAAAATATTGCTATTCTTGCAATATTTTAAGCTCAACCGCCCTATAATATTATTAAGATATTGGTCTTGTCGGCTAGAGCTTATACCGCCACTAGCGAAAACCGGCCCCTAATAAAAGCTGTATAATAACTAGCTAATAAAATAACTAAGTTATATCAAAGTATACATAAAAGCTATATCTGATGCCGCCACTTATTCAAGCTTCATATAGATGAATTAGCTTAACCAATTAACACGTCCAAACGACGCGAAAATTCCAACGATCTCGGAATTTAACGAAACTCACACCGTAGCTAAATATCCACGCTACGAATCTAGTGGCGACGTCGAAACCGTCATCCGACAAACAAAACTCGAGCTACCATTGCCCGAAGCCAAAATACAAGCATTCCCGAAGAGGCACTACCGAGTCACCAAAATAGACTTCGGCTTGCTAGGGAATCTTACAAAAAAGCTACAAAACAAGCCACTCGAAGGCCTAAAGAGCTAAGACCACGCTCTAACAATGGCAAAGGCCGAAAAATGTGTCAACGTAACGCCAAACAAAGATTAAACAGTCGTAGAAAAATCAGGGGCGTTACAGTCACTCCCCTTAAAAGAAAGTTTTGCCCCGAAACTTTACGCACAACACTTCTCCCAAAGAAGGAACATAACAAACTAAGAGGTATATGAAAGAAAACATACTAGGCAACTAAAGGAAACAAATGAGGGTGAGCCTCCCTCATAGCCGACTCCAACTCCAAAGTCGCGCTTTTCACGTCCTGGTTCCTCCATAAAACTTTTATCATAGGAATTCTCTTCCTTCGCAACACGCGATCTTGTGAATCCAAAATACGGACAGGCATCTCCACGTAAGAAAGATTTGGCTTTAACTGTGTTACAACACCCAAAACTTGCCTGTCGTTTAGCACACACTTCCACAGTTGGCTTATATGAAAAACATCGTGAACACCAGGGAAGTTTGCTGGCAACTCCAGCTTATAAGCTAACACACTAATCCGCTCAACAATCTTGAATGGTCCCACAAATCTTGGGTCCAAATTTCGATCCTTTCCAAACCTCTTAATGCCAGCCATCGGAGAAACTTTAAGAAAAACTAAGTCCCCCACAACAAACTCCAAATTCGATCTACGCCGGTTGACATTCTTCTCATAACGTTCTTGAGCTATCTGAAACTTCTCTCGAATAAGCTTTAAAGCAACTTCCATTTCTTCCAGCGCATCCGGACCCAACAAAACTTTCTCGCCAACCTCAGTCCAAAATAGGGGAGTTCTACAACGTCTCCCATACAGAGCTTCAAAAGGAGCCATTTACAGGCTTTTTTGATAACTGTTGTTATACACAAACTCCATAAGCCGCAAACGCTCATCCCACGCTCCTCCGTGGTCTAAAATCTAGCATCTAATCATATCCTCCACTATTTGATTCACTCGCTCTGTCTAACCATTGGTCTGCGGGTGGTATGCGGTAGAATATCTCAAATCTGTACCCAAACCTTCTTGCAAACTCTTCTAGAAGCGAGATGTGAACCGGGAGTCTCGGTCTGAAATAATGCTAACTGGAACACCATGCAATCAGATAACCTCATTCACATACAACTCAACTATCTTCTTCATCGGATAGTCGATCTTATATGGGACGAAGTGAGCACACTTCGTTAATCTACCCACAATCACCCAAACTGAATCATATCCTCTAGGAGATCGCAGTAGACCCGTGATGAAATCCATCGAAATGCTTTCCCATTTCCAAGTAGGAATCTCCAACGGTGTCAACTTGCCACCAGGCCTTCCATGATCGGCCTTCACACGCTTGCAAGTATAACACTCTGAAATAAATCTAGCTATATCACTATTCATCCCATTCCACCAGGCAATCTTCTTCAAGTCATGATACATCTTGGTAGATCCTGGATGATAGGAAACGCTCGAACCGTGAGCTTCTCTGCATAACATATCTCGGATGTCCATAACAGCGAGGATAAGAAATCTGCTGCGGTACTTCAACGTACCCGCATCATCAATCGAAAAATCATATAACTCCCATTTCTCAGCTCGAAGATATAAATGCAGCAGATCTGGATCATCTTTCTGATGTAACCTTGTCAGCGCAATCCAAGAAGGCTCTGTTGTCACCAAACTGCTCTGCAAATCGCAGCACCCCACAGAAATGTCAATCAAAAGAAATTCTTTCACCAACCGCTCGGCGGAGAGATTAAAAATCTTCCCCATCTTCCAGCTTAGGGCATCGACCACCACGTTAGCCTTACCCGGATGGTATTGGATCTTAACATCGTAGTCGGCAACATACTCCAACCATCGCCGTTGACGCGGATTCAATTCTTTCTGAGTGAAGACATACTTTAAACTCTTATGATTAGTAAAAATCTTACACTGAGCGCCATAAAGTAGATGTCTCCACAACTTCAGCGTAAAAATCACAGCTGCAAATTCCAAGTCATGCGTAGGGTATTTCTTCTCATGTGTAACACCCCCGAAACTCAAAAGAGGGACGAGTGACGTTTTAAGCCCAGTCTGGGTTTTGGAGCAGGTGCCACGGGCGTGTCACGGGCGTGTCACGGGCGTGTCACGGGCGTGACACGGGCGTGTTCGTCCACGGGTCATGTGGTCGACGTTTTGACGATCGGCGATCGTCGAGTTGAGGCACACGGCCTGGGACACGGGCGTGTCCCAGGGCGTGTCACGCTAGGGAGTTTTCTGAGTCATGCACACGGGCCATGACACAGTCACAGACACGAGCGTGTCACATGTGACACGGGCATGTTGGGTGCCGTGTCGGGTGCCGTGTCCTCCTCGGGAAGCAAGTGTTGGAAGTTGCACACGGGGCGTGACACAGGTCGTGACACGGCCGTGTCGCATGCGACACGGGCGTGTCGGAGGCCGTGTCGAATGCCGTGTGCTGGTTATCGCGTCGGTCGAGACGACGAATGGGCGATACGGCCCTGGACACAGGCGTGTCGCAGGCCTTGTTCGGCCCAGATTTTGTAAAATTGGGCTGAATCGCAGCCGTTCGATTTCCTTGGCTTGGGATCCGACGGTTGGGGGTGGATGCTGGCGGTTTAAACCCGGAAATAGGGTTTGCAATCCCTCATTTCATCCCCTTGGTTCTCTTTCTAAAGTCTAGAGAGAGGGGAGAGTAAGGAGGAGGAGGAAGGCCAAGATCCGGCCGCCGGTGGAGCTTCAGAGCTCCGAATCGCGATCCGAGTTCAGATCCGCGACGGCGACGCCATTGCGGCGCTTTCCAACCGCGTAGTTTTTCATGGCGCTGCGGAAGAATGCAAGGGTAACGATTCTCTTCTTGATCATGTGAAGCTCTTCTTCTTTTGCATGGGAAAACCCTTCTCCCGCGAGTGAGCGGCGAGATTGCGGTAATCCTTGTGGTAGATATGTAAAGTCCCCCCTTGTTAGAGTCTGAAATCGTAGTACGGACATAGGCATGATATGCGAAGCCTACCCGGACGTGTTGGTCCGAATCGGTGATGATTTGCTATGCATTGTTGGCCGGAGAAGACTCCGAGCATTGTGTTTGTTTTCGGGTTGCTATGCGGTAGTATGCATCAGGGAATCTGGGGGATTAATCCCGAGGTGCACCCGGAAATCTGGACGGAAATGCATTTCTGTCATATCGGTGGCCTGGGAGCCAACCGGGTACATAGCGGGGCTATGTACCATGTTTGATCGTTATTTGGGACTGGGGAAGCTTAGTCCGCGTCAAAGGCCTAATGGCAATGGCGGGGTGAGCAACGGGCTGGTGTACCCCTAATCGCTCCACTTGCTCGGTTAAAGCGGCCTAAAGTTTTACATGGGACTTACCGAGGTTTGGAGATCGAGTCTAGGCTGCGGCTGAGAAGACTAAATGCTCACAAGATTGCCACCCTGGGGGTGGTGGTGGAGTCGAGGATCGAACGGGGTTCGGACTGGCTTCGCCAAGTAAGTGCCCTGAGAGCACGGGGTGTACGGTCGTGTGAGCGTGCACCTGTGATGTGATGCTTATTTTGCTATGTTGCTTGTTTTGCTAACAAGTGCAGGGAAGAAGCTTTGCCGCCCCGGTTTGGGGGCGGAATCATTATAATTTGGCCAGCATAGCTGATCGTTGCCTTTGTTTACCACCGTGCGGTGGATTGTTGCTTGCAGGTGCTGCAGAGCCGAGAGGTAAATAGCGGGCTAAAGCCCGAGTTGCTGTGCCGGCCCTCGAAGGCCAAGTTTTGAGTGTTTTCCTTTTTGTACTCATGTGTGACCGACCTGCGTGCCGAGGTTTGGAAGACACTTTTTATTAAGCAAACTCTTGTAAGGCTTTAAGGCCAATATTCGTGTATTAAACATTCCTTATTTTTAGTTGCGTGGACATTCATGTTAGCAGGGTTCTTAATTGTGCAACTTAATAATTGTTTCCGCTAGGTGCTGTGTAGGACGTTGTGATTGGTTGAATGGTTTCAATGCGTAACCAACCGGTCTATCCGTAGTATATGGCGTCGGGCCCCGACCGGACCTACTGTTATATACTATGTGACGGATAGGGGTGTTACATCGTGAGTCTTCAATTGCCTGGACCCATACGCAATCACTTTCCCGTCTTGCATCAACACGCAACCAAGTCCAACATGCGATGCATCTAAAAAAACATTATAACTCATGCCCTCCGTAGGCAGAGTCAAAACAGGAGCAGTGCACAATCTGTTCTTGAGCTCAAGGAATGCTTCCTTACACTTATCATTCCAATCAAAAGCCACAATCTTCTGAGTCAATTAAGTCAAAGGTGCAACCAAGGTAGAGAAACCTTCCACAAATTTTCTGTAATAGCCGACCAACCCTAAGAAGCTCTGAATCTCATTGGGTGTGTCAGGTCTCCTCCATTCCAACACTACAACTATCTTCTCTGGGTCAACTGAAATCCCATGTCTATTGATCACATGGCCCAGAAACGAAACCTGAGGTAACCAAAACTCGCACTTACTCAACTTGGCGAATAACTCGTGGTCCCTCAAGGCAGATAAAACCAAACGCAAATGCTGATCATGCTCCTCAACATTGCGGGAATAGATCAGAACATCGTCGATAAACACGACTACAAACTTATCCAAGAAGTCTTTGAACACCCGGTTCATCATATCCATAAAGGCTGAGGGCGCGTTGGTCAAACCAAACGACATAACCAGGAATTAGAAATGCTCATGCCTTGATCAAAAAGTAGTCCGTGGAATATCTGACTCACGGACCCTGAGCTGATGATAACCAGAACGAAGATCAATCTATGAAAACACTGCGCTACCGCGCAACTGATCGAACAAATCATCGATCCTTGGCAGGGGATACTTGTTCTTAATAGTGACTTTATTAGCTCTCTATAATCGATGCAAAGCCGCATCGATCCATCCTTCTTCTTAACAAACAAAACAGGAGCACCCCAAGGCGACGAACTTGGTCTGATAAAACCCTTTTCTAACAACCCGTCCAGCTGGATACGCAACTCTGCCAGCTCTCGCTGGGCCATTCGGTACGGCGCCTTCGCAATAGGATGCGTACCCGGCTCTAAATTGATCACAAACTCAACATCTCGATCAGGTGGAAGACTAGGAAGTTCATCAAGAAACACATCAGCAAACTCGCGCAAGACAGGAATCTCGTCAAGACGTGACGAAATACCAACGGTCCCCAAAACTGAGACCAAACAAGCAAAACAGCCAGAAACTAACGACGTCTGAGCACATACCGCAGAAATGACTGGAGAATCCTGGCGGGAATCACCATAAACACTCCCAGGCTGACCGTTATCCTTTCTGAAGTCCAAGCGCTTGCCCTTGCACTGGATCACAGCATCGTACCTGGACAACCAGTCCATGCCCAAGATAACATCAAAATCTTCCAAGTCAATCACCTTCAGATCTGCCCTTGCTAGAAAATCCCCTAACATAATCGGACAGTCCTGAATGCCCTGATCTAAAACCACAGAATCACCAGAAGGGAACCTGACGCAAAAGGCATCCCCAACTCGATCTAGATCCAAACGAAATCGATCCACGAAGGCTCTAGCCACAAATGAGTTGATAGTGCCAGAGTCGAAAAGAACACGCGCCCAGTGGTTTTTTACCTTAAAGCTTCCTAAAAGTTGCGCACGCATATAAGGAAACAATAACTTTAACGACAAACAAAAACATTTAAACTAGGGAAAAATTCTTACCTGAAATAACCTGAGTCGAAGTCTACGCTTCTTTTGAGGAAATCACGTTCAGCTTTCCCTTACCTTTATCCAATTTCTGAGGCGGTGACAGTGCCTGGAGTGGTAATGCCTGGAGTGGCACTGGCTGCATCACGGGCTGGAGGTGTGGCCACTGAGCCTTGATGTGTCCTTCCTGACCGCAATGAAAACAGCTTCTTGTCTTCATCTTGTCCTTTCCACAGCAATGGGCAGCATCATGCCCCGGCCGCTTACATGTCGAACAAAATAACTCTTTCCTGGGAGTACCTTGAATTGCATGTACCAGTTCCTTCTTCTGAGCTCATAACCTTTTGAAATATTTCTCAAAGGGGTGGCCTGACCGGCCATAGAAGCTACAAACCTCTTTGCTCTTCTTCTTAGAAGCAGCACCAGGTACCTGAAGGCTCTTTCCTTCAACCAACTTCCTCTTATCTTTCCTCATCAACTTCCCTCTTTGCTTGGCATTCTCAATTGCCTCAACTCTAAAAGCAGCTTCCACCACTCCAGCGTAGCTTGTTAATCGATAAGCATTTGCTAACTGTTGGACATCACTTCTTAGGCCACCAAGAAAATGCTTAACTCGATCCGCCTCGGAACCTACCATGCCCTGGGCAAACCGACTCAGTTTGCTGAACTCAATCTCATACTCACTAACTGTGAGTTGTCTTTGCTTTAAATGTAAGAACTCATTTCTCAGGCGGCCCTGCTCGACCGAGGGTAGAAAATTTCCCAATAGCATTTCCTTAAAAGACTCCCACGAAAATCCTTCCTTCAAGCTCTCCTTTTCTCGCAACTACCAACTCTTTGCTAACCCCTTAAGCTGATATGCGGAGATCATCACTCTCTAATCGTCCGTGAATCCAGAATAAGAAAACATCTCCTCAATTGCTATCAGCCAATCATCCAAGGCCATAAAGTCTGCTTTTCCATCATAAGTAGGTGGTCCAAGTTGCTGAAACTGGGAGATAAACGTCATCTCTGGTGGAACCACTACTTGAGGCACCAGAGGAGCAGGAGGGGCAGGAACAGCTGGACCCACAACAGGGTTCTGCGCTCTCGGAGCTATCCCAGACACAACTGATACCAATGACTGAATATGGGACTGCACATCCACCAATTGCCTGGACAAGGCCTCCTTGCTCTGTCGCAGACCTTCTATCATCGCATTGTTCTGAGCACCTGAAGACTCTCCCTCAGATTGGAGAGTCTGCCTCATCGTAGGACGCTTCGACATCCTAGAATCGAATTAGCACGAATCAAGACCTAGCCCAAAAACTAGCACAAAACTACCTGGTACAGACAAACATACCTAAATATGAACTTCAACTGCTAACTTGCTCTGGGAGTTTTCAATGTTGATGTTATGCCTAACCTAGGATGATTCACCATCATCACACTAACTCATGTGCCTAGACCATGAATGCATGAATTTATATTCCTTTTGACTCAAAATCATGTGTCATCATGTAAATCTTTAGTGTGGCACGCTGTGCTTATACTATATTATGCTATGCATGTTGTGTTTTGCAGTCTAAAAAGCCTTAATGCATATTATGAGCGGCGTACACATGTAATGTTATGCATCTCATACTACATAACATTACATGCAATGAAAAGAAAAAATGTGCTAATGGGCATTCATGTGGTGAGGTTATGCATCCCATACTACATAACCCTCACATGTTGCCACCTATGGTGGATCCATATACAAATACATATTATGTATCTCATACTACATAATATGCCCCGTAAACTTCTTGTTATGCAAATGAGTGTAGTGCTCATGCTTCAGCCAAGACGTACTGATGACACACGATGCGTGTATGATATGACACAAAACAGCCAACACTAATAAAGAAAGGTTGCCCGACCAATTGTCAAGCAACCTCCCTCTGATACCAACTGTCACAACCTGTATTTTCTCAACAATTATATCATATCAGAGCAAAGGAAAATACACGTCATGATGCCACGTCGTGTAGGGGATAATTGTACACGCTCAGGCAAAACCCCAGACTTTATACCTTTGGAGAAATTAGAGTTTAATATGAAAGAAAATCGTTTAGGTTTGCTAGTCGTATCCCTCGGCACAATAGATCAGCTAGTCCACAATTAAAAGTATATGCATACGCAGGGGAAAAATACTTTAGTTAGCTTGATTTGACATCCTACATGAGTATAAACGTCCCCAAAGGACAACTCATGAAAAACAGGACTCTAGATTTATCATAGTATAAGAAAATAGCTTTTACGTTTTTTGAAAAGTAATGCTTTAGGTTTTATTAATATGAGATGCATGAGGTATATATAGTAATACTTTTAGGTTTCAAAATACATAACATGCAACCTAGCATAAACCATTCCCATCAACAAATAAATAACCTCCAAAATAGACAAAATAGCAGTTATTAGTTCATATATAGCATCACAAGTAAATCACCAGTGGGTGTCAACAACCTGACACGAACCCACTAGTGCGTATGTATGTCTGTACAGAAATAAGAAAACTACCTCACTAGGTCGAGGTACAACCCTCTCAGCAATTCTGGAGGCCACAAGTAAGCTCCACCAGAACAGTAGCCACTCAACCGGCTACAACCTAAACCTAAGGCATTCAGAGAAAGAACGCCTCAGCAAACATATAATCAAAAGAAAACTGGAGCATTAGATTCATAAGTAATGAAAGAAGGGTTTACCAATCCTACAATAAGTGCTATCAAAAGAGCAAAAGAGAACTGAACAATACAGTAAGGGTAAAAGACTGCCCAAGGCAACCACCCAACGCACCAAGTGTGAGAAATAAACAGCATGCCCTGCTAAAAATTACAGAAGCACAAGATAAGCATATGCCAAAATAACCACTTTACAGAAAGGAACTAACAATCCTAACTTATGAATCATTAGCAGTGACATGGCCATGGGTCTGAGTTGGTGACCAAAAACAATTCTCGTCCAAACACCTAGAACCATAAATACTCAAGGGTACAACGGTGGCTGCCTAAAAGTCCAACACACCAACAAAACTAGCTCAAACCAGGGCCAAAATGATACCAACACACCAACAAAACCAGCCCAAACCAGAGCCAAAATGGTGGGACCGCGGCTCTACACCCAAACCACCCTTTATAGAGTCAACAAGCAAACCACTTTCTATAATTCACGACTCGGCTTGTAAAACCAGCCGAAAATATCATCAAATCGACATAAACCCACCCTAACCACACTCGGGAGAAAACACCAGCGTAAGGCAAAAGCGTCGAGTCCACTCGACACCTAACACTAAGGCAAGGAAGGCATCGAGTCCACTCGATGCCCAAACGCTAAGCAAGAAATGACGTCGAGTCCACTCGATGCCAAAAGACTTAGCCGCAAAAGACGATGGCGTTGAGTGATTTCAACTCACTTAACGCCAAAAGACTTAGAGAAGAGTCTCTGGACAATGGCGTTGAGTGAGTGCACCTCACTCAACGCCAAAAGCAGACGGCGTTGAGTGAGCTCCACTCACTCAACGCCCTTTCTCTGGATTATGGCGTTGAGTGAGTGGACCTCACTCCAATGACAAAGGCAGACGACGTTGAGTGAGCTCCACTCACTCAACGCAAAAAGACTTAGAGAAATCTTTCTGGGCAATAGCGTTGAGTGAGTGTACCTCACTCAACGCCAAAGAGTGGAGCTCACTCAACTCCAAAATACTTAGAAAAAAACCTCTGGCAAGATGGCGTTGAGTGAGTGCACCTCGCTCAACGCCAAAGGCCGACGGCGTTGAGTGAGCTCCACTGACTCAACGCTTTTGGACTTAGCTTCCAGAGCAAACTGCCAGACGTTGAGTGAGCTCCACTCACTCAACGCTTTTGGACTTAGACGCAAAACAGAACCAGCTAGGCGTTGAGTGTGTCCACCACACTCAACGCTTTTGGACTTAGCTTAAAATGCACTCAAAACCTGCAACCCGAGAGCTTTTCCTTAGCTTAAAAAAATCCTTCCTAACTCTTCTACCCGGCTATAGCTATCCCCCAAGCTAGAATACACTTGGTAAACTCCATCCCTACCTCTAGCCACTATATGGACACACAATCAGCAACTAGGAGAGAGAAAATAATGAAATCTGGGCAAGATATATAGTGATTTGGCTCGGGTTAAAGGATGGAACAACCCTAGCTTCTAGGATAGCAAAGTAACCTGCTGCACACTAACAACCAGGAAAAAAGAACATGAAAATAAACAACTTGGCAAGGGCAAAGAGCACCACTTGCCTCAACCTTCCAAATAGCAGCTGCTCTTCCAATCCAACACAGCTAGGCCACAAATCGGCCACAAAACAGCAACCTGAAGCTAAAATAGGGGAAAATTTTGAGAAATCTGACAGCCTCAAGCATCTAAAATAGCCCTAGAGCACAGAAAACATACCTTGGATGGAAGACCTAAGAGAGAGCAGCCCAAATCTGCCTATTCCCGAGGAAACCGAGATTGAACTCAGCTAGAAATCACCGGCCCAAAAGCTCCAGATTTCTGCCCGAACCTTGCTGGAAGCTCACCGCCGCTCTTTTGGAGAAGAAGAAGAAGAATACAATAGAATAAGCTTTTCTCCTATCTTATCCAGCCACTAGCTAATAAAATATTGTTATTCTTGCAATATTTTAAGCTCAGTCACCTTATAATATTATTAAGATATTGGTCTTGTCGGCTACAGCTTATACTGCCACTAGCAAAACCTGGCCCCTAATAAAAGCTGTATACTAACTAGCTAATAAAATAATTAACCTATATCAAAGTATACATAAAAGCTATATCTGATGCCGCCACTTATTCAAGCTTCATATAGATGAATTAACAACCAATTAACACGTCCAAACGACGCGAAAATTCCAACGATCTCGGAATTTAACGAAACTCACACCATAACTAAATATCCACACTACGAATCTAGTGGCGACGTGGAAACCGTCATCTAATAAACAAAACTCGAGCTACCATTGCCCGAAACCAAAACACAAGCATTCCCAAAGAGGCACCACCGAGTCACCAAAATAGACTCCGACTTGTTAGGGAATCTTGCAAACAGGCTACAAAATAAGCCACTCGAAGGCCTAAAGAGCTAAGACCACACTCTAATAACGGCAAAGGCCGGAAAATGCGTCTACGTAACGCCAAACAAAGATTAAACAGTCGCAGAAAAACCGGGGGCGTTACAGAACCGACCGGTTTAACTGGGAAACCGGGTACCGTGGCCGATTCCCCAAAATCGGGCGGGCAAAATTTTGTCCCTCCGTTTTAATCTGATGGTCCAAAGATGAGAAAATGTAGGGTTTGTTCTTTTGGGCCTTCAATAGTTCAATTTCAATTTTCATTTTCACGTTTTGACAAAAAACCAAAAAGTTTCAGCTGCAACTCTTCTTCTTTTTCCTCTGTAGAGCAAGAGCACCAGTAGTCTCCTGTCTCCACGCCTCTCCAGTTTGTTCTCCCTCGCCTTTTTGGTTCTTCTTCTTAGTTCTTAACTTCTTTCTCTATTCAGCAGCTTCGTCGTCCCCGTCGCCGGAAAAAGTAGCAGTCCTCGCCTAGCCTCGCAGTAAAAAGTAGCAGTTCTCTCCTCCTCGGCGCCCCGCCGTCGCCGGAAAAAGTAGCCGGGAACCCGCAGTAAAAAGTAGCAGTGCTCATGTTTTATGGTCTTGTTTTAACTTTTAACTTATGTTTTGTTATATGATTCAATTTTTATAAGCTTAATATAAGAATGTGTTTGGACGAGAACGCCACCGTCATAACATGTGTTTAACTAGACAACACCACCATGAAAATATTTTAGTATTGATCATAAACGTGTATTCCTTATCTTCAATTCTATGTATATTGCAATTTGCATTAGTTAGTTTATGCTGCAAACTTGGAAACAACTTTGATATTGAGACATCAAGTATTTAAGTTATCTATTTTTTAGGTATTGGTTTCTCATTTTCTGTTTGATAGTATGAGGCAGGCATCAAGTGATTCAAGTGTGCAGGAAAGGGGATTTATCATTTATGTGCAGGAAAGAAAAATGAATGTGTGTGTGTGATTACCGATTAATTATTTTAAATTGAAAGAGGATTATAGTTATTTAGTTCAATACTTATTTACAATAGAAATTACTTAATTAGTTTTGTTGATTAGTTCAATTTAGTTTACTAATATTAATTGTACATCACTTGTTATAGGCTGAAACCTACAACCTACAGCCACCAAGGAAAGTTGGAGACATATTTCTCGTTTCTATTTATACGAGCATATGTCTCATCTCCAACTATGGATTGTAGCTTAGGCATTGTTTTCTTCTTACTTGTTTTTATTTATATACATGTATTCTAAATTTTAGGGATGCTTTGAGGTATTAGTCAAGTAGTGGCTAAGCAAAACATGTAGTCTCTGTGAATCTTTGATGATTGCTTGTAGGGCTGCTCCGAAATATTGGCTGGTAGAGAGTCAAGCGAAGTATATAGATCTGTGATGATTACTTATTATTGATATGTTGTCGTTCTTTACACCAAATTTTTTATTGATATGTTGTCGTTATTTAAATCAAATTTTTATTAGATTCGATAAAATGGAAGGTGGTGATTCTTCAAATGTTTCTACACAAACTATTTGTGACAAAAATGATCCAGGACGGGCTCATTTTAGTTTAACAAAAGATGTGAATGGAAAAAATAAATTTAGATGTTTGCATTGTGCAACTGTTTATAGCGGTGAGGGGATTAATAGTATGAAACAACATTTAGCTGGCATTAAAGAAAATATATCAGTTTGTAAAAAGGTTTCTCTTGAAGTTCATCACCAAATACAAGAGAACCTTAAAGAGATTTCAGGAAAAAACAAGAGATTCCAGAAACAAGAGAGAATATAGGCATATATGATGAACATGCAATTGAGGAGTTAGCATCAGCGGAATCATAATCATCTAAAAATTCTATTACAGAAGATAAAGGTAAAAGGAAGATTGACGAAATTGATAATTTCTTCGCTCCTAGAACATCAGCAGGATCACTACTGTCTATTAAAAGTGTTTTGACGTCAAAGCAAGTTGTACATCGTGCTGATATGGCTGTGGCTAGGTGGTTTTATGATAGTTGCATACCAATGAATGCTTTAAACCCACCTTTTGCACAAAAGGCTATTGATGCAATCACTGTCATTGATTCTGGATATAAATTACCTACATATCATATGATGTGAGTAAATCTATTAAAAGATTGTAGGGAGGAATGCAAACTACTAGTGAAAGCTTACTGTAGTAGTTGGAAGGAGACCGAATACACAATTATGACTGATGGCTGGACTGATGTGAGGAGTAGAACATTAATAAACTTCTTTGTTTATTGCCCTCGCGGTTTATCTTTTTTGAAGTATGTTGATGCTTCTGATATTAAGAAGGATACAAAAAAATTGTGCGAGTTATTTTCTGAAGTAGTTGAATGGGTTAGAGTTAACATTAATATTGTTCAAATAGTGACTGATAATGCGACAAATTATGAAAAGGTGGGTTCTTTGCTCCATGAGAAATATGCTAATATTTATTGGTCTCCTTGTACTGCTCATTGCTTGAATCTTATTTTAAAAGAAATTTGTTCTATGGTTTATGTCAAAGATCTTGCTAACAAAACTTCCAAAGTCACTATACTTGTGTATAATCATATTTCCTTACTATCATGGCTAAGAAAAAGAGAAGGATGGAAGGAGATTGTGTGTCCTTGGGCACCTCGATTTGCAACTACTTTCATTACCTTAAAGAGTGTGCATGATCATAAACATGATTTACAAGCTTTGATAACAAGTAAATATTTTTCTGATTCCAAGTTATCTAAAATAGTTAAAGAAAAAGAGGCAACTTCAATTATTTTGGACAATAAGTTTTGGACTTCTTGCTTGATAATGACAAAGATATCAGGTCCTATCATAAGACTATTACGTATTATTGATGTAGATGAGAAACCATCACTTGGATATGTTTATAATGGATTATACAGGATAAAAAAGCAATCAAAATTTTATTCAAAAATAACAAAAGATTGCACAAGCCATACACAAGTATTATCAAGAGCAGATGGGATAGTCAGTTTCGTCAAGGGATACATTCTGCCACATATTTTCTAAATCCAACATTTCAATATGATAAAAATAATTACAGTCACAAGCCTGAAGTGATGCAAAGATTGATTGAGTTAATTGGAAACAAATATTTATGTAGCAAACCAAAAGAAGCAATGATGGAGGTTAGACTCTTCCGTCTTCAGTTAGAAAGTTTTGGAAAGTCTCTTGCTATCAAATTAGCGATGGAAATGCAGGCCGGTGAGAACACAAATTGATTTTGTATTTTTAATTTTTCAATCTATGGTTTGAATTTTCAATTATCATAATCTAATAATTATTTTTCTATTATTATTTTTATCTAAATGAATGGTGGAGAATGTTTGGATATAGTGCTCCTCAATTGCAAAAATTAGCAATTCATATTCTTTGTCAAACATCATTTTCATCGGGTTGTGAAAGAAATTGGAGTGTTTTTGAAAAAATTCACACAAAAAGAAGAAATCGTTTAGAGCACCAAAGATTAAATGATCTTGTATATGTCCGATATAATCTAAATATGAGAAATCGATATGACTTTCATTTACCCTCTTTTAAGTTTTATATTTTAATAGTTTTATATTTTGTATCTTTTTAATAACATTTTACATTTCTATATTTTATCATTCTACGTTTGTTTTAGGTTTACATGTATGAAAAAGGAGTTACGATCCTTTAGATTACACATGTATTGATTTAATGGACTTTTGAGTGGTAGAGAAGGAACCAGTGCCGGAGCTCACATATGATGATCTAAAAAATGAAATTTATAATGAAAACGTTATCCCAATAGATGGAGAGCAAAGCCTTAATACTACATTACTAACTCAAAGTAAGTGTATATATACATACCAATTTTTATGCATAATTGTATGATTAAAATATAATTTGTTTCATAATTTAAATATAGATGATGAACAAATTGGTATTATTGAGTCATTTGTTGAGCACACCGACTTCGAAAATTTTGGCGACGAGAGTATTGCGAATTTTGATGGTGTTGACAATGACTTTGGTGGAGGATTTGAGTTTGACTTTTGAATTTGTGAATTGTGATAATGTCATTAAAACATTATTATCTATTAGTAGATCATTACTATTTTGAGACAATCATTTTATAATTGTTATGCGACAAATGTCACAAAAACATTATTATCTAATTTTGTGTTTCATCTTTCATGATATGTAAATATGTAATATGTTTTTATATTTTGTACTTTGTTTTACAATTTTACTTATTTAAATGTATATTAATATAATAGTATAAATGTATATTACAACATAACGATTCAATCCCGGTCCGACCCCGGTCCGACCGGTCCAACCGATCGTCCCTTGAACCTTTGATCTCACTGGTTCGATCTCCGGTCTAGTTCTCAAAAACTTGAGTTTTTCAATAGCTATTCTATTAAACCGTTTAAATCATTCAATTTTATTCGATCATCATTCAAACAATCTATAGTTTTCTCATCAACATTTTTCTGGCAGTTTTATTACCACAAATTAAAAGGAAATGGGGGGGGGGGGGGGGGGTGTAAAGTGCAAATTCTGCACTTTACGATACAGTGCAGTCATCTAATGGTCGCGAGTGCATCGCATCTTGCACGGAGATGTGTGCACATCTCAGATCGTGATTTGATGCACTGACAGCCATTGAATTGTGCACTACACCGTAAAGTATAGCACACCCCTGAATCCTTAAAAAATACGTCATTTTATAATGGTCTCTTGTCTTTTAAATTTGTTCTAGCTTATTAATTCATGTCAATTACAATTAATATCTCAACTATTTTTCATAATATAATAGGATAATAAATATTAAAAAGATTATATAAATATTTTGATAATATAATTATATTATTAATCAAATAAATTAGTCATATATTTTATATTAAATAAATTGTTCAAATATTTAATATATGTTATAAACTAGTAATTGCCGCCTTGTCTACGCCGACACACTTGTCCACTCTTCACTATTTTTCGAAATATAATACTAACAATTATCTCACGCAACACATTGAAGTTTTCCCCTCAATGGAGATGGAACAAAAACGTCCAAACAAATAGAGCCGCCTTAGTATTATTACAACACATATTGGCATATTGCATATGGAGGATCACTCTAAAGTCCAAACACGAAGGCTCCATTTGGCAAGGTTGCGGCAGTCGTAAACGCATGGGTTAAACTGTCATTCGTTAAGGATCGCCTCACAAATATCTTTCGTTTGAACATCAAAGTGGATGAAGTTTCTTAGATGGACATTAACGAATGACAATTTAATTCCCATATTCATGATCGCCACCACTGTGGCAAACGAACCCTAAAGCTCATTTTGATGCGGCGTTTTTTTGCTCCAGTGAGTCCAGACAAAAACGTCATCATCATAGAATGTATGTTCGGCATGACAATAGTTACGACCGCCACCAAGAAAAGAAAACTAGTTTCAAACATAAAAGTCGACGAAGTTCGTTAGGTGAGGTCGGGCGTTCACGAACGACGGTTCATAACCCCCATATCCCGACCCCCAAGCCAAACCCTATTTTACAATAAAGAAGAATATATTGTTAGTTGAGCTGGGTTTCTGCCCCCACATTGGACGAGTCAGCATGGTACATACGATTTCCCGGGTCCCAGCATCAAAAGGGCATGCCAGCTCAGCAGTCCCTGTTGGCACATTACACTTTCTGTTAGCCATCCGTTGACTTGTCAAAGGCCAAATAGGTCTTGCTGTTCAAGCAGTTGACTTGGTCCACAGGCCCCTTAATAGTATAGATCCAGTAACCACTCAGTGCCCATCCTGCGTGTGAGTGGGTCCCACAATCTAAAAAATCAATAAATATATAAATAATTAAATATTATTAAATTCTGTAGATTAGGGTTGCAGGCGCCTGCTATCTTATATTCTCGCGGACAGAAGTGGGGACCGCCACCGCCACTCCATCCAATCAGAATCCACCACATTTCCCTTTGAAAGTGAAAGAATCCAAGAGCGGCCAACCAATCAGAAATGGCCACGGAATTCGGTCAAATTTTCAAAAGTGACCCTAGCTTCATTTTTAATATTATCCGAAAGACTTGCATGAAATTCGAAAAGTCAAAATCATTAATTCAGTCCAAAATGTACGGATGCACGAGTTTTAAGTACACCCCCTTCATTTTACCGTAAAGTGCGGTCATCTAACATTTCGTGTTAGATGCCAGCACATATCTCAAAGCATGTTGAGATGTACTTGTTTATGAGTGTCCATGCGAGCCGCTGGATGCCCCAATTTACCGTAAAGTGCAGGGTGCACTGCACTTTACTCTCAAAGAAATCTCTCAAAATTTTATATTTTCTCCCTTAAAAGTTAATATCTCTAGAATTTTAGTATAGCAAATCAATACTTACCGGAGCCGAAGATGGGGAAATTGCGGCAATGTTGTTTCCCAAGTGGCCGCTTCGAATTTCGCTAGTGAAGTCACGGGGGAAGACAAGCCCGATGCCGCACCACAATCAGGCACACGCAAGCCTCTTTGCCGCCTCTGCCGACGAAATCGACACAAATGGTGGTGCAAAACCTCCTCACCCGTCAAGCTCAATCTGCGTCCATCCTCTTCTTGTTGCCGGTTACCCCTCTGACGTCAGCAGCCTGTTTTTCTTGAAGACTTATACGGTCGGATAATTCAACGTACCAGAAGCGGCGACATCAAAGTAGGTATTATTAAAATCCAATGCAAATTTTGGAGTTCTATCACCTCTCTTCATGTTTACATGAATACTACTTTATGTCTCACTTTTTACTAGGGCAATGAAAAAAAGTTTTTTTTTAAAATTTTCCTATATTTCACACTTGTGGTGGAACCTTTTCCCCAAACCCTTTTTGACTTACATTGCTTTCTTACATTACACTTATTTCTTGCTTATACAAGCATATGACTTATACAAACACCACTAAAACTCAACTTTTAAGCTGACAAACAACAGCAATACTGAATTTGCTGTGCTAAAATAAACATTATTAAAAAGAAAATACTCTTCCTTCTCAGCAGCCCTTCTCCCCAAGCTCCAAATAACTGGGAATGTGATTCTAATTCATAATGGCAACATAAAACATCCCTCATTTAAAGGAGTTCCTACAAGCCATCCATAAACAAGAACATAATATTTTTGTATTCATAGCCTTCTTAAGGGTTGGTTTGGAACAAAAAAAATCTATGTTTTGCATGACAGCAGTTATGACTGCCACCGAGAAAAGAGAACTAGTTTTGAACATAAAAGTGGATGAAGCTCCTTGGTGAGGGCAGGCGTTCACGAACAACGGTTCATAGCCGATGTGTTCACGATAACCACCGGTCCACCGCCGTGCCAAAAAGAGCTTAAGCCCGCGTGTCCGACCTAACTTTTGCGTAGATGCACGACCCTAAAACCCGAAAACAATTAGTGTTCAATCATAAATTAGCAAAATATACACCACCATAAAACTTCAGAACCAAGAATTAATGAATTTGTTGAAGTTTTTCAATCTTTTAACTGCTGTTGTCACGACGGTTTATATTCTGCAAGATCATTTCTTCGTAGGACGTAAAAAAAATGCGCACAAGGTCTGGACAGAATAATCTCCGCCCTCAGACATAATATGCAAAAAATACAAAAGATCATTCTTCACATGCCCTCTGATGGTCTAAAACTTAAGAGAAAAAGTTTAGCTTTCACAATCTTACAACAATAACTAGTACTGCTAAGCTCATGCTTGCATATAAACCCTAAAGTTTTACATGCTTCTGGTACTGCAGAAAAATACACTGGATAGAACCCAAAAAAATATTAATAATAATTTACCAGAATTAAGCTTCTATCCGTCGCCACCGCCCATGCAGCCGGGTCATCGACATAAAGCATCTGCGCAAACCAATAAGGAAATGGCTTCAACTTGGAACAAGTTTCCGGCACCGTCATCGCTCGTGCTTGGATAGCCTCCTCCGGCGGAGGGGTGAAATCGACCTAGATCTCCGGTTCCTGCATCAAAAAGAGATTTGAATCACGTTTAAGGGGGTGCAAGGATCGGTGAACGGAACGTGTTATAATCACCTTTTAGTTTTATTTGTGTCAAAACTTTGTAGAAATAAATGATCAGCATGGTCCCCCAACTACTTAAAAAGTAATGGTTTTGAAAAGAATAACAAGTGATCTGCAGACTTATCCATCCAGTAGTTCAATCATAAAAAATCAACAAACAAAAGGCAGGATCTCTTTTAAACCAAACAGAGACTCTTGGAGAAGGGGGTTAGTGGTGTAAAAAAGAAAGACTAAGGGCTAGTTTGGCAGGGAGGGCGGGATTACGCGAATTTCTTCCGCACCGCCCGACCGCCACCGCAGTTCCCGCGGTGTGGAAGAAATCTGCGGGAATCCCGCGGTGGCTAGCGGCGGGGAGGAGCCCCACCACCCGACTGCAGCCCCGCCAAATAGGCGGAAACCGCGGTCGGGCGGTTTCGTCAACGGAACCGGCACGGATCCGCCCCGCAAACGAAGATTAAGGCTTTATTTGGCACGGTGGTGGCGGTCATGAACTCGGTGGTCCTCAAGGTTGAAATAATGTGGGGGCATTACTTGTGCCATGGAGAGGATGACAAGTTCGGTGGCAATGAATTGGAGAGAGTACTAGTCATTGTTGTTGTTCTTATGGTTATGGGCGAGCAAATACTCGATCATCAGTGGAGCTGTCAACCGATGACTGGTGGCAGAGTATTCGGCGGACACATAACTGGAGGAAAAAATTCTACAAAGATGTTGGTCGATGGTTTGTAAAAACAAGGGTACTCCACATGGAGGTTGGCTTGTAAAAACAAGGGTACTCCACATGGAAATGGTCGCCGACCGACTAGACTAGTTGTCAACGGAGGAATCATTGATGGATTTGCCAGAATAAGAGTGGTTTGTGCCTCAATGAAGTAACCATCGAAAAAGTAGTTTTGGGTGGAGTGCTCGCTACGTAGTTTTGGGTGGTTGTCATCGACAGAAGAGCCGTCATCAATGAGGTTGAAGATCTTTGGATTTGGCGGAGGTGTTGGTGCATTGCAAAGTGATTGGTGGGAGAAATAGAGTCGTCTAGGGATTATCAAAGATTAAGGCGCCGAGTTGTTGGAGTCATGACAAGACAAGGTCAACACCATGAAGGAAGATTACGAAAAAATATTGGGGAAAATTGTGTCCTAAAATATAGAGTTTAAGGGAAATCAAAAATGGTTATTTTAGTTAGTCACAATGTTTTAAATGTCCACCGACATATCCAAAATGTCGGTTTTGAAAGCAAAACAATATTTATTCTAAAAAATATGTCATGTTATTTAGTAAAAGATAGGCACATATCCGATTTTTTTGATATATTATAGGTCGACATGAAATTTTAAAATATTGTCCGGTTTTATGTTAGGTTGTGTGAGTATATATATCACAACATACATTTGTTAGTTTATGTTAAATAAAAAACATTCTACATATTATTAACCTAGGATTTTTATGTTTTTAACAAAATTTTATCAAGCAAAGGAAGATTTGTTATCAATCAAGAAAATGTAATTTAGTGCTATCTAAATACATGTACAATGTTAAACATATTTTAAATTTATTTGCACATATTTTGGATATTTCTTAGTAGTAGTCATAATATGTTACTGATGCGCCCTGCAACGCATCATAGTATTTATACATTTATTTTTGTATTTTATTTCATGCACTCTTTATTTCATGCACTCAGTTATTTGACACTTGTTATTTTCCGGCTCATCGGCATGAACGAACGTTGGGACTTCAATAAAGAGGTCCGGTATTACTAGTAGTAGGATCGTAGAGGCAGGCCTAAATTATTTAAGGATGTATAAATTTAAATTTCAAAAAGGGAGTAGTAACATTTAAAATGGGGAAAAGGAAAACACACATATGGAAAGTGTTTAAATCAGAAATCATCACAGCTCTATTGATTTGGGAAACCCCTAATAAGGAGAAGATTAAGGACAAGTTTGGAAAGATAATTAATTGGGAGATATTTCATGAAGAAATTAACGGGTTTAAAAGTTCGTTGTAAGAAGAGGAAGGCACGATCAGACAGAGCGAGGAGCAAAATACGCTTCCTGCTAATTGTCGGTCAGATCTTGTATGCCCTAGCGCTGCCAGGCCTGGTGTCGTCGCGTCCAGAGGAGATATCCCGCCCGTCGCTGATTCCAGAAGCGGAAGCCTCTCCCGCCGCTCCTTTTGGCGTCTGCCGCTACCGCCCACTCCGCCGAAGACTCGTCGCCAGGCCGCCGTTGACTGCGGGACTTTGTTCCATCGCCCTGGAAGCCCGATGCCGTCGACTTCAAACCCTACTCCGGCCGGGTTTTGGAACGCACTGCTTAATCGGGATTTCATTCTCTCCCGTGCTTGCGTGAAGGTGTTGGAACGAGACATTCAACAATCTGCCAGTGCTTGGTAAACCCGTTCTCTCCCTTGTGTTAGTAAAAATTTATGTAATCCACCTAAATAACTTTGGGTTTGCCGTTACGTTCGCACTGCTAATAATATCGTTATTTCATAAGTTATTTGAACGCAGATTTTTGCTTGTGGCTGTGTGGGTTCCGTGGAAGGTTCGACTCGTGAACGCGTGAGAGAGCCACTCAAGCGAGGTTAACGAACTTCCCAAAGCTCAGAACGACGACGTTGAATTACGCGCACAAAAATTTGATTTGGCCATTCGGCCCTCGTGTTTCTTTTCAAATTCGAACCCTAACTTTCCATTATCATTAAAAGTAAAATTTTTTAATAAAAAAATTAAGTATTTTCCACACCCTAAAATTAAGCCTACATCAGTTACAATTATTTTATTTTGGATTCTCTTCTTTATTTTAGGATATACATGACTCATCGTTTGCCTAATTATTTTATGTTTTACCTTTAGAACATATAAGTGATATATATATATATATATATATATATATATATATATATATATATATATATTGTTGTAGACATTGAAATCCGATAATTTAAAATATTATCGACATATCTTTGATATCCAATATCTAAAAACTCAATCCGACCTGTCGCCAAATACCAATATTTACAAACTTGGTTATTTGTCTTTTGCCAATCATGGTAGGAAAAGTAAGGGAGGTGGGATGGTGAGGCGAAGATGTTTGGCAAGATGGGCTTGGATAAAATAATGGAATTGCATCCATCAACGAGAATGTGTACTGGAGTATAGAGAATGTACTTGGGTATGTGAAGTGTACTTGTTCAAGAATAACCAAGAGGAATGTGATTAAGTTATTAGGGTGGTGGGTATCGTGCAAAAAAGGTGGAGGCGGAATGTCTAGAAGTTTTTCTTCATGGAGTTCGGTGAGGATGATAGCTTGAGAGAGAGAACAAGATGGAATGCACTTCTTGGCGAAGGTAATGGAGAATTCAAAGGGGAAAACAACTAAGAAGGAAGCTATCAGAGAGGTTCGTGGTGTAGTTGGCAAATATTTCAGGATTGCTATGATAAATAACAATTCCCTGACTGAGTGCATTAAACAAATAAACAAAGCATCTCTCGGGGGACATGCTGAATGCATTCCAATATTGAAATTGATAGTTTTCCGGCATCCATTGTAACAAACTCAAACCATACATGTAAACAGGATGCTATAGTGAAGCATTGTTCCTTGTGTGTATTGTGGTATGAGAAAAATTGACTGACTTTGAAGATCTAAGTGTGGGGTCCAACATTGTCAAAACATGGAAACTTCAAGTGAAAGGTAGTTGGTTGAGGAGATGCAATATTGTCGGCTTGTGCGCGGTGGGGTAAGAGATCAGCTATGTTGTTAAAGGCGCGCCTAAGGCTCCAGGCTCACCAGGCTCAGAGGTTTGCGTCTTCGTGCGCCTTTGGACATTAAAGGCGCGTCTGAGTGTGTTATTTATTGTAAACCTATTTTTTTTCAAAATAATGAAAAAACGTATACAAAAACTCAATAATTTTAATATGATTTAGTGTTTTCGATACATAATCGATCATTGAGAATTAGATATGATGCAGACGATCATATTAATTTTATTTTTTAAGAGATATAAATGATAGTAATGAATGATTAATGAGTAGAATATATAAAGATTCTGTTCAAGAAGATGAATTGATGTTTAATGTTGATTATTTAAAATGAATGTGGTTGCGCCTTGTCTTCTTCGGGCACACGCCTGCGCCTTGAGCCTTGCGCCTAGGCTCCAAGACCCCTTTGCGCCTTGGTGCGCCTTGCGCCTTTAATAACTAAGAAGAGATGGAAGGGTCAATGGTGGTTTGGGGTGACGGTGGTGGGTTTATACAAATATGGTAGAGGTCACTTAGAAAAACCATGGTGGCGATCATGAACAGAAAATAGATTTAACATAACCGATGGAGGAGGCGTGAGCGACAATGAGTATGTTGAGGTGAGAGATCACCGCCACTAGCTTTTTGAAGTGCGTGCAATCCATCATAGAGAACAGAAGGTCCAACGATAGGAACTCTTTTCTCAGGGCTACAGTACTTTCTTTTTTTTATGTAAACTTCTTAACATGTTTATAAAAATGTAAATCATATTATAATGACATAAACGATAGTTTCATATGATATTTCTAACTCGGTTGATGACTACTCGTCAAGGGTAGCTGGTACAAGAGTTGTTGTGATTGCATCACATGGCAAGGGAAATAGTAAATCTTTCATAACCCATTAACATTTAGGCTCCGTTTGGCACGGCGGTGGCGGTCATGAACACGGTGGTGATGAACAGTCGTTCGTGAACGCCCGACCTCACCTAAGGAACTTCATTGACTTTTATGTTCAAAACTAGTTTTCTTTTCTTGATGGCGGTCATAACCATTGTCTTGCCAAACATGCATTCTATGATGTTCCAAACTCATCAGAGCAAAAGAGCCGCACCAAACGGAGACTTAATCTAATGTTCACCGAAAGACCATAATGCCCTCATTTGATAGGTCTAGAAGGCCGTATTGTAGAAAAAAGTAACAAATAGTTGGGAGACCGTTGTGATCATTTATCAAACTTAATAATAGAAAGTAGAGTGTGAAGAGTTCTTACCTTCTTGCAGTAGAGTAAGGGGAATGCCTGCTATGAGAATTCTTGCTAGGGGGAGACCGCGAGACTTGTCTAGAAATGCAAAAAAAAACAAGTATGATAACTAAATGAAGATATAGAGGTTTGATCCTGAGTTGCATTGCTTGATCACAACCTTCCTGCATGCTAGAAACAGTATTTTTGGCAAAATTACGTAAAAAAATTCTATACAAGTACAGGGAGACCAAAACTTCACATGTTAAAATCGACCATGTCAGAAAACACAGGTACAAAGGCATGCAGGAGTCAAAATTCACATATGGAGGATTTCAAGGTTTAGGCGCAAACCCTTTGCTAGACTTTAAGAAGGCTAGCTATAACTTATAAACAAATATAAAGACTTCTGGTCTCTCTTTTCTTTTCTTCGTTTCAAAATACATGAATAATTCTCCTGCTTCAAGATCATCAAATAAATCCCACAAATTGATAAAATAACCAGAAAAGTTACAGCGACTTTAGTCGTTGACAATTTCCTTAAAATACTGCTAGCTAGCCACTAGCTAATATTTAGTCCCTTTGCTTTATCTCATCTTTCAAAAAAAAAAGACGTAATAATTGGTTAAGAGAAGCATAATTTAATAAAGAGTATATCCAGAATTGTACTTAGTGAAAGAGAATATGCTCATGGGGAGATCCGATAAAAGTTAGAAACCACAGGGTCAATTGTGACATCCTAACTTTTTTCGTACTTCGAATTAAATTTCCTCTAGCAAATCAATCCCGTGCATGATAATTTGCATTAATAATATTATTTTCAACATCAGTGTTGAAGGAAATATGTAAAGGCCAATGTAGTTTCTAAGCTAGAAAATTTAGTCCCACATCTTGAATGGGACATCTTCTCCTCTTCCTCTTATATATTGTGTACTCATACATGCATATTGATAGTTTTTGTACAGATAGAAAACAGAGAATTTTCTCCATCCTGCTGTCTTTGACATGCTATCAGAGCGGCCCCGATCCCTTTTTTTCGAACATTTGTCCGCCCTCTGTGCGGTTAGCCGTTTCTTTCCTAGTCCGTCTTTCCTAGACCGCCGGGGTCTGCGGTCTCTGATTTCCTTGCCGCATCTTTTCTCCCGTAGCTTTCACCTTCCGTTTCCTTCTCCAATTCCTTGGCTTTTATAGTCTTTCCCTCCTGACTGGTGGTCCCTGGACCTCTCATCTAGTCGCGAGCTTGATTCCTCTAATCGTGAGCTTACTCTGTGTGGTTTATCTCTTTCCGTTTTTTCTCCTATCCAGCAGCTCGCCTTCCCTCAATTTGTCGCAAACTTTTCTCGCCTTTCCGCTCCATTTCAGCAGTTGGCCGCCGCTTCTCTCAGGCCGCTGCTTCCTCCAGATCGCACGTTCGCAAACCGTCGGTGCTTCTCCAAGCCGCTAGCTCCTCTTATGCCCGCTAGCTTCTTCTCTAGGCCGCACGGTTCTCACCGGCGGTTTCTCAAGATCGCTGCTTCCGCTGGCCACTACTCTTCATCTGGTCGTCGCAGTTCGTTAGTCCGCAGACACAGACCGCAAGCCCCTTCTAACCGTTGTTGTCTTGCGCTCTTCCTGGCCGCAACTCCTGGTCGAACTCCTCTGGAAGCAACAACTTCTATCCTAATCGCCACTCCTCAAATCCGCAACTTCTTCGCTTACCGCCTGGTCGCCTGCTACTCAGAGGCAGACCGGTGCTCTTCTTAGTCGCGTTTTTTTACCGCTGCTTCTGCCTAGTCGTGGATTCTACTTGTCGTCACGACCTGCCTAGCCGCACCTTGTGCCTTCAGCTGCTAATCAGGCCGCAACTCTTTGTCGTCAGCTGCTCAGTCCGCCAGCTGCTCTGCCCGTTGTTCCTCTGTATTAGGTCGTTGTTGTCGTGTTGCTGCTTGCCACAATCTCTGTCTGCTCAGTCCGCTACTCTGTTGTTGTTGTCATTGCCGCTTGTTGCTTGGCTAGCCGGCAGACCGCCAAATGGTCTCCTAAGTCGTTGTTTTTAGCCGATATTTGCTCTTGCCACCTGCGTCTATATACCGCGCTGCTTGTCGTTCCTGGTTCAGTGACTTGATCATTGTTGCCCTTTTATCCATGGCCGCATATTCTCCCCCAACCAGAATTCAAACCGACATTGATGACTTGCGAATCCGAATCCAACAACTTCAAGGGATGATCGACCGCTCCCCGGGCTCTATTGTGTCAGTCTTTGATAGTGCTTTCTCCTGTCTTGCAATAGTTCGTCCTGAATCTTGGACTCAGGGGCCTCCCACCACATTACCTCACGACAACCATCACGCTACTTTGACTCGGTGCAACCCAAGTTTATCACTGCTGCAAGTGGGGACACAATTCCCGTCTCTGGCTCAGCCGACATTAACCTTACTCCCTCCATCACTCTTCGCTCAGCTCTTCATGTTCCGAGCTCTCCCTTCAACCTTCTCTTTATTAGTCGTCTCACTCAAGATCTTGACTGTTTCGTCACATTCTTTTCCATCTCTTGTGTTGTGCAGGATCGCAAGACGCAATCTATCATTGGAAAAGGGCATCTTTCAAATGATCTCTACATCTTCAACCCCACCCCTTTGACGATTCTCTCCTCTATTAGCTCTGTTGAATGGCATCGGTGTCTTGTTCATGCTCCTCTAAACATACTCCGCAAAGCTCTTTCCGATGTCTCCCTCCAATATTTCATGTGTGTGTCGTGTATCTATGTCAAACATCATCGGTCTACGTTCTCGCCCCATCCTACTCAGAGTCCTACTCCCTTTGATCATTACTTTGTTACCTTTGTCGATGATTACTCTCGGGTAACATGACTGTATCTCCTTCATGATCGCTCTGAACTACCTGGTGTATATCGTGCCTTTATCATTGAAACTCGCAACCAGTTCTCTACTACAATTAAAACTCTTCGTACCGACAATGCACATGAATACACTAGTCATGTGTTTACTAACTTGTGTGCTGAGTTTGGGATCATACATCAAACTTCGTGTTCCTATACCCCCAACAAAATGATGTTGTTGAACGTAAGAATCGTTACCTCCTTGAGGTCACACGTTCTCTCACGTTTCAAATGAATGTTCCCAAACAATATCGAAACTTAGGGGTCTCTACCGTCTGCTCTCTTATTAATCACATGTCTTCCTCTATTCTCAACTTTGCAGTTCCCTTCAACCTTCTTTTTCCCTCCACAACTCCTTTTTCAGTCACACCTCATGTGTTTGGCTGTGTATGCTATGTTCATAATCTTGGCCCGTCCACAGACAAGCTTGCTCCTCGTGCCACTAAATATATATTTGTTGGTTACTCCTGTACTCAGAAGGGCTATGTTTGTTTCTCCCCCAAGGATCGCAAAGTTGTTACTTCTGCTGATGTTACCTATCTCGAAGACCAACCCTATCACTCTCAACCACCTGATTCTCCACTTCTGCCTCTCCTTCTGTGGCCCGATGTCCCTGTTATGCCTAACCTTCCGCCTCTCCTTCTCACGCCCATCCCACCAAACCCACCTCTTCTTCCCACGCCAATCCCACCCAAGCCACCTCTCATTCGTGTGTATACTCGTGCTCCTTCGTCTACTGCCCTACGGGAGATGCCCTGCTCTGATGATATTTTGCAGCCTGCAGATCCGACAACTGCTTTTACTGCTCACTCGATGGCGCATTATGTCTCCCTCCACCACCTCTCTCTGAAACTCCACCAATTTGCTCTATCTTTATCCTCTATTACCATCTCTACTTCTGTACAAAAGGCTCTCCAATATCCGAGATAGAGGACGGCTATGGACGAAGAAATGTCTGCTCTTTGGGCAAACCACACTTGGGATCTTGTCCCTCTCCCTCCTGGACAGACTTGTGTGGGTTGTAAGTGGGTGTTTACTATCAAACATGGTCCGGATGGGACGGTTCAACGTTTGAAAGCTCGTCTAGTCGCTCGTGGTTTTACTCAATAACAGAGTCTAAATTATGATGAAACCTCTCCAGTCTCAAACTCAATACTGCTCGTGTGTTGATCTCCCTCGCTGTTCATCGACACTGGTCGTTGCACCAATTAGATGTAAAAAATGCTTTTCTTAATGGCGATTTGCAGTAGATCGTCTATATGCAACAACCTCTCGGGTTTGAGACCACGGTTGAGTCTCTTATCAGTTGTCTGAAGAAGTATATTTATGGTCTCAAACAGTCGTCTCGGGCATGGTATGACATAATCAGTCAGACGGTTAGTGATGTTGGGTTCACTCGGAGTTCAGCCGACTTCTCTTTATTCACTAGTCATCATCCAACTGGCACGATGATTCTCTTGGTGTATGTTGATAATATTTTGATTACGGGTGACGATCTTACAGGAATACATATGATCAAACAACATCTGGTGACTGTGTTTCCAACAAAGAACCTGGGAAGCCTTTGTTACTTTCTTGGTCTTGAAGTAGCTCGACGACCTGATAGCCTTGTGTTATCTCAAAAAAAGTACTGTATTAACTTGCTTCATGATACGGGCTACTCTAGATGTAAGTCTGCCGACACTCCCATGGATATCAATCACAAGCTCTGCGCTCATACCTCAGACTGTGATTTGCTCCTTCCAAACCCAGAATATTATCGTCATCTTGTGGGAAAACTGATATATCTCACTGTTACAAGACCTAATATATCATTTGTCATTGGAATTGTCAGGCGATTCATGCATGAGCCACGTATCTCTCATCTTCAGGTAGTTAAGCGCATTCTTCGATACTTGAAGACTACTCCAGGACAGGAACTTGTATACACGCCCTCTTTGTCTCCCTTATCTCTGAGTGCATATTGTGACGCTGATTATGTTGCTTCATCGGACGATCGTCGTTCCACAAGTGGATACTGCACTTATTTTGGAGGACATCTCATTACATGGCATAGCAAGAAACAGTTTGTTGTTACTCGCTCATCCGTTGAGGCTGAGTATCATTCAATGGCAGTTGTTGTGTCTGAGATTACATGGCTTGAGGGTCTCCTTGATGATTTAGGAGTCAAGCTTTCCTCACCGGTCACCCTATTTTGGGACAGTCAAGTTGTCATACACATTGCCAATAATTCTGTTTTTCATGAACGGACGAAACACATTGAGGTTGATTGTCATTTTATTCGGGAGGAGGTCCAATTAAAGAAGATAGAGTTATGCATGTTCCTGCTGCCACGCAAGTTGCTGACATCCTCACCAAGGCCTTACCACGACCTCTGTACTATCAATTCTTGTCCAAGCTTGGTGCCTACCATTTGTACGCTCCAACTTGCGGGGGAGTGTTGAGGGAAATATGTAAAGGCCCATTAGTAAAGACTCATGTAGTATCTTAGCTAGAAAATTTAGTCTCACGTCTTGAATGGAACAGCCTCTCCTCTTCCTCCTATATATTGTGTCTCAACATGTATATTGATAGTTTTTGTATATATAGAAAACAGAGAATTTTCTCCATCTTTGACAATTAGAAAAATATTTTAACTTATGACAAATTTTATTATACATTTTTCAGGAATTACTACTAATTCTATACTAATTACGTGATGAAAAATCCTTTTTTATTGAAAGAAATTTTGATAAAAGAATTAATTTATTATGATAATTATATGAAAAATTATTTTAAGACCTATTATTTTTTTTTACCAATTTTTCTAGCCATGGGAGCTGTTTAATAGATTTCCTAGCATTTTTTTATTTAGTTTTAAATAGATTGGCTCCACTCTTTAGGTAAGAGTGATCCTAGCTCTTGATTCCATTCTCCAACCGATGGATGTCATGTTCCCTTAGGCCAAACCCTTCAAATCCCCTCCGATTTGTCTCAGTTCACACACGCATGAGGATAGCTCTTTGTCAACTCACCGACGCTTGCGTGGACGGAGTTCCTCGATCTGTGGCGGCCCTTGTCGCATGGAAGTTCTCACATGGGCAGTGGACGACACTCCCAGAGCATTTTCACCACTTCTTAAACCCCTACACTCCTCTGCATGGAATTTCGTTGTTCAAACCATGAGATAACCCATCCGAGAATCCCCATTCCTTACTGCTTATCCTTTGTCCTGAAGCTCATCTTCGTGGCTCCATAGAGAGAATCACAGAAAGGAAAACCCCAATCCATGCCAAGGTGACCTTTTCATCTCCCAATTCTCTAGATGCATAAGAAAATTTTGGATCTCCTAATGTGAGAAGTTGCGAAACCATAGGAGTAAGAACTTTATTTAATAAAGGGAAGCTTGGTGCACAAAGCATCCCCGCGCAACGAAGGTCCGGGGAAGGGTCTCACTACAAGGGTAAAATGACTTTTGCAAAAGGATGCTTCCAGGACTTGAACCCGTGACCTCAAGGTCACATGGCAAACACCTCAACCGGTGCACCAATTCTCCCCTTCTAAGGCAATTATTTCTTCTAATTATTTACATGATTTTTTTTTAAAAAATTATTGGTAAAATTGCTACTTTATGTTTTGTGGTAAACTCATGAAATGATTTGATAATTTTTACAATAAGCTCTCTTTTCCTGAAAAGTAAAATGAAGTCGATTGTTTGGGTGGCTTCACTTGTGTAACAAAATGCTCTTCTTATTTATTAAAGAATAAATGCTTGTTACTACAAACAGAGTTTCTTTCTCTTACTTCGTACCCACAATGAATCCTGTCATTCGAAGAGATAGAAGGGGTAGAGTTGTGTCTCCCACCAAGGAGAAGTCTTGCTCCACTCGAGCTGTTTCACTTAATGACTTATGGTAACTGAAATAACAATACATAAATATTATTTGCAATACTCCCTCTAGAGTTAGAGCCAAAAAAATTGATGTGCCTAGCTTGTAACAAATCTATTTGAGACTGTTTAAGTCTTGGACTCCGTTTGTTTAAACGTTCTTTCTCCATTGGCGGCAGGGAAAAAACACCGAAGCGGAAAAAGCCTGTTTGGTAAAATTCTTTTCTCCATTCTCAATGCTCCAAAATGCAATTTTTGGTTCTCAGCTCCAAAATGCAATTTTTGGCTCTCAACGCCAAAGTTGCCCCCTCTATAACATCCGTAATTTAATGCGACAACACAATTTTATTCCAGGATTCGATTGCGATTAATTGTTGGTACGCACAGTCATCTGATCGAGGTATGTCTATCCCTCGCAATATTTATCTCCTGTTAAATCCTATTTAGAATGTTTACGAATTTTAGTGTTGGCGAAATTTCAATTTTGTGCAGGGGAGCAACATGAGTTGAAAGGTTTTAGAAGGTAGGGGCGATTTTGTAATATGGCCGAAATCCCTAATTAGAAACCGATACACGATTTCCTTCTCACCCCCACGATTACTGTAATCGGACTGTATGTACGTTATTTCTTCCCCCTTTCGTAGACGCTCGACATAAAGAATCAATCGCACGTCATTTCCTTCCCCTGCAACTCCACGCAAAACCCAACTTCTTCCTCTCAGTTGATCCACAAAACCGCCGCATTCTGCTCCTCTCACAGACATCTCGACTGGCTGACATGAGTTATTGATCCTCCCTCCCCCTCCAGAAACACTAGGCGCTAATCCCCAGTTGCTTGAGGGGGACCACCGACTCCTTCCTGTGGTGTTTCGACACAAGGTTTTTTCTCCAGCCGTGGGTGGAGGCAAGTAATCGCTAAAGATCCGATTTCACCTTTGTGTTCTAAGTTTCTCATGTCTCTTTCTTCCAAATGCTTGATGTTAGGACTCACGATCTCCTCTTTCCAAAATTCTAGAAGTCGACAGTGGGTGTTTCCACTCCTGCAGAGGATCGTTTCTCAAGCCCTAGGTGAGGTCAACTTCTCTGATCGATCGTTGGTCCCCAACAACATCTCTTCAGGTAGTGACGATTCTCGTTTGAAATGTTAGCTTACTCTTATAACATTAATGTTCAGAATATTCGGATAAACCACATTAAATTAGTGATTTTCCGATGCAGTCGCGAGTTGACGGACAACTTCCAATTTAGTCGGGGCCTCTTCCGTTTCTGAATTCACGACCCTTCATTATTAGTGAAGTGGTAAGTTTTCCACCTCTTTGTTATGAATTTTTAATCTAGGATTTTCAAGAGGAATGAGTGTACGTTTAATTTATTCATGTTAGGGTTTTTAGAAGATTTGAAGAGGTAACCCTCGTTGGCAATCAAAAAACAATCTTGGGCCTTGAGAATATTTCTTGTAAAGAAACATGTCGCCGCGTCGCGTGTACGAACGACGCACCATTGCGGTAAGAAATTCATTTTCTTTCGGATAGACATATCACCTACTGTAAATTTATTTATTTTTCGTGCAAAAACACATGTGATACTTGTAGTCTTTTAATTCATGATAACAAACAGATGATTTAGTACAGAACTCACATGAAAATGATTCAATTGTAGCAAATGAAATCGTTTTAAATATTAATTCACTTAACTAAGTTCGACATACAAATCAATGCCAAACAACATCCACAGACAAATTAGTTATTATCAAATATACGTGGAATCAAATCATATGTAGACCACGAACTCAGATCCAAACAACGGAATCGTTTTAAATATTAATTCACTTAACTAAGTTCGACATACAAATCAATGCCAAACAACATCCACAGACAAATTAGTTATTATCAAATATACGTGGAATCAAATCATATGTAGTGCACGAACTCAGATCCAAACAACCAATTTATTGTAGAACACCCGTGAAATCAAATCAGTAGTATTACATGAAACCATACGCATAGAAATAATAGTATAGAATACGTGTGAGATCAGGCCATCAGAAACACATGAATTCATAGTCAGACAAATATTTTACTATAACACTCGAGAAAACTTAAATTATCAGTAGCACATGAATTCATTTTAAGACAAATAATTCATTACAAAACATACGTGAAATTGTATCATTAGTAGCATATGAATACATACTAAATGTCAATTAGATTATTATATTTCGACATATAGATCAGTGCAATAATAACATTTTAACGTACGAACAAACCAACTGGGGGTGTTATATGCAATTAGACTTAAAGCAAAAAGGATAAGATATGTAATAAGTATCAGATTAGTGGCTTTAGTAAGATAGATGATCAGTTCAGAAAGGGGGGCATGAGAGGCATTTTTCCTCATGATTGATGGAGGCAGACCATCAAACTCATAGGGCGTAGAAGAACTTATGAGCCTCAAGTTTGAGAGTTGACACCCCATACAAGTTTAGTATATTCGAGTCTGTGTGGTGACAGAGAGACACTAGAACACATAGGTTCGTTAGTATGGACTCGAATCATTAGAATGTGCAAACAAATCTACTTAACTAAAAATTTTCATTACTAGGAGTACAGGTCAAGTTGTTTGCTCATACTTCCTAGTTGGTTGTGTTCCAAACTTTTAGGTATTTTATTAATTTTAATTTCAGTCATTTATTTCCACTGTAAACTTTAATTACTCTTGTTATGATACTAATTTGATATTGTTACTTTGTTTACTTCATATCATAAGTTTCGTCCAAGCATATGAATTGATGTCAAACTAGATAGGATATTACAATGGTATCAGAGCTAGTTTAGGATCTCATGACCCAGTAAAATTCACAGAGGCTTAAGATTTCATCTGAATCACTCCTTAGACATTAAAGTTATCGAGTCTATTTTATGTAAAAGCTATGTTTATGTATGAAAATCTCCCTAGTAAAAGATTTTTTCTTCATTTATGCAATGTCCATCAATAAACCTTTTATGTATATCTTGGTAGGCACCACGAGAAAGTGAGGTGGGCAAGCCTTTGTGCCAAAATACTACTCCTGCGATCATCATGGATGACGGTAGTACACCAGTAGCACCAATAGTGCCAGAACCTACCAACATGACAACAATTATTGCCATGGAAGTGGCCTTAGCTCTGTTGGAATTCAGGAATGGACTACCTGCAGCAAATCCAGCAGCAGTCCATGTACCAGCTGTCGCGGACTTAGGGATGGAATATTATCTGAGAAACTTTTGAGATCTCAACCTCTCCAATTTTAATGGGGAAGAAACTCCGATGGAGACAATCGACTGGTTGATTAAGATCTGTAACTTGCTCGAAGTGATGTAGTGCTAGATAACAAGAAGTTTCCATTAGCGGCTTTCCTCTTGCAGGGCGAGGCCAATCTGTAGTGGACTAGGCACTTAACGGACGACCCCACTGGTAAGAAGCTTAGTTCAAGATTTCTTTTCCCTAGTATACACCTTTTAGCGTAAAGATAATGTGAGCTTTAATTATGTCAGGTCGTACAACGGATATGTTAACGTGGACGACTTCTTGAAGGCGCTAGCTAGCTGGTTCATACCCCCATCCGAATGTCGCAGCCTCCAGGAAAGTACCTCAGGCTCATTCAGGGGGACAAATCCATCATATCCTATGAGCGGGAGCTTACCCACTTATCTCGTTATGCGGGCACTATGCAAGGGGATGAGACAAGAAGTGTAACCGGTTTGTGGATGGACTGCATGACTCTCTGAGGCAGCCACTAATAACAATGGTCAATACTGATTACAAGATCTTAGCTCCTTGCAATGTACCATCCTCATTAGTTAAGTCCTTGTAGTGACTCCTTGCAGCTCTTGTAATCAACATTGACCATCGTTATTAGTGGCTGCCTTAGAGAGTCACAAGTCTGTCCATGAACCAATTACACTTCTCGTCCATAACCCCTTGCATAATGCCCGCATAACGAGATAAGTGGGTAAGCTCCTACTTATAAGATATGACATATCTGTCCCCCTGAATGAGCCTGAGGTACTTTTCTTGGAGGATGCGACATTCGAACGGGGACAAACTAGCTAGCTAGAGCTTTCGAGAAGTCGTTCTACGTGAACATATCTGCTATACGACCTAATAATTAAAGCTCATATTATATTTATGCTAAAAGGATAATGTATACCAGAGAAAGGAAAATTTGAAGTAAGCTTCTTACCAGTAGGATCGTCCACTAAGTGCTTGGTCCACCACAGAGGCCTTGCCATGCAGGAGGAAAGCCGCTAAAGGAATCTTCTTACTCTCGGGGCACTGCATCACTTCGAGCAAGTCACAGGTCTTAATCAGCCAGTCGTCTGTTTCCATCAGCGTTTCTTCCCCCATTGAGATTGGAGGGGTGGAGATCACGGAAGTTTCTCAGATAGCGTTTCAGACTTAAGTCAACGGAAGCTAGTACACGGACTGTTGATGGATCTACTGCATGTTGGTGTCGCCGGTGCTGTTGTTGTTGGTGGTGTACTACCGTCATCCAAGACGATCTCAGGAGTAGTATTGTAACGGCCCCACGTACTAGGCTGCCATCACAATTTACATTTCTTTTTCATGATACATCAGAGGCGCCAGTAAATTGAACATTCAGCAGTTATGATTACAGAGTACATAAAGAAAAGGGTGCAGAAAAGTAAAACATTTATTTATTTCACATATAATCCAGTACATCTGATCATCCAAAAGATAACCCAACATATGCATACAAAAGGTGAGTATATCATATTTGTGCTACATAGAAAAGAGCATCACATGACTATAACAAAATGTGGCTATGCGCAACAGATCAAAACTACACTACTATGCTACATGACAAAGACACGACAGACTACTGGAAGCAGAACTGAAACTCGTCGTGAGGGCAATCAGGATCACGACTGGCCGCCTTGTGAGCATCCAGAATACCGAAGACTGCGGTGACGACTTCGACCCAGAACTTGTACATTTTCTCGTGGCGTGTGAGGGGCCGGCTAGAAATGTCGGGAGTGGCTTCCTCCTTGACATGTTTGGTTACATTTTCTATCAGTCAAAGGACTAAATGAATTCTCATTGTTCCCTTCATTACTATGATATCTTATTCATAGTTTTTACAGATTTAATATTTCATATTCTCTTGATTACGTTATCTCTCATTTATCTTTTTCATATCATTTTTTTTTATTTTCTTCTCATTGTTTATCTCCTCCTATTCATCATATACATGCATTTATTTTCCTGTGTTTTGCATTGGTTTTGTTTCCTTATCACTTATACTCTTCGAGTTGTTTTCAGTCAATGTTAATGGTATACTAACATTTCATGACATTTATATAGCGTGTTTGCGTGTCTTTTCATATTCGCACACATTCCTTTACGTGTCTTTTCTTATTCAAACGTTTAATTTCATTCCATTATACCTTGGGAGGACATTCACCACACCTCCATTAGTTAAGTTCACCCTTAACCTAGCTCATTTCATCACATTATTCATTTACTTTACATTTTTCTTTATTTACATGATTATTTAGATTACTCTTCGTTACAACATAAAGCATATTTAGAAATAAGAATCAAATCTGAAATGAGAGCAATTATAAAAGGGTAAGAACTCACGGTAGTTTTCCCTTTGTCTGTCACTCCTGTCACCATTGTTAGGTCACCCACTTCCATGAGATGTCATTTCCTATAACATATTGTTCTTAAGTAATTTAAGAACATCAAATCGATGTCTCCAAACATCGTTTATCACTTCTTAATTATCATCTGTAAACAACTTAAAGATATTAATTTGATGTCCCTAAGTAGCTATGTTGTTAAAGGCGCGCCTCAGGCGCGCCTAAGGCTCCAGGCTCACCAGGCTCAGAGGTTTGCGCTTTCGTGCGCCTTTTTTGCGCCTTTGGACATTATAGGCGTGTCTGAGTGTGTTTTTTGTTGTAAACCTATTTTTTTCAAAATAATGAAAAAAATAATACAAAAACTCAATAATTTTATATGATTTAGTGTTTTTGATACATAATCGATCATTGAGAATTAGATATGACGCAGACGATCATATTGATTTTATTTTTTAAGAGATATAAATGATAGTAATGAATTATTAATGAGTAGAATATATAAAGATTATGTTCAAGAAGATGAATTGATGTTTAATGTCAATTATTTAAAATGAATGTGGTTGCGCCTTGTCTTCTTCGGGCGCGCGCCTGCGCCTTGAGCCTTGCGCCTAGGCTCCAAGACCCCTTTGCGCCTTGGTGCGCCTTGCGCCTTTAATAACTAAGCTAAGTAGGCCAAATATATCGTAATCCACTTTGATGGGTTCCACTTGACCTAATTAGGTCAAAGGATTTTTAAATGGCTTAGGGATTTGCTGTCCTAATTTTGAATTAGAACCTTTCACTGATTTAATGAAGGGCAGCAATCCCTAGCCTCCAATTAGTAATTTAAAATCAAAGGGTAACCCTTTCCCTTGAAATAATTGACAACCAATTATATAAGGATGGGGTTATGCTCCAATTAAGAAGTATACATGCTAGGAGTCCTTTCCTATCCTCTTCCTATCCTCATGCATACTTCAAAATTTTGAAATCCATGGTATATCACTTAGGGGTGGAGCAAAATGACTTGAAACCGAGGATTAGGGCATGAGAAAACCTTACAGAAACTTTTTATTTGAAAATAAGTAAAAGAAATCTCAAAACCCCAAACCCTAGGTTTCTAACCTTTTCAATCTGTGTAAAATATTCATAAAAGAAACAAGAGGGGTAGAGAGGAAGTGATTGCCTCTCAATAGGAAGAGAAATCACTAGAAATGGAGAAGATTCGAGCTCTCGGGAGGCGATGGCGTTGTGCGGCTTCCGTCGGGCGTCTAGAGCTTCTCACAAAAAACTGGGAGAGGGAAATAAATCTGGCACTCTTATTCGCGTGTTAACCGGAAACTACCGGTCCCCCGGTCCTCCTCTTATCCCTCTTATCAATTAATCACCAATATTTGTTTTTGTTTTTAATTAATTGTAAGCTATTACTTATTGTATTAAGATGTTATTTCATTCCGTACACAACATTTTACTATTCTTCTATTGGCACACCGATTTAAAGTCGGACGAGATTTAAACTTCATGCCTATTGTATATTTGGTGGCGTCACAAGTATTCTGATGTGAAGGCTCGCCCGTCTTCCCTCCTCATGGTGCCTACCAAGACGTAGAGAATGTTTATTGATGGACGTGACAAAATAAAAAAACTTTTACTGGAGAGATTTTAATACATAAGTGCAGCCAAGAGTTAAAATAGACTTAATGACTTTAATGTCTAAGGAGTGTTTAAGACAAAATCCTAAGGCTTTGTGAATTTAACTAAATCATAGGATCCTAAACCTAGCTCTAAATCTAGACTTAATGACTTTAATGTCTAAGGAGTGTTTCGGTGGAGGGTTGTGAATTATGAAATGGAAGAGGCCTCAACTAAATTGGAAGTTGTTGATCATCTCGCGACTGCATAGGAAAACCACTAATTTAATGGGCTTACTCGGATATTTTGAACATTAATGTTATAAAAGTAAGCTAATATTTCAAATGGGAATCGTCATTACCTAAAGAGATGTTGTTGGAGACGAGCGATCGACCAGAGAACTCGGCCTCACCTAGGGCTGGAGAAACGATACTCTGCAGGAGTGGAAACACTCATTGTCGACTTCTAGAATTTGGGAAAGAGGAGATCATGAGTCCTAGCATCAAACATTGGAAGGAGACATGAGAAACATAGAACACAAAGGTGAAATCGGATCAAAACACCACAAGGAGTCGGTGGGGCTCCTCAAGCAATAGGGGATCAGCGCCTAGGGTTTATGGAGTGGGGGGAATCAATAACTCCCGTTGACCAGTCGAGACGTTTGCGAGAGGAGCAGCGTGCGGCGGTTTTGTCGATTGGATGAGACGAAGAAATAAGGTTTTGCATGGAGTCGCGGGGGAAAGAAATGACGTGCAGTTGCTTCTTTATGTAGGGCGTCTACGGGAGGGAGAAGAAATAACATGCATGTGGTACGGTTACGAAAATCTGGGGGAGAGAAAGGAAATCGTATATCGGTTTCTAATTAGGGATTTCAGGCATATTACAAAATTTCCCCTACCTTCTAAAACCTTTTAACTAATGTTGTTGTTCCCCCGCACAAAATTGAAATTTCGCCGACCTAAAATTAGTAAACATTCAAAATAAGATTTAACACGAGACAAATATTGCGAGGGATAAGCATAGCTCGATTCGACGATGTGCGTACCAACGATTAATCGCGATTGAATCCTGAAATAAAAATTTTTTGACACATTAAATTGCGGATGATACACCCTCCCTCCATTCCCACCGCTTGATTCCCACCACACTCATTCCTAACGCTCCAAAACGCCACCGTCAAAACAAACAGAGCCTTAGTGAATATAGAAATGTTTAGTGATGATTTATCATCATCTACTTTGTTAAGATCACATCGTGCATAAGTTTTTCCCTACCAAAATGATAGTCATTAAAATTTGTTCTGTATGCTCATGAAGCACTGAGTTTGATGCAATGTGTATTACTGCCCTATTATCACACATCAACTAAATAACATACTTTCAAATACAACTTAATTATTCTACTAATCGCTTAAAGACAAATAAACTCACAAGCAGTATGTGGCATAGCTTTATATTTAGACAACACTAGATTTTACCATAATATGATGTTTCCTACTTTCCATGAGACTACCTTCCTCCCACAAAGAAACAATATTTGTTATAGATCACCGATCAAATGGTGATTCAGCCCAATTTGCATCAGAGAAGTTTTTTATCTCAAAGATTCCTATACCTTTATATATTAATATCTACTCCTAGAGTCACCTTTAAGCATCTAAAAATATGAATAATGACACCAATGTGACGAGCCCTCAGTGTTGCTATAAACTGACTAACCACACCGACAGGAAAGACAATATTGGTTCTTGTAATAACAAAAGAGAATTTAATCTCCCAACTAATCTTATACCTTTTTAGGTTCTCATACAGACCCCTTCATCTTTCATCAATTTAGTATTTGCATCCATTGGATTTTCAACATGTTCCATCCAAGCATTCCGGCTTAAATCAAGAGATCCATAGTATACAGACAGACGGTAGAAGGAGACATGAGAGGTGGAACCATCAACAAGACAAGTAGGAGGAAAAGAGTGATTAGTGACACTAGGCATTCGAAATAAAACTTGGATTACCCTGGCATAGGCCTGGAGGCGCCCGAGTCAATGATCCAGATATATGAGGTGGAGGAAACACAAGCAATGAGGTTACCTGAGTGAATAAAAAGGAGTAGAAGAAATAAAAGGAACCTCCTGCTCTGTTCGAGATAGTCATTTTCAAGACTCCTTTTTGGCTTGGGTTTGGTCTTGCAGAAGTCAGCTATACATCTCTCTGTTAATGGATAAAGCACCAAATGTCTGAGGTTCACAAGCATAGCTACCATATGTCAGAGGTTCACAAGCATCAGTCATAATTGTGTTGGCACCTCTCGTGGGTGATCTGCCATAAATCTTCCAACAGATGTATATGACATAAATGTTATTTCAACAATGATAACATTGTCCATCCCCTGATTGCTCCAGCATGAAGACCTCTGTCTCTCTAACAACCCTTGATATGTGGAATTGCCAAAGTAGAGTGATCAGTCCCAATACGGTTACCACCGGAAGTCATTTTAAATAGACAAAGAACCTTGAGAATTGTTAAGAAATAGTCATCTTGGTAATATCTCCCAACATCTGTGCCTGATTAATTCAAACTCAAGACCAAGATCTCCTTAGAACGTAAAGATCTATAGTTGCACCCATTGCTGTTGCAAAACTCTCACATCGGTGGAAGAGAATTTACCTCTTCAACAAGTTTATTGAATTCATCAAAGTATTCATAGGCAAACTTGGAACCCTTCTCAAATTTGTTAAACGTCTGTGATAAGTCGTACACTCTGCTCAAGTTATTGTTTCCTGAGTATAATAATGCTAAATGATGCAGTTTTGGCAGTAATGGAATGGGTGCCTAAATAAGAAACACAGGTCCCACATTGGGCTCACAATTGAAGCATTTTCTTGCTCCCACGTGGTATACACTGCAGTTCTAATGATAAGGAGAGGCTCCAATAAGATTGGCTCACTTGCCTCTTCTAGCTAAGAACATGAGGCTGTGATTCATTCATTGCATATAATGGTTAATACAGTAGAAGGATGTAGGAGAAAGATAATTGAGTGAGTTTATTCTTCCACAAGGGGGTATTTATAACATTACAGAGGGTGTCACGTCATCGACCGTGTGCACCAATAATTCCAATAATAAAAACGTACAAAAAAGGATACCTAATTACTACTAATATTCTAATTAATAGTAATATTCAACTCTCCCCCTCAAGTTGAGAATATATATTTATCATTCCCAACTTGTCAATATTATTGTTGAAGTTGTCACTGCTTAGCCCTTTAGTGAAGACATCGGCAAGTTGATCAAAAGAGTTTACGAACGGAGTGCAGATATTTCCCTTGTCAAGGTGATCCCTGATGAAGTGTCTATCAACTTCCACATGTTGGTTCTGTCATGCTGGACTGGATTGTGAGCAATACTGATGGCAGCCTTGTTGTCACAGTAGATGGTAATAGGATTGTCCACTTGAAGACCTATATCTCGAAGAATAGCCTTCAACCAAAGTCCCTCGCAAACACCTTGTGCCATAGCCCTATATTCTGCTTCAGCACTTGATCGTGCAACAACATTCTGCTTCTTGCTTTTCCATGAAACTAGATTACCTCCTACAAAGGTGCAATACCCAGTGGTAGACTTTCTATCATCTTGACTACCAGCCCAATCAGCATCTGTAAATACTTCAACCTTTGGTGATTGGTTGTTTTTGAACAAGATTCCACGACCTGGTGCCTTTTTAGGTACCGTAACACCCTAAAGGCCGCCTGCTGATGACGAATGGTAGGTGAGTGCATGTACCTGCTTAGAACACCACAGCATAGGTAATGTCAGGACGAGTATGAGATAAGTATATGAGTCGTCCAACCAAACGTTGATATTTTAAAGCATCAACTTTTTCTCCACTAGTATCTGCATCAATTCTGTGATTAGCCTCAATAGGGGTGTCCGCAGGGGAACACCCAAGCATCCCAGTTTCTTCTAGAAGATCCAAAGTATACTTTCTTTGGGAGATGAAGATCCCTTGTTCAGATCTTGCAACTTCAATTCCCAAGAAATACCTCAGCTTTCCAAGATCTTTAACTTCAAATTCTCTGCTTAGTTGCTCTTTTAGGTGAATGATCTCCTCCAAGTAATCCCAGTGATGATGATATCATCCACATATACAATAAGGATAGCGATTAGATTACCCTTCCTTTTGACGAAGAGAGTGTGATCAGCTTGGCTTTGAATGTATCCAAGTTTAAGCATGAACGTGTAGAACCGTCTGAACCATGCTCTCGGAGACTGTTTAAGCCGTACAAGGCTTTTAGGACACGGCATACCTTTTTCTCGGGACCTTTGATAACAAGGCCAGGAGGAGTGTCCATGTAAACTTCCTCTTCCAGATCACCATTCAAAAAGGCGTTCTTGATGTCGAACTGAAGAAGATCCCATCCTCGATTCACAGCACAAGAGAAAAGAATACGGATTGTGTTCATCTTCGCAACAGGAGCAAAGGTATCTTGGTAGTCAATACCCTGAGCCTGGGTATAGCCCTGAGCCACTAAACGAGCTTTGTACCGCTCCACTATACCATCCTGGTTTTGTTTGACTTGAAGACCCAGCGGGATCCAACGGTTCGCTTCCCAGGGGGAAGATCAACCAGTTGCCATGTGTTGTTTTTGTGCAAGGCACGCAATTCCTCTTCCATTGCCTGTTTCCATTCAGGCACCTGAATAGCCTCCTGCCATGTCTTAGGAATCATAATAGATGAAAGAGATGAGATAAAAGCTTTATGGGCTGGAGAGAGGTGAGAATAACTGATGTAGTTGGCAATAGGATATTTGGTGCTACCTTGTTTACCAAACAGCTGGGCAAGAGGAATATGAAGGTCATCCTCGGAATCTGGTGAGGAGGCAGTCACCGGCACTGGAGAAACATCCACGGACTGTCCTTGCTCGTCAGTTTTGGGGCGGCGAGAGTAAGTGTATAATATAGGTGGAGCGGAGGTGGAAACAATAGGAAGAGAAGAGTCGATGGGAGCAGCGGCAGAGGAAGGAGAAGAGGTGACAACAATAGGAGAAGAGGTGACAACAATAGGAAGGGGAGACTCGATGGTCTCGTCATCGTAGAGATCTCCCCCTGACGAGGGCCAAAGTAGGACTCCCCCTCGCGAAAGGTAACATCCACGGTGCAATAATATCGATGAGTCGGAGGATGATAACACCGATACCCTTTGGTAGTAGGGGAGTATCCAACGAAAACACACCGGAGGGAACGTGCATCCAGCTTATCGCGATGCGGAGTATGAACATGGACAAAACAAACGGAGCCAAAAATTCGTGGGGGAAGATGAGAAGTGTGAACCACGTGGTTTTGGGCAAGACGAGATAGAGGCGTATCAAAGGAGAGGGCGCGAGACGGAAGCCGATTAATGAGATGCGCGGCGGTGAGAACGGCATCACCCCAGTAGGATTTGGGAAGGTGCATTGCAAGGAGTAAACACCGAGCCACCTCCAGCAAGTGGCGATTCTTTCGCTCGGCCACCCCATTTTGGGTTGAAGTATGAACACACGTGGTTTGATGCAGGATGCCATGATTGGCAAGATAGGCGCCGAACTTACCCCGGTCATCATACTCCCCACCATTATCACTACGAAGCACACGAATAGTCCCTCCAAATTGGTGGGAGACCATTTTATGAAAATTTTGAAAACAGGGAAAAACATCACTTTTTTGTTTCAGCAAATATAACCACGTAGTGCGGGAGTGACAATCAATAAACGTAACAAACCATTTATAACCAGATAAGGATGTTACCCTGGAGGGTCCCCAAACATCAGAATGAATAACATCAAAAGGTTGTAAACTAGGAACAGAAAGATGACGTGTTTTTTTGACGAACATGCTTAGACAGCTCACAAGCATCACAAGAAAAAGAGCGAAGTACATGAGTAAAGGCAGGAAATAGTTTAGTAAGATATAAAGGGGAGGGATGACCCAAGCGTTGATGCCAGCGTCGGACATCGTGGAGAGTGGGAGCTTTGGTGGAAGATAGAGCACTGGGAGAAGCGTGGTTGAGCAAGTATAGTCCGCCAACATTTCTACCACTGCCAAGCGTCCGCCTCGTAGCCAGATCCTGAAAAACACAAACATCAGGGAAAAAAGTTACAGAGCAGTTTAAGGAAGTAGTCAAGTGACTAATAGAAAGCAAATTTCGAGGAAAAGACGGGACATGTAACACTGAGGAAAGTGATAGGTCAGGAGAACAAGATACAGTCCCTTTACCAGCAATGGCGGAGAGAGAGCCATTAGCAGCAATAACCTTATCACGACCAGAAAGAGGAGTATATGAGGTAAAACCTGAGGCAGAGCCAGTCATGTGGTCTGTCGCACCGGAGTCGATAATCCACTCAGAGGGGGTGGAAGACACAGCATGAGCACTAGTCAGACCAGAAGTGGCAACGGCAGCATGAGAGGCAACGGGGTAGACTCTGTGTGGGAGCGTAGCATACGACGGAAGGCCTCTAACTCGGCCACAGATAAACCGCCAGCGGGTTCCTCCAGAACCTCAGTAGAGTGCGCAGAAGACTGAAAACGGTCACCAGAAAAACGACCACCACCACGATGTCCACCCCTACCACGAGTACCAGAACCACGACCGGCTGGTGCAAGGTGTGGATGTAGTCGAAAACAGGAGTCTTTGATGTGACCTTTCTTCCCACAGTGACTGCAAACAGGAGGGGGCCTCGAGAAATCCCGGCTAGCGCAGAGTGATCAGTAGTAGGGCCAAGAGTGCGTCGACGGTTCTCATCGCTGAGGAGCATGCCGAAGGCTTCTCGAAGAGACGGAAGAGGCTCACGGTGAAGGACATGCAGACGAACAGCGTCAAACTCCATGTTGAGCCCCATCAGAAACACATGAATGCGGAAGCGATCTTTATCTCTCTGTAGGGCTATGGCATCAGCCGTACAAGCAGCAGTAAAGGTGTTGAAGAAGTCGAGTTCCTGATAAAGGCGCTCAAACTCTGAGTAATAGGCGGCAACGGTCATGGTGCCTTGCTTGAGCTCGAGGACACGGCGAGTGAGTTCATATATTTGCATCGAACTGCCCGCCTGGGAGTAGGTGTCACGGGCGCGAGACCAGATGTCGTAGGCAGAATCCAAAAGCATATAGCTGCGGTACACCTGAGGGGACATGGAGTGAAGTAACCACGAGACTACCAGGGAGTTGTCCGCATCCCATTTTTTCCAAGAGGGATCGGCACGTGGGGGCTCCATTGTGGTACCATCAATAAGACCATACAACTGGTGACTGCGAATAGCATGTTGGGCAGCCCGGGACCATTCCAGGTAGTTCGTGCCATCTAAGGCAACGGTAGTGATCTTCAATGAGCCAGACGATCCATGACTCTCGGGAGGATTGACGGTCAAACTGGTATGTCCGCTGGACAGAGGAGGTGATATACCGGGAAGAGTACCGGACTGAGAAGCCGAGGAGACGGCTGATTGATCTTCCATTAAAAAAAAAAATTATGTCGACAGAGAACACCTTCGACGAGTGTCCCTTAGATCATAACGCCGGACGGGACACAAGAGGATGCGAGCATGGCGTCTCCGGTTTCCCCCATGTAGAAAACGGCCGGAGACACGAGGGAAGGAGGCGGCAACATAGGGATCCAGCCGCTCAAGCCAGCGCTAGAAGCCGGCTGGATCCCGGCAGAGGAAGCAACCGCGGAGCCGGCGGGAAGAGGCCGACGGAGGCCTGAGGGAGAGGCGAGGCCGGCGGATCCCTGGGAGCCCGCAAAAAAAACTGCGGGAAGAAGGCGGCGGGACAGGCGGAGTCGGCGGGCTGGCGGGATCGGCGGATCGCTACTCCAGCGGGGCCTGCGGGTCGCTACTCCAGCGGGCCAGCGGGCGGCGGCGGAACGGCGAGATCGGCCGGTATCCAGCGGGATAGTGCCGGAAGGGGGCGAGCGGTGCGTGCGGGCCGTCGTGCGTGAAGGCGAGTACGGGATGAGCGGGGCGTGCGGGAATGAGAAATTAGGGCGATGGATTTCCTCTGATACCAAGTAGAAGGATGTAGGAGAAAGATAATTGAGTGAGTTTATTCTTCCACAAGGGGGTATTTATAACATTACAAAGGGGTGCCACGTCATCGATCCGTGTGCACCAATAATTCCAATAATAAAAACGTACAAAAAAGGATACCTAATTACTACTAATATTCTAATTAATAGTAATATTCAACTAATACTTCTCAACTTCTTTGAGGGAATATGACTTAGAGTGTCACTTGTTATTAAAGATTGATGCATTGAAGTAATCTCACTATTCTCAGTTCTCTTAGACATCTCAGTTCCAACTTCCAACAGGATTACACCAATCTGAATACTCCAGACCGAAATAAATTTTGAAGCAAGAATAAAATAGGACAACCGACAAAGCCACCCACAGTACACCTCCAGTTTACTGTAGAACCAGGAGGACTATCAAAATCACCAACAAAAGCAAGATTGACCCTGTTGAAGCCAGATCGGGTGTTGCAAAAACACACTTGGCAGATGATATACACTATAGAACTAAGATCCATTGTTGATCATAAGCGGAGCGTCTGGTCGAAAGTAGAGGATTGGGTAGATCCTCTGAACAGAGAGAGTTGGTCGATCTTCTGAACATATGCAATTAGTCAATCTTCTGCAAGATTAGCGAGTAAAGAACTGAAGCAAGATCGACAATCCTTTGTTGCAAGATCGAAGATCGACAATCCTTTGTTGCAAGATCGAAGATCGACAATCCTTTGTTGCAAGATCAAAGATCAACAATCCTTTGTTGCAAGATCAAAGATCGACAATTCTTTGTTGTAGAAGAAAAAACATGGACGAACAGAAGAATATAACTTAATTGTCGATGCAACAAATGGAGCTAATCACAACCAAGAGCGATGACAATGATCAGAGAGGTGATGCTAGTAGAATCCCGTCAAATTGGAGACGAAGGAATCCACGCATTCCGATACCATGTTCCAAGAGAAACCTGAAGGGGTCGAGTTATGTTTCTTTTCAAGAACTTACCTTGATCTACTTATGTTGTTTCACTTGATGACTCGGGAAACTGAAATAACGATAAATATATTAATTCTAATACCTGTCATAGCCCGTCCTACTACAACATACATTATTTATTAAGTCTCCACTAATAATTACCATTTCATTTCCAGCTATATATTGTAGTAATGCAATCATCTCTTTCTAAGATTGATTTTAATTAAACTTTTAATCCAACTTGAAGGGCATAAAATTAACCGTGTATAATTTCCTCACAAATAATCTTTCATAAAAGTATCCATATAATAAATCTTACTCATATTAATAAGTGTATCTTTCAACTCTTTATCCACCCAAGATTTTAATTATTAAATTTTCCAACATATAACTTGAAACCATCTCAAATGTTCATGAAAATTTTCTCTTTTCCACTTTAATCTCTTGTAAAGTGTTGAGATATCATATTCTGGGCTATCTTAATATTGGTTCATGCTTCATGCAACAAGGCCAATCAGAAGGCTCATGAAACTAAAAGAATAGTTAATTTAAACATTAGAAATATTTTGAAAAAAAACAAACAATGGTTAAGATAAATTGAAACAAACAATTTGAAGCATCAAAAGTGGTATAACTTGCTCGCAGGAACATTAGAAAAGTAAGCTGAACAAAATTGTTTAGTGGTGGCAGAAAATCATTTATAATGAGCACAACAGGCATAAATATAAATTTACCATACCTCTTTGTAGGCCTTGGTGATGCTGACAAGCTACTTCCTCGTGATTGCAACTTCCTGCATCATGCAGACAACCTATCAATCCTCCATTAATGAATATAAGTATGACCAAATTTTACTTTAGCATACCTCTTTCGTGGATTATCAAAAGAGTCTTCACTTGAAGCACTGGCACGGGAGCCAGCAGAATTGTCCTTTACATGTCTTCCTATACTAATAGGAGATTTAGACCTAATCTTGTGCCTGAATGTTTCCCTTGCAATTTTTGATCGATCTTCTTTCTCATCTCTTTTATAATCCTCCGTTTGTTTCGTTCACGATCACTTCTTCTTACATAACCTTTCTGTTTTTCTGCTTTATCTTTTGAAATCTCCTTTTTACTATCTTTAATAATATCACTCCTAGAATTACTTTTGGAATGAGTTTCCCTATCATTTGTTCCTTGTTTAACATTCCTGTCACCAAATCGCTCATTTAACCTACTTCCTTGTCTATTTTCTCCTTTTGTTTTTCTCTATGTTTATTACTTTCATTATCACTCCTGTGAGAACCACCTGCTACCTCCTTAATAGGGACTCTAGTATTCAGGCTTCTTTCCAGTATTTGATCAGAATTGGATAAGATATTGGCTTCACCATCTCCACATGCCTCAGTGATGGTTCTGTCTCTATTTGCAATTTCAGGTCTTTTTACCCTCTCATTACTAGCAGCTTCATTTGATTTAAGACCCTTTACATCATCTCCTCTAGATTCTCCTGCAGATTCAAAGTTAATGGAGCTGGTCTTTAGAGAACTTTCAGAAGCTCCTAGGAATTTTGCGTGAACATGCACGTCTCTTTTCCTATCTCTTGAATCAGGAAGAAATACATTTTTTCTTTCTTCACATCGCCATTAGAATCAGCATTTGGTAGCTCCATTGCTGTTTTCATATTCTTTAGGGAATGCTCGTATGACATAGCATTTGTCTCTGGACGATGGGACGTACTATCTAGTTTCCTAGACGGAATTCTTCCATTTTCATCATCATTATCACTATTTGAAGCATCTGAATCATAATTCCCTAGACCAATAAATCCCCTGAAGCAGTGCTAGGTCTGGAGATTTCATTAGCATCAATTTCTTTACTGTCGGTTCTCTGGGGAAGTAGGCTTTTAGGTGATTCCTTTGGGATTGGAACGGATGGGGGAGGAGATACTCTAGGTTTACCAAGAATAATACTCTCAACAGCTGTAACAGAAAGGTAAGAGTTACCACATATAGAGAAACTAAACAGATTTTGGTGTACGAATAGTTAATAAACTACTCACCCTCTGCATTTGGTTCATCTTCATCAAGAACTTTGGTTGCAATTTCATCAAAAAGTTCATCTGTGACCTATTAAAGCAAAAAAAACTGAGTGGCAAATGGAGACTAAATGTAAATCTGCAAATAAGTCTGGAGTAGAAACCTTTAAAAGTACTTCAGTCAGAATACGTTTATTTCTTGGTTGATTGCTGCTGATCTTGCTGCTTCAACTTCATCCTAACAGAAAAAAAAAGTATATGCATTACATTATTTTCAGTTTTTATGTGTAAGAATAACGTACAGTCATCAATAGTCCTCAATCTTCATTTCTCCAGGGAAAAGCTTCCAATATACTTCCTGTATAGCCATGCAATTCCATCCTATTCTCTCTCATTCTTTCACACACATCAGCAAGCCTAAATGTTTAATGTCATCTAACCAATCGTCACGAACCAACAACTTCACCCACGCTCCAACACACCCAAGCGACATAAACACCTTTTTGCGGCTAATTCAGTCAGCCACCCTCACATACAACGGAATACACACAAAAGATAGATGTGATAGGAAGAGAGAAGACTCGAGAACTTCCTTAACCACTCACCCTTTTATTCCCAGATTTTGATCATGAACATTGATTATTACAAATGAGATATATTAATTTTTTAGGCCCCAAAATGCTTTCCCTCCAATAACATGGAAGAAGACTCTAGACAACTCTACTAAAGACTAGCCAACTATTCTACAATATTCTCATAACTATGTACATGAACCATTATAATTACAAAAGACAATCACATCCACTAGAAGACTCCACACACTTCGAGTTCTTTAGAAGGTTCAGTTGAGAGAAATGAAAATTGCATTAAAGATTATGAAACCCTTTCCTCATACATATACTTGAGTAAGAGGAGCTAAACAAACGTAATAACCTTGTTGGGTATACAGATAAAAACACGACTTGAAGAATATATATATTTAAAACAACTCTCCGCCTCAAGTTGGACGAAAAATATCAGTCATTTTGAGTTTATGGATGTCATCAGTAAACATATCGCATCCCAAGATTTTGGTGAAGACATCGGCCAGTTGATTTTTAGACTGAACGAAAGGAGTAATCAAGTTTCCTTTGTCTTTGATAAAATGCCGATCAACCTCAACATGCTTAGTCCTGTCATGTTGAACTGGGTTGTGAGCAATACTAATAGTTGTCTTGTTATCACAATATAAGGAGAGGGGGCATTCTCATGAAGTCCTAGATCTTGTAACACAGTACGCAGTCATAGACCTTCGCAGAGACTTGAGACATTGATTGGTACTCAGCTTCAGCACTAGATCTGGCCACCACATTCTGTTCTTGTTACGTCATGTCACCAAATTTTCGCCACCAAAGGTGCAATACCCGTTGTAGAATTCCCGTCGTCACAATTTCCCACCCAATTAGCATTGGTGTAGACCTTGATCTTTAACTAGTTGTTCTTGGACAACATAAGTCCACGACCAGTGGTCTTCTTTAAGTACTGTAGTACACGATAAGTTGCGTCATGATGTCTAATCTTGGAAGCATGCATATATCTACTCAAAATACCGACAACATATGTGTTAGAGAAGACTAGGAAAAATGTTGTATTGGCCCATTAACTTGGCTATGTAGATTTTAGTGTTTAGTCCAACATTGTTTGTATAGCTAGATCTTACTCTCTCCTCTCCTATATATTTGTATTCTTGTTTTTTCAGTATTCAAGTATATACAAAGTCTGGAACTTTTTCTACATGGTATCAGAAGGAGACGATCCGGCCTGTTTGTTTCTGTCCGCTGGTTCTCCGGTTAACCGGGCAGTTTGGTCTCCGGCTTATCCGCTCTGACTTGCGGCCTTCCCTGTTTCTAACCGCGGCTTCCCACGCGGTTAGCTGTTCTCTTGCCGCTTCTCTTGCTTTCTCTCTCGTGGCTTCCACCTCTTTCCCCCCCCCCCCTCCTTTTATAAACCTCTCGGTCTGGTGCCCCCCCCGTGTTCCCCCTAACCGAGCGGTTTCCTCCTGTCTTCTCGCCCGGCTTCCGCCTCTCGCTGCGGTCACTTTGTCTACCCGCAGTCTCTCCTTTTCTCTTTCCTATCGCGCGACTTCTTTTCTTGTCGTTGCATCCCCTTCTGCTCGCTGCGGCTTACCTTACCGCTGCGAGAACCGCATCTTGGTCGCGACAACTCTCTGTGTCGTGGTGTTATTACTGAGACCGTGCGGCTTCCCTTTTTCTCTCTCTCCAGGTGGCCTCTCTTCTCTGTCCGCTGCGGCTAGGCCTTCTCTCCTTCGGCTACGTCCTGCTGCGGCCTTCTGTCTTCCTGCGGCTAGACTCTTCCTGCATCTAGACCTGTGTTTGACCTTGGTGCGGTCTGCTTCTATCCGCCCGGTCTAGTACCTATTCGTCGGCTTGTGCTCCTGTTGCGGTCTTCTCTCTAACACGCTGCCTGATCGTTTTTTTTACCACAGCGGCGTGTTTCTAGCCGCTGCGGCGCTCTTTTATTACCGCACTGGTCGTGGCTGGTTCTTGCCGCAGGTCGTCTGTCACCATGAACCGTTGAGGTTGTTCCTTGCAAGATATCAGGTGTTCCTCCGGGCTCTGTGGTGTCTATTCCGAATGTGGTACTCCTG